>JALAZF010000537.1:2400000-3000000 GCA_022829125.1 Lathyrus tuberosus
AGGGCCAACACGACCTTCTGCCAGTACTCGTAGTGTACGCGTAAGGAGAGTAGGGCCATACGCGTATGGGAAGCTATTGCACATATGGGAAGTTAGGAATGAAGGGGAATACGCGTATGAAAAGCCATTACGCGTATGGGATCCTTGGGAAGGGGTCATGCGCGTATGGGCTAGCCATTACGTGTAGGGGAAGATTGAAGGGATTTTGAGAGGGAAACCTCTCTGGTGATACGCGTAACAGGGATGGTGGTATGCGTAAGAGAGGCCTGTGCAGGTTGCCCTACGCATATGATACGCAGGCCAGTGGGCGAGGAATTGAGTCGTACGCGTATGGGCAGGGCAACTGGCATATTTGTCCGTTTTTGCGATTTTTGTCCTGTTTTCGCTTGTAATGCAGTTTCCTTGAAACGTAAAGCTATGATGAGGTAATAAAATATGAGTAAACTAGTAACGAGGGTGAATGTGGTAAAATCGGGAAAAATTTTCACGTAATAATGATGGCATGACGAATTGTGAGGAATAGTGACGAATCGTGATGAGTGCGAATTGGTGTTGTATAATGATGTTTGATTCTGATTCACGAATGATGATGCAATTATGACGATTTTATGATGATGATTATTATGACGATTTGCATCATGCATTCATGGCATAGTTAGGACTCCTATCCATTTGGTGGCTTCAATCCTATTGTGTGGATTGAAGTGTTTTATGACGTGCTCTACTTCTTGTGTAGAATCGATCCTATTGGTGGGGATCTTTGGAGGGTGATGACCTAGTGTCCATCAATAATGATGAATTGGTACCACATGCATGAGTCTATGATGTTGTATTTTCATATTGCGTGGCATTGCATTATATTGGTGTAATTGATGTATTAATGATGTTGGTGAATGATTTGATGATGTTTGTGTTTATACTTTATCTTTGCTTATATCTTATGTATTGATTCGTGATTACTCACCCTGCTTGTTTGAATGTTGTCTCCACGTGGGTAACGTACAGGTGATCAGGCTTAGCTCTCTTGGTGCTCGAAGATTTAGCTTTCGAAGTATTTTGATTTCTCCGTCTATTAGAAGGTCTTGCTCTGATATGTAACATCGGGTCGGGACGTTTGAGTCGAACGATTTACGTTCTTTTATTTGTTGGCATGAGGATGTTTTATGATGTTTTGTTTTAAGAAACTTTGGATTATAAATTTGTTTTTTATTTTATTTTGATTTCCGCTGCGTGATGGTTAAATAAATTCATGATGGTAAAACTCCTGTTACGGAGCAGGTGGTTATTTGTTGTCTTGTGACGGAATGTGGCGCCCTTTTTAGGACTTTACTCTGATAAAATTATTGTATTTATTTGTGGTGTTTTGTTGGGTAGAAAAGAGTGTTACAAAAGTCGACAAGGCTGTCTCCTTCGGATCTGTTAATAACAGAGTTGGGATCAGCAGATCCTGAAAACTGAGGTCTTTGCCATTGAAATTTGACAGATACTGACCGGTGAAGACCAATAGTCGAATACTTAGAGAATCCAATAGGATCGATTGATTGAAAGGTTAAATACAAATCTCTAAGCAATGTTATCATAGGACATGAATTATTCAAGAAGACGCCTAAAGGTATTTTGCTCAAATGCCTTGGTGAAATTGAGGCATATCTAGATGTATCGATTGTCCATAGCGGAGCATGTGGTGCCCATCAAGTCGCACACAAAATGAGGTAGTTATTGTTTCAAGAAGGCGTTTATTGGCCTACCATGATAAAGGATTATAATGAGTTCGCCAAGGGTTGTCAAGAGTATCAAATACATTCAGGCATTCAACATGTCCCCTGCATGTGAATTACATGCAATTGTGAAACCATGGCCATTTAGAGGTTGGACTTTGGATTTGATTGGTGAAATTCGACCAACATCTTCTAAAAGTCAGAAGTATATTTTAGTTAGTATTGGCTATTTTACTAAGCGAATAGAAATGATTCCTTTATTCAATGCTAACCAAGAAGCAATAATAGATTTCATCCAAAAACATATTCTTTACATATTTGGAACTCCTGAAACCATTACAATTAATCAAGGATCGGTATTCACTGGTCGAAAGATGCAAGAGTTTGCCTCTAAAATGAGGATTAAGTTATTAACGTCTATTCCCTCCGTCCCAAAATATAAGAGAAAAAAGTGCATTTTTCTTGTCCCAAAATATAAGAGAAAAAATCAACTTTCATCATTTTCAAGGTAAAATTAAATGCAAGTTGCATTTAATTTGCTTTCTCTCTCATCTTTTCTATAAACAACAACCAATAAGAATTGTTTTTACATCTTTTAAAACAAATTTTTTCAACAAAACTTAGTCAAACTATTATGTTTTTTATTTTTCTTAATAAGTGTGTTTTTGATTTTTTCTCTTATATTTTGGGACGGAGGGAGTACGCCTTATTATGCCCAAGCCAATGGTCAGATTGAGGCAGCTATTAGAAGTATCATAGGTCTAATCAAGAAACATGTAGGGAAGAAGCGAAGGAGTTGGCATAAAACCTTGGACCAAGTCTTATGGGCATGTCAAATATCTCATAAAGAAGCAACAAATACTACTCCCTTTAGATTGACCTATGGATATGAGGTTATCTTACCTGTCGAAACATATTTGCAATCGACTCGAATTCAAAAGCAAAACGAGATTCCATGTGATCATTACTGGAATATAATGTTAGATGAATTAGTGGATTTAGATGAGGAAAGGTTGTCTGCATTGGATGTCTTGATAAGGCAAAAAGAGCGAGTAGCTAAGTCCTATAGTAAAAAGGTTAAAGTAAGGACATTTTCAATTGGAGACTATGTGTGGAAGGTTATTTTGTCTATGGATCGAAGAGATAGAACTTTGGGCAAATGGTTTTCTAATTGGGAAGACCCACTTTGAATTCTTCAAGCGTTTTCGAGTAATGCTTATGAGATCAAAAAGTTAGTATATGATCATCGAATCCTGAGAGTAAAAGGTAAATACTTAAAAAGGCATAAACCTATGCTACAGGAAATTCGAATTTTAACAGAGTAGTATGCATAAAAAGAAAAAACACCAAAATGGTATTCATAAAATGCCAAAATGGCAAAGTCATTACAAATCATTGGAAATAAGAGAATTAAAGTACAAGTTAAACAGGTAATTTGGATTTGAAATCTTCAAGCTTAGTCTTCGAAAAGTTGAGCCTTGTAGTCAGAGGATCATGGGCCTCTTCTAGAGAATCAACTTCAAGTCCCATGCCAAGAGTAGCTTCAGCGCGTTCAACACCTTTGGTGGCTTCTTGATCAATCATATCTCTTGTGGGCAACGATTTTTCCCATGCAAGCTCATCTTTTTGCTTCTCCCAATAGTCAATCTCTCTAGTCAATTCAATAATCTTGGTACGATGTTGTGAAATCTGTTCATCAAATGAAGCCTTCTTGTCTAAGTATTCTTGGAGTTGAGTTTCGAGCCTGTCGACCTCCTTTTCAGACGCTCAACTCAAGTCTCATGCTACAAACATGACCTCTTTCGTTTGTTGGAGTTGGGCGATGTAAGTCCTTTTGAGGCTGATGTCTCGACATACTTGGTCGAAGTAGGCTTCAAATTCGAATAAGAACTGGACCATGGAGTTTGGGACCCTTTGTTTGTTAAGCTCAACCAACAACTTTCGAATGTCAATTTCAAGTTAAGCGTCTCCTTTGATGGCATTAAGGAGATCAACTTCAAAAATATTTGCTTTCAGTTGTTGGATCAAGAGGTTCACCGAGTCTTCAGTTGTGTCAGCCAACGAAGCATCAGAAAAGTGGGAAGATCTTTAGCCAGTCGAGAGCTTATGGAGTTTTTGAAGTCTTCTCAAAGCCTCTAAGGCGTTCTTCCTTTTAAGGGAAACAATTTCTTCTTGGCTCAAGGAAATGTTAGACGACGAGTTGTGAATGATAACTTAAGCCCGATTCTTTTCGACAGTGTTGGATTAACCTTTTTCTTCTATTGGGGTCGTTATGAGTTAGGTTGTTATGAACAGAAGCCATAGTATCGTCTAATTCTTTATTTCATTGGGGGAGGGAGTTAGTCGACATCAACCTCTACTTCAGGGTTTGGTTGTGGAAAAACACCTGCATTTTCACCAATTGGCTTGTTCACTGGATGAGCAGATGAAAATTTATAATCAAGAAAATATGACCAATGGATATGAGAAAAGGTTTTAGAGGGAATCGAACGGGGGATACATGTTGATTTATCCACCACGTTCTCCTCCAACTTTGGTGGTTTCTAAAAATAGAGGAATGGTTAGTTGAAGTTAGAATCGAGAGATAAAAATTTATGCTATGTGGAGCAATACCATGGGATTATTGATTTCTCCTTCTTTGACTGGAAGATCTTTGGGTTCATCTTGCACGTGGTAATCAGGAATAAGCAAATCTTCTTTCCCTTTTCCTTTGTTAGAGGGACCAGCAGTCGAAATAATTGTTTCCTTTGGGGGTTAGTTTTTTTAGTGGCCCATTTCTTCCTGCTTATGATTGGGTTGGGAGAAGGCTTGGGCCTAGGTCTCAAAAAGATTATAGTTTTTTCGCTATCTTTTGAACTCTCGACTTCAACCAATGTCTCTGTTGGTTTTGGAGTAACCTGAAAAAGGTTGATTTAGTTAGTTTGCTGAATCATCAAAACCACTAAATAGGAAATCAGATACATACCTGTGTCAAGGTAGTCTTTTTGAACTTATTATTTTTCTTGGTTTTCGATTCTAAAAAGGAAAAACATGTTAGAGTTATCTCGATATTAGCTAATGTCTAAATGGGAAAAAACTTGCCTTTTTGTCTTAAGGCTCTTCGTCTTTCTTGGCTTCACCATCAGATGGGCCTTCGACATTGGTGTCTCCCTTTGCTTCAGTTTTACCTACAATTAAAACACGTGATAATTCGAAGGGCACGACAAAAGAATTCAAATAAATGGTTAGTATATACCTGCTTTTTTCTCTGGATTCTCTTGTAAGTTGGAAAAGGCGGTCAACAATCTTATGCAAAATTTATCTTCAGAGAAGTTACCTTGAAAGTAGTTCGTCCACCAATTATTAAATTCCACTGTCACCTAGAAGGATGACTGAAAGTGCAAAGTAGGCAATTCGGGAACTTGTTGACAAGTGAACGCTAAACAGTCTTTGTATTCCTGAGCAGTGAACTTCCTCTCCGACCAGCAAATGTCATTCTCCCAAGTATATAGTGATTCTGGCAGCATTTGGCTGAAACCAAATTGCCTAGCCACTAAGTTGGGTTGGTAAACAATGAAGTCGAAGCCTGTAGTTCTAGTTTCAATTTGAGTGGATATGAGTGTCAGAGTTAAGAAGACTGCCTAAACAGAGTCTAACATTGCAATAGTTAAGGGGGTTACGATAGGAAACCTGTTTCAAAAGCAAGATGGGCCAACACATCTATCCACGAAGAGAGCCATGGTCGAAACAAAAATTTTGGACTCAAGGAACAAGTTGATGTATTTCATAAGGGTTATCTCTGAGGGAGTGTCATAGGGGTGACTAAGGCAAGTCTCATACCTTCGATGCTCTTGTAGTCGGTTTCTTCCATCAAGGCTTTTGACTGGGTTACTTGTAGTTTGGGTTTGAACGTGGAACTTAACCAGAGTGTTTAAGCCACAAAGGGCCAGAGAGAATGTATGACTTGTCAGTTTTAGGACGGTGTTTCAATTTATAAGAGGTGTTTTCGATTAATTAATATAGATTGGCTAGAACTAGTTTGCTCAAAGAGATCTCTAGACCTTCATGAAGTTAGATTACTAGAGGGACATATTTCTTAGCTATCTGTAAAGAGCTATAGCAGAAGAAATAGTAGAAGAGTCAAAGTGTCAAAAAGGCGATGTGTTCTTGGTAGAATATCTTTTTAGTTTTCTTATTATGGTGGTTGATGATGTAGTTTTTTAAGCTAGAGCGTTGGAAAACGAATTCATTCGCAATTTCTATTATTGGGGTGAATGTATATATGGTTAAGTCCTTTGATACCTGCCACGTCGAACAAGGTCAACGTAAGCATTCCATGAGGGAACTGAAAAGTGTTGGGCGAACCTTCCCAATAGAAGATTGACGCGAGCAACATGGCTGGGTTGTACCTAGAGCCAATTCTAGAGATTTGAATTACATAGAAGATGCTTAGTTTCTCCCATTGGCTTTTCTCTTAAGTTGGACTTTGTCGAGCTAAACAATGCACTCTTTGTTTTGAGTTGGGGGAGCAGATTGAAAGACATGCACATGTGTTTCCATACAAGATAAGTCGAGAGAGTGTTCTTTGAACGTTGAGGGCATGGTAATAGGATAACAAGGGAAGAAGTTTTTTACTTTCTCAGGTTATAATTTAGCGGTTGGATATGGTCCTAAGAACGTTTAGATTTTATTAGAAAGGGAAAAAGGGATCAGTACCTGATTGACCCAAATGGTGATTTTTTCTTTGGCCATTGGTGGTCCAGGATCAAAATATCTTCCTTGTTCATCTTCTTCTGGTGGAATCATGAATGCCAAAGGATTTTTTCCGGTATCTAGCTTTGAAGATGAAGTGGTTGCTGCCATTGTTGAAGGTGAAGAGCTTACTGCGAGAGGTTTATTTTTCTGTGTGAAAATGCTAGAGAGAGGGTGAAGAAGATGAGAAGAGATTGCGAATCAAGTACTTATAAAGTCTTTTTCCTTGTCAACAATGGACACATGGCATACACATGTTGATGTGAAACGCTTCATTTCTCAAGAAGTGGGGAAGTTGATAGAAGTGGAGCAGTTAGTGAAAACATGCAAATCCATGATCTCCTAGAAAATAGGAGCAATGATGAAATTCTCAGAAGATATTCTGGAAAATGACAATATATATTAAAGTGGTGATGATGACGATGGCGTCAGCAAAAAAGTTTGAACAATGTCGAAAATACTTTAAAAAATGCCACCTTTCTCCTTTTGATTCAAAATCGAAACATGGAAATTTTGGGGGCAATTTGTTATCTCAGATTTTCGACACAAGCATTAGTTATAATGTGATAAGGATCATGTGATAATGGGTTTATTTTCGAAAATTCAAAGTGGTTTGTTATGACCATGGAGATCTCGACAAATTTGGTTTGTCGAGAAGTAATATCAACTTTGGTATAATTGCAATTAGTTAGAGACCAAGGAGTTTATTAGTTTTGGGACTTAGTGAAATTCAGAGTTCTGAAGATGTTTACTCCATACAGTTGAATGAGGTGTAAGTGGATAAGATCAGATAGTTATTTGATGACACATGGGAGTGTGTCGAAGATGAAGGCTGCATGGAGACGAAGATGTTGCATATTTTGCTTAGTCGACCATTGTAGATGGTTAATTTAGGACTAGTATATAAGTAAGTGTTTATTTATGTTTTAGGGGTCCGCAATTGTACACAAAATTATGTAAAACTCAAAGTATCTGTGTGTTTGTGAGAAAAGAGTCAAGAATGTACGTATATGCGTTCCATTTTATAAATTAAAGTCTTTACTTTCAAGTCATTTACCGCATTGATTTTAGTTTTAGTCATTCTTTTAAGTTTTCCTTTAATTTCGATTTTGATGTCAAAATTGTTTAAAACTTATGATTTTCACACAAATATGTCCTGGGATCTTTTCGAGTTTAATCACTTAAGTGAAATGAAATTTGTTTTTGTTTACCAAATTTCACAGTTAACACATTAGTGCTGACAAATTCCAAGGAAAAGAAGATGGTTCTTCTCTCCAGATTACCTTGGTAGTGACAGTGTGGAAGACTACTGACAAGATGGAGTTCTTCTCAAATCTTCAAATAATTCACTGCTTAAGGAATAAGTATGATTAATGGGTGATTGCTACACATGAAGGTTTGAAGAATATTGGTGATACAAGAAGATTCAAGAAGTGTGAATCAAGTAAAGATTACACAGAAGAGTTTGACATTGCGTTGTATACAAGTCAAAATCCATATAGAAGATTTATTTTTCTCAGCATTGTTCTTGATTAGTGATTGTATGAACTCTTGCAATATTTGTCAAAATAAAAAGGAATAAAGCAGGTTCTAATGGAAAACCATCGAATAATGGAGTTGGCAAAGCGAGGACGAACGCCGAACCACTATATATCTCAGTGTATTCTCTCTCTCTCTCTCTCTCTCTCTCTCTCTCTCTCTCTCTCTCTTGCATTTTATTTTTCATAGGATATTGCATGCTTAGGTTTTCAATTCTTAATGTAGTTTACCGTTCAGTTTAGTTAGTAACGATTATCATGTAAGATTAGGTTTTGTTAGAATTGATACCTAATTGAGCTTTTGTGGTGATTAAATTCTGGAAAACTAGTGCTGTTAGAATTCAATCATAATTTAAATATCGTATATGACACATCTCGTGTTATATACAATCATTCAATTATTCATGGTTGAACAATATGTGAGATTTGTGAATTGTGTATTTGTCGACCTGATTGAAATCCAATAAAAGTCTAATCTTTCTATTTTTCACTTTAAACCTTTCGCGCACAATTTTGTAAAATTTATGATATTATATTTATGAAAAATCAGTCAAAGTTATTTTTAAAGAATCTATTCACCCCCTCTAGACTGTTTCTTTACTCCATATTCTCACCCAACATTCTCCTTAGCACATGAGATTTACGCCTTATACACGTCAAACAGTCATCCACATTTCACACCTGAAATATAGCGTGACCATTACGCCTTACCTGAATGACGTCAAATTAGGTAACAAGTTTTAAATACAATTTAAATACTCTATACTCTTTCACATACTGACTTGAACGACAAGTGTTAACCTTACAGATACACCCCTTTTCGCCGCATCAAAAACTCTACTCTATCGTAGCTTTCACATCTGTTTCCATAACATAACCATTATACATCATTTCAAGTTGAAACTAAAAAAAATGATTATATACAATTTTTAAAGAAAAATCTAAAAAGTCGATATAACCTTACGTACTATTTTAAAATCTTCAAAAATGTATTCATTAAAATAATCTAAAAATTTGAATACAATAATATTGTAGTCTCTAATATCGTATAATGATAGTTAAGAAATGTATATAAAAAAATATATAAATTAAGTAGTATGAATATATTGACAACAAAATTCAATGAATAAAAGAACCAGCAAACCATACATGAAGCAGGGGTATTTCATAAAGCCATTTATGAATACATAAAAGTAAAAATAATCCTAATAACTACAATTCTTGGTCTGGTTAACTCATTCTTTCATAAAATATAGGTTTTTTTCTAAATTAATTATATAATTTATATTTAATAAATAAAAATAATTTTAATAAAGTAGAAAAAAATAGTAAAAATCTTCTATAACATTCTTCAAAATCTCCCTAAATTCAATTTTTTAAAATCGATTTTTTAATAGTAAATATTATATATATATATATATATTGTTAAAATAATAAGGGTATAATTGAAATAAAAAGTCATAAGCTAAAAGCTACAAGCTCAAAAGCTACTTCAAATAGCTTTTGAAAAAATAGCTAAAAGCTAGTTAAAAAGCTATAAGTTAAAAGCTAAAATACAGTTACCAAACAGAATTTTTTAATCAAAATAAGCTGAAAAGCTATAAACTAAAAGCTCTTTTTCTGGTCTTATCAAACATAAAAGTAGAAAAATAGTAAATTTGTTTTTCATAAGACAAAATTTTCAAATAAATAGTTTAAACTCATTAATTGTGAACAATTTTTCTTTAAAAATGTGTATATTATAATATTGGTCAATTAAACTTAATGTAATTTTCAAAAAATTTAAAACTAATGAACACAATGTTTCACTAAACATTCATTGAAAATGAAATTAGAGAAACATTAGTAGAAATCTTAATTTGTTAAAATTTAAAATTTTAATGAATTTTTACTAATAAACGGAAATATTGAATACAAGTGTTAATCTTACCTATACACTTTTTTTCCACCGTATCAAAAATTCTACTTTACCATAACTTTCACATCTCTTTATTTTTTGTACCATAACATAACCATTATACATCCTTTAAAAGTTGAAACTTAAAAAAAATGATTAAAAACAATTTAAAAAAAAGTTGAAACTAAAAAAAATGATTATAAACAATTTTAAAAAAAATCTAAAAAGTTGATATAACCTTACAAAATATTTTAAAATCTTCAAAAACTTATTAATCAAAATAATCTCTTAAATTTTGAATAAAATAATATTGTAGTCTCTTTAAACTCAATCTATAATATAAGAACATCAATTGTTCTGGTTAATACTACATTAACCATTTGTCAAACAATGCCACATCATGGATTAAGGGGTAAATTGTGTCTAAATCTAACAATTTACAACTGGATTAGACATTAGTTACACAACAACTACACAGTTAGCATGAAATAAGCACAATAAGTGTTGGACAGTTACAAATGAAACAATATTTTACGTTTGTTGTTACAAGACTTTGGGTGTGGGTGCAACTACCGATGCTGCTTTTGCTGAGAAAAGACATGGGTAGTACAGATTGTCTTCATCTCACCTCCATTTTTTTTTTTAAATTTCATTCTGTCTCTTGCTCCATAATTTCTTTCTCTTTCTCTTCCCTCTTTTTCCATTCCCAATCTGACTCTTTCTTTTTCTCTGTCATCTTCATCTTTTTCAAATCCGAAAATCAATTGTTATTACTATTTCTCTTCCATCTTCATCTGTATTAATAGTATCTTCATCTTCATGATGGTTTAGATAAAGGTAGGTGGAGTTAGGGTTTGGAACGATGATGAATATGGAAGGTTGGTTAGAGTTATGAGCGAGGAATTTGTGTGTATTGGTTTCTCTTTTCTTTTTCTACCATGGAAATTTGTTAGCGACAACATTGTTTACTAATTTTGAACATTTCTTTTTATTGTTTTGTAGAAGCAGACCCAAATTTCCTACAGTGAAATAGTATAGTCTGATACAATGAAGAATATGATTTCACCCATTCAAAATGTTGTGCCATCTCCTACTTTCCTATGGAGGTTAGAGATCTGTTAGACTCTATTTTATTTTATTTTATTTTTTTGAAAAATAATTTGTTTATTGGTGTTGATTAAAGAAAAAGGGGATAATTTATGGTTAGGGTTTATAGATTGGAAATTGGGTTTGATGAAACATAATTTGGTTTGATTTACTGCAGATTTGGAGATGAAGAAACATATTACAGAAATTGGGTTACATGAATCAGTTTAAGTTTTAACCACTTTGTATTAAAGCATCTGATAGGTTTTTGTTTAACTTTCCTTCATATGCTTCAAATATTGTCGTTTTTCGTTTCTATTTTTTGAACCATTTTTGTTATTTTTCTACAGAAATGGATATTACAAATTGGAGAATATTAAGGATTTGAGTATATAGATCTGTGGCAGCGAAAACGTGTTTCTGTCAGATTCTACTATGTTATAGATTCATATATGGTACTGGAGGTTGAACTTGCAATTGGTGTTGTGGGAATGATGTAAGGATGATACAACAAATTGACACATGCTTTGACATTAGTATACAAGAAGGATTGTGGGTTGACAAGGGTAGCGATTTATAGTATTGGAAGTAAGCATTTTTTATAATTTTTGCTGGTGTAATCATGATGTGTTGCTATCTTATCATATCTTATTGATTCAATCTTCCAACAGAGTTGTGAGACTACTGAGAGAAGAATCAAAATGGAGTTTGAGCCATATGGTGTGCAATCAAACGAATGGTATTATGAAAAATGCAAAGTGTCGTGATATTTCGGTTACTAATCAATTGCAATATTGAAATGCCACATGTTTCAATCTCAATGAAGGATCTATTGGAGTTTACTTGAAAATACTTCATTTTATCTATTCTTTCCTGTGTTTCTAGATTGACGTTTTCAGCCACGTCAAGAGGACTATGACATACATCATTACAATGACGTTCGGAGAATGGACGAGTTTGAAAGCTAATTCAGGTTGAGGATAAAAATTCAACTGGTCTGAGGAACTTGATTTGGAAATTTCACATTGGTTTCCAACGGTGACGTGTTCAGAACACTTGAAGAAATCCCATGTTGTATTCCAGTTGTTGGCTTAAGAGGAGGACTATTCTGATGTAGACAGAGGTTACATTCTTTTATTTGAATTCAAAATGATTCTATTGAATCATTAATACTTATTATAAAAGTGCTTATGCATAAGCTTTTTTCTATTCATTAATACTTATGCATAAGCTTTTTTCTATTCTAAAGTCTTAAATTGTAATGTCTTGGATTATTTGAAAACTATGTAAATGAGTTCTCATTGACATTTTGAGTTTGTGCTGCTATCCAAAGGAATTCTTAGTCAGATCCTTGTGTGGATATGTTGGACATTGTGGTGCTGCTATGAGTTTGTTTTACAACTCAATTTCATGACAAGCGGATATGTTAGTCACTTGCACTTACATTTGGAGATTTGAAATAACAGATTTGACCAGATAGGCAAACATTATACTGTAGTGCAACGTGGCCAAAGGAGGTTGAAGCTCTGGCAAGACAGTTTCTGCACAATCCATATAAGGTTACTATATGTGTACTATCATTTATGTATAAATCTTTGTAAATTATTAATTTTTTTAAAATTATTGTGCTACAAATTGGCTTAATTAAACCTTATATAGATGATTATTGATTAGTGTGTTTTCCTGTGGGATATCATGGCATTTTAGGTAGTTATTAAGTCACCATATCTAAAAGTAAACCAATCTATAAATCAAGTTGTTGAAGTTGTCACTCACATGGAGAAATATAACAGGTTCGTTTCCTCAGTCACAGTAATAAATAGTGACCAATGTTTTTGCTTTCTAAATTAAAACTCTGATGTTGCTAATGCAGATTGATCAAGCTGCTGAAAGAAGTGATGAACGGGAGCTGAATTCTAATATTTACGAAAACAAAAAAGGGATGTGACCAAGTTACAAAACAGTTGAGAATGGATGGACGGCTGGTCGCGACTTTACGTGTTTGGTCGGATAGATACTGCAAGCATACAGGGTATCGCGTAGTTTAAAAAGATTGTCGAACCCACAGGGATTGATAGTCAAAAGACAGTGTCCTAAAATTGCGGTGTAAGGCTAAAGCAGGAGGTAGACACGATTAAAAATACTTAAAGAAAAATAACTAAAATAATAGGTTTTAGAACAAATAAGGAAGCTGAGACCGTAGAATGATTTCCGGAGTTCTTAGGGACTCTATAGGTTTCGAGGGCTGAAGTGAAGGTCGAAGTTGTTCTGAAGGAAACACCGATCTAAAGGCCTGATCTCACACTCTCGCGCTATTGATCGAGCCACGCCGGATAACCCCAAGATTTTGCTCTCGCTCGCTCGGTAATTAAAAGGCGCTTTTTGAAAACGGACAAGACCGAAAAGAATACCTAAAGCGCTCTCGCTGTGTTTAGGATCCAGTGTTTTGTGCCTACTATCTGACGAGTGCCTCAAACTCTCGCTCTGTTGGACTCGTCTTAGTGCATTCCTCACTCTCGTGACGAAATGCTATTAAGCAGCCTCTCGCCGTCACGACTAGTCTACTTAAATTAAACTTAGACAACAAAACCAGAATTTCGATCATACAACAGTGTTGGTTATCCTACAGAGTCCCGTCGAAACGACGGTCCTTAAACTTCGGACTCAAACAAGTTTAGTTAATCATAGTTAAGCGTATCATTGAATTATTAACAGTGCTGAATTTTAAAACATGCATATTACTTTACTTAGGGTTTCTTAATAAATTCTGTTCTTTGGTTTTTATAAAAACTTTTGAAACAACAGTAGATAAATAAATGCAGAGAATGATAATCGAAACAATAAAACGATAAAACAATACCCTGAAAATGCGATGAAATAACTGAAAGGAAATTTGTATTAATTCTGCAAATCGATCCAAGTACAGCAACAGAGTAACAAAAGAAATGAGTACAAGAGTCGTGATAATCACTCAGTGTGAGCAATTATCACTGTGGCTACTAATTTCTAGTTCTGGAGAAAATTCGGCAGAGCTTCCGCAGGGTAGAATTGGATGATGAATGTTGGACTGGGAAGTCCTATTTATAGACAGGATCTGGCTCCAAAATGGTTGGAAAAATTTGAATTCAAACTGAGTCCAAAAACTGCTTCTGGAAAACTGCTCCCGCGATGCATGGCGAACGCCATATGCCAATGGCGAACGCCATTTGGCTGAAATGAAAAACTGCACATTTTGGGACAATGGCGAACGCCATTTGGTTCCCCTTAGGGAATGGCGAACGCCATTCAGCTAGAGGGATGCAGAATGCTCCAGTTCTGCTCCTTTTCAACTCTTTTGCCACACTTCTCGTCCTTTTCCTCGACATGGTTGATACTGGTCCTGAAATCACAAAGTAAAAGAAAACATAAGTACACAGTACAAAATACGATAAAGACTCGATAAAAATATGACTAAACATGCAAGAAATGAATTGAATTAACCTATACGAAATCGAGTCATCAAACTCCCCCACACTAAGACTTTTGCTTGTCCTCAAGCGAATTCCTAATGCGAATGAAAACAGGTAAGCACGGTCTTTCGACTCGAAGGCACACCGGAAACGATTAAGCATAAGGTTGCTAGGCTAGAGTAGACAGATAGGTACTGAATAGTGCTAACAAGATTATAGTAACGACACGACTCCACAAAAACGGACAAAGAGTTCCTTCCTATGCAATATCGGTTTAAATCATGATATCATACCTTGACCTACGGACTTCGCTCTTATTCACCTCTCTTTCATTCTCGCGCAATCACATTAAGCACGTTATCCTTTTGCTTACATGGTAACCGTACCTGTTAGTGTGATCTCTTATTCAACAGAATTTTTTTTTTTTTTTTTGCTTATGAATTTCAAGATTCTGATCCTTTGGGCTAAATGATCGGGTGAGGACCACCTAACTTAGTGAGAACCGGCCTTTAATTCACATTTTCTATAAAAGCACATAAATCACAATTTGAGATCAACACATATTTGCATCGGTACGTTACTTAGTTCGCGAACTAGGATGGTGCTGACTGCTAAAATAAACTAGTCAAGAGGCTACTTTTAAAGAAACTAAGAACAAGGTCTCGACATGATATGTATTTAAACTAATACTGCATATTTAGGAACTCTAAGGTGCAAAAACGGTACTGATGTTAACAAAACTTTCCCAAGTCCGCCTACTTAGCCTAAATCACAATATAACAACCTGTACTAAGTGTGTCCTGCCCTTGAGTCGAAAATTTTTAAAAATGGAGAGAAATTACAGACTATGCGAAAACATAAGGTAAATAACGACTCAAACGTGCATACAACTCAATAACAAAACAGAAGAAACAACCTAAACTAGGAAAATGGGAAATAACATAAAGCAATAAATGAAAAGCGATAAATGACTCCTCCCCCACACTTAAATCGAACATTGTCCTCAATGTTTCAATCTAAGGTGAAAAGAAATGAGCGATAAAACCTGGAAAGAAAATCAGTGGCGGCGGGCACGGCCTCGGCGCTGATGGGAATCATCTCTGACATGTGGGTCCTCGCGCTGATAATGGGCCTGCATGCTACGCACATCCCTGCGCAGACCTAGTACCTCGGACGTAAGATCTCGAAGGGTAAGCTCGGTCCGATTCATGAATTCCACTTGCCTGTTTTGGAACTCGTAGTACTCCTCTCTGCGCTACTCATCTCGCGCTCTCTGCTGCCGGAGCTCGGACAAAATCTCATCAAGTGATCCTCGCATACCTGCAAAATCATCAGATAAAGGTGCAGTGTGTGGTGCGGTACTAGGACCGGGTATGTCAGAAACACGAGGCTGAGCAGCAGCCCCATCCTCTTGTTCAGGAACAAGTAATCAATTAGTGCGGGAGCGCACATCAATACGATCGGGGGCTGGGAGAGAAAAACTACGGTTCTCACAGTCACGAATCAAGATGCGGTACTTGCCATCAGGTAAACCTTTGACAAGACGCGTACTCTTCCAGAAGTTTAGGTCGGCGAAAATACTGGGAAAACACTCATCTGCATCCACTATAATATCAAGATCAAGAGCATCAGTAATGGTGGTAATCATGCTGCCGATACAGATGGCTCCTCCGACTCTGTTAGAGACACTCACAAGGTGGGCAAGGAAGAAAGGCACAGGGTCTACAGGGGTTTGGTTTAGAGCACAGTGAAGAAAGTATAGATCTTTTGAATTCACATTTCCTGTGTTCTTTCGACCAAAGATGGTAAAGGCTAGGATGCGGTGAAGAACGCGAATGGTGGGGTTTTGAATGGAGGTGGCCTTAAGGCCTTCCCAAGTGTCAGTGGTGTTACCCGTAATATCTTTCCAAAACTCGAAGGCACTGCCCTGTCACTCACTCTCCAGGGGTGCAATTGTTGCGGCTCCCGCAACGGGAGCAGGGAAATCAAAGATCGCTCGAATTATCTCGAAGGTCAGTGAAAAGTCTCGGTTCAGCAGCCTAAAGTGTAAGGTTCTGGAGGTGCGAGAGGCGTCAACGACATAGCGAAGTGTACTAAGGAACTCATAGGTAGCTCTAATAGAAATTGCTTTACTAAGAGTACAAAAACGAGTCATACCTAAGTTCCGTAGCATCCAAGCAACGCTTTGCATGAGACCTAAAGTGCGAAAAGCTTCCGAGTCGGGATACCTCGTAGCTTCGACTTCTCGCTTAGATATGCGGTGGAAATCATCACGCATGTTGTTTCCGTTTTCTCCCTCCGGGAACACAATACCCATGTAGTCGAACTCTTAGTTTGCTGCCATTTTTTTTGTTTTTTTTGGTTGGAGAGAAAAGAGGGATACTTTGAGAAAAGGGTTATGAGAGGGAATGTGGGTTTTTGATTTGTGATGATGAGTGGAATGGATGGTGATATGGGGTTTAAATAGATAGGAAAATGGAATGTGAGTGGTTAGAGAATTTATGAAAACGAGTGGGAAATGAGAAAAACGAAGAAAAGAATACAAAAAGGCGGTCTATCAAAAAGACGCGCGCCTTCTGCATTCTGGAGGTGAATGGCGAACGCCATTAGGCAATGGCGAACGCCATTGTCCTGCTGAAAAGAATTTTTGTTTTTTTTTTCTTTTTTTTCTTTTTTTGTTTGTTTGTTTATGTTTCATTTTAATATTTTTTTTATCTTTTATTATTTTTACTTTACTGAAAGGGAAGTGAACTAAAAAGGGGAATAACATAATGTAATTTAAAACAGAAGAACTCACAGTACGGGAAAGGGAAAATCAGTACAAGGAAAATGTAAACTATCCTAAGAACAACAGGGAAAAGGCTAACTAAACTAGAATCATCCGCGAAGTCGTCCGACTAAAGAGTCGACGACATTGCGGAGTGAGAACACTATCTGGTAAAGGTGATCAAACTGCTCATTTACGACATCCATAAACTGAATGTGATCTACTCGAAGTGAGGACAAATCAGTACGGAGATCATCTACTCCAACTTGCAGTGCGTAAATGGCATCGGGAATAGCTATTGTGGTATGGTAAGTAACAGGTCCAGCAGTGGTAGAACTATTTGTGGCTTCTTGAGGTACAATGGGATCCATGTGTTTATCAGGCTGAGGTGAATTTGGTGGAGTAAATGTTTTGTTCAGCACATCCAAGTCATACAACCAGTTATCCTTGTCATGCACACTAGTTCTCTCATGATTAGGCAAGGTGAAGGCATGGACAACAGCATTACCAATTAGTAACTCAAATTCCACTGGTCCTAAATTGGCTATGATACCACGGTTAAAACAGAAGTTGATATCCATCGGCCGAATACTACCAAAAATAACATAACGCTTCAGATGGTATTGCAAGCCAATGGCATCAGCGATCATAGTCACTAACCCTCCAATGATAATGGGGTGAAATGAGTCACGAGCCAGCTTTAGAAAAGTAGCTAACATAAACGGGACAGCATTGACCGGCCTTCCTTGTGAGGCACAAAGCATGATATAGAGCTCATCTCGGGATACAGCATAAACATTCTCTTCCTTCCTGAAAAGAGTGTGAGCAAGGATCTTATGGAAATACCTAATTCCAGGATTGTGAATACTCTCAGAGGACATAGCATTCAGGTCAGGATGGTAGTTACCTGTGATAGTACCCCAAAATTGTTCAAGGTCATAATCAGTAAAAGCATCTTCAAGGGTTTTAGTGACAGCATCAGGATCATTGGGAAAACCCAACAATTCAGTCATCTCATGGTGAGTGAAGCGGTATTTGTTTCCAAACAAACAGAAGGTAGCCAATCCACGGCCAAATCCATACCCTCGAGTTGGTTCATAGTATAAGGAACTTAGGAACTCCAAGGTCAGGTTATGGTAGGTGCTGAAATTTTTCGTTAAAGCAGAATTAGTCCAACCAAACTGGTTGAAGAAGTAAACAACACTATCCTTAATACCAAGGGTAACCATAGCTGCGTCATCAGGGTAAATCGACAGAGCAAAATCTCTTTGAGAAAGAACCTCAAAGCGACTCCTCTGAAGGTTGTTTGAGAACACAACGGCGTGGTTTTCAAAAGTTTGCATGATGGATCTACCCTAAGGACTGCGAACCTGAAAAAGAACAAGAAAGAGAAAAATATATTGTTAGGGAAAATATACTACATACTGGGGTTAGTGCTAATAATGGTCACAACAAAACATAATGCAAATGGTATGGTAATAAAGTAACGAAAACACAATTCATGAAAACATTAACTAACAAGCTAATACTAATAATGATAATACTAATAATGAAATGCAATCATAAACTAAAGTAATAACAACTATGCATGAGCAAACAAAAATAAATACTACTACTAAGATTTGTGATTTAAGCTCTCACTGAGCGCTCTGTTTAATGTCGGAAGCTCGACATTAGAAATAGAGAAGAATTTCAGTCGTCTGGAGGAGCGGGAAGCTCTTCCAACTTACAACTAGAGTAGAATTCTTTGTTTTCCGTCGAATGGTAATGCTTAAGTCTTTGCCCATTTACTATGAATGGCTCACATGAATTTCCCTCGACTGCACCGCTATTTAGAACCCTAGTAACTTTGAATGGGCCAGACCATCTAGAACGTAACTTTCCTGGGAAAAGTTTAAGTCGAGAGTTGAAAAGAAGAACTGTGTCCCCCTCTCTAAACTCTTTTCTTGTTATTCTTTTGTCATGCCACTTTTTGGTTCTTTCTTTGTAAATGCGGGCATTTTCATAGGCATCAAGTCTTAGTTCTTCAAGTTCATGGATGTCTAGAATCCTTTTCTCGCCAGCTGCCATATAATTGGTGTTTATGGTCCTTATGGCCCAATACGCCTTATGCTCAAGTTCTACAGGCAGATGACACGACTTTCCATAAACCAGTTTAAACGGGGTGGTTCCTATAGGAGTTTTGTAAGCAGTTCTATATGCCCAAAGAGCCTCATGAAGTTTAATCGACCAATCTTTCCTAGATGTTGCAACGGTTTTCTCAAGTATCTGTTTAATTTCTCTATTGGAGACTTCGACTTGTCCGCTGGTTTGAGGATGGTAAGGTGTCGCTATTCGATGTCGGACCCCATATTTGAGCAATAATTTTTCAAATATTTTCGAAATAAAATGAGATCCTCCATCACTTATAACAACTCTTGGCACTCCAAATCTAGGAAAAATAGTGTTTTTAAACAATCTAATAACTACTCGTGCGTCATTTGTGGGAGAAGCTATGGCCTCGATCCATTTTGATACATAATCTACTGCAACGAGTATATACTTGTTTCCACAAGAGGAGGGAAAAGGGCCCATGAAGTCAATACCCCACACGTCAAAAACTTCCACTTCTAGAATACCTTTTTGCGGCATCTCATCGCGTCTAGAAATGTTACATGTGCGTTGGCATCGGTCGCAGTTTAAGACAGCGATATGGACGTCCTTCCAAAGGTTAGGCCAAAATAGCCCTGATTGCAGAATTCTTGCGCAAGTCTTAGAGGTGCTCGCATGCCCTCCGTACGGTGCGGCATGGCAATGAGATATGACATCTTCTATTTCAGATTCAGGGACACATCGACGGAATATTCCATCGGCGCCTCTTCTAAAAAGTAAGGGCTCATCCCAATAGTAATTTTTTAGATCATGAAAGAATTTCTTCTTTTGCTGGTAGGTTAAATCGGGTGGAAGCGCTCTTGCTGCTAAGTAGTTGACAAAATCAGCGTACCAAGGCAGTGAGGCTTCTACACGACATGAAACTTTGTTGGGTTCTTGAAACTCCAAAGGGTCTTCTTGGTTTTCACTCTCTTCCTCCATATGGGCTATAAGCCTATCATACGGAGAATCTTCATTGATGGGAACTGGTTCCGGTTCTTGATGTTCTATCCTAGAAAGGTGATCCGCCACTACATTTTCGGCTCCTTTTTTATCCCTTATTTCCAAATCGAACTCTTGTAGAAGCAGGATCCATCTCAAAAGTCTAGGCTTAACATCCTTCTTATTCAATAAGTATCTAATTGCAGCGTGATCGGTGTAGACAACTATTTTTGCCCCTACCAAATAGGAACGAAATTTATCTAGTGCGAAAACAACAGCTAGAAGTTCTTTTTCTGTGGTTGCATAGTTCAGCTGTGCACTGTCCAAGGTCCTACTTGCATAGTAGATAGCATGAAGCTTTTTGTCCTTTCTTTGACCTAAGACAGCGCCAACGGCAAAATCACTAGCATCACACATTATTTTGAATGGTTCATTCCAATCTGGTGGCTGCATAATAGGTGTGGTAATTAAGGCATTCTTGAGTAGCTCAAAGGCTTTCAAACAATCGTCATCAAATATAAATTCAGCATCTTTCATAAGCAATCCAGTCAGTGGTTTAGTAATCTTAGAGAAGTCTTTAATGAATCGTCGGTAAAAACCGGCGTGTCCAAGAAAACTGCGAATTTCTCTAATGGTTTTCGGAGGCTGAAGGTTTTCTATTATTTCTATTTTGGCTTTGTCTACTTCAATCCCTCTTTCAGATACAACATGTTCTAACACAATCCCTTCTCGAACCATGAAATGGCATTTTTCCCAATTCAGCACCAGATTGACTCTGACGCATCTCTCGAGAACCAATTCTAAGTTCGATAAACATCCCTCGAAACTTTGCCCACAAACAGAGAAGTCGTCCATAAACACCTCCATTATATTATCTATAAAGTCGGCAAATACGACCATCATACATCTTTGAAATGTTGCAGGGGCATTGCATAGTCCAAACGGCATCCGTCTATATGCAAACGTTCCATAAGGACAAGTGAATGTAGTCTTTTCTTGATCGTCGGGATGAATAGGAATTTGAAAGAATCCTGAGTATCCATCTAAGTAGCAGAAATACGAATGTTTAACCAGTCGCTCAAGCATTTGGTCTATAAAGGGCAAAGGAAAATGATATTTTCGAGTGGCTTTATTCAGTTTTCGGTAGTCTATGCACATCCTCCATCCAGTTTGAATACGTTTTGCTACAGACTCTCCTTTTTCATTACTGACAACCGTTACTCCTCCTTTCTTTGGTACGGCATGCACTGGACTGACCCAGTTGCTATCTGATATCGGGTATATGATACCAGCTTCTAAGAGTTTTTGTACTTCTTTCTTGACTGCATCGCCTATGATAGGGTTTATCCTTCTTTGATGTTCCCTAGAAGTCTTACTATCATCTTCTAGCATAATGTGATGCATACAAATGGATGGGCTTATCCCCTTGAGGTCAGAGATACTATATCCCAGTGCAGTCGGATACTTCCTTAGAACATGGAGTAACTTCTCAGTTTCTGTCTGTCCCAAGTCAGCGTTCACTATGACTGGTTTTTCAAGCTTTGTATCTAAGAATTCGTACCTTAGATTTTTGGGTAGCGATTTTAATTCTATAGCAGGTTTCTGTTCATCGGATGATGGTTCGGGTGTTAGTGCAAGACATTTTTTTGAGTAGTCGTCGACGAATGGTTCGTTATAATTATCATTTTCGAATAGAGGAGATTTGGTGAACTTAGGTGATTTCACTTTCACTTCTTTTACGCATTCGTCAATGATATCCAGCAAACAACACGAGTCATTGATAGCTGGGGCTTTCAAGAATTGAGCTAAAATGAATTCGACTTTTTCTTCTCCTACTTCGAAAGTCAGCTTTCCTTTCTTAACATCAATTATAGCCCCGGCTGTTGCTAAAAATGGTCTTCCTAATATAATCGGGACATTGTAGTCCTCCTTTATGTCCATTATCACAAAATTAGTAGGAATGAAGAATTGACCAATTCGAACAGGGATATTCTCCAGCATTCCTACAGGATATTTGACAGAACGGTCCGCAAGTTGAAGAGACATTTTGGTCGGTCTCAATTCTCCTAACTCAAGTCTCTTGCACGTAGATAACGACATCAAACTAACACTGGCCCCTAAATCGCATAGACCGTTGTCTATAGCGTATTTTCCTATTACACAGGGTACTGAGAAACTCCCTGGATCTTTAAGCTTAGGTGGCATGTTATTTTGAAGTATAGCGCTACACTCGGCAGTGAGCATAACTGTTTCGTTATCTTCGAGCTTTTTCTTGTTAGATAGAATTTCCTTGAGGAATTTCGCATATGAAGGCATTTGGGTTATGGCTTCCGTGAATGGTATAGTAACATTTAGTTGTTTCAGAAGTTCCACGAATTTCTTAAATTGCCCTTCATTCTTGTTTTTGGCTAATCTTTGCGGATAAGGTATAGGTGGTTTATATGGTGGTGGAGGCACATAAGGTAGTTCCTTCTCCATGACTTCATTACTCTTATCATCTGCATCGTTGGTTTTCATTTTTTCTTCCTTCTCAGTTCCTTTCTTTGGACTTTGATATATGGCTGGCTTTGTAAGTCTCGGGTCAACCGGTCCATCATATTCGGTTCCGCTTCGCAAGGTTACGACATTTGCTTGCCCTTTTGGGTTAGGTTGAGGTTGGCCAGGAAAGGTTCCAGACGGGGCTGGTATTGTTGGTTGCTGTTGGGCTACTTGAGTAAACTGGGTTTCTAACATTTTGTTATGCGTAGCCATCACATCAAGTTTGCTAGTCATTTACCTCATCAATTCGCTTGCATGAGCGTTTTGGTTCGCAAATTCCTTATTCTGCTGTATCTGGGCGTTCATGAAATTTTCCATCATAATTTCAAGATTTGACTTTCTAGGTGCTTGTGGAGCGGGTGGTCCTACTTTTTGAAAACCAGGTGGTACAGCAGGTGCCGAACTTGGTGGTTACAAACCATTATTGTTTTTGTAAGAGAAGTTCGGATGACTTCTCCAACCAGGATTATAAGTATTTGAGTATGGGTTTCCTTGGGTGTAATTCACTTGGTCGGTGGAAACACCGGTTAACACCTGACATTCGGCATTTGTATGTCCAGGGGTACCACATACTTCACAGTTAGGAGATACAGCAGCCATGGTAGAGGCTGGTTGTGTTACGGCCAAACTTTCTATTTTATGAGTTAATGCATCCATTTTAGCATTGATGCGGTCTATTGCACTAACTTCGTACATTCCGCCTTTCGAAGTTGGTTTCTCTGTAGAAGCACATTCTCCTCCCCATTGGAAGTGATTTTGAGCCATGTTCTCTATGAGTTCAACGGCTTCCTCGTACGGTTTATCCATTAAAGCGCCACCAGCAGCAGCACTTAGGTTCATTTTCGTGTTGTACAATAGACCATTGTAGAAAGTATGGATTATCAGCCATTTTTCGAGCCTGTGATGTGGGCAAAGCCTCATCATGTCCTTATATCTCTCTCACGCGTCAAAAAGAGATTCATTGTCTTTTTTTTTGAATCCGTTAATTTTTGCCCTTAGCATAGCCGTCTTCGATGGAGGAAAATAGTGGGTCAAAAAGACTCTTTTTAGGTCATCCCATGAAGTAACAGAATTCGCAGGCAGAGACTGGAGCCAAGCTCTAGCTCTATCTCTTAAAGAAAATAGGAAAAGACGGAGTCTAATTGCTTCTTGGCTAACACCATTTGCTTTCACAGTGTCAGCGTATTGCACGAAAACAGATAAATGTAAGTTAGGATCGACCGTAGGACTTCCTGAAAATTGGTTCTGCTGAACGGCTTGTAATAGCGAAGGCTTCAACTCGAAATCGCGTCTTTCAATTTCAGGGGCAGCAATGCTGCTATGCGGCTCATCTTACGATGGGACATCGAAATCCTTGAGAGGACGGTTTTGCGGTGGTTGGGCCATGTTTTGTTCTGATTCGGTTTCGGTTTTGGAATCGGAATAAGGAACGATAGGATCTGGAAGGAGATATCTTAAGCAATAATCGTTGATTCGACACCTCAACAAAAGAAAATGCTCGATTTTGGAAATCGGTTCCACTGGCTCTTCGCTTTGTGAGCGAGTGTTGGGCATACGATTGATAAATTATGAATAAAGAAAAATTACCTTAGTCGTTACTGTGCAACGAAAGAGACACAACAAGACTAATTCAATCCCCGGCAACGGCGCCAAAAACTTGGTCGCGACTTTACGTGTTTGGTCGGATAGATACTGCAAGCATACAGGGTATCGCATAGTTTTAAAAGATTGTCGAACCCACAGGGATTGATAGTCAAAAGACAGTGTCCTAAAATTGCGGTGTAAGGCTAAAGCAGGAGGTAGACACGATTAAAAATACTTAAAGAAAAATAACTAAAATAATAGGTTTTAGAACAAATAAGGAAGCTGAGACCGTAGAATGATTTCCGGAGTTCTTAGGGACTCTATAGGTTTCGAGGGCTGAAGTGAAGGTCGAAGTTGTTCTGAAGGAAACACCGATCTAAAGGCCTGATCTCACACTCTCGCGCTATTGATCGAGCCACGCCGGATAACCCCAAGATTTTGCTCTCGCTCGCTCGATAATTAAAAGGCGCTTTTTGAAAACGGGCAAGACCGAAAAGAATACCTAAAGCTCTCTCGTTGTGTTTAGGATCCAGTGTTTTGTGCCTACTATCTGACGAGTGCCTCAAACTCTCGCTCTGTTGGACTCGTCTTAGTGCATTCCTCACTCTCGTGACGAAATGTTGTTAAGCAGCCTCTCGCCGTCGCGACTAGTCTACTTAAATTAAACTTAGATAACAAAACCAGAACTTCGATCATACAACAGTGTTGGTTATCCTACAGAGTCCCGTCGAAACGACGGTCCTCAAACTACGGACTCAAACAAGTTTAGTTAATCATAGTTAAGCGTATCATTGAATTATTAACAGTGCTGAATTTTAAAACATGCATATTACTTTACTTAGGGTTTCTTAATAAATTATGTTCTTTGGTTTTTATAAAAACTTTTGAAACAACAGTAGATAAATAAATGCAGATAATGATAATCGAAACAATAAAACGATAAAACAATACCCTGAAAATGCGATGAAATAACTGAAAGGAAAATTGTATTAATTCTGCAAATCGATCCAAGTACAGCAACGGAGTAACAAAAGAAATGAGTACAAGAGTCGTGATAATCACTTAGTGTGAGCAATTACCACTGTGGCTACTAATTTCTAGTTCTAGAGAAAATTCGGCAGAGCTTCCGCAGGGTAGAATTGGATGATGAATGCTGGGCTGGGAAGTCCTATTTATAGACAGGATCTGGCTCCAAAACGGTTGGAAAAATTTGAATTCAAACTGAGTCCAAAAACTGCTTCTGGAAAACTGCTCCCGCGATGCATGGCGAACGCCATATGCCAATGGCGAACGCCATTTGGCTGAAATGAAAAACTGCACGTTTTGGGACAATGGCGAACGCCATTTGGTTCCCCTTAGGAAATGGCGAACGCCATTCAGCTAGAGGGATGCAGAATGCTCCAGTTCTGCTCCTTTTCAACTCTTTTGCCACACTTCTCGTCCTTTTCCTCGACATGGTTGACACTGGTCCTGAAATCACAAAGTAAAAGAAAACATAAGTACACAGTACAAAATACGATAAAGACTCGATAAAAATACGACTAAACATGCACGAAATGAATCGAATTAACCTATACGAAATCGAGTCATCAATGGCCAACATTATCTATCCATGGTGATAAAAACCAGTCTGAAAGGGACTGGGTTTTTGCTAAATTTAAGAGTGGCAGAAGTCCGATAATGACTACCACTGATGTAATACCCCGTATTTTAATTACTCTGGATAATATTAGTCGTGATCAACTGAGTCCCAGTGTACTCTGAGAAATTATCTGCAAAGATAATTAGAGTAACTGTTGAACTTAGAGAAAATCCAATTAATATTATCTGACCCTGAGGTTTTATTATTTGGAGCTTTAGAGACTTTTTGAACATTTAGTAGTAGTATTAACTAATAATAGTTACTATATGTTTTCTTTTCTCCCACTTGTGGAAAATAGAAAGAGAAGTGGAAAAAGATAGTAAGAGTGGAGAGAAGAAGAGCAAGAGGAGAAAAAGAGAGAAACCTAGAAGAAGAAGAACAGGAGTAAGGATCATCATTCATTCTTCATCAAATCATCTTCCAATCTTCATCTTCATTTTGCGAGAGGTGGGTTCTAGTTAGAACATTAGTTTTAGAGTTTTTGGAAATGTTTGAGTTAGGTTAGAATTATTGGAAAAGATAATCTAACGGTTAAAAATTGATATAAATTGTGCAGTATGATCACATTATGCATATGAACATTTTTTATGCTTGTTTGTGCGGTTTGGAATTGATTTGGGTTGAGAAATGGTGAATTTGGAGTTTTGGAACCATGGAACCGTAAGGGAAGAATTCTGGTTTTGGTGCGATTCGCCAGGCGAATTAGGTCTCGCCACTGGTTCGCCAGGCGGAGGACTGGCGGAAGGGATTCGCCAGGCGAAATCCAGATTCGCCAGGCGAAATTGAAGAGACAGAAATGTCTTAGCTACTGGAACTTTTGGATTTTCAAAATATTGGGTCTCGCCACTGCCTCGCCAGGCAAGGTGCTGGCGAAGGGGGATTCGCCAGGCGAATTCTTAAGTCGCCAGGCGAATTTGGCTGTTTCTCAATAATTTTCTTTTCTTCAAAAATTCATAACTTTTGTTTCGTGTATCCGATTTAGGTGTTCTTGGTACCGATAGAGAGCTATGGAAATACTCTATCTAATGGAAGTGGAAATTTTCTAGGTTGATGCCCGGTTAAATAAATCGGAGGGAACCGGAATAGGTGTAACTTGTGATATGTTGAATTATGTGATTCTATTATATATTTGACTTGTGTTTACCTATTCCCTTGTCGTTAAGCATGTTTGAGAGTATATGCATGTTAAAAAATGAAATAGGTAGAGTGGGGAATATTACCATGAACTATGTTAGAACCTAGTAACGGCTATGACATTGTGGAATGACATAACGACGACGCTCGTGCAAGAGAGGTCGAGGCGTGCGTCTATTTCCGAATGGTATGGTAATAATTAAACTAGTATGGATCACGTTTTATTGTATTTTAATTGGGAAGACAAGAGAGGTCTTAAGGCTAATATGGCCGTATGATTTTCAAATACAATCGTGTTGTGTGTGATCACGTAATCGTAACAATTCTTGTGAGTTGCAGTTTCGTGAGTCTCGAGCTCCTCTGAAATAAGGCATGGTACTTGGCAGGTTTGATTCCCGTGTGTAGTACGAATGGAGCCTATATGGTAAAGAGACTTGTGATGGTGTACGGGCCGTGTGAAGTGACGAATTAAGGAAATAATGCATCCCTTAATTCCGAATCCATTTCGTATGCCAAGTAAATTACAAGGATCCATGACTCGGGTCGACTTCTAGACGTAGAAGAGGACGAGAAAAGGGGATGCCTTGGTACGGTTATCGATTAGTGATGAATGGTGAGTTAACAAGACTCACGAACATGGATCCATATAGTGTGTGTGAGTACTCAAAGTCACTTCCCTTCCCCTTTTGACTTGAGTTAGGTGTGTTAGAACCTTGTACAGCCGAGAGGACCTATAAGATAAGGAGCTTACTGAGATTGATGTATCTCACCCCTTGTTGTTGTTTACATTACAGGTACTACAGGTTCGGCGAAGGGTAAGGACAAAGTTGTTTGACTTTTCCTTACGGATCGTAGCTTTTGTGTAGCAAGGCTTCCGTTGTGGAGTTTTTGAGATCGTTGTCGATCTAGTTATTAGTATTTATCTTTGGAACATCTTGTATATATATTATGCCATAGTTTTATGTATTATGGATTTTGTTTGGGTTTGTATATGTATAATGTGTTTACTAGGGACTTATATATTTCAGTACCAAAGTGGTATTTATGTATAATATATGCTTTGATGTATGTATTTATATATGGGCGTTACAACTGATGTTGCTGCACGGGGTCTTGGTAGGATCACTGTGTGCTTAGAATCTTAGGATTTTTGATATAGGTCTAAAACTTAACCAAAGACGAGTTGGTCGGCTGCTTTCCAATTCCCCTTGACAACAATTTGTGGTTTGGGTGTGTGTGGGTGGGGGTCACATTTTGAGTTTGTTGGAAGTGCCTGTAACATGAGTTTGTTTATGTTTTGATTTAACTTGATGTTTGGGATATTAGTAGGCTATATGTGGTCTGTATGTTGTAGCAAGCAGGCATCTGGCATCCAGTACCGACAAGTTCTGATTCAGTGCGTGGTGGAGCATAGTTTCTATTGGCGTCTGTTTGGTGACAAGTCTGGTTAGGGGATCATGAGCTGGATGCATTTGGAGCTCTTGGTGGGAGTTAAAGGGTGGGATTTCTGGTTGTTTCAATGACTGTAAACTTTAGTTGTGTTGTAGTGGTATTGACACCACTTGTGACACTTTTTCAGAATTATATGTTTCTGTTATATTGCCATATCTTATTATACCATAATTAAGTGAATTAATAATTAAAATACAAAAAACTGATTTAATTGATAACATGTATGTTATTAATTGATATTTATAAAATTAAATCATTCAAACACTTTTATAATGCTGAATCAATATTGTTCAAATCAATAACAAGTAGGAAATATATTAGGGAATATATTAGGAGGATAATTTCTAATTCCTCCTAAATTAGGTGTACCGTTTTACCCCATTACAAACAGGTGTACAAGGTAGAGGATAGTGTGGTTTGTATATATTTCTCTTAAATAATGTAATACGAGGACGGGGCAGTTTGTATATATTTCCTTTAAATAATGTAATACATGACATGGAGTACGTAAAAATCTGCATTGTTCATTATTACTGGTTATCTTAAGAATATAGTCTAATGTTGTTGTTGTGTCTACATATTTCTCTTAAAATATAGTTTCATTATTACATACGAAAAAATATACGGCTGATCAAAATATATATATTTTTAAAAATAATTTTATTAATAATATTTTTAATTTTAAACAATATTTTTTAAGAAAATAATAATAAATTTTTAGTTTAAAGAAATCATAATTTTTTTATCAAAATAAATTATAAAATATAAGTATAAGTGTATGTTATTGAACAAAATAATATTTACCTACGGGCAAAAATACATTGTTGATTCAAATATATAAGTAATGTCAAAACAAAAATAATATTTATATACAGGATAAAATACATTGCTGGTTAAATTATTTATATATACAGGAAAAAATATTATTGTTATAAATGAGAACAACTTTAATTGTTCCAAATATTATGCACTATAAATTTATCAATCATTTTTTCAAATATGTGAAAAGATTAATGAAAATAATACTATTGTTCTAAACTGAAATAACCTTATTATACAAAAATAAAACAATTATAACACGAACATAAAGTTACTGATAAAAAATATTGAATAATAATGAAAAAATGTTCACTATTGGTTCTAATTTTTTTATAAATAATGTCAAAGTAAAAATAATATTTATATAAATAAATTTATATGGTTGATTCAAATATTTTTATACATAAAAATAATTATAGGCATTGATTTATTATCTCTTTTAAATAAAAATAATTTTTTAGTTGAACAATTTAATTTTTTATTTTATTTTTATTATATTTTAGAAAAAATGCACGTACTATACCAGCATGCACGGGTATCCTACTAGTTCTTTGATATAACAACTAGCGGGATACCCGTGCTATCACACGGGTCATGTCTGTATTCACACTCTACGTTATAAAACATCACTTGTCAATCCTAACATTTTTTTTCAGTCTTTAAATTTTTTACAGCGTAACCAATTTAATAGGTTAATAAATCCAAAAACAATATATTCAAAAATATATAGTAATATCATTCAATAATTAAGACTTCCTACCTATGATATTCAAAAATATATAGTAATATCATTCAATGCACAATATTTGACTTGAACATCGTACTTCATCGTTGCAACAATAATAAGTTCCTGATAAAAATTTTTATTCCTACAATAGTCTGAGTAAATATATCAAACTTAATTCAACGTATGGAAAAATAAAAATAAAATGATCAGTCTATAGTTGATATCTCATAGATTTAATATATAAAAGATGAACATTAAAATGACCAGTCTACAGTTGATATCTCATAGATACGTTCACATCTACCCGTAAATATTCACATAGTTTCAAATATCTACTAATATTATGCACCAACTTTTAAGTATTGATCTGTATTTATAAAAAATCGTACAACCATTTTTCTAACTTCAATTATATAAAACAATATAAAAAAGAAAGATATAAAAAATAGACATTAAAATTATCACTCTACAACTGGTATCTCATAGATACGTTCATATCTACCCGTGTATCAACATATTGACTTTTTCTCATTTATAAGCTTGTTGAACCCGTATGTCAATTTATAAAAAGTATTTGTAATTTATTTCCGTTTATAAAAATAATTTTATCAATAGTTGAATTGTTCCCGTTTATTAAAATATTTATAACTTATTTTCGTTTATAATAAATAATTGTAACTTATTCCTGTTTATAAAAAATAATTGTATCGACATGTAAACTTTTTCCCATTTATAAGTTTTCTAGTACCCGTGTATCCATTTATAAAATTATTTTTAACTTATTTCTATTCAAAATCCTGTTTATGACTCATAAACCTATTATGAGCATGAATTTAACTTTAGTGCTTTTAATTATAGTATTCATTTTTTAATCTATAACTATATATAAAGAGGATAAGATGTTTTGGGCTGGCCTATTTTCATTCCCATTATACCCTTTAAAATATAATTTATTTAATTAAAAAAAAATAAATTACTAACAAAACGTGTTTATAAAAAGTAACTGCATCACCTATTTCCTACAATACTTAAACGTGTTTATAAAAAATTAAGTAGTCTTAATTATATTTTCATTTGAGAGGTTTGATGGTTATTTCAAAGAGAAACTGAAAATAAGGGAGTAAGTATTGCAAATTATTCACTATTTTTTTTTTGGCAAAGAGTATTAATCCAACTCTGAAAAAAAAATCCGTTGAAGGTTTTGTTGTCTATTTCAATCATTTTTATGATTTACTTTGTTTAGACTCAAATATGATCACTCACGCACAATTGTCAAAAGATAACCACCACTCTTTATATGTTAAGTGAAATTTATTTCTTCTCTACTCTATTAATTCATTATATATTCTTTAATTTGACTTCTATTTTTTCTACTTTTACTGTTTGCAACATACTTCTCTCTCCTTCATTCATCTATAATAAGGAAATATCTTGAGGAGTAAATAATAACCAAGATGTGTGGCAAAATATTCTTTTATCAATGATTTATATTATATTTTATGTCAATTTATCATGCATTTAATTTGTTTTGACCCTCATATTCAAACATAAAGCACCATATTCTAACAGCAGTATGTTTCATATATCATGGCTTGTAAATTGTGTCTAAGATCTTCTCCCGTTGTAATCACTTGCACAACTTGCCTGACCCCAACTTCTTCCACTACTTGTTTTATCAAGTCGTATAAAAACTCTGCTGATGTCAATATCTCAGTCGCATCCAAGGATTTCAGAAACACTATGCCTTAAGGATAATAAGCCAAAAAACTTATCAGTATTCTACCAGCTTCTGTAGTCCATTGATCAACCAAAATAGAACAGCCAGTCCTCCCCCATGTCATCTTGCACCTATCTATATCATTCTTCACACCTTCCACAGAGTTTTTCAGAACCCAACCACGAAGTTCATGATGCGAGGGACGTTGAAAACCCGACCCCCCATAAGCAATTACATCAACCATTTGCTCAAAATATATCAAGTTCACAGCATCAAGAGGCGCACCGATATCATACAAAAACCGTCCTATAGCCATATGAATATGATTGTCCCTTCTTCGGGAACTACACATTCTTCTCCACTGCGATGATATTAAACTAATTTCTGCAAGAACTTTAATATCGTTTTTATAATAATGCAGACAATGTTTTGTTTGGTTATCGATTGTACTAACCGATGTATGATTTGAAGACGTTAGTCAAAACTGATGTGCAAGTCAATGAAGCTTTTAGCATGCTGAGACCCTGCACCACATAAACAAATTACAATATCATATCAAATATTGAAAGATAGTAAATATCAAAATAAAGGAGTGGACTTCTTGAAGCCAAATAAGCTTCATTTACCTCATTCAATCCAATATTAATAACTATTTCTTCCACATCATTAAGCGGGATCTTCATTCCTTCAAGATATGAACTCAATCAAATTATGACATTGGAGTCACAACCAAGTCATCAGTAACCATAAAACTTAATGGTTCAATACAAACCCTCTAGAATCAGAAGGTTTAGGATCAATAAAATGAAGCCTTAGATTGGATGATTTGAAAGTAAAAAATGTCGGGGAAATTGGTAATATCTAGTTTGAAATTTCAAATGTAGGATAACAAACTTTCAGGTTCAATTCCACACACATTCAGTTACCTTTCAAAACTTTATAAGATTACCCTTTACAACTCTTTTGAAGGACCTATCCTGAATTCACTTTCATCTGTCAAAAACCTCATAAATTTTTCAATGCCTTTCTGATGGTTTCAAAGCCACTGTGTTACTTGCTGCAATGGCTCCAATTACCTGATCCAATGGTTTTACGAAATAAAGAAACGAATTTAAAATGCAGTAGTACCTCTGGACTCTAAAAAATAACCGATGAGTCATATCTGCAAGAGCCTGCATAGCATAAGCAAAGAAACCCAAAAAATAACATTTGCTACAAATAAGATAATCCCAATGCACCTAAAGCACCACAAAAGGCCATGACCTAATAACAAATCAATATAAAACCTCCAAATGAAACTAAGCAAGTGTAGTTGAGTAGGTTGGAGGCTTGTTATCGTTCTTACAACATTTTTAGTTTTCGCCAATAGAAATCCTTATAATCCATCATCTATAAATGCAGAAATCAGAAGAACATAATTTTAAATGATAAAGTGCCTCCATTTACACACCACAACCAAACTACTGGGACTGCATCAATCTAGCACTGTAGTCATGAACACATTTTCCATTAAGTGTTTTAGTAATGCTCCCCCAGACATTGGTTAGTTAAGGAAAGCGAGAGGAGGTTCCTATTGCAGCAGCATAGCTTCAGAGAGCTTCTTGAAACACCAGTGTCAATTTCTCTATGATCACAAAGCAATTTCTCTTCGGAGAGCTTCTTGTCAATTTCTCTATCAACAACAGCCTTGCCGATGTCTCCAATATGACCACAAAGCACATTCCACTACACAAAAGGGAGAGACGTACAATTAATCAATGAATAATGGGCTCTAAATAATATATATTATAAATCTGGGGACCAACCAGCAGATCTAAGACAGCAATAAAAAAACAACTTGAAAATATACAAATCCAATAAAGTTAAGATGTACATGATCCATCGCAAAAATAATGTGGCAGTATAATGAAACACCAGAGTTGCAATAATCAAACCCCGGTGGTATTTGGTCTGCTTGGTGATATTTAGTTGTCAAGAGTTGCTTTCCACTTCAATAGAGCACCTGCTTCTCTGATTTGTAAAGTGGACGAAGCAGACCAAAGTGTCATCGAAGAAACAACAACTGTAGGAGAATCATATATGAGTGCACAAATGTACATTGAAATAAACATCCAAAGGGATAGAAAATTAATAGACAGAGTTGGAAATATGGTAACCATGGATTGAAGCTATATGATGAATTTATTTAGTATTCCAATCGTTTTGTACTGCATTAATAAGTCCATTATAAGTAAACAATATGGCAAAAACCAGGAAGCAAAATCGACAACAAAGTCCGCTTATAACTTATATTCAGTCACACTTTGATAGGTGTTGTCTGAAGTAAATTAATAGGCTGACCAACCATGAACTTTTGTCGCCTTTACCTCCGATACTTCTGCATGCACCAACGGTACATCTCCAGAAAATACCACACTGACTTGGCCCTCCTTGTCAAGAGGCTTGAAGTATTCTTCAATGGCTACCTCCTACAACAAATTAACCAATCGCGGTGCGTACATTAACGAACGAAACCATATAAAACAAAAACGGTCGAGAGAACTATTAGCACAAATCAAAATTTTATGAAACAATAAATTATAATTAGAATGTTCGCGACACATAATATCAAAATAAACTTCAGGACGAACCGTGGGACAAACGATGTTACAATGCATACACGCTACGGTGAAGAAAATTCCACACACCTCTTCCGGATCAACCGGCTCCGCAAACACGCCATATATGTCCTTCCTGCCAATGATTCAAACCCACAACAGTAACAAATCATCAGAAAATAAAATAGCACCCTAAAACACACATACCATTATACAAATAAAACACTACCCAAAAACACACACCATTATGCTGTCATTCAGATAATCATAAACACCAAAACAAAACAGAAATCGAGAATAGCAAAACCAAAACACATACTTCTGAAGCTTGTTAAGGATCAACTCCAATATCTTCCTATCCGGCAAACGGAATCCCATGCGGATTATTGACCGGAGTTCCTACCAACAAAAGATTAAACACACATAGTAAAGTTTCAGAAACACAAAAAGGATAATGCAGAAACAGAACTTTCAACACCCTTTCAGTACATATCACTTTTCCTTTTTCAATCTTTTAAAATTGAAAACAAAAATTTGCACTCTTAATCAGTAAAATGATACAAACCTGAAACAGAAATTGAGTGGATTTCCGCCATTATGTTTTATGACGGATATGATGGCACCATATGGCAAATTTTTGGATTTCCGCTGATCTTCTAGATATGATGTTACGTCCTTCACAGATACGACACAATCCATCACAGATACGACACAATAGGAGTACTAATTCAAAGTAACTATTATGTCCTTCCTTATTTCATTGATAAAAAATATACTGCGCTTTCTTGATTGATTGTACTTGGAGCAATAAGAAAATATTTCAATTATGAAATTATCAAATAAAAAAACTACTTGCCTGCAATTCAGGTGGCAAAGAACAATGTAGAGGAAAGATTATGGCATCCATGCAGGAACCTTCTTCGAGAGACCGAACTACGTCTTCCAGCTTAGATATCAATTTCTCTATGTCAACCTAGATATAGCTCAACAAAATTTGATCAATCAGTACAACATAATCATAACAGAGGTCAAAACAAAAACGACTACAACGTTTCTTATCATACAACAACGATCTAACAATAAAATGATTCACAACGACAACAAAAGCGTGCAACAACAGTAACAACTCGAAAACAAATAGGGATAAAAAAACTACCGAAGTAAAGACGACGGGGGTATGCGACGATGACAATAAAAGGTGATTCGCGCGTGGTGGTGGTTTGCACCACATGGGTATCCAGCTGCAGTTAGGATTTCCGGCGAATGGTGAAAAATACAATTGATGATTATAGGGTTTAATAGTTTTTGAGTTTGAGAAGAAAATGGAAAACCTTATTTAGATATGAATGGAGTTCTCTGTGCATAGAGCAGAGGTATTTGAAAATTGAGAAATTTTGCACAGTGTGTTAAAAATGGATGTATCTTTCCAACTTCTTGTCTTCGTGAATTGTATTTCCAACTTTCAAAGCGTCTTTTGAAAACCCCAATGTGAGCAATGAAGGATGAAGCAAACTGACTTTAGACTTTCTAATTTCCAAAATATTGGATTTTTTATCGTGAAAAAATTATAGTGATGACACATCAGCCACATTTAATGTCAAATGGCTATTAGTGAAATAAAAGTGGTTTAAGTCGTTCTTACCATTCTAATTAAGTTTAAGAAAGTGTTTAACAGAAGGGTAAATTTGTTAATTAAGATAGTAAGATTTTAATAGATAGATTATATAGATACAATTTGAGGGTAAAATTGGAATTAAGTAAAAGCCTGTCCAATAAACCCTTACTGCACGATCGTTTCACTCCGTCGGTCACCGCCGTAGCTGCTGCCTCTCTATCCAATTCCAAACCTCTCATTCACGGTAGCTGCGCCTATACCGCCTCTCTGTTTTTCTACTTCGCCTCAGTGTCCAAATCGCAGGTAAATCTCTTTCTTCTTCTACTTTTATCCACTTCAATATGTATCTTACAAAATTATTTATTGTGTTTTTAGGTTGTAGCAATGTCGATAGACGATTCAAAGAGTTACAAACCTCATCACGAATTTAAACAAGATGTCAAGGAAGCACTTGTTGATCTCAACTTGACTGAATCCAGTGAGCTTTGGCTGCTTAAATTGCCATTTTCCAATGTATGCTTGTTCCTCTGTTATGCTTAGGGTTTTTGTTTTTGTTTATTTTGAATTGAATTGAATTTCAACTACTGTTGTTTCTAATTGAATGAGCAAAGGATAAATCACTAACGGTTGATATGCTGCACAAAAAATTATGTAAATAAAATTGATTCAGGTTACCAGAAGATACAATTCTAACTTCAGTTCGAATTAATTATGCTGGCAGAATCAATTTTATTTTAGAAGAACCAAACACTTCAAAATCATGTTTGATATCAACAACCAAAGCTAGAACTAGTCATTGTTAAAATTAGAGGAAACAACCATTTTGGTCCTAGAATGAGTAGTATCAAAATTGCAAATATGTCCTCGAGTGTCTCGTATTTGTCATTTGGCGATGGAATCCTTTTTTAGATAGTCAATTTAATCATCAAATGTGTTTTTACTTGGTCAATTTAGTCCATAAAATTACTAACGAAAGAGGCACTAGAATATATACAATTCAATTTCGATATGATTAAGGACCGTAGTGACAGTGCTTAAAATGATTTTTTGCTTGTCAATTTTGCAATTAAAATAAAAATTGTGCGTGAAAACATATTTTCTCCAATCAAACAGGCTCTTAACTTATTTATGGTCAATCCTCTCTATTAACCTCAACTTCTCTGGTGTTTGAATACCTTTGTGATTTTAAAACTGATATTGCATGTTTTATTTCGTGTTCTATTACTTGTCAATATATGTTTATAAGTTGCTAATCTTTTCATAAAAGACTGGAAAATTAAGGCGTCTTTTGATTACCCTATTTCATTTTTTTTATTGTCTTACTTTATTGTGAGTGATTGGGAAGCTTCTTCAATTAGTTTTGTTTTCATTTGAAACAAATGAGTTGTTATCTGCAATGGGAGTTTTTCCATTTATCTTGAATTTAGATGATGGATCTCTATCTAATCTTGTGTTAGTCATTCATGTGTATGCTCTTAATTTCTGTGTTTTGTGTTGGCCAGGATTTGTTAGCTGACATTGATGGGCAGGAATTGTCGGTCAAACTTGATAAGGACGGCACCTTGGCCAGCTTTGAGGGCGTGTCTGGTAAATTAAGATAAACAATTTTTTTGACATCATAAATGCCATGCCTCTTTTTCAATTTCTTTATCATGATCTCTAAAATGGCATATTACATGATTGTTTATGGTATGAATATAGAATGAAACTGGTTGTTGTTACTATGTTGGCAGGCAAAGCGTATGATTTTGTCAGCTTTGCTTCCATGGAGCCTGACGAAACAGTTTTTGTTTCCTCTGCTACAGAATCAAAAATCGGTATGCATTTTTTTTATAAATTTTTTAAAATCTCCTTTATTACTGTCATTGGTAAAGAGAGAGTGATTCTGTTTTGAGTTTCAACTCCACAACTCCCGTCATAAATGAACTAATGAAGTCACACTCTAGAAAACAGGAATAAATCCATTGCTGCAAGTTTGCAATGAACCCAACAGACAAATGAGGTGTTTAAACCCAATTCTAGTTAGTTGAAACCTAGCTTTATCAAGCTGAATAACAAGGAGAACCCAATATCCTTCATTGTTTAGTAATTTTGAATCTTGTGATTTACCGGATAGTCCGTCAATTTTGAACTTGTTATTCTTAGTGTGTGTTGAGTTGTGAAGTTATGTTTTGATTTGTTCATCAGTTTCTAACTTGTAGGACTGTTCAAAAAACACTGAAAACCCAAACCTAACTGAACCGAACCACTCTGATAAAAACCGAACCATTTATATTGGTTCACAAACTGAGCTGATATTTCAAATACTGTTCAATAGCATGAACACGAACTGAACTGATATTTCATACACAGTTCAATAACCTAAGCCAACTCAAACATCGCAGCCCAAACTGTGCAAACTGAACTGCTAAGCCCCACTTATTTTCACTAATTTAGTTTACGGTTTATAGATCTGCCATGATCCTATTCCTTAATCTGGAACAACTTTGCACAACCTTTATCAAAATCTGTAATGGGAACACTAATTGATGCAAGTACTTGTCAATTCTAATAGCCTGTTCTTAAACATGCTTAACACAAATCCAGTCTTAAATCCAATCTTATTTTAAGAGATTGTTTATTATCTATGGATAATTTTTGCAATAGATTTGACGGAGATTTGGAATTATCAGTTCTGCAGATTCTGTTTTGGAAGTCTAAATTTGCAGTTCAAGATTTCTTGCATTTCTTTTTTGGAGTGTGGATGAACAATTTGTTTTGCAAAGAAACACTGGTTTGGTTCAAAAAACAATTTTCGGTGCACCAAACCAGAAAAAACATTTCAGTTTAGTTTGGGTCAAATTGTGAACAATTCGGTTTAGTTTTACTGAACTGTTGTAAGAGTTTGCAGCCATGTTTTTCAGATAATATTGGACTGTTATTTCCCTTTGTTTTATCTGGCCATTTTTTTTACTCTTATTCTTGTTATTGTTGCCGTAGTATACCTTTTGCGTTCAACCACTAAAAGGAATCATTTCTCTTTTCTACAGCCGGAAAGATTTCTCGTCGTGTTTCTGTTGTACATTACCATGATCCTAAAGAACTCGAAAAGATTAGTACAACTGATGCAAAAAAAGCACTTCTAAATTCTATAGCCGCGACTCCTGGAAATTTTTCACGTGCATCAGCATCAAAAAGTAGCAGACTGAAGAGCTCATTATCTGAATTTTCTGAACGATCAAATACAAAAAGAAGACCTGGTGAGAACAAATCTAATGCAAGACCTCGTGAATTAGCCACTGGTTTTAACTCCGCCGCTTCTGCAATCTCTTCTGATCATTCTCATGGAGGAAAGTCAAACACTTCTGCAATCTCTTCTGATCATTCTCATGGAGGAAAGTCAAACGCTTCTGCAATGTCTTCTGATCATTCTCACGGAGGAAAGTCAAAGAGAAGTAAACATACGGAGTAATGTTTCCGCGCTTTAATATATGAAATTAATAGTATTTGAGCTATGTTACTTTTTCTGTATCTGCTTCTTTTTCATTTTTTCAGCTGGTGTTGTATTCATTGAATCACTAATCACCAATTGAACTTTATAAACCATTATTTGTTATTAATCACAATCTTAGGTGTTAGAAATACAGTTTTTATTTACACCAAATTTCTTAATCAAGTTTAATCAAGTTCAAATTTTTACTGTAGTTAGTAAAATTTACGAGTTAGTAAAGTTTACGAGCTGAGCATGCATGATACAAATTGTTTTTCAATGCAAAAATGAAAAAAATAGGTATTTTTTTCATCGTTGTTATTCAATTCAGTGCATGTATATCCCTAGTATTCTTGCTAAGAGAGACAATAATAATATACAGAAACTGAATTTGCTGATTCCAGCTGATTGGCAGTGGCTTCATCAAAGTGTCACACTTGGGTACTTGCAAGATCCATAACCTTCAAAAAGAAAAATTGTACAAAGTATGGATCAATACTAATTTAAATTAACCATAAACTACTTTATTTAAATCATTTGTAAATATAATATTTATCAACAAAACTAATTTTTAAGTCCTCATTTTTAAAATTGTAAAGTATTAATATCTATGTCTAAGAAGGAAGTTTAAAACTTGAAAATATATTTCTATAAAGAATTAAACAAAACTTACTTGGATTCTTTGCAGTTTGGGTGGCAAGACCGTTGAAATTACAAGTTCCACCAACATGTCTAAACTGTGCCCAATAAGAACTGAACGCATAACTAGCATGACCCACCACTGAATCGGGTTTAAAACATGGTTTCCCGGGCTGAACCGAATCACATGTTTGGTTCCCTTGCGAGCAAGCGTATGACAACGCCTCCACCACCGCCGTCTCATTTGCTCCCTCCGCCACCACGCACCACGCTTTCCCTTTATAATCCTCTGCTGGTGGCAATGTCTTAAACTCCGACTCTGGAGTCTTGCCAGAAAGGTCAATCTCGTAAACACTCGACCCATTCGGGTATAATAACCCAAAGTGACGCTCTGTCCCCGAACCCGGTTTCAAATTTTCATTAAACAAAGCAAATATAAATGCTGGTAGAACCAAACCCGGTCGAGCTGGCGTCCCTGTAGGAGGTTTTTTCGTAACTTTCTTCACAAAGTTTCTGTTGTATGTCGCAGCATTGTGGATATTCGCACCAATTTGATCCAAGTCGCCACCATTAGGCCAACCCGTTTCAGCAATAGAGATCCGAATACCCGGAAATCCTAGTCGCTCCATTGCAAAATAAACCGCATCCACCATTTGATCAAATAAATTAGTATAAACCAAACCTGTATTCTGATCCGTAACCGTGATATTATCCGATTCAAAAAGAGCATAATTCAAGTTAATATTAATAGGATCCGAGGTCCAAGCAAAAAACGGATACACATCCAAGAAGAAAAAAGAGTTTGTAACATGTAAGAACTCCAACATGGGTTTAATAACACTAAACGCAATGTCATTTCTAAAAGTTCCATTTGAAGGTGGAAATGATGCTTGTAAAACATCCATTGCTGAAGTGGTTCCAACTTTGATTTTATGCAAACCAAATATAGTTAAGGAGTGTTTGATTCGGTGCATGGCCGGTACAATGTGTGGCCATGTTTCGTTTGTTGTCGAGGAAATGAGTTCGTTACCGACGAGAAGATAACGAATGAGTGTTTTTGGATAAAATGGTACGAGGTTGGATTGGATCCATTGGTTTGAGAGTGTTTGGTTTAAGGATATGTTGGTAATGAGTTGATTTGGTAGCATGATTGAAACTTGGAGTCCTGTGTTTTCGAGGGCTTTGAGGATTTCTGGGTTTGCGTCGTAGATTTTGACACGTTTGGCTTTGAGGTTTTTGATTAGAGACACTGAGGTTGTTGGTGTTGGAAGATTGTTACCTAGTTGTCCATAGTTTACTCCAGGTTGTCCTGAAATTTCTCCACCTGTGGTGTCATGTAGAAAATTGAGATTAGAGAAAAAAACACAGTTTGTGATTTTGATTTATGTGAAGGGAAAAGGGGAAGTTACTTACTTGCTGTGATGAATAAGGAGAAGATAAATAGAGAAATCAGAGCCATAACCATTACTTTCATTGATACTTTGTTTCTTGGAGCTGCTCAAGTCAAGGTTATGTTATGATACTTTAACTCTCTCTCTCTCAAATAGCCTTAATTTTTGAGATGTGTAAAAGATTGAATTAAGGAAAAATTAGAGATTTAGATCATGATAACATGGTTGACATGTGAGAAGATTAAGTCTTCAAGTCTTGATCATTTATTGCTATTGGAAATATCAAACATTTTATATTTGATTTCTAGTTGTTTTCTTATTGAACGGTTGTTGGAAATAATATTGTCATAGTCACAGTTTAATTATTATTTGATTGCAACTGCTGAGGTGTATGTATGTGGCTGCAGAAGTTTCACTTAAGAAGGGTATGATGGCAAATGGAATTGGAGTGCTTCTCTATGTTCAGAATAATAATTAAATAATCAGATACTACAAAAAAAAAGCAAAATTATTCCGGTGTCATTTATGTTATTTTATTGAAATAGGTTGGTAATTTGAATTTTTTTTTTACGATAAATCTGTTTTTTAAATTATCTAACGTCTATATCATTATCTTTTTTTTTTAATCCGTTTTAAAATTGAATGTGGCATTATCGTTGATTAGGTGACACTAATAATATTGACATGAATTTATTTAATGTTTAAATTATTACCCAAAACTCAATCATCAAACCTAAACCCAAACACTCCATACTCAACAACATCATCATCATCAAGAACATAGTACAACAAAACTCCATCATCAAACCTAAATCCAAACACACCATACTCACCACTTACTTGACCACACCAATTCTTCCTATTAATTCATATACAACACTTGCTACTTCACAACACACCATTTTCCTATCATCTTTCAACCAACATTCCCGTTTTGTTATAAAAAAATAACACCACTTTTAAAAAAAAAAAAACAACAACGCAGATCTAGTTAAACAACTATTAGCAAAATTGATCCAATTAGCTGGCCAGACAATCAAAGCAGCTGATCATGGAAGCTAGGGGTGTAAATAGATATTCATAGAGGCGGATAATATGATATCCGTGTTCGTTAGGAGTGGAAATAGGTTGTATCGAACTAGGCTTTGTCAAGCCTAAGTCTGACCTGCTAAAAAAACTGAAGCATAAGCTTAGCCTGTATCCTGTCATAAACTTATTTTTAGGCCTGAGTCTGACCTTTTCTAAGGCCTGGTTAGCCTACATAAAAACCTATTATTTTAGAAATATGTAAATACACAATTAAAATAATATTTAAATAGACTAACAAACTAAAAAATCATTGAGACTAAAAGTTTGTTTGCATTGATTTATTTTAACTTACCTATTAGCATAAGTTTTGTGAGACTATTTGTTTAAGATAACTTATGAAAACAACTTATAACATTGTTCATCTTATTTTCATAAGTTCTCCAAAATAACCAATTTTTATTTATGTATTTTAACTCAAAGTACAAAACATAACATAAGATAATAAAAAATTATTCATATTTATTTAAATAGACCGGACTATTAGGCTTAAAAGGCTTTTTTTTATGGCCTGAAGTCTAACATTTTTAACTAAATAGGCTTATAAAAAAGCCTAGGTCTTTTCTATTTAAAAAAATAGTTTGGCCTGGCCTGAGTCTGTGTAGGCTAGCCTGTAGGCCTCTGTTATCGGTCTGGCCTATTTCCACCCTAGTGTTCGTTTCGTTTGATAAATATGATATTTGTATTCGCCCCATACCCGTACAGGTATCTGTTAAACTAATATCTGCAGCTTTTTTAAGGTACCCGCAAATATTTACAAATATTTATGGATAACATTTTTTAAATAATTTTTTGAAAAAAAAAAGGTATTCAACTTTTTTTAAAGCTAAAAAATTATTATCACATAATATCCATATAATTCACTCTCTATTTAACAACAAAATTTCATATATTATTTTTTTTTTCTTTTTCACCAAAACATAATAAAATCCAAACATAATATTCATACATTTCATTTTTAATCCAAACAAATTAAAAATATTGTAATTGTGAATTATAATGGAAGAGCGGACGACGAATGAGTATGAAGAAAAGTACGAGTTGGACGGAGGAAGGGTACTACTAATTGATTAGACGATAAAACTATTATAGTGAGGTCTAGAGTATAGAAGAAACTTAAATATGAAATGACCAAATAAGATTTGTATGAAATATGAAAGATTTTCTTTTAAAGAAAACTTAAAAAAAATGAGAATACTAATTTTTTTTTTAAAATGAAATGACAGAGTATAATAAACTAATGATATTTAAATAATTTTTATAATTTATTAACGGATACGGATATCCGCAGACAATGAATCATCAAACCTGTATCTGTATCCATAAAAAAACAGCTATTTAAATATTGATTTATTGTATCCGTGAATATTCATTAATCTACCCGCCCAATTTCCGTGACGGATTTTATACGCAGATATGTCCGGTACATGTTTTTTTGCCATCCCTAAGGAAAGATCACAGTTCGTACGAGAATGTTTAGAAATCATTCCAAAACAGAGAAACTCGCACCACTTCTCCAACAAGAAGCAATAAACCCTTCTAAAAAATTCAATCTACGATGTTTCTTGGCTCCTTCGTTTCTCCGCTCCCATTTATGAAGGTAGCTACGAGTGTCTAGGTCTTCTACCTATTGCTTCTAATAAACCGATTCTAGGTCTAATTTTGAAACATATTGCAATTCTTTATAAAGGCTCCGTCGACGATCAATATGATGCTGCATCTTTGGTTTCTCTTGCACGTGATAACGATTGTAATGGAAAATTGATAATTGAAGGTGGTGTTGTTCCTTTGTTGAAACTTATTAGAGAAAGAAAAGTAAGCTATTGGGTTTTGAGGCCAAGATGAAGAAAGCGCCGATGTTATTGGATTTGAAAAGAGGGTTCTCGAAAGAAATCTTGCTTGTTCTATCGCAAATAGCTACGCTACTTTGAAGGTGTGGCAGCGGAGGAAACTCAAGCTTCATTGGAAGGACATAATTTTGAGTTGTCATTTTTTGTCAGCACCGTTAATGACATCGAATCAACGTTAATGCCACATATTCATTTTTGGAACTGATTTTTTAAAAAGAATAACAGGATAGACGTTAGGTAACTTAAAAGGAGTGATTTGTTGAAAAAAAAACTTAAAAAACATGTTACAATAAAATAACTTAAAGGATATAAGTGTAATTTTGACTAAAAAATATATTTATTACAGCTAGTATCTTTAAATTTCCAGAGATCATTTTTTATAAAGCATGATCAAGTAAAAAGAAAAGCGCATTTCTATACATCTAAAATTATAGTTATAGAATACTTTCTTTTTTTTCCTTTCCAATTCTTAAGATAAACAAAGAGAATACAAACTCTTTTCTTTCAAACACAACATAGGTTTTTGACATCTTAAATTATTACAAATATTGGTCTACATGTGTTGGAAATGTATTATAATTCTCAAATGATAACCGATTGTAATGCAAGATATGAAATTTAAGATGCATTTCAAGATACGAAGATATCTATCTAAATTATTGGAGAATTAAAATGAAGCTACAACCCGTGAATATAAATACCTGTAATTACATTGTTAGGATGGAACGACAAGCTATAAAACAGAGATTGTGACTTGTTTATAAATTGCATAAACATGATAATCAACTCATCTTCCTTGATAAAGGCAAGATGCACAACAAATCGCCAGAAAAATTGAACATAGTCACAGCTATTTCTAAGAAATAACAACAAAAAATTAATTACAACAATTGGGTGATCAAAAGTTACACCTAGATTATATAAAGTGGAAAAAATGCGGACTGGTAAGTTGAACTACAAAGGCAAAAATAGGCCATTAAAAGGATTCAACATGAAAAGGTTTTTTATAGAACTGCAGTAAAAGAGATGAAGAAACCACACTAAGAGAAGATGCAGCCATGCAAGCACCAGCAAGCCATGGTGGCAATCTGATTCCGGTAAACGGGTACAAAACACCAGCAGCAATTGGCATGCCTAAAATGTTGTAACCAAGAGCCCAAATGTAGTTCAGTCTGATACGAGACATGGTCTTTCTAGAGAGATCTATCGCTGTAATCACATCTACCAAATTGCTTTTTACCAGAACTATATCAGCTGCTTCTATAGCTACATCAGTTCCAGCACCTATAGCCATACCGACATCAGCAGCAACCAAAGCCGGAGAGTCATTTATTCCATCACCTACCATGGCCACAGTCATTCCCTTCATCTGTATCCAGTTTTAATTGAAAAATCAGAAATCAGAAAGTGTTTGTATTTTTGTCAATTACATTAGTTCATCATATCAAATCGAAAAGAAAAAAAAATGGTTATAGCATTGATTTTCATATAGCTGGCTCAGAAGCTTTACCTGCAATTCTTTCACCTTATCAGCTTTGCCTACTGGATCTGTCTCAGCAAAGACCTGGTCAATACCAACTTCATTTGCAATAGCAGTTGCAGTAGCATGGTTATCTCCTGTCACGATGACGCTTGTGATACCCATGGAGCGGAGAAATGATATAACACGTTTAGCCTCTGGCTTTACCGGATCAGATACAGAGAATGCTCCAGCAATCTTTCCATTAATTGAAACTAAAACACAAGTTCTAGCCAGGTTCTCGTTTTCAGAGATGTACTTTTCAGCCGCGGAAGATATTTTAACATTACAAGCATTCATGAGTCTCCTGTTTCCAACTAAAACTGTTCTATCACCAACTTTTCCACTTACCCCGGCTCCCATGTGTACCTCAAAATCAACAACGTCTGGCACTTCCTCAGGGCAAGAACCGAACTTCTTGCGAAGGTTTTTTGCGTGCGCCACAACAGCTTTTGCTATCGGGTGTTCGCTACTTGCCTAAAAATGTTTACATATAATTAGCTTATTTATTATGGAGAAATGTTAATTAAGATATATAGATTGGAAAAGATTCAGTATCATTGAGAATTGTTCTTGTTTTTCATTTCACTAAACAAAATTGGAACCTGATTCTATATAGCTCTACCAATATTGTATTGGTTGAGAATGGATGAAAAAACATGGTTGGGTGTAGAGACTACTTCAAAGGTTGCCAGCCAGGTAATCCGACAAACATTATTCATAGGCAAAGTTGGTGGCTACTTTGTAACTATTATATGGTTAGCAAAAAAATATAGTTCTCTTTATAGCAGGATCTAGGGAACAATGAATATGTTACAGATCTGTTACAGCGTTATTTGACATCTATCTGCAAGAGGCTGATTCCACTACTCAAACCACGGCAGCAACTACGACCATTGCACCAAGGCTTTCATTCTCACTCCATTAAACAAGTATGATATCAAAATCCAAGGACTACACACTATTTAGAATTTTTTTCCTAAATCTCCTTAATGAATGACAAAGTACCTTTGTTCTTTGTTTTTCTTTATATTTATTTGGTAGTACCTATTTTAGAATAGAAGCACTTGAAATTAACCCAAGTAATTTTTTTAGCTTTTGTGAAATAAAAACTAAATTTGATTTCTTTTTCTGCATTCTTCAATATCTTTCATGTTCTAAAAATGTTAATAAGAATAAGACTATATAAAATTCGCAGCTATCCAAATAAATACAGTATGCAACATAAAAAAATACCTCCACAGAAATTGCCATGTCACATAACACCTCCATAGAAAATTCAGGAAACAGCACTGCACTAACCACTGCTGGCTTCCCAACTGTTAGTGTCCCAGTCTTATCGAATACAATAGTCTTTACCTGCATTGAAGTTTAAAACAATGAATAGGATTTTATTTTAATAAAACACGGTGAAATTTTAGAAATGTGCTGCAGATTAGTATCAATTAAACACTACTAGATTATGCACAACATGAATGTCTTAGATAGATACAATGAAAAGTGAAACAGAGCAATCTTAGAACCCCAAAAAATAGTATGGCTTTGATGATGATTTTAATGCAAACTGCACAAATAACACCAGAAATTTTGAATGTTGTTTACTCTTCAATATCTGGTCATCATGGTTCAAACATTTAAATCCTGATGAACAAAACTAGAGGGAAAGGTTCACATGCTGTGTTAAAATTATAATATTTACAAACTTTGAATTAGTATAATCTCCTAATGTGAGAACAATTTACATAAAACTGAAGATATGAAGCAACTGGAAATTGAAATATCATTACCTTGTGTGCCTTCTCCAGTGCATCTCCACCTTTGATGAGCACTCCTTGAGAAGCACCTATGCCTGAAGCCACCATGACTGCAGTTGGTGTAGCTAGGCCCAAAGCACATGGGCAAGCAACGACTAACACAGAAATTGCAAACTGCAAAGCAAGCTCAAATGCATCCATTCCTTTTGGTATCCAATGTTTAGGGTAAAAACCTACTTCCCCGGGAATGAGCCACCCCAGCCAAGTTGTGAGTGCTATAACAACCACCTAAGAATGCAACCGCAGAGTAAGCATCATCACAGGGATAATATATTGAAACTATCATTGCAATGCTGATGTTAGTTAAGAGATAGAAATGACACAGTATCTTAATTATCCCTTCATTTTTAGTCCAATAATATTAACATATAGACAAAAAAGATGGCAACGGAACAAATGACATATGTCATGTCTTGAAATGCTTTTACATGAGCCAAAATTCCTATAACCCAAAACTGAAATGATTATATTCATGCCACATGCAAGATAAAAACAAATAAAACCCAACCCAGTTAAGAAAATCTATGTCATGGACCAGTTAAAAACCAGTTCTTTTGCTCTCTTTCAAATGAGACCAAACAAGATAGTTGGAACTTGGAAGTGCAAGGTCCAATTCCAATGCTTAATTTCAAATCCAACTCCACGCATCAGCCAACACAGAAAAGTATAGCTAAGAAAAATACTCACAATTGGAACAAAAACCCTTGAAATATCGTCGGCGAGTTTTTGAACTGGTGCTTTGGCAAGTTGAGCAGCTTCTACGAGTTGAACAATTTGAGAAAGGGCAGTGTCTGATCCAACATGTGTAGCCTTAACCAACAAGCAGCCATTCTCATTGATTGTTCCACTGATAACCTGTAAAACACATTTTGAAAAATTAAAAATGTTCTCAGCACTCTATCATGCTACCTATACATAATTTAAACCACCAGAACTTGGATTTTTTTAGAGATTGTACATATTTCCCTAGATCCCCCTTCCCAAGAAAAAAAGAAAGGAAGATGTCAATCCAATGTGTCTCGCTGTTCACAGTACATCACAGACTACATTCACTCGACTTTTTGGTTACACCTTTTTGGTTTACGGTTTAGGTGTTGGTCATTCCCAATCCTATCTTTCATAGAAATCTTATACGTACCTTCATTAATGTGTTTTCCATTAATTTGATGGATTTCTCCTGATCTGCTAATTCGTAAAATAAAAAAAATACAACAAGTCAAGGGTCCTAAAGCGTGTATAATACCTTGTCTCCTGGACTTTTGGCAATGGGTCTTGCCTCTCCTGTGATCATACTTTCATTTGCATAACTTTGCCCTTTTATAACAATACCATCGATAGGAATTTTAGCCCCAGGCACAATCTTAATTATGTCATTCTTTTGAATAAGTTGAGTGTCAATTTCTGTCTCTGTGATGATGTTTGCATCAGTGTCAATTTCTACTAAATAAGCTTTATCAGGAACAAGTTGTGTTAGCTTTCCTAAAGCATCTGATGTTTTCCCTTTAGCCACAATCTCCAAATATTTTCCTAATAGAATAAAGGATATTAACATGGAACTGGTCTCAAAGAAATCTTGTCCTTGAAATGTATCTGAAGTCAGCGCTTTTATTACAATATATAATGAGTAAAAATAAGCAGCATTAGTGCCTAACGCAACCAGCACATCCATATTAGCAGATCTTCTCCTGAGTGCATGATATGATCCCACATAGAACCTAATAACAGTAATAACAATAGCCATTGTAAAACAATTGTACAAACATGTATCAATAGAAAACAGATACATATTAAACCATCTTATTGCCAATAACTAATTATAAAGGTAACACAAAACAGGGACTAAAGTCAGTAAACAGTTTTTCATATAATAATTGTACCTTTTTCCAACTATGAACTGCACAGGCGTGCTGAGGATCCATCTTAAAAACAACCCAAGAGTAAGCATATTATGAAGCTTATAGTTCAACCAGTTTCCATATGGAGGAAGCATGGGAAGCACCATGGCAAACACAAACACAGGTACAGAAAACAAGCAGCTGAACAAAAACTGATTTCTATACATGCGAATTTCATTCACTTTATCCCTTTCTCTTTGTCCCGAAGGAGAGTACAAAGTTGCTTGATACACCTTGGAGCCACGGCTAGCTTCCTGAACAGAATGAATAAGAGTTCTCGGACCTGTAATATCAGGAACATAGCTAATAGTAACTATATGTTCTGAAAAGTCCATTTCAACACGATTCACACCTGCAGCTAACTCAAGGTAAGACACTAACACATTAGCATCTTCTTCAGAATCAATCCCTTCGAGTTTTAGATGAACTTTGTTCGCGTCATTCCCAGAACTAATAAGTTCTCCTCCAAAGCCTGCATCTTCTATAGCTTCAATTATTTTTTCAGGATCGACAAGGCTAGGGTCATAATGCACTTTTGCCTCCTCTAAAGCTAAACCAACTATTGCCCTTTTCACTCCATCAACCATTTGAAGTGCTTTCTCAACAGACTCAGAACAACTTGTACACGCCATTCCTTTAATCCTGATTCGGCACACCGATATGTCTTGGTCATGATCATGAACCTCATTAACCTTAAACCCACTCTCTTCTATACTTTCTTTTATTCTTTTTGCCTACATTAAAAAATAATTCATTACCTTAACATGAATCCATACTTTCTTTCATTACATTAAAAAATAATTCTTTTTGCAAGCATTTTTATTCATTAAAAAAACAAAACATGTTAAATTACATATAAATTTTTTATAGTCAAAACCTCAAAATAAAATCAACAGTAAATTTGGACATAGAAATCAAATTTTGACTATTTTTTATTCAAATTTTTTTATAATATTTAAATTGCAAAAAAAAAAAACATTCAAAAATTTAAGTCTACTAAACAGGGAATAAACTACTCACATAATAATTTTACCTGAACTAAAAGTAAAATGTCCAAATTTCACTAGGAATAAAAGCATATATTATATATGTAACAATAATAGTAATAAATAATAATAATAATTAACAATAATAATACTGATGATGATGATTATGTGGCTTACAGTTATGAGTTTGGGAACGAATTTGATGGCGGCACGGCCGTCAAGTGACGAAACTGCAATACTTTTAACGCCGTTAAGATTCGCAAGCGCCGATTCAATAGAATTAACACAGGAAGCGCACTTGATATCGCTAATTTGGAACGTAACCGTCCGAACGACGACGTTTTCTTCTGCAGATTGCAACAGAGGAATCTTGACATCGTCAACTCCGTCACGCTCCATATTCCAATCGAATCGAAGAGAAACAATCGAAAGAGATGAAGACGAGTTAAGATTTTAGAGCGATAGAGAAAATAGGTTTTGGAATCGAAGTGAAGAAAAAGAGGGAGAAAATTTTGTTTTGTAGGGTTTTTAGCTACGGATGTAACGAGAAGAGAGATAATGGAGAGAGTACGTGACTGCGTGCGTCAGTTTGGTTTTGGAATGAAGCTGGAATCGTGGTTTAAACTTTTGAATTGGTAACGACTTGTTAGTTGTGACTCTCTTTCCCACCATAAGTGGTCACTTTACCGAATCTGCCCCTTTATTCTTTATGCTAGTGAAGGAGGTTGATGCTTTCCGAAAACAGGGGCTTATTCGGTATTTTGATTTTTCTTTTTTATCGTTAGAGGAGTTGAAATTTATATATTTTTCTTATTAGCTTGTATTAACTTTTTCAAACACTTAATTTTTTGTTTAAAAAATTAATTGAAATGTGATATATTCATTGAATTGAATAAGACTCTATTTGTTAAAGTAGCGGTTGACTGATAAATTAGCTAATAGTTTATAGCTTATGACTGATAGCTTATGATTGATAGTTTATGTTTTATAGCTGATGACTGATGACTTATAGCTGATAAGCTAATTGAAGTGTTTGGTAAAATTAGCGGTTTAATTATCTGATAAAATAAAATGACATAAAAGATATTTAATATTATTATTTTATTTTAAATTATAATAAATTATAAAGAATAATGATGGATTTTAGTTAAAATAATAAGGATAAAAGTGGAAGAAAAAAATGATAAGCTATAACCTATAAGTTAAAACGCTATTTAAAATAGCGTCTGAAAAATAAGCTATAAGCTAATAAAATAAGCTATAAGCTAATAAAATAAGTTATAAGTTTGTGATAAAAATACTGTTACCATATAGATCTTTTATTGTCATACGACTTATAAACTATAATACATAAGCTATAAGCTCAAAAAATATCTTGCCAAACAGAGCCTAACGACACTTGATAAAAAAAAAAGAATAATATGACAAGAGTTTTATCAAGGTGATTTCTTATCACACCACCCAAGTTTCTTATACACCACGTGAAATTTCGTTTTTGTCTCCTGATTCCGGATGTGCACATCCGGACGCACCGTTTTTTTAAAAACCGCTGATGTGTTTCGGATGTGCCCATCCGGAAACATAGTATAACTTTATTTTTTAAAATTCCTGATCTGCAGATCCGAAAAATAACATAACATTGTTTTTTTTAATCGGTTTTGTCGGTTGGTTGCATACGTTAATATATCATCGCAAGTTAATATACATTTGAATGAGGGGAGGGAGAAGGTCTTGACAGCTTGATGAAGATCTTGAGTCAAGGGATTAGGTTTTCCACCAATAAAAAACTTTGTTCTTCGTATCTCTTCAATGTGTTGTTTCGGTGTAGCCATTAATCTCCAGTCAATGTCAATGAAGTAAACATGCATTATAGAGTGAAAGGTTGATGAATAAAAAAAAGTTTGTATGCATAAAAAAACACAATATTATTTACCTGTAAGGGCACAGAGCACCAAAAAGACTGAGCTTTGTGGAGAAGAAAGGTTAAGAATGAGAGTAGTTACTAACTTACACGATACAAGAAAAGTGTTTGAATGCTGTTAGATGTCAAACTTGTTATATATTTGTATGAATTACTTGGCATTTTTCATCTCTTTCCATGTGTAATGTGTTGATTTTAGTGAGGAATGGTGTTGTTGTGCATACATTGGAATATACTTGTGGTGCTTGTAATTTGCGTGCTAATGTGCAGGAATAGACAAAAAGAATGGATGCAAGTTGCCATAGAAGGAAGAGAGCAACAGCAGGATTCGCTAGGCGAGTGCTGGCGAAGCAACCAGCAAAGGTTCGCCTAGCGAACGTTGGCGAGTGTGCTGGCGAGGGGTGGCAGAAAGTTGCAAAAAGTTACAGTAGGAAAAGTGGGTAAATTCGCTGTGGCGAGGAAGCCAGCGAAGGCTCGCTGCTTTGCTCGCTAGGCGAAGGTGCCAGCGAAGGGTGGCAGAAACTTTCTTATTTGAAAACACCCAAACTTCGCTGGAGCGAAGGTTGTAGCGAAGGCTCGCGTCGCGAATGATTTGGTTTGCCTAGCGAACCCACGATAACTCTTGTGGGCGGTTTAAGTCTGAGGCACTTAAAGTGCCATGTTTTAGTTCATTCGCTAGGCGAATGATTCCTTCGCTAGGCGAAGGTTGCTGAGATTTTGTGGGTATAAATAGATTTTCACTTTATTTGTAAAGGATCTTTGGCTCATTTTCACTAAAAATCATAGTTTTCAGTATTTTGATCATCTAAGAGTGGATTTTCACTTTGAGAAGCTGAAGTCACATCCATTCTCGATTATTCGACGTGGATGTTCATTCATCTCCTCTCTTTACTTGTTATCCAAGCTACCATGAGAATGGGTAGCTAAACACTCTATGTTGAGGTTAGATGTAGTTGATCCTGATTTTATGTATTGCTTTTGATCTATTGTATATGAACAAAGTCTTTGATCAATATAGATGAAGTTGTTTTCTCTTAATGCTTTATGTGTGATTTGTATTGCTCTAGACATAGATTCTACAAATCATGACCTAACAATTTCATCTCTTAAAAACCAAACTCTAGACATAGATTTGGGATTTTCCATTCGCATTGTGTTGATCTTAACGATTGTTGTTTAGATTGTTAGCGTGAGACATCATCTGACGGTCTAAACAACGATACTCACGACTTCGCTTTAGACATAAACTTAGTCGGGAGGATACGCGGTTGCATTGGTCAGAAACCGAGTTCATATGCTTGATTAATCGTTTATACGTGAAAAGGATTAGTGAAACCTAACCTTGACATGCTTTTATAAAAACTTTTACAAACTCTTTGTCACCAATTACTCTTTGCTACCAATTAATGTTAACAACAATTGAGAACCTTTTTGAAACCATTGAACTTAAAACACCGCAACTATTGAACGCCAAGCATCAAATGTCGGGCAATCCCTGTGGAGACGATTAAAAACACCCCCACTATTACTCTATTAACAAAATGGCGCCGTTGCCGGGGATTGTTTAGTGATATTGCAAGCATTGCGATAGTTGTGCTATTTTAAGCTTGTTACTCTTTTTCTTGAACTTGTTAATTTATTTGGTTTAGTGTGCAGACTTGGTTTATGCGAGGGAAGCTACATGCGGATCAACTTCTTTTCGATCCTGAGATTGAGAGAACCGCGCATAGAATCAACAGCCGTACTAGACGAAGGAGGAAGCTAGCAAAACAAAAGCGAGAACAAGAGGAAAGTACTTCTACACCACCACCATTTCCACAGATACTTCCAGTTATGGAGGCAGATCCACCACCACCACCACCACCTGCTTCTAGACCTTGCACAAACAGTCCGAGACACAATTCCCAGTTCGCTCGCCATGCACATAATGGTCGTCATGCTGAAATGAAGACCGGTATTCTCCAGCTGTTATATTAAAGTCCATTTATGGGTATGGATCATGAAGATCCTTTCACCCATTTGACAAAATTTTATGAAATAGCGGGAGCGACTGGTGCACCTGAGGCAGAAGAGGAGTCTCTGTTCAAGAGACTATTCCCGCATTCCCTCATTGGGAAGGCTAAGGAATGGTACCTTGACCAGTCAACAGCCATAATGACGGACTGGAATGCACTGGAAGAGAAATTTTTTTAGAGATTTTTCCCACACACTCGGTTTATGGAGGCAAAGACCGCCATCGCGGTGTTCACACAAGGAGCGAATGAATCTCTCAATGAAGCATGGGAGAGGTTCAAATAAATGTTAAGAAAGTGCAAGGGCCATGGTTTTGATGAATTGTCACAAATTCATATATTTCGAAATGGACTTTAACTTGTACATAAAACCTTGTTGGATGCCACCGCTGGTGGATCCTTGTTAAGCAAAACCGTAGCAGAAGCCACAACTATTATTGATAAGATGGCCTTGAACGACCATCAAGGTAGTCATAACCATGGACCTTCTCAGCGGACTCCTGTAGTTCTTGAATTGGGAACAAGCGATGCTATACTTGCTCAGAACAAATTATTATCCCAACATGTTGAGTTGTTGATGAAACAAATGTCTAAACTTCCTCAACAATTCAAAGAAATTCATGACTCATCGAGTAAAAATGTACAAGTCTTGGTTTGTGAACTTTGTAGAGGCGACCATCCGACCGGTTATTGTCCTCCAGTTGTGGAGGAGGTAAACTATGCTGGAAATCAAGGATACCAACCCCGACCTCCGTATCAACAAGGCAACAAAGGTTACCAACAACGGGTTAACCAAGGTTATCAACAACCATGGAGACCGCAAGAAGTCGGACCATCAAACCGTCAACAATACCAAAATTAAACTCAACCTCCGCAAGCTCCCATTGGAAATACGAAGATGGAAGACACTCTCACGCAATTTATGCAAATGGCAATTTCCAATCAGAAGAATACCGATGCGGCCATAAGGAATCTTGAAACACAAGTCGGGCAATTATCAAAATAATTGGCCGACCAACAAAAAGGGCACTTTACGGCAAATACGCTTCCGAATCCTAAAGATTGTAAAGCAATTCTAACAAGAAGTGGAAGAGAGATTGACATGGGTGTAGGTAAAAGAGTAGGGGAGGAGGAGGTTGTAGTTGAAAAAGAAAAAGACAGTGATGAGATTGAAGTAGAAAAAAATGTTGAGGGTGTTTTAGTTGAAAATGAGAAGGAAAAAAGTGAGGATGAGAAAAAAAGAGAGATAGAAGAAAAAGTGAAGAGAACTAGGAAGGGAAAAGAACCGGTGAACAATATTCCGATCCAACATTTGCCATATCCTCATGCTCCTACAAAGAAAGATAGTGCAAGGCACTACTCTCAGTTTATGGATATTTTCAAACAATTACAAATAAATATCCCATTTTCCGAGGCTTTGGAGCAAATGCCTAAATATGCGAAATTTATGAAGGATATCCTCACGAAAAAGAAGAGGTATACGGATCAAGAGACCATTATGGTAGATGCTAGCTATAGCGCCATCATTAAACGTACTCTCCCGAGGAAAGAATGTGATCCGGGACGAGTCACCTTGCCGGTTACTATAGGAAATATCTATGTGGGCAACAGATTGATTGATTTGGGCTCTAGTATCAATTTGATACCTTTGTCGATTGTGAAACGGTTAGGACACATGGAATTGAGGTCCACTCAAATGACGTTGCAACTCGCAGATAAATCCACTACCCGTCCTCATGGTGTAGCGGAAGATGTGTTGGTCAAAGTGGACAAATTTATGTTTCCAATAGATTTTGTGGTCATTGAAATGGAGGAGGATGAGGATGCTCATTTGATTCTTGGAAGGCCTTTCATGAAAACTGCCCGAATGGCAATTGACATGGACGATGGTCTCATGAAAGTGAGAGTCCAAGATGAAGAGGTGTGTTTCAATCTCTATGATGCCATGAAGCAAAAGAAGGATAAAGGAGATTGTTTCAGAATTGATGCAACGGAGGAAGCGAGTATTGAAGTTACAAAGCAAATTCATGCCAATACCCCTTTACAAAGAGCTTTGGATGATTCCTTGGAAGTATTCTCGGTTGAAGAAGAGCAAGCTCTTGAGGAGTGTTTGTTGGAGCTTGAAGCTTTGGAAGAATTGTAACCTTGGGAGTATGAAGAGGAAATTCTAAAAAAAGTGGTTAATGATGAAAAATCCAAGCTTGAACTGGAAGTGTTGCCTTCCACCTTGAAGTATGCTTTTCTCGATGATGGTGGTAATAAACCGGTGATCATAAGCAGTATTTTATCTGAAAACGAGGAGGGCCGCTTAATTCAAGTGTTAAGAAAAAATCAGGATGCAATGGGATGGACGTTGTCCGATCTCAAAGGCATAAGCCCTTCGTATTGCATGCACCGAATATTTATGAAGGAAGATTTTAAACCGGTTGCTCAACCTCAACGCCGGTTAAATCCTATCATGAAAGAAGTGGTTAGAAAGGAAGTGGTAAAAATGTTAGATGCCGGAATGATTTATCCCATTTCTGATAGCCCATGGGTTAGTCCGGTGCATGTGGTACCGAAAAAAGGCAGATTAACGGTGGTTCGAAACGAGAAAAATGAGCTCATTCCAACAAAAACTGTGACCGGGTGGAGAATGTGCATAGATTACCGTAGGCTAAACAAAGCTACGAGGAAAGATCATTTCCCTCTCCCGTTTATGGATCAAATGCTCGAAAGGCTTTTCGGTCAACAATTCTACTATTTTTTGGATGGTTATTCGGGTTACAACCAAATTATTGTGAACCCGGAGGATCATGAAAAAACCGCTTTTACATGTCCTTTTGGAATCTTCGCTTATAGGAGGATGTCGTTTGGATTATGTAATGCACCAGCGACTTTTCAACGGTGTATGCAAGCGATATTCTCGGATTTGATCGAAAAGACAATTGAAGTCTTTATGGATGATTTCTCGGTTTTTGGACAATCGTTCGATATTTGTTTGAAAATTTTGGATACGGTGTTGGAACGGTGTGTGGAAACCAATTTGGTGCTTAATTGGGAAAAATGCAACTTTATGGTGAACGAAGGAATTGTGCTCGGTCACAAAGTTTCTTCAAAGGGCCTTGAAGTGGATAAAGCCAAGGTGGACGTTATTGAGAAATTGCCACCACCGATGAATGTCAAAGGCATAAGGAGCTTTCTTGGACACGCCGAATTTTACCGAAGATTCATCAAGGACTTCGCAAAGGTCGCAAAGCCATTGAGCAACTTGCTCATTAAAGATAAGTTTTTTGACTTTAATGAATCTTGTCTTTTTGCGTTTAATTTTTTGAAAAAGAGTTTAACTACCTCACCGATAATCGTTGCACCTAACTGGAAATTGGATTTTGAATTAATGTGCGATGCAAGTGATTATGCGGTTGGGGCTGTTTTGGGTCAGAGGAAAACGAAAGTTTTTCACGCGATACATTATGCGAGCAAAGTTTTAAACGAGGCTCAAATTAACTATGCAACAACTGAGAAAGAGTTGCTTGCCATAGTGTATGCGTTGGAGAAATTTCGTTCCTATTTGATTGGTTCGCGAGTCATCGTTTACACGGACCACACGGCTATAAGGTATCTGCTCACCAAGCCTGATTCTAAGCAGAGGCTTATTCGTTGGATCCTTTTGTTACAGGAATTTGATCTAGAAATTCGTGACAAAAAAGGATCCGAGAATTCGGTGGCGGATCACTTATCCCGCCTGGTAAACGTTGACGTGACCAAGAAAGAATGTGAAGTCAAAGAGGAGTTCCCTGATGAAAAATTATTTAGGGTGCAGGTTAGACCGTGGTTCGCCGACATGGCTAACCACAAAGCTGCCAGATTGATACCGGACGGTCTAACGCACCATCAAAAAAGGAAATTTTTGTCTGATGCCAAGTCCTTTGTATGGGATGAACCTCATTTGTTTAAACTTGGTGTCGACAACCTCTTAAGAAGATGTGTGTCGGTAGAGGAAGCCACGAACATTCTGTGGCATTGTCATAACTCTCCGTATGGAGGACATTTCAATGGGTTAAGGACGACCACTAAAGTCCTTCAATCGGGCTTTTATTGGTCGTCGTTATTCAAAGATGCGCATGCGCATGTCCTAAGTTGTGACAAATGCCATAGAAGTGGAGGAATTTCTCGGCGGCACGAAATGCATTTGCAAAATATGTTAGAAATTGAAGTTTTTGATTGTTGGGGGATCGACTTTGTCGGTCCATTCGCATCTTCATTTTCTAATGAATACATTTTGGTCGTTGTGGATTATGTTTCTAAATGGGTTGAGGCGATAGCTTGTGCTAAAGCCGATGGAAAAACTGTAGTGAAATTTTTGAAAAGAAACATTTTTGCGCGTTTTGGTACTCCGAGAGTGTTGATAAGTGACGGAGGATCTCACTTCTGTAACACTCAGCTTGACAAAGCTCTGGAGCAATATGGTGTGAAGCACAAGGTTTCCACACCATATCATCCTCAAGCTAACGGTCAAGCGGAGGTGTCAAATCGTGAAATAAAACGCATTTTGGAAAAAACTGTTTCAGCCTCATGGAAAGATTGGGCAAACAAACTTGATGATGCGTTGTGGGCTTATCGGACGGCTTTTAAGGCTTCGATTGGTCTCACGCCTTTTAAAATTGTCTATGGTAAGAATCTCCATTTGCCGGTGGATTTGGAACATAAGGCGTTTTGGGCCTTAAAATTTTTAAACTTTGATCCAACTCTTAGCGGTGATAAAAGAAAAATGCAATTACACGAATTGGATGAATTACGCCTCCAGGCGTATGATTCCAATAAACTGTATAAAGAGCGTGTAAAGTCTTACCATGACAGAAAAATTGTGATCAAACAGTATGAAGTGGGACAGCTGGTCCTGCTATTCAATTCTCGGTTAAAATTATTTCCAGGAAAGCTGAGGTCTAAATGGTCGGGTCCGTTTCGGATTCGAGAAATCAAGCCTTATGGAGCAATTGTAATTGAAGACACAACAACAAACGAGAATTGGAATGTTAATGGCCAAAGATTGAAAGTGTATATTGGAGGAGATTTCGAGCGGAATCCCGCCATTGTTCCTTTCCGTGATCCTTGAGATTGTGGTGGACCGTCGAGCTTAGCCGACGTTAAACAAGCGCTTGTTGGGAGGCACCCCAACGTTGTAAGTATTCCTGTCTTGTTACTGTTTTATTTGTGTATGGTTATAATTTTGAAGCCTTAAAAGATGTGGTGAATTTTTGAAATTTTTTGAAAAATTATGTCTTGTTCGCTGGCGTTCGCCTAGCGAGCCTGGGGCGAGCATTCGCTGGCCCTTCGCTTAGCGAACCCAGCGAGACAATCAAAACTAGTTTACCACATCAGTAAAAATAGATTGTGGGTGGGCCAACCAATTGGGCCCAAGACCCAATTTGAATCAGTATTGTGAGGGGGAAACCCTAGTCCCTTTGACACCATTTCCATTTCCACCGTTTTTGTGTTTTCTTCTCCTCTCCTCTCAATAGCTTGGCAACATATCTCTCTCCAATTTACATTCTCCCTAATCCCTTCAGTAACTTGCAAAATTCAGGTTTGCTCACTCTTTCATGGTTTATTTCATTGTTCATTGTTTATTTTTGTGGTAGATCAATTAGGGTTTGAAAAATTTTAAAACCTCTGTTCATATTGCTTGTGTGTTGCATGTGTAAACTACCAAGGCATTATGAATAGGTTGATTATTGAAAAATAAGATTGCTGTTGGACTGGTTTTTTATATTATTTTTTTGAATTTTTGCGGGTTCGCTGCTGTGTTCGCTCCGCGAGCCTGCGCGAGCATTCGCCAGCATTCGCTTTGCGAACCTGGGGCGAATGTTCGCCAGACTTCGCGTAGCGAACCTGGAGCGAACAAATGGAAATTTAAATTTTTTTTTATGGAATGTAAGTCTCTGGCTGGTTTGTTTTGGTTCACTAATGAGTTGGGTTGTCGTTGTTTTGTTTTATTGTTTGTTATGTGCAGATGGCACAAAAAATGGCAATTCATGCGGCTAAGAAAAGAAAAGCTTCAACTTCCAGACAGGTACCCATTTGTTTTGATGAGGACAGATTTAGGGGAGCAAAGCAGGTTGTCCGCTACGAAACCTTAGAGAGAAAGCATATCTTGGCTGAGAAGAGATTCCTACTTAGTGACCGTGGAAGCTACCGAACAATTGATGCACTTTTTGTGCAGAAAAAGTGGGATCGTTTGATGACCCCTCTTGATGGGTATAATGCTGAAATTGTTCGGGAGTTTTATGCGAATGCCTTACCTGATGATGGAGAGAGATTTAGCTGGACCTCATTTGTAAGAGGGGTTGTTGTGAGATTTGACCGGAGGACGATTAACACTGTTTTGGGAGATCCTTTGCCTTTGACTGGTAGTGAGTTGGATGCGTATCATCGGGACCTGCATCTTTACCGAGACATTCCAAAGATGACCCGGGATTTACTTCTTCCAGGTAAGGAGGTTGAGCGTAATTCGTCCGGGGTTGAAATTAGATTCCGTAGGGTGGACATGTAGCCTTTGGTTCAACTCATTTTGCTGTTTGTGCTTACCAACATCTCTCCCAGGTCACATCATAGCACTGTTCCTATTCCTTTAGCTCATCTTATTCATAGCATTCAGATGAATGTTCAGATTGACGTGGCCCGCATTATTGCAGATGAGATCAAGGCAATCGTTTTAAGTGGTTTGGGAGGTACTGCGGCGCATAAAAATGCCCCGCTTGCTTTTCCATGTCTCATTATGTCCTTGTGTGCTCATGCTGGAGTTGATATCCCAGCACGTAGGCAGGTCACGATTCCGTCGGGAATTGATGATAAATATGTGGATAAGTTTTGTAAGGCTAGAGGGGCTGGTGGAGAGTCTTCAGGAGCTGGTGCTGAAGCAGCCGCTAGGGCTGGTGGAGGTTCTGAGTCGGCGTCGCCGGCCTTTTATCCGTTTCAGCAGGAGATTTGTCAATATAATTGGGATTGGATGACTGCTTCATAACGTGCCATGACTGACCTTCATGATTCTATGCAGGTTCTCCAATTGCAGATCCGCGACCCGTCTACTGAGCACACGATGATGTCTAGGAAGCACTTTCTAGCACATGCAGGTTGGCCTGAGGGCAGGCCAATTTTCGGAGGGGGTGAAGATGATGCTGAGGATGAGGAGGCTGGCGAGGAGACTGTTGGTGATAATGATGAGGAGGAAGCTACTGGTTCTGCTGGCGATGATGAGGATATTGAGGTGTCCGATGAGGACTGATTTTTTTTTTATCATAGACTTTTGTACTTCCTTTGGTCACCAAAGTGAAGTTTTCTTGTATTCATTTTTTTCAGCTTTTACTAGTGTATTGTATCCACATGGTAGAATATTTTGAATATTGTTGAATTTGTACCCTTGAGGTACTTTTTGGATTATGTAGGTGTTTCTACACCAAGCACTTTATTATTATTATTAGTAATGTTAGTTTTGTTTGCAGTAAAATTTTCTGTTTCGCTTTTACTAATAATTTTTTGGTTTTGGTTTTTAATTATTGTATTAAGTGTTGAGTTCTTCAGTTTACGAATGCTCAACACTTAAATGTTTTTTTGTTAAGTGTTATTAAGAGTTGAATTCTTCAGTGTACGAATGTTCAACTCTTAAACTGTTAATATGTTTTTATTTTAATGTTCCTTCTTTTATTGATGGAACTTTGGAAGTTAGGTTGAAGACTCTTTATTTAAAAGGAAAATTCCTCCAAGATGTGAGGGCTATGATAGTACCTTAAGCATTGTGTTGCGACAAGGTACATCGTTACCTAGTTCGAGAATTTTGTATGTTTTAGAACTTTGTGTCTTGGTGCGATTGAAAATGTTGTTTCATGTTACAATTTTCTTTGAATGCATGTGTCATTTTAGGATAAAAAACCACTACAGTGAGTAGCCTCCAAGTGTTACTATATGCTAAGGATTGTTGATGAATGTTGTTTTTACTTTTAATTAATGTCTTATCTTGTGACCATGTGATTTTGTGGAAGTATTAGAAGTGATCAAGGCACTTGTTAAAAGTGAGCACAACCATGTCCATATAGTAATACACCCGTGAGGAGTGAGAATTTGGTAGCCCCTTTGAGCCTAAACAGTTTAGAACTCAGTTTAGTGATGGACTTGTTTTATGTACATATTTTGCAAGTTTGGTTCATCATTGAATTTGGTGAGTTTCTAACAATTTCTTCTTGTACCTTTGAAAATTGTATACTTTGATTTCTTTTAAGGCAAGGAACATTCACTTTAGGTTGAGTCGAAAATGAGTTGGGGAGAATAAAGAGAAAATGGGTGCATTACTCAAAATTTTGAAAAAATTCAAGCAAGCATGTAAAGAAAAGAGTGTGAATATGTTGTACAAATGAGAAAATGCTTGCTTGAATGAAAAAAATAGATTCAATAATTGTGCACGGTAGTTTGTGAAGGTGTGATGAAAAATTGGTGAAATGAAGGTGAGATGTGTGAATATGTTGTTTAGTGAATGTTCTTTTGCATCGGTAATTTCGTTTCAATGGCCATTAGAAATGTCCCTTTTTGTTTACCCGACCAAGCTACAACCTTGAAGTCCTTAGTGATCTTTTACTTCCATGATTTCTTTTGTGATCTTTGAGATATGGTATGAATTGCTTAGTATTTGCATCATTGGTCATTTGAGTGTAACTGTCCCGTGCTTGTATGCACGTTTTCCTTCAATCCTTTTTCGAAGAGGAGTGTTAGTATGGCATGTGCATGATGAGTTAGTTGTCTCTTGAAACATTGTTGAAAATTGTTTAAGAGTCAAGTTCTTCTACATTGTAGGTTCTTGAATTGTGTAATTATTGCTTTGTTGTGATCGTTGTTTAGTTGAGTCGTTTATCGCGTCTTGGTTGAATTGAATGCTCGAGCAAATCCTCTTGAGAGGCATACTTTGCTTGAGGACAAACAAAGAGTTAGTTGGGGAGAGTTTGTTAGATGTTAAACATGTTATATATTTGTATGAATTACTTGGCATTTTTCATCTCTTTCCATGTGTAATGTGTTGATTTTAGTGAGGAATGGTGTTGTTGTGCATACATTGGAATATACTTGTGGTGCTTGTAATTTGTGTGCTAATGTGCAGGAATAGGCATAAAAGGAGAAAGATTGTGAGACACAAAGAATGGATGCAAGTTGCCATAGAAGGAAGAGAGCAACAGCAGGATTCGCTAGGCGAGTGCGGGCGAAGCAACCAACGAAGGTTCGCCTAGCGAACGTTGGCGAGGGGTGGCAGAAAGTTGCAAAAAGTTACAGTAGGAAAAGTGGGTAAATTCACTGTGGCGAGGAAGCCAGCGAAGGCTCGCTGCTTTGCTCGCTAGGCGAAGGTGCCAGCGAAGGGTGGCAGAAACTTTCTTATTTGAAAACACCCAAACTTCGCTGGAGCGAAGGTTGTAGCGAAGGCTCGCGTTGCGAAGGATTTGGTTCGCCTAGCGAACCCACGATAACTCTTGTGGGCGGTTTAAGTCTGAGGCACTTAAAGTGCCATGTTTTAGTTCATTCGCTAGGCGAATGATTCCTTCGCTAGGCGAAGGTTGCTGAGATTTTGTGGGTATAAATAGATTTTCACTTTATTTGTAAAGGATCTTTGGCTGATTTTCACTAAAAATCATAGTTTTCAGTATTTTGATCATCTAAGAGTGGATTTTCACTTTGAGAAGCTGAAGTCACATCCATTCTCGATTATTCGACGTGGATGTTCATTCATCTCCTCTCTTTACTTGTTATCCAAGCTACCATGAGAATGGGTAGCTAAACACTCAATGTTGAGGTTAGATGTAGTTAATCCTGATTTTATGTATTGCTTTTGATCTATTGTATATGAATAAAGTCTTTGATCAATATAGATGAAGTTGTTTTCTCTTAATGCTTTATGTGTGATTTGTATTGCTCTAGACATAGATTCTACAAATCATGACCTAACAATTTAATCTCTTAAAAACCAAACTCTAGACATAGATTTGGGATTTGTCATTCGCATTGTGTTGATCTTAACGATTGTTGTTTAGATTGTTAGGGTGAGACATCATCTGACGGTCTAAACAACGATACTCACGACTTCGCTTTAGACATAAACTTAGTCGGGAGGATACGCGGTTCTATTGGTCAGAAACTGAGTTCATATGCTTGATTAATCGTTTATACGTGAAAAGGATTAGTGAAACCTAACCTTGACATGCTTTTATAAAAACTTTTACAAACTCTTTGTCACCAATTACTCTTTGCTACCAATTAATGTTAACAACAATTGAGAACCTTTTTGAAACCATTGAACTTAAAACATCGCAACTATTGAACGACAAGCATCAAATGTCGGGCAATCCCTGTGGAGACGATTAAAAACACCCCCACTATTACTCTATTAACAAATGCATAAATAATTCATTATTATTTACCATTTTGGTTTTCAGGGAGTGGCGTATGGCTTTCTATAAATCAACTGGGTTTAAGCCTAGAAGGATTATATTTTACAGGTTCGAAGATTGTAGGACAGATGAAGATCAACAGTAAAATATTACTTCTTTGACATTATCCAAGATAAATGGTAGCAGAGTCGACACAAAGTTGGTGGTACTCCTATTATCACTTGCAGAACCAGAATCAGAATTTTTGACTTCACTTATGTAGTATCGAGCGCGGAAAGCTATCAAGTGTTTCCCGTTTTTAGCCACTATGATAACAACAAAAAAATTAAAGTTAGTTATGTCATATCTTCCGAATTGCATCCATCTCATAAAGCAAAACCTAACTGAACTGACCCTCACTTACTCCATCTCTGATAAGCAGAAATTAACAATGCAAAATAAATCATATATAAAATTAAAACAAGTTATAATATATACATATACATAAATATATATTAACATGTATCAATTAGGCACCACGCTCGATACTACATAAGTGAAGTCGAAAATTCTGATTTTGGTTCTGCAAGTGGTAATAGAAGTAGCACCAACTTTGTGTCGACTCTGCTGCCATTTATCTTGGATAACGTCAAAGAAGTAATGTTTTAGTGTTGATCTTTATTTATCCTACAATCTTCGAGGATAGATTTGGGAGTTCGAATATTCACAATGTCTTTTTTGGATATATATATATATATATATATATATATATATATATATATATATATATATATATATATATATATATATATATATATATATATATATATAATTTATGGTTACAGAGGTCATGTTTGCCACTATAAGTGGATGACCGTTATTTTGTTTAAATATGGGTTAGAACTACTAGACAACTTTTGGATACGGAACAAGTGACCATCATGCGTTTTGATAAATATTTTAAAGTTGTCATTAAAGGATGTCTGGCATATTCGTTCCTCTAACCTTCTGTTAAAATACATATTATTATTATTTCTTAAAATAAATATACCTTCTATTTAAGTTTCAGCCATTTTTCCAGATGTGCACATCCGGAATACGCGTAACTTGTCATTCCGAATTTGCACATTCAGAACAACGCAACGTTTTAAAAAAAACGGTGCGTCCGAATGTGCACATCTGAAACTGAGAGGCAAAAACGAAATTTTACGTGGTGTATAAGAAACATGATGATGTGTTAATAAATGGTCTTTATCAAAGCTAGCTTAGAAAATAGTAAGGCATTCCGTTTTATGGAAAATAATAACGTATAAAAGGTAAATACTCTTCTTTTTAACTCATACTAGCGGGATACCCGTGCCTTCGCACGGGTACCCGTCGGTGACGCGTATTTGTTTACATTTAAAATTTTAAAAAAATAGAATTAATAAAAATTAATAATATGAAAAAAAAAATTATATTTAAAAAAATAGAATAAATACTCGTAGATATCGGTTGGTGATGTGTATTTGTTTAAAAAAAAAGTTAAAATAAAAAAGAAGACAAAATTATTTTACCAAAAAAAATAAAATATGTTTAGAAAAAGAACATATTTTATTTATATTTGAAGCATAGATATAGTTTTTTCATATATACAAACATTTGGATCAATCGTATATTTTTCCCGTGAGTTCGCATGGGTATTGACTTGTCAATGGCAAAATATTTTCCAGTATTTTCATAAATAATAAACTTGTTCTTGTAAAAAAATACTATTAACATTGACTTATTAATTTAAAAATATTTTAAATTAATTTATAAAAGACATTTATTTTTTCCCGTATTTAGATATTTAAATTTATTTATAAGAAAAATATTTTTCTCATTTTTGGATAAGTAGTACACTTTTCCCCGTAGATATATATATATATTTTCCTTATTTACATCAATAACATATACCATTGTACGCGCATTTATTCTAAAATATAATAAAAATGATATTTAAAAAATTAAATTGTTTAATCAAAAAAGTTATTTATTCTAAAATTATTCTCATTTATAACAATGATATTTTTCCCGTATATATAAATAAATTAATCAACAACGAATTTGATCTCGTATATTTTGACACGAATTTAATCAACAAGGAATTTGATCCTGTATATTTTGACAACGAACTTAATCAACAACGAATTTGATCCCGTATATTAGACACAGTAGACGTTCCATTTATTTATTTACCCGTAATAACTTTGTTTTATATATATTTTTTAAATATTCTTAGTATTTTTTAATATTTATCAATGAGACAAATTTGTCTCATAATTTATTTATTTTTGTATTTTTCTAATACAAATGTATCCGTTATTATTAAAAGAAATAATGATTTTTTTTTAAAGAATACTAAAATTTATCAATAGTGTAATGACTATATGGTATAAATAACACCAAATAATAGTAACATAAATTTCAAATTTAATACAGATTATGAATATATGTTTCTTAAAAAAATGATTATTTTGTATTTCCATTTAATGTATCTTAAATGTAAATCAACGATCATTTATAATGGAATATTATATAAAAAATGAATGAATGTAATTAATTATTTGTATATTTGTATATTATTTCTTACAATTTATTTTGTGATAGACAGAAGTGTAAAAATATAAAGAATATTAGTACTTGTATGCATGGATGAGTTAAAATGAAAGAGTATATTGACATTCTCGAAAATAATAATAAAGTATTTACATTGCAATGCCAAAGTGTAAACAATATATTTTTTTTCCGTTTATAAAAATAACACCATTTATTAAAATATTTGTATCAACAATACATTTTTTTTACCTATATAAAAAAATATTATGTTTCATATTTGTTTTTAAACGTGGGGATAAAAAAAAAGACACTTATAATTCATAAATAGTAAATATAATTAGTTATAAATAATTTTTTAAACATTTTTTATAAGTTTTTATTTCAAAATTCAATTTTGAATTTCAAAATCTATCTTTTCTTTTAAATACATTTCTATCAATACATATTTTAAAATTAATTTTTGATAACAAATAATATTATATAATTTTAAAAGTATTACGTATATATGGAAGAACTATATTCTTTTGATACTAAAATATTATTTAAAAATAACTAAATTATGTCTAAAACTTTTTTTAAACACCCCTTCACTTATTTTCCTATTTAGAAAACTTTGATTGAAATGTGCAAGCTATGAAATTGACAGGTTAGTCATGAAATTAATAATTTTTTAAAACTCTTTTATCAGAGTATAATGTTTTCTCATACTGATACTACAGTTACAAATCCTAAAAAAACGTGAATGAGTTGGATGAATGAAAAGTGTACAGAAACTACAATTAATATTGATAATATGACATATTAAAGCATGATGAAAAAGTGATGTGCCATATTTTAATAATAATATATTAGGATAAATTTGTGTATCCAATTCAATTAAGAAATAAGGTGCAACCCTGCATTTAATTTTAGAAAAATGTGTGAGAGAGACCTATAATGATGGAAGCGTGTTTTTTTTGAATTGTCATAGTTTCTATAGTATTAAATATACCACTTTTCAATATAATTTGTAGAATATAAATTGTAGGCTCAGTAGTATTAATTATCATTATTAATAATAAATAAAGAGGAAAAAACATTGACATGTGATGGAAAGTTTAAGCACAAATAATAATAATAATAATAATGATAATAATAATAATAATAATAATGATAATAATAATAATAATAATAATAATAATAATAACTCTCCCACTAATAATAATAATAATATAATAAAAATGATAATAAAAATAATAAATAATATAATGACAAAAAATATAATTATTACACCCTTTTAATATTTTTCAATACCTTTTCATAAGTTTTAAGTGATGACTACAATATTATTTTCACTTGGTACGTTTGTTTTATATTTACTTGATTATTTCAAATATTTTAAATAAATTGTAGATTAAGTTGTAATTATTTCATTTATGTTTATAAGAATAATTCATTTCTTTTAACGTCATATTATTATTTGTTAAATTGTGATAACGATAATTATTAGGATATTAATGAAAAATTATTGTAGAGATGGCATATAGTTACTATAGGTAATCATGAAAATACATTTTTTAATAAGTATTTTACCTAACGAATTTTTTTAAAAAATTAACATATTATATTTGATTAGCTTCGAAATGAATTAATTAATTATTAATTATGTCTTTGTTCTAGAAATAATTATTCAATAAAATAGAATTGATAATACTATTATAATTGTATTTACAAAAATTAATATCATATAATTTTAATATTATTTAATTTATAATGATATCTAATAAACATGAAAAATATCATCATTTCTGTCTATAAAGACTACAGAATTTAATTTATAACGATATCCAATAAACATTTGAAATATCATCATTTCCGTCTATAAAGGCTACTCTATTTTTTAAATCTAGAAGATAAGGAGACAAGTCATGATTTTGTGTATAATAAAGTATAATAAAATTTATTGATATTGTTATGATTTTAAGTTTAATATTATTGAGTAGGACATAAAATCAACTTTGATTACAATATTGAAGTTGTAGATTTTCTTTTTCACATTCTTATTTCCAAGCCCGTGTGAGTATTGATAAGACTACATAAATGATATTGATTCTCTTAGATTTTCTTCTTCTCAGAAGAACTTTCTTCATCATCCTTTGATCTACATAATTAGAATGATTTTTTTTTTCAATTAGTTAATTAATGACAAATTCAAATAAATATTACATCTAATAAAATTCAATAAAATTTAATATAGTTAGTTATAAATGAAGAGATAAATAACTTTAGAATAAAATAGTTAGTTACAAAGAGGCATCTAATTATAACCTAAAAGGTACTATTTTACTTAGATTTAAAAAATGCTTAAAAGATGAAAGATTACTTTAGATGAAAGATTGATTGAAAGTTTGAAATGTATTTGGAAAAGAAAATCAAACATGAACACTAGTTAATGTAGTAGGTGAACCATTTTTTTTTATAATAAATCGAACAGTTTGAAATCTAATAATAAATTTTTTAGATTATAATTTTTCTTTCCTTTTAGTAAAGTTCTTTATTAATTGTTATATATTGAATATTTCACTAAAATATCTATTATTTAATATTTAATATTATATTTTTTTGAATTATATATATATATATATATATATATATATATATATATATATATAATATTATATTCATTATCTGATATTTCACTATAATATTTTAAAAATGATTAATGTGTTTTACAACTTCATTGTTTGATTATAAAGAAAAAATAATGTGAGATATTTGATAGTTGCCTATATCTCTATTTCTCTATTTTATTTTTAAAACATAAAATTAAGTAATTGATTATTATTTGTGTTTTACAATTTTATTGTTTGATTATAAAGAAACAATAATATGAGATATTTGGTAGTTGCCTATATCTCTATTTCTCTATTTTATTTTTAAAACAAAAAATTAAAACTTTCTTATATATTAAATGAAATGATAAATTTATTAAAGCTACTATAAATAAAAATAGTATAAAATAATTTCTTTAATTTATGGAAAATTGTGATATGACATAGCCACCCTATACTATTTTTAATAGATGCCTATAGTATATAGCCATCTTTTTTTTACCTCATATGAGATGACAACAGATGATAGTGTCATCATATTTCAAATTTTCTTTTACATTACAGATATCTTTAAATTCCTTGAGATTTCGATTCCCAATGTGTATTTTTGCTACTACTTTTTCTCCAATGTCATATCAAGTACATAAACAATATTTTTATGTTCAAATAAAATAATATTTCTCACTAATACAATATGCCAAGATACAAACATTGTTCACTATTACATAAAATCAAATCAAATTAAATATTGATAATTAAATTAATAAAAACAAAATCGATAAATTAAATCAAATCAAATCAATAATTAATAGAAATTGGTTGTATCAAATCAAATTATTGTATTTATATATAATTATGGTTGTATCAAATCAAATTATGGTTGTTTTATATGAAATTTCAAAGTTTTTGAAATATATATTTTCTCTATTTATTTTAATTATTATTTTGTTGAAAAATAAAATATTTAAATACCTATCAATTTTAGAGTTTAACACAGCATTAATTATTATTTATAAATAACGCTCTTAATTATTTGTTGGAAAGAAAAGAATAAATGTAATTAAATTATAAATAATGAATCATATTAAAAAAGATAATTAATATCATAAAGAATAATAGTAAAATTTATTAATATTATAAAAATAACTTTATGGCATAAACTACTAATTTTGATTTTGTTTCTCTTTAATTTCTTTTTAATTTATATTTTTATAAATATGCAGGAAAAAACATTTAATTATCTTTATTGGTAAATGTTTGAACTACTTAGTAAATATTTGCACTATCTAATGTCTGTTGTTTGCACTATTCAATGTCTGATATTTACACTACTTAATGTCCTGTCCATTCAATGTATTTTCCAATATCTGACTATTCAATATTTGTATAATGATGTTTTCAATATTTAATGTATTTTCCAATGTCTGTTGTTTGAACTATTAATTCAATGACAGGTAAATCGATTTTGAAGATTTTTATTTTAATCATACAAATAATATCAATAACAATTATAATAATGATAATAAATGACATTAAATTAAAATAAATAATAAAATATATTTTTCTAAAAAAAAGAACCTCATATTTCATAGGATTCTCTCTCTAAATATTTTTCCTCTGTATATATATACCTATAACAAATTACAAAGTAGAAATGAGAAAATTTAATATAAAAATCAAAAAAATAAATAAGATATTAGTAAATTATGAATATTATTTAACTTTTTTCATCTTCTAATCGGTAGATCTATATATATATATATATATATATATATATATAAATAATTAAAAAAAAAAAGAGAAAATTAATAAAAAAATAAAAAAGATATTACTAAATTATAAATGTAGAATATAGGAGTTTAATAAAAATTACAAAAGAATATAATAACTTAATTTATATAGAAATGATATGGTATATGGTTACTTTAGTAATAAAGGAAAATGAGTGGTTTTTTATAGCAATAGTTATGCAGGTTATAAAACACGTCAAAATTATTATATATAGACACGCCATATTAAAAGCAACATATATCTTGATAAAGTGAAATCAGAACATTATGTAAATAGGCTGACAACTCTATGTGTAATCTCAATCAATATATTAAATGACATCTAGTGTACTATAGTTTATAACTTTGAAAATATCTCTAACTATGGATGATTGAAGCTGAGCAATTGAGTATGACCCCTCAATATCTCAAATGTCTCTGGTTATGCAAAAGGAAGTTTCCTGTGAATCAATAATGACAAATTAATATTTATAGTTTAAGATAAAAACAAATATTATAATTCTATATACCAAAACTTTGAAGGAAAATATTAAAAAATAAAAAACAGTATAAAAATAATTAAATAAAGTCACATCAACATAAATTATGTATGGGAAAACAACCAAATAACAAAAACAAAATTAATAAAGGAAAGAAAATAAAAGAAATCATGGACAAATAACGATGAAAAATTAAATCATGGAAAAACTATGAAAAACAAATAACCTCGTAAGAAGAAATTGAAAAATAAATTAGAGAGTGTTCATGGAAAAAGAAAATAATAATAATGAAATTAAATTGATATAGAGGGAGATTGTATTTTTACCTGGCTCAACTTTGAGATTTGAAAAGGAACCCTTAAAAAAAAGGTCAAAATCGTTATAGGAAGATAAAATGAAAGAGGTTGTTCAAAGGAAATTTTCAAACTTTTTTTCTGTCATTGATATCCTTTGTGATTTTAGAGGTTCTTGCCATCCTACACAAAAGAATAAGAAAGAAAAGAGTATTAACACATAAAAAATAGTTGCTGGTGGGAATACATGATTTTCGATTTTTTAAATAATAATTATGAAACTAAAAGCTGTAAATCAAAACAGATATGAAAATAAAAAAGAACATTAAACTAAATGTAATAAAAAATTAACATTAGAAATATAACAAATTTTTAGGATTTGAGCATTATAAAAAGAAATTGAGATGAATGATGAAGATTCAGCAAACACATTACCATTACCTGTATGAGTTTAAGAACGGTTAAATGGAAGAAAGTCCAACTTCCATATCAGAGGCAGCAACATGAAACCAAGCTATAAGAATGTCAAACACATTGAAAACAACAAAAATATTAAATCCATCTGATAATTGTGACAAACAACAATAGAACTTATATCTCATATTTGAAAAATAATTCCTTTACAACAATACTAATTGTAATTAAGGCTGCATAAATCTGCATGAAAAAATAAACATATTAGTCAAGATACGGTTGCACAGGTGCGAAGAGTATTACAATCGGCTGGTCAAAACAACACTTATAATAACACTAAGGTCAGGTTCGGTTAAAACAAATTGATGGGGATGCATATAATCTCTAACTTCACTTGTCTCATTTTATTTATGAATTAAGGCATTGCAGAAATTTGGAAAATAAATTAAATAAGAAATATTCACAAGTATACCTTTCAAAAAGAATTATTAATGCTTGCCCAGTTATTGCATGATCTCGAAATCGCAAGTGAAATCACATACTATCCATTAGTTTCATTCATTTCCTGCAGGATCTTGAACACAATTGTTGTAGTGAAAACAGTTCCTGCATCAAGTTTAACTCTAACCAAAAGCACGATACCGAAAGTGAGATTTGCGAACAGGTACATTTAGTAGGGCTCCTCACACATAATGCTTTATTTCATTGAAAAAAACTTCTAATTACAACTTACCAGATCTGACTTTCTTTTTCGTCATTTCATCGAAAACCATCGTGCCTTCATGTATTTGTCCCACCTTAGCTAAGCCATTCATCAAAACACAGTATGACATCTGCATACAGATCCAAACTATTCAGATAAGACACTAAAAAAGAGAAGACATAAAAAAGAAAAACGAACCTTATTTGGTACTAACTCTTCTGATTTCAGATCTTGAATCAGCACATCAGCTTTTAGGGTTTGCTTGAGAAGATTAGGTTTTAGCACATTCAATGGTTGAAGTAACCAAAACATTGGCTTACCCGTTGAAACCCAGTTCAATACTTCCTGAAAGAAGAACAACAAAAAGTCAGATACGAAATGCAAAGACAAAGGAATTTGTAGCTTTGTAAAAATACGAAATCGCATCAGTAGGATCGATATTGATAACATTATCAGCTTCGGTCTAAGTTTCGTTACCGATGTATTACTGAGTAAAAAGAAGACGGTGATGTAGAAAAATAGGGAGAAAGAAGAAGGACAGTGAGAAGAAAGAAGAAGAAGAAGAAGAAGAAGAGAGAGCGAGAGAAGATAGAGAGAAAGGATGAGAGAGAGAGAAAGAGTGTGTGATATTTAATATTTAATATTTAATATTTAATACCCAATTAATGATTTTTGTTAACCAAACCCAATAAACCCAAAACATAACGTGGATTGCAAAGGAAGATTGAATTAGTGTTCAGTTAGGCTATCCACGTGGCAACCTTAGCAGCCAAAGGGGCAGATTAGTCTTTTATAGAACATCTTATGTTCTTATATGGTAGATTATGTTGGAATAATGTGTGCAACTCCGCATTTATTGTGTACACAAAAGATTAGAAGTTTTTCAGTTGTCCAAAGAAAATTAAATTAAGATTTCAATTTGAGAGATATAATGAAGTTTTGGAAAAAATTTAAATTACATTTAAAGGTAGCGTGATTCACTTAATAATGACATTTGTCATCTAAAAATAGAGGGTCTAATAAAGTCTAATGTTTTTATTTATATAAAATAGTCGTTGAGAAATCAAAGTTGTTCACTAAATGATGAAATATAATTTTAGATTGGTGGAGTGAGGACTAACATGTAAGGTTAACAATCCAATATTCGAGAATAAAAAGTGACAAAATAATGAGAATGAATTTGAATACTTCAGAATGATGCACTTTATCTCCCACTCTTTCTCTTATATAGTGGCAGCAGTTTGAACCTAAAGTAGAGAGCGCAGCGTAGATCACGGTAAATCATCAGATTGATTAGGACGACTGGTAATACTTTAGAGGCGAAATTAACTACCATCGGGAAGGGTAGATAAACACATGTTTCTTGCATGCACTTTCTTACTTCGACTGTGAGTCTTTCGTATTAGACCTTGTGAGTTACCAAAAACAGTTACCCTTCGATAGGGATGGAAATAGGTCAGACCAACTAACAGAGACCTACAACCTAGCTTATACAGGTTAATACCATACCAGATTTTTTTTACGTAGAAAAAACCTAGGCTTTTTTATAAGCCTATTTAGTTAAATAGGTCAGACCACATGCCATAAAAGACCCTTTAAGCTTATTAGACCGACCTATTTTAATAAATATAAATAAATATATTATTTTTTATATTTTATTTTGTATTTTATATTAAAATACAAAAGTAAAGTTTAGTTATCTTAAAGAACTTGTGAAAATAAGTTGAAATTTTTTTATGAATAATGTCATAAGTTGTTTTCACAAGTTCTCCTAAACAACTAATCTTATAAAACGTATGCTTCTATGTAAGCTCAAATAAGTCCATGTAAATAAACATTTAGTCTCATTGTACTTTTGATTCTTTAGTACATTTAAACATTAGTTAAATTGCTTATTTGCATATGTTCAAATGATATAGGCTTTTTAAGTAGGATAATAGGCTAATCATGCATTCGAAAAGGCTAGGCTCAGGCCGAAAAACGAGTCTCTGATAGGCCATAGACCAGAATTAGGCTTTTATTTTTTCGCAGGCCAGACTCAAGCTTGGAAAAGCCTAGCTCGGCCCAGCCTATTTCTACCCCTACCCCTCGAGCCCTTGTCCTTTCTTTGAAAAACGAGGATTTATCGTATACATCCTAGATCGATTGATTGACATGAGGAGATGAAGAGCCCTTATTAGACGTCACTATAATTAGTGACAAGCACATTAAATTTCTTTTTTGTAATAAGTAACGTTTCAGGAGGAACAAATAACACGTGTCTTCGTGTTAGTTGGTAATGTTATTTCCTTTTTCTTATGGTAGTTGAGTAGTTTGCACAACCTTTGATGAAATCCCAACTGTTGGTGGTGCATAGTGGATTGTACGATCCTCGGTGGTAGAGGCACAAATAAAAGATATTTGAAACATCAGTTTTCTCTTTTCTGTCATTCGTAACCTGTAAAAGATCTTTTTTCTATCTTACCAACTTCGTTCGTTCTCGCAAGATATTCTGTTTCAGCTTTTTGGTTAAGATCAAATGTGATCTTTAAATTGCAGCCTTTGATAGTCACAGATAACCAACCTATTTCTTTTAAGGTAAAAACAACTTCTTATTCTTGCTTTCGCTTCCTTTTTAGAGTTTTCAGGGCAGTGAGTTTTTGATCTCTATGTCGTTTGAATTCTTATTGTTTGAGTGTTTGACCAGAGTGTTGACTCTTCATATTTCCCTTTTCTGTTTTGGTAATGTTCTTTAGAATTGACATCCACCTACCATGTGTCTCAAGGAAAAAAAGATATTTTTTAGTATGAGTGGATCAAAAGACATTGGAGGAAACCTTTACTTCCACCTCGAAGGGTTGTTTGGAACGAGTTTTTACTGAGATGGGGTCCCAGTCTGACTGGGGAGTGCTTATCCGTGAGAAAAAATAAGAGGGTATGTACACTACTACGAAAAACCCATTTAGCAATGGTTGGGAATGACATATAATCACTATGCCAAACAAGACATTAAACAGCGCTTTTTTAGGCCTTAGACAGCGCTTAAAAGCGCTGCTTAAGGTTGCGCTGTCGTAGATAAAGACATCGCTTTTGATTTATGAAAAAACGCTCTCTAAAGTATACATTAGACAGTGTTTTTTCCGTAAAAAACGCTCTCTAAAGTGGGTCTTTAGACAACGCTTTTTCAAAAGCGCTGTCTAATGTATACGTATAAAATTTTAATGAATTTTTTTATATACCTTTAGAGAGCGCTTTTTCAAAAAAAAGCGCTGTCTAAAGGCCCCCTTTAGACAGCACTTTTTAAAGCGCTGTCTAATGTATGCTTATAATTTTAGTTATCATTTTTTTTATACCTTTAGAGGGCGTTTTTTAGGAAAAGCACTTTCTTGTGTGAACTATAGACAACGCTTTTTCTAGAAAGCGCTGTCTTTTCTCTACGTATAATTTTAATGATTTTTTTAAAAAAATATCATTTTAACCATTTTTTTATGCAGAAACCTGTATAATTCAAGCCATTTCAATAAACCTGTATATTTCACATTTCCATTAACAATTTCTAGTATGGTTCATTAACCATTTCCACTAATCCCATAAATCACATAAACCACATAAACCATTTCCATTATAATTCAAGTTATTTACATTAACTATTCACAAAACTATACAATTACAATCCAAAAACACATAAAGGGCATAAACCATTCACAAAACTATACAATCCCATAAAATAAACCATTCACAAAACTATACATTCACATAATCCCATAATCCTATACCTTATATAGGATTCTTTTTTCAATAAGGTATTCGCACAATTCCTCCTTAATTTCTTGCAATTTATCCTTCGTGTAATGAGAACACGCGTATTCATCAAAGTACTACATAACAAAACAAAATATGCATGATTTAGTTAAAAATAATAAATTATATGACATATCCGATAAATATTAAAATAAATCCTAAGTTATAAATCCATGCATACCGTAATAGGAATCTCTAATCGATCCATTTGACGGATTTCTCTCATAAACCACAAAACGAAATACCCGCAGTCTATGCCATTACGCTGACGAGGGCACTACACATAGACAAACAAATAAGAATTAATATATAGTTGTTTTGTGTTATCAAGTAGCATCACTAATAAGCAACATTGTGAAAATTAATATACCTCCACTTTGACCCATGTAACGTTGGTTGCTTTAGCCCGTGCTACTCGAGATTCTCTTTGTGCTCGGTATACTTCTCTTGTAGGATTAATGGCAACCAACAACCAGTGTCCACTGTAAAATATAACAAAAGTTTAGATGGATAATTTCTACGCAAAATATACAAATTAAAGATTAGAATGAAATTAGAATGAAAATCTTAGTACCTTTTTCACTAACGTCTCTTAACATCAATATCATTTCTTGTATATGATTCATTCGCTATAATATTTTCATCTTGATCATTTCTAGTAAATGATTCAATATCAACATCAATATCACCTTGATCTCCAATGTTTTCATCAATTACTTTGTTAGATAAAAGCACTATAGACCATTTTGTACTTGTCGGATCAGTGACATAGAACACTTGTTTAGCTTGAAAGGCTAGAATAAAAGGCTCATCTTTGTACCCCACCCTATTAAGATCCACTTGCAAAAATCCTGACTTATCCATTTGTACGCCATTATTATTTTCAACCCACTTGCAACGAAATATAGGAATCTGAAACTTCTCATAATCAAACACCCAAATGCGCTCGATAACCCCAAAATATGACAGATTTGCAAATTTGGGGTTTAAATCTTTCACACTTGAAATGTGCATTGCTTTAGCTACCACGGTGACACCACTATTTTACATAGTACTTTTATCATCTTGTTCTTTGGTATAAAATGTGTATCCATTAATTGCGTATGCGCTATAAGAAAACACAACCAAACTTGGACCATATGCTAAACATCTCAACCTTTCTGTTATTGAAGCGGGATCTGAATAATACTTTGAATAAATATGATCCTTAAACCAAGGTATGAAACTTCGATTGTGCTCTCGTACTATCCAATTCTCATTTCTATTCGGATTTAAACCTCGGAGAACATCCTTGTGCATTTCAACATACGGCACAACCTCATTCTCATTGTGCAGAACATACAAATGCACTTGATCCCGTTCGACCCTTGATACTGTCACAACTTCATTTCCAATTAACTTTTTTCCTTCTTTTTTTTTGACAATATGAGATTTAGGGAGTCCAATTGATTGTACATTGGACAGATATTCAGTACAAAACTCAATTGCTTCTTCAACAATGTATCGTTCAGCAATACAACCCTCTGGTCGACTTCAGTTTTTCACATACCCTTTTAATATTTTCATATAACGTTCAGCAGGGTACATCCATCTCATATAAGCCGGTCCACGCAATTGTGTCTCTTTCACCAGATGAACAACTAGATGAACCATTATGTCAAAAAACGAGGGAGGAAAAATCATTTCAAGATCACACAAAGTAATAACTATTTCTTTTTGCAATGTTGGTAAGATCGCAGGATCGATCACCTTACTGCAAATTGACTTGAAGAAAAAACACAATTTAGTTATTGCGCTTCTTACTTTTTCTGGCAGAATAGAACGTATACCTATTGGTAGAAAATGTTCCATTATAACATGGCAGTCATGCGTCTTTAATCTCTTTAACTTGAGGTCTTTCATAGACACAAGTCTTCTAATATCGGAAGAGTATCCTTCTAGAACTTTAACTTCACTTAGAAACTTACACAATACCTTTTTCTCTTTTCTAGAGAGAGTATAAGCAGCAGGTGGTAGATATGTTCGTGTTCCTTTCTTCATGGGTCCTAATTCATTTCTTATTCCCATCGCTACCAGGTCCTTTCTTGCTTTAAGGCCATCCTTAGACTTTCCTTGTATATTGAGTAACGTACCAATAACACTGTAAAATACATTTTTTTCAATATGCATAACATCGAGAAAATGTCTTACATACAACGACTTCCAATATGGCAGTTCAAAAAAAATTGACCTCTTCTTCCACCCACTCTTGACAGGTGTATGTGCAAAAGGCTTTCCAAACTGAGTACTCACATCTTTCACCTTTTCAAAAATTTGATCACCTGTCAATATAGTTGGAGCTCTACCATGTTCTGCCTCTCCATTGAATGCTTTTCTCCACCCACGATAGTGATGATTAGAATTTAAGAATCTACGATGACCGAGAAATACATTCTTCTGACCAAACTCCAATAGCGTCCAATCTGTTTTATCTTCACAAATAGGACACACACATTGACCTTTTATGTTGTACCCTGATAGATTTCCGTATGCTGGAAAATCATTAATTGTGCCAAACAACATCGCCCTCAAGTTGAAACTTTCTTTCCTATACCCATCATAAACCTCCATACCGTTCTCCCACAAAAACTTTAAATCTTCGATTAAGGGTGCCAAGTATACGTCTATGTCATTCCCTGGTTGTCTAGGCCCAAAAATTAACATAGATAACATCATGTACTTACGCTTCATACATAGCCATGGAGGTAGGTTATAAATCATTATGATTACATGCCAAGTGCTATGTGGGATACTTTGAAGACCGTGTGGGTTCATTCCATCAGTAGATAATGTCAAGCGAAGGTTTCTTGCTTCTTTTCCAAATTCAGGATAATCATCATCAATTTTCATCCACTGTGGTGAATCTGCCGGATGTCGAAACTTTCCATCAATAATTCTTTCATCTGCATGCCAAGTCAAGTGTCTTGAATCGGTCTCACTACGAAACATGCGTTTAAATCTCGGAATTATAGGAAAATACCATAAGACTTTTGCTGGAGATAACTTTTCCTTATATCGAGAGACACCGCATTTAGGACACTCATTTAACGATGCATACTCATTTCGAAACAAAACGCAATCGTTTGGACAGGCATGTATCTTATCGTAGCTCATGCCAATAGAGCAAAACATCTTTTTGGCCTCATATGTTCGATTGGGAAGAACATTATCCTCTGAAAGCATATCTTTCATAAGGGCCAATAACTCTGTGAAACTTTTATCCGACCATCCATTGCTCGCCTTTAAGTTGTACAACTTTAATACCGCAGACAATCTTGTGAATTTGGTGCAACCATTATATAACGGTTTCTCTGCATCGCTTACTAACCTCTCAAACATTTTGGGACAATCCTTAAGATCTTCTTCAAGTGCTTCTGCAATTTCTTCGACTCGATCAGAATCGTATGTATCTGTGCCATTGTCGTTTGAAGCATAGGTCGTATTATCCCCCGGTTCAACATTCCCGTTAATTTTCTCACCATGCAAATTCCAACATGTATAACTTCTATCAATTCCACTCCTCATTAAATGCGATGCCAACTGAACCGCGTCAACCCAACTCCCAAAACAACAACCCAAGCAAGGACATCTCATTCGACTGGGGTCTTTGGCGTGCGCAACAACAAACTTAACGAATTCTGATACCCCATTCTCGTACTCTTTCGACAATCGACTTGAAGACATCCATTTCTTATCCATAGTTATACTAATTAAACTAAACAAAAACAAAAATAAAAAATATTTACCTGGAGAGATGTAAACAACTTCTAGACCCACACATTGTCCAAATAGGTTAGAATTACCAAGATCCCCCAGTACACGTATCATAAAATGAAATATCATTAATTGACCAATTATGAGTCATAACTTGATAAGTGGCAACATGTAGTCACAAACAAGCAACAATTAGAGGTAAACACCTACATAGTGGCCTCAAAAGTAAGTACTCTTTCTCAATATATATAGTCACTATATAATAGCAATGTTGTGATTGGAATTCAATTAATATTAACAAGGCTTTTGATTATCTCCAACAAGGAAAGAGCATTCGTTGCACTATAAGGATGGATCATTAACAAACTACACAACATTTTCTTTTAATTAATCTCAAAACTATGTCTTTCTTTTATATCCAATATATGGTAGTAAACTACACAATATATGATAGTAATCCATGATAGCAATGTTGCTTCTTTTATTTCCAATATATGATAAATCTCTCCATTTCTAAGTATGAGTCTCCATTTCTATGTATATGATAAATCCATGAAAGAATAAAATTATGCCAAACAATGTTAATGTATATCCATTTTTATGCCAAACAATGTTAATAACAGAAGCAACAACAACATTCATCCCGATACATTTATGCCAAACATTCATTCTGATACAAAAAATAACAGAAGCAACAACAACAGAAACAGAACGACAACAACCACAACACAACGAGGGCAACAACAACAGAACGTACGGTTTCAATGGTGACGGCACAAATGAACGACAACAACAACAACGACGACAAGAACAATGTAAGACGCAAGAACAACAACAACAACGTACCTCTTTGTTTTCGTCTTCTCCTTCACGAATGCGAGAATGAACGACGGCGACGGTGACGACAAGGGTTTCAAAACGACGACAAGGGTTTCAGAACGACTGCAACCGTGACAGTAAAGGTTTCAGAATGACGGCAATGGCAAGGTTTCAGAACGCATGCAAGAACGATTGAAAGCAAGGGTTTCATAACGCATGAAAGCAACGGTCGAGAGAAGAAAATGAAAAGAGGTTTCTGAAAATGAATAGAAATTGTTTTATAATTTAATTCATAATTGACCTTAGAGAGCGCTTTTCATAAAGCGCTTTCTTAAGTGCTACATATAAGAGCGCTTTTCTGAAAGCGCTTTCTAAGGTTAATACCTATAGCAGCGCTTTTCCAAAAAGCGATTTCTAAGGTGGCTTCCATTTAACAGCGCTTTTGAAAAGCGCTTTCTAAAGTCTGTCTTTTACAGCGCTTTTTTTAGCGAAATTTTTTTATTCTTTTTAGCAGCGCTTTGTGCAAAAAGCGCTTTCTAAGGTGACTTCCATTTATGGCATTTAACAGCGCTTTTAAAAAGTGCTTTCTAAAGGCTGTCTTTCACAACACTTTTTTTTAGCGATATTTTTTTATTCTTTTTAGCAGCGCTTTTTAATAAAAGCGTTGTCTTTTTAGTGATGTCTATTCCTATTTTTGGCGTAGTGAATGACGCGGGCGAAGGCGTTGTTATGTAGATTGTTGTTGTAAGTTCGCCGTTTCTACAACGGTCTGGAAACCATTGTTGTATTCTGGAAGCGCGCGATATATTGCAACGGTTAGGTATTTCAACCATTGTCATATATATTAACTATCACAACGGTTATCAGGATCAACCGTTGTCATATATATTAACTATCACAACGGTTATGTATTTCAACCGTTGTGGAATGTACCCTTAGTTTATTAAATACAAATGTATATTGCTTGTTTTACCATCCACATAATTAAATAAATACAACCATCAAAATTGGTAAAGAACTATATAATCTGAAAATTAAATTGTTCTTGAAAACTAACTTAAACACACCACTGTTTTCCGAATTGCATCCATTTCATTCGGCACATTTTATGTTCCTTAACATAAAATTTATGGTTCAATGGTCGGTTTCCTTCAATCCATCAATATCTTTTATTATAGTTTACTGAAATTCTGGTATCAGATATGTGATGTTAAGTGAGATGTCACAGCATCAATATCTGTTGTATGAACAAGGCAATAATAGTAACAATGCTTATAAACAATAAACAACACAAAGAATTGTTCACCCAGTTCAGTCTAACTACCTACATCTGGGGGCTACCAAGCCAGGGAGGAAATTCACTATTAGTAGTATTATTTCACAGACTCTACAATCAACGTACCAGTTGATAGTCTACTCACTTAATCACTACCTAATGACACTTCTACCTAAGAACCTCTTAGATATGAGATACCACTCACTCCCCCTCAATCACCACAGTGATACAATTCAAAGATTACACAGTTATAAAAGTCACACTTCAAAGACACACCTTGATCTTTCTTAAAAGCTTTGATCAAGAATAATACACTCTTGCTTAAAAGCTTTAGAGTGGACAACATACAACTCAACTAAAACAGTCCTATTCAAACATCAAAGAGACGAGTGAATGACTCACAAATAACACACAAACTCAAACCCTAATACTTGAACTCTGGACTCAATGATCTCTCTTCTCTTCGTCATCTCCAAGTAGGGTTGAGGCTTATTTAAATAGAAACTTATTCTTGGGCTTGGACTTCTTGAAAATATCAGATTTGGTTCACAATTAAAACTAATTTTTCCTTCAAAATCTTTTCGCCCTAAAACAGTAATAATATATATACTCCACAAATGATTGCATCAGAACATATTTTCTCCAAGATTTACGCCTGCAATCTTTCAAACAGAATCTCTCAAACCATAAAAAACGCGCAGCCCTAGAACATCACAAACTAAACACAAAGTTCTGTCAACAGATGTCAGAACATCGTGTTCGACATCACACAAAAACTCTGCAGAATACAACAATACTAGTAACACCACCACCTGCAGACTGTTAGTAGCACATGTCAAGGCATCAGACATGACATCTTGAACCAACACATTGTTTTACCAAAATTGCAGCCAATACAAGAACTGACAATCTCCCCCTTTGGCTAATTTTGGCTAAAACAATCTCAACCAACATCAGAGATACCTGCAGCGGAAAAACAATATAAACAGCAACAACAACTTCCAAGGCTGCACTCAACAAAACTCAAACTCCCTCTCAAGCCAAGCAACAACCAAAAACCCAACTACTTCACCCAAAAACCACCATCAGAACATCACAGAACATCACTAAGAACACAAACCACCATCAGAACATCACAGAACATCACTAAGAACACAAAACTACAGCAACAGCAGAGCCAACTACTCTCCCCCTTTTTAGCCATAATTGGACAAACCTTACTTCTTTCAGCTTGGTTCAGCACAAATTCTCCCAGACAATATCCATCCTATGAAAAAAATCCTAGTTCAAACCATCAGCCTCACAAAGCTAGAACATCCAGAACCATAACCATACTTCTAATACCACTGGCACCACAATGTCAAGACATCTTGTCTGGCATCACAACCTCCCCAGAGGTACAAGAATACAAGCTGCCTAAGAATCAAGCCAGCCTTGTACAGGCTGCACCAATGCAGCAACACCACAACAAGTACACAACTCCCTCTGTCACACATAGTCAAAACTCCCCATGAGGACTTACACTCACCACAGAGAAAAACAACTTGATTCTTTCAGACACAATAAAACTGTCCTTCAGACTCCTCCTCAGAAGCATGTTATCTGACATTAAATCCTCATAAGAGGCAACCAATCTCCACAAGCTTGATCAGCATGCAAGCTTCACAATATATGCACCTTTGCAGCAAAGTCCATAGACAAGTACTCCCCCTGTCATAGATAACCAATGCTCTTGATGGAGATGAACATTTGAGCACCAGATCTTCTGAGCACATTCACATATTGTACTATCACTCCTGGAAAACACATCCAAGTACCATGACTGGTGTGACACTGCTCACAAACTCCATGAATTCTCAACTTACTTAAAAGCTTCCAATCTCTTCAAGAGATACTTGCAGCAGAAGAAAGAACAGCTCTTCAAAAAAATGTTCTGATCAGATCACATCATCTAACACAATACCTCTACCATTACATCCACTAGTAGTTGTTGATACTAGTGAAGTCTTCAAAATTAGTAGTCATGCTTTGCCAGAACATACTACTACAAACAAGATCTGAATCTCCACATTCTAATCCACATATTCAGAAACACCTCTTATGATGATAATGCTTGAGCATCCAACACCACATGCACAATCTCAATCATCTTCCAAATATAACCATCAACCATCATGATGTTACAACCTCATTTGAGACAACAGCTTCCCATCACCATTCAAATGACTCATTGCGCATAAAAGTCCTTCAAGAGGCTCCCAATAAGACACAGCCATAGCAGTTTATTCAGGTTAACATAAACACCTGAACACCATAGAGAGAAATAAACTTGCACACATAACACATCTGCAGATTTTCCTTCAAGACAAATCATCATAACCCTGTACTTTATTTCAGCATTCCATAAATCCATTAATTGCTACAAATCCTCATATATGCAAATACCTAGTTTGCCCCTTAAATTTTCAAACTGATTTGCATCTAAAGCCTTAGTAAAAATGTCATCCAGTTGTCTTTCAGTGGCAACATGTTCCAAGGTAACCACTTTGTCTTCCACTAGGTCTCTGATGAAGTGATGAAGTATATCAATGTGCTTAGTCCTGCTGTGTTGAATATGATTTTTGGATATATTGATAGCACTCAGGTTGTCATAGTATAATGTCCTGACATCCTGCTTGACATTGTACTCAGACAGTATTTGTTTCATCCACACTAGTTGAGAACAACTATTTCCTGCTGCTTTATACTCTGCCTCAGCAGTAGATAAAGACCCACAATTTTGCTTCTTGCTAAACCATGAAATAAGATTACTTCCCAAAAAGAAGCAGCCACCTGATGTGCTTTTTCTGTCATCAGCACTTCCAGCCCAATCAGAATCACAATATCCACTCAGCATGAACCCAGTTCCATGACTGCACATCATACCATAGTCACTTGTACCATTCACATACTTCAGGATCCTTTTCACCTGATTTATATGGCTGAATTTTGGTTCAGCTTGGTATCTGGCACACACCCCCACTGCAAAGGAAATGTCAGGCCTGCTAGCTGTAAGATATAGCAAACTACCAATCATGCTTTTGTACAGACTTTGATCAACACTCACACCTTTTTCATCTTTGGATAATTTTAGATGAGTAGGTGCAGGGGCCCTCTTATGACTAGCATTCTCCATTCCAAACTTCTTGACTATATTCTTGGCATACTTGCTTTGAGACAGAGAGATTGAATCTTCCATTTGCTTGACTTGCAGACCAAGGAGATACGTTAATTCACCAATAAGACTCATCTCAAATTCTGACTGCATTTGCTGAACACAATGTTTAATCATCTCCTCATCACTTCTAGATTCCCTTAGGTCCAAGTGAGATAGTTCCAATGCTTTTGAAGTAGTGAGATGTTGAGACTTCTGGTGTAACATCTTACTCTTAGTTTACTTCCCCCTTTGGCAGTCTTCATAACTTCTTCCTTCCTCTAGATGTTCCACCTTTTGATCCCATACTCTAACTTCATCTTCTTCAGTATAATCACATGTGTAAGAGTCCGAGTCTAGAGACACCCATAGATAGCAGTTGTCTTTGGACTTAACACCTTTCATGACAACTTCACCTTTCTCATTAGTGACAATACATTCAGCTTTAGCAAAGTGAACTTTAAGTCCTTGCTCACATAGTTGACTAATAGTGATCAAGTTGGCTTTCAGTCCTTTGACCAGTAACACATCATCTAACCTAGGAGCACCTGCACAATTCAGTTTTCCCATACCCTTGACTTCTCCTTTGACACCATCACCAAAAGTTACACAGCTAGAATAAGGTTCAACTTCAACCAACAAATTCTTCATATTTGTCATGTGTCTAGAGCAACCACTATCAAAATACCATTCCTCTTTGGTAGAACCTCCTGGAGAGATATGAGCTAACAAACAAGTAGTGACAGTATTTGGAACCCATTATTTAACAATTGGAGGCCTGTTCTGATTCTGTCTAGGTTGGGGATCAAGTTTAGGGTAACCATAGAGCCTGAAGCAGAAAGGTTTTAAGTGGCCAAACCTTCCACAGTAATGACACCTCCATCTACCTCTTGAGTGGTTGGGATGTCTTCTCCCATGATGTTGGGGTTTTCTTCTCCCATGATGGTGTGGCACTTGATGATGCATAAACTGTCTAGCTCCGTGAGCCTTCCCATGAGGTTATGGCACAAACTGATTAGGTACAGGAACATAACCTTTCCCATAAAGTTGTGGCATCTGGTGGGGTACAACCTTGTTAGGTCTAGAAACATGTCCTTTCCCATGATGTTGAGACATCTGATGAGACATGTTCTATTTAACTCCAGAGGAACTAGCATCTGCAGAGATCTTCTTCTCACCATCAAATCCTAGACCAGTCTTATCACCTATCCCTTTTCCAGCCTGAAGTATTTCATCCAGAATGTCACTTCCACTATTCAACATTCTGATGGATTTGGACATTTGATCAAGTTGGGATTTTAACAACAGGACTTCATTCTCAAGCTCAGCTTTATCAGCCTTAAGCTGGCTTATAATTTTCTTCTGCTTCTCCCCTTCTTGACATACCTCTTCACTTTTCAGACACAACTCTTGATAAGAAGCTGCTAGCTCTTCAAAGGTCAATTCATCATCACTAGACTCTCCATCAGAAGCACATATTCCAGTCAAAACCCTAACATGCTTGGCAGTCTCTTCATCATTCTCACTATCAGTATAAGACCAGGAAATGGATAACCCCTTTTTTTGCTTCTTGTGATATGTAGGACATTCTTTTCTGACATGACAATAACCTTCACACTCATGACATTGGACTCCTTTGTCATCATTAGTCTTCTCTTCAGTTGTTGTTCTCTTCATCTGATCACTTGACTTGTTAATGTCAGATGAGATGTTCTTAACATTTGGTCTATAGTTCCTGTCCATTCTCTTTAACACCTTATTGAATTGTCTTCCCAACAGTACAATGGCATTGGATAACTCCTCTTGTATTTCAATATCACATTCTTTCTCTTCATCTTCAGTACTAGACACTAATGCAATGCTTTTGACTTTCTTTTCTGATCTGTCATTTAGCCCCAATTCAAATGTCTGAAGTAAACCAATCAATTCATCTACCCTCATTTGGCTGATGTCTTGAGCTTCCTCTATAGCAGTCATCTTTATGTCAAATCTCTTAGGAAGAGACCTGAGAATCTTCCTCACCAACTTCTCATCAGACATCCTTTCTCCTAGGGCACTAGAAGCATTAGATAGTTCAAGTATATTCATGTGAAAGTCATGAATGGTCTCATCATCCTTCATTCTCAGACTTTCAAACTTTGTTGTCAACAGCTGAAGTCTTGACATCTTGACCTTGGAGGTTCCTTCATGAGTAGTTTTCAAAATATCCCAAGCTTCCTTAGCCACTTCACATGTGTTAACCAGCCTGAAAATGTTTTTGTCAATACCATTAAATATGGCATTCAGGGCTTTAGAATTTCCAAGTGCAAGCTCATCCTCTTCCTTGGCCCACTCTTCTTCAGGTTTCAGCTTTGACCCACCTTCTTTATCCACAATGACAGGTGGTTTCCATTCCTTCAAAATAGCCTTCCAAGCCATGCTGTATAAAGACTTCAAAAAGGCAACCATGCGAGGTTTCCAATAGTCATAATTTGATCCATCCAGAATAGGGGGTCTATTCACAAATCCACACTCTCCTTGTCCATTGTACCAGAAAGTAACAGCCCTAGATCTCACCCAGATGCAGAGCAGGATGACCTGCTCTGATACCAATTGAAATTCTGGTATCATATATGTGATGTTAAGTGAGATGTCACAGCATTAATATCTGTTGTATGAACAAGGCAATAATAGTAACAATGCTTATAAACAATAAACAACACAAAGAATTATTCACCCAGTTCGGTCTAACTACCTACGTCTAGGGGCTACCAAGCCAGGGAGGAAATTCACTATTAGTAGTATTAATTCACAGACTCTACAATCAATGTACCAGTTGATAGTCTACTCACTTAATCACTACCTAATGACACTTCTACCTAAGAACCTCTTAGATATGAGATACCACTCACTCCCCCTCAATCACCACAGTGATACAATTCAAAGATTACACAGTTATAGAAGTCACATTCAAAGACACACCTTGATCTTGCTTAAAAGCTTTGATCAAGAACAATACACTCTTGCTTAAAAGCTTTAGAGTGGACAACATACAACTCAACTAAAACAGTCCTATTCAAACATCAAAGAGACGAGTGAATGGCTCACAAATAACACACAAACTCAAACCCTAATACTTGAACTCTGGACTCAATGATCTCTCTTCTCTTCGTCATCTCCAAGTAGGGTTGAGGCTGCTTTAAATAGAAACTTATTCTTGGGCTTAGACTCCTTGAAAATCTCAGATTTGGTTCACAACTAAAACTGATTTTTCACAATTAAAACTGATTTTTCCTTCAAAATCTTTTCGCCCTAAAATAGTAATAATATATGTACTCCACAAATGATTGCATCAGAACAGATCTTCTCCAAGATTTCCGCCTGCAATCTTTCAAACAGAATCTCTCAAACCATCAAAAACGCGCAGCCCTAGAACATCACAAACTAAACACAAAGTTCTGTCAACAGATGTCAGAACATCGTGTTCGACATCACACAAAAACTCTGCAGAATACAACAATACTAGTAACACCACCACCTGCAGACTGTTAGTAGCACATGTCAAGACATCAGACATGACATCTTGAACCAACACATTGTTTTACCAAAATTGCAGCCAATACAAGAACTAACATTTACCTCATTATCACCAAAAATCATCGCGATTTTATCATCATAACAATCATGATCTTAACAACCACGATGATTAATGACGACGATGAGGTAAACTATAAGAAAAAATATCGATGAATTGAAGCAAACAGACCATTGGACCATAAATTTTATGTTAAGGAAAATTAAATGTGCTGAATGAAATGGATGCAATTCGGAAAACATTGACATGATAAAGGTTGGTTTTCAAATACATCCTAATTTTCAGATTATAAGTTTCTATATCAATTTAACTTATTGCATTTTCAATAAAAGGATAGTGAAACAAACAATATACATAGTATATAATAAACTAAATTTCATATACAATATAAGAATGAATTCATATATATGTACCTTATCAGAATGAATTCGTATGTATGTACCACCATCATCATCACCATGTGAAACAAACCCTAAGAAGTGGGAAGCAATGAAGAAAATTAGTTAGTATTAAATTTAACTATATACAATATACATAGTATATATATAATAAACTAATGTTCTATATCAATTTAACTGATTGCATTTTCAATAAAAGGATAGTGAAACAAACAATATACATAGTATATAATAAACTAAATTTCATATACAATATAAGAATGAATTCATATATATGTACCTTATCAGAATGAATTCATATATATATATGTACCACCATCGTCATCACCACGTGAAACAAACCCTAAGAAGTGGGAAGCAATGAAGAAAATTAGTTAGTTTTCAAAACAAAACAACCAAAAGTTGAAACAAAACCCTAAGAAGTGGGACTGTACCATTAAAATGAAGTTCACCTTGCTTGTGAAGCATTGAAGTTGAATCTGCACAAAATGAGAACAATCAACAAAAACAACATGAAGCAAACGAGATAATGGGAACTATCTAACAAAAAGATTGAAGTAGAAGACTACCTTATTTTCCATAAACAATATGTACATTACGCTTGCTACCGCCAACATCAGCACCATGTTCATCTAGTTTTAGATTCTGCAAGAAGAACTACAAGGAGGAAGAAGCTTAAATCAAAAGCTTCATACTTCTTGTATTTCTTCTCGCGGATTCTATAAAAAGATGAAGTTTGCTGCCAAAAATGGGTGCTAGGGTTTCGCTGTGAAGGAAACAGCGCTACTGTCAATAATAGAAAGTTAATTCCCTTATATAGGTAAATATTTCACAACGGTTTTCTAAAATAACCGTAATGATAAGTATATATATTATTTTAATAATATTACAACGGTTTGTTGTATTAACCATAGCGATAACCCTTCTAATTGGTACAAGGTTCAACTCCAGGAAATAACATTTTTCTATAATTACGTAAAATAGAAAAATGTTGTTGCCTAATATAAGGGGTATCGCTACAGTTATTATTACTAACCGTTGTAATATTATTAACCCTTGCTCTTCCCGGAGTAGAGAACACTCTGGCCATAATGATTTTAAATTTTCTTCCGTTTTTCAAAAAATATCGTTCCAGAATATCAACCATTTACAAGTTATCATCATTGCAAGCATTAAACTATCAGACTTTTCATCTTTAACATCATCTATAAATAGACAACTTTACATTTCTTCATAACATATTCTTCTTAACAACGAGTAGTTCTACAAATGAGAATGCTAGAATCACCAATGAGGAACGTCAGGCGCCAATAAAGGAGGTCCAACCAGCGGCCAGGGATTCCTTAAGGGTGAGGAAGGATAAGAAGAAGAAGAAGAAGAAGCTGAAGAAGAAAAAGATAAAGAAGAAAAGGAGAACGGTTTATTATGATTCCGATGAGGGGAGTGAGGAGAGATGTCTGAATTATGAAGATGCATTTGCAGCAATGGGCTCTGACATTGATTAATATATGTAATATGATTATCAATGTACTCTTTTTAATGGAATCTTAATAAAATTTTATTTTATATATGCTCATCTCTTACAGTTTTATTTTTAAAGTTATATATACTATTCTCTTGCACTTAAAAACACTAACAAAAGAAATAAAATATATGTTTAAAATACAAAAACATGACAAAAAATATAGTTGCTGGGAATCGAAGCTTGTTACATGTATTACAACGGTGTTTTAATACAATCGTGTTTAAAATGTAAAAATATGGAAAAAAATGTAGTAGCTGGGAATCGAAGCTTGTTACACAACTTGTATTACAACCGTTCTTTAGTACAACCGTCGTTAAATATGGCGTTATAAATTTTTTAACGTATTACAACGTTGGGATACGAATCCGTGGTAAACCTGGCGTCGTTAAATGGGTTTTTCGTAGTAGTGGTAATAAGTACTGTGGTGTGTTACCCCTCTTCATGAGTGACTGTTCTCTTTGATAGGTTTATGTCTCCCCTTTAATGCATTCGATGTTGGCATTTTCAATCACTTGGTAATCCCCCATTCGCAACTGCACCCATTGAGTGGGGCTTACATTAAAGTATTTCAATACTGGTGTGAATACAAGGGGCCGACCACGACATCTATTTTCTAGCTTTTTTAGATTCAACGTATCATCTTTGCTTCAGTGAGGGGTCATACATGACTTTATATTTCTACACTAGTGTGCCAACATGTTTGACATCTATTCAAATAGCGTGAAGCACTTCAATGACACATTCTTCTTGGTCATTTATCTCAATGAAAAGGCTCACGCTAAAATTTGCTTCATAGATCATGAGCTGCCCACTAATGCTTTGATAAATTTGCTAAGTTTTTGTGCCATAACCACTTCCCGAGGATTTTGGATCCTATGTTTATAAGATGTATAAATTAATCCAATAAGACATCTACTTAAAGATACATCTAGTGTCCTTCTGAGAGCCTATAAGTTATGCGGGGGTGTTACCCCTTTTGATGTACTTTTGAAGAAATAATTAAGGCAACTTTTAAAGATGCACCGACTTATGGAAGCTGACTCGAAGGAGGCTAGGAAAGATATTTTTGGTACGTGGTCTAGAAAATGTCCTCTTATTTGGATATTAGTTTATGACCTATCCCATAACCCACTTGTTATTTTACTGTAGATAAGATCAAATATGATAGGACAACACATCATATAAAAAGGATCGCCTGGGTAATCCCCTACCCATTCGTCGTTGCCAATGCGGTGGTTCGAGGTGCGCCTACTTTGGCACATGTGGAGGTTCAAGATTTAATTGATCGTGTCACGGTGGAAAATGCATTGGGCTCATTGCGACCCGACGATGGAAGAGACTTGGGGCCTAGCCCTGATCTTTAAGATCCCCAGAACATGTCATTCACTAAGCGTCTGCGACCGAGGTTTGCTGAGGGATGTTAGTCAGCTTCATCAGGGTTGCCTCTTGCACAGAGAAAAACCCACATTTGATCCAAATATGAGGTGCCTCAACCAACCTCAATATATAATGGATAATGCGTATATAAAGGTATAATTTAAAATTCATTTAGACACATATGTTACTTCTCATTTTTTTAATGACTTGGGCATTGGAGTTTATCCTTGTAGGTCTGCCCCTTCACCATTGCACCCGCAAACGCAAACCTACCACAACAAGACTTTTTATCGTCATATCACTGATCATATCTAGTTATAAACATAATAGTTATGTTGTCTATGAAAATTCGAAGTTTGCATCATGCCCCTTACTTAGCCTAGACCGAGGGATAACTGATACGAAGTTATCAAAATAGTCACACATTGTTTGCAAATTAAGGTTAAGGATAATTTATATTTAAATTCATACAAAGTAGACAATACTCACAATAGTACGGACTTAAGTTCAACCAAAAAAAGTCTATTAAATTAATTTACTAACTATAATTAATAAAATATTTTAATAAATAATAATTTTGTATTTCTTTTACATTTTTGCTTTTGTAAAATAATTTTTGTTTTTTATTTTAGCCGTTGTTTTAAAAATTCAGTTATTGATTTGTCAATAATATTTTTAACCGTTTTTATAGAAAAATAAACAATTAGGATATTAATAGCATAAAGTTAGATGGTTTCAGGTTTTTTTTAAATAATGATATTAGCATAAAGTTTTTTTTATTAATTGTTTTTTAAAAGTTTTTAAATAATTATTTTTTATAAAAGTATTATTTAAGGTATTTCTTTATTTTGTTATAACTGTTTTTAGATTTCAAAATTTCAAAAGAATATTTAAAATTAAAATTATTTAATATATTTTTGAGAAAAAGGAATATACACCGACAATGTAAAATATTTTACACTGTCAACCAATGACAGACGTGTATCCCGCCACATCACACTTTTATTTTTAAAATATTGTTATGATTTGTCATTTTAAAATAATCTGATTGGATGTCTGTGTAATATTTCTTTACACTGACAGTGCACTATCTTTAAACTCTATATTTTTTATAAAAATAAATTTAAAATATATTTTATAAAAATATTATATGATTTTGACTATATTTTAATATTTAATAATGTATATTTACAGAATTTAAACTAAATTTTTAGTTTATAAAATATAGTTTAAAATAATTTCAACTATATTTTATTTTATTTTTAATAAAAAAAATAAAAAAATTATACATAATTTAATTATGACACGTTTTATTAGAGTGATTTTATAACCGGTGGCCTACAATAACAACAAACAAAAAACCCGACCCGGTCGAACCTCATTTCGATGCAATTTATAACTGTATCCAAATCAAAGACTCCACTGAATGACTTTGTAAAAAAAAATTCTCAGCTACACCATGAAGCCATTTTCAATTTTCCTTATCTTCACCATCTTCATCATTGCTTCCGCATTAGGTATTATTCTTCACGATTCATTGATTCAATTCTTCACTTATCACATCACACTATTTCCTCTTTATATGCTTATTCATTTCGATCTAGATTTTTTCAGATCTAGTTTATTTTTTCCGCAGTTCATCAATTTCTACGATTTTTTTTTGAATATTTTAGTTTTGATTTATGATGCTGTGTATTTTTCGTTTGCGTGTGTCAGTTGCTGCGAAGAATGCTGCTGATGTAACCGAGTTGCAGATTGGCGTTAAGGTGTGTTGTGTTTACTTTAATTTGTTCATTTTTTAAAAATTGTTACCGATTTCTATGTGTCAGTCATGATTTTAAATTGCGCTCGTGGATGTGGTTGCGGGTGTTGAGATTGCTGTGATGCTCATTGCGGCCGTTGCGATTGCTGTGATGCTCATTGCGGCCGTTGCAATGTGAATTTTAATTGAGAGGTGTTGGAAATACAAATCTTAAGATTTTTCATTACAAAGGAAGTAAATTGAGTTTTTGGCTTATGAAATTTTGAGATCTTATGAAAATACTTCAAAAATATGGGTGAAATTTTCAGACGTGGTTTCTAATGTGGCCGGACACATGATCTTAAATAACACCGCAATTGCGGTTGCGAGAGGCTGCGATTGCGGATTGCGGTTGCGGTTGCTTCTGCGATTGGTGCCGTGTTTCCGGTGTCGTGTTTTTGGTATTTGCAAATTTGTAAATTTTATGAAAGACAATTCCTTGGACATTTGTGATATGTGTCTTTGTAACTTGATTTGTGTATAGTGTGGTAAAAAGACTTGCTTGTAGTAAAACAGCTACTAAATTTTAGGTAATTTGTTGTAGAGATTAGAACAAGGGAACATAAGAAATCATGATCTTTCCCTTCCTTGATGCAATTACTTTTCATCAATAATAATACATAATCAAGGCTATTTTGATTGTGTATTACAGTGAAAATGGGTTCATGTCCTCTTTATTGCTCACCATGGGTTTATGTCCTCTTTATTGCTCACTATTTATACTCTTTGTCATTGCAGTATAAACCAGCATCATGTGAAGTTCAGGCACACAAAGGTGATAAAGTGAAAGTACACTACCGGGTGAGTAATTTCGTATGAAGTTATGATATCTTCCATGAGACTAGCTTAAGTAGTAGTAACCTGAAGGGATTGTTTGGGAGAGGGGAAGGATCAAAGAACCAAAAGAAAATGAAGGGAATGGAAGGGAAGATGAGAGATTAAGTAGTAGGTAACTAATAAGTGTGCTTTACTCTAAGACCATCCAGATTGGAGAAACATCAAAATTTTCATAAAATTTAATAAGGGAGGGCATTGGTCTTTGGAGTAAAAAGGTAAGGCACCTGTATAAACATACTCACAATCACAACCGGAAATCACCTAGAGCCATTTTGATGCGGGATTAATTGTGTAGCCTACATTCTGTTGACATCAATCCATTATTTCGTGTTGTCAGCCACATGCTTTGAGGAATTTTGCTATTACTTTTACAACCATTTAATTTGTTTTTGTGATGACTGGTGAAGGGTCATGCATTCACTTAATTTTTGTCTATCATGTTCCTACAAATTGAATATTCAGTTGTCCTTTGCAGGGAAAACTCACCGATGGAACTGTATTTGATTCAAGTTTTGAAAGAAACAATCCAATTGATTTTGAGCTTGGTGGTGGTCAAGTGATCAAAGGTAAACCCACAGCCACAAATAACTCTAGTTCTTCTGAATTTTCGGTTTCATTACCAATATCAGGGATATGTGCTGGCTTTCTAATTGATGCATATATTATCACGAGATCTTAGCTAACTGAAATAGTCCAAAAATTACTTTGATAATTAAAGCCTATAAAAATTCCATAAGAATTACATTGAAGTACCAGTCCCATACAAACACAGAAATAGTAAGTAAATTGAAATGACAGACTAATCTAATGGGAAGTGATACTTGATGATTTGAACTATTCCTATAGAACAATACACCCATATTTCTTCAGATTTCATGTTCTTATCATTTAAATTTTCTGGCCACCCGATACCCGTGCTATAGTTTCTAGTCATAACATGCATGGGTGTATTTACGTAATGATGCAAGCATGTAAGAATTAGTTTTATTACAAAGTTCTGGTTTATGATGGGAGATCTTCAAGTTGCTCCTCCTCTTTGCAGGATGGGACCAAGGATTATTGGGAATGTGTCTTGGTGAGAAGCGAAAACTGAAAATCCCAGCAAAACTTGGCTATGGAGAACAGGGTTCCCCACCAACTATTCCAGGTAAATTTTCACGTTGATAATGATAATAATGCTCAAAAGCCAAAAACCTCTTTCATATTACAAGATATAGTTAAATTATTATGATACACTATAAAAATCATTTTTAAAAAAAGCCAAAACAAACGGGTCCATAGTTAAATTATTATGATACAGCTAGAAAATCTGGTTGCCCTGCTTATATGTATGACATTGAGTTGAACCTACAGGTGGTGCAACACTTATATTTGACACTGAGCTTGTGGGAGTGAATGACAAAAGCTTAAGCGAAGAAAAACCGACCTCCTCTGAACTTTAGACAAATCAACTAGACTATTGACAATCTTTGATAGCTTACTTTTGTTTCTTAATAATGCTTTCAACACCAAGGTTTCGTTGTGTAACCTTTAGGTGAGGCTAGTTTAGAAAGATTTTGCTGTTGTACCCTATAACTTAAATACATCTGTTTGGTATTTTTTAGCTTTCTTGAGAATTTTCATTCGCTTGCCTGTCTATTAATTTCTTGCAATTCAGTTGGTTTAAGTTTCATGGTAATCCTTATAATATGTTCAACAATGGGAACACAATAGATACAGAGTATTATTTGGGGTCCATATTTTACAATTTTAGTATTAACTTTTTGACTTAAATATTCATTTTATTATACATTATATTTTATTAAAAATTCGTTTTGATCTTTGATTTTTTTTTTTTCTATTTTTTTTTTGTTTTGGTTTATTATGAAGTATTTTTTAATTGTTGAATGTGTCTAAGTTTTTAGAAAATATTATTTATGAGAAATGAGAATTGAACATATTTTTGCAAGAGTTGATTTTAAGGATGAGAAATGTTATTCTTACACTTATTCATATTAACCAATTAATTTTTTACATTTTATTAACCAATTTTTGCAAGAGTTGATTTTAAGGATGAGAAATGTTATTCTTATACTTATTCATATTAACCAATTAATTTTTTTACATTTTATTAACTAATTTTACTGTTGTTAAAAAAACAATTCATATTGGTACAACTGAGATATTAAAAAACCAATTACATGACATGAATGTGAGGTACCTTCTCTATTTCCTCTCATTGTTGATTCCGAGATACCACAAATTGCCTCAATATTTTCTCTAAAAAAACCCTTCTCATTGTTGAAAACCAGCAAGGTTTCATGAGCACCTATAACACTAATATCCCTCGAGGTCAACAATCAAACATATTACTTGGAGCAGCAAAATGATAAACATTTATATTTATCATTTGTCAAATGTGTATACGTCTTTTACTCTCATTTGTCAAATGTGTATACATTTTTTCAGTTGATTAACATTTATATTTATATAGTTACAAATATAGTAAGTGTCTTAAACTCGTGTATCTATTTATAAAAAATATTTGTAATTTTTTCCGATTTATAATAATAATAATAATTGTATAATTAATTAAATTTTATCCGTTTATACAAATATTTGTAACTTATTCCGATTTAAAAAAATTATTGTAACATATTTTCGTATATAAAAATATTTATATTAACATGTAGACATTTTTCCGTTTTTAAGCGCCTTGAATCCTTGTGACAATTTATAAAACAATTTTTAACTTATTCATGTTAAAAACAATTGTATTAATACTTGAATTTTTCTTCTTTATAAAAATATTGATAATTTATTTTCTTTTATAAAAATAATTATAACTTATTCTTGTTTATAAAATTATTGTAACTTTTTACCATTTATAAGCACCTTAAACTCGTGTGTCAATTTATAAAAATAATATTTATAACTTATTCTCATTTATACAAATAATTGTATCAATAGTTGAATTTATTTCGTTTATAAAATTATTTGTAACTTATTCTCGTTTATAAAAATAATTATAATTTATTCCAATTTATAAAAATGATTGTATCAATAATTTTTTATCATTTATGATTTTTTTTATGATTATCATTTATCATTAAATTTTCATGACTACTCTTTATATATATATAATTTTATCATGATTACCATTATAAAGTTAATTTGAAAAGATTTTGATAGGTTTTAGTAATTTTATAAGTTAAAAAAAATTACAAAATCTCAATTGATTTTGTTTTGTTTTATTAAACTTTTTTTTTTTAAATTTAAATAATTTCAAAATATATTTTATTTAAAGTAAGAATATAAATAATTATAAAATATATTTTATTCATATGTTTTTAAAATGAAAAAGTAAATATTTATCAAATCATGTCAAATTTATTTATTCAATAGTAATAAATAAGTGTCTCATATTTAATTAAGTTTATAAATAAATGTCATTTATTAGTGATTAATATATAATTTATTATTTTAATGTCTAGTTAATTTGATTAAAGTAAAATAAATATTTTAACTAATTAAAATATAAATTTTATAAAAAAAAGACAAACTTAATAATAATACAATATAATATAAAGATTATTAAACTATATAAAATTATCATCAATGGTTAATCTCTTTTATATAAACGGACACGTGAGAGATTGCTCAAAGAAAAGAAAAAGTTATTATTAAAAATAATGCAAAGTTATTACAATTTATTAAAAATATTAAAATGTTGAAAAATAAAATATATTAATAATATATTTATTATAATGAAAATTAAAATTAAGGATTTCGGTTGTTATTATTTTTACCTTTTATGAAATAGTAAAAGTCCATAATACTATATATTTTTAAATTATGATTCTATACGTATTCTTTCAAATCTTTTCAACAAATCATAATAAAATAATAATAATAAATTATTGTAAGTTATCTATAAAGTAATTATATTATATTAATTTGATTTTATAAATGAATTAGAGATTGCATAGAATAATATTTAATATCTTATAATGTTTTAAAAATTATTTAAATATAATTTTTACTCCAACTTTCAATATGAATTTTCACTACTCAATGCATTGAGGAGAGTGATAGGTCCATTGAAGTAAGAGAAAAATTATGAGCAAAACAACTCTTATTTATTTTAAACACAAACATGCATAATTAATAATAATATAACTACTCATAATAGTATAATAACTTCCACTGAACTATCCTTATTAATATAATATATTGTTACTTAAAATTATTAATACTTATTTAATGAAAATTCTAACACAAAAGTAATCAACATTTTATAAATTATTCATTTTTTTAAAATTTATTATAGAACGGTTTTTTAATTGTAAATTATAAAACCAATTTGATTTTTTTTTTTTTTAAATTTTAAACTTTAGTCACTCATTAACTAATTCATTTAATATTATAACTCATTATCAAATGCAAAATGTGTGACTTCTCAATGCAACATGCATAGTAAATCATCATAAAATTCTTTTGAATAAAAACATGAATGTATGAATTAAAATTTTCATTTATTCATCACATTAATTAATATTAATATATAGTACAATACACACGTCATCATAAATACACAATCAAAATATCCACATATTTTCACCATTCTCTCTTCTGTTATGAAACTGCCTGAGGAGCCAATATTTTCACCATTCTCTCTTCTGTTATAAAACTGCCTGAAGAGCAACTTGAACAAAAGTTGTCGTTGAATAAGGAAGAACCCTTGCTAAGATGCATTAGTAGGATTGATAGAATCTAATATAAATTTTACCAAGGGTGAGAGAATAGAAGGAAAACCATAAACATACAAAGATGTATGAAAATACAACACTACAACCATTGTATATCTAATCCTCATGCCTCACCTTATCTGCAGGAACATAGAATACTGATAAAGTTTCAAAACTATTAAAAACAAATCTCATTATATCTTATCCATCCTGCAACAATTATACAAACTGTTAAGTGCCAAATTGTGCATATTTTAGATAGTATTTTCTGGCCATTTTCAATTGTTTTTTTGGTGTTTTAGTAGTAAATACATATGTTTTAGTGTAAATATGTAAGTTTCTGATTTTATTGTAAATATTGTGAATATTGATCATTTTGATGTTTTATGACATGTCTTCTAGCTTATATTTGATGATAGGAACAATTGGTGAAGGAGAGAAGGCCTAAAAGTTGATATTTGAGAAGTCGTCTCGGTAACTCGCGCTAAGCGCGGTTTCAGCGCACATTTTCTGCCAAAGACAGTTGCTAAGGTTCCTTGACCGCGTTTAGCGCGGGTAGGACCGCGCTTAGCGCGCTTTAAGTCGGTTTAACATGTATTGTAGGTGAGACCGCGCTTAGCGCGGTTGTAATAAATTTTGTTCTTTCTAATTTCATTTTATCTCATTTTTGTAGGTATTCAAGTAAAGATATTTTGTCATTGTTGTATAGAGCATTGAATAAGCTTTCCAACGCTTCCGACCGTGCGTCAATCAGAGTTACGGTTCGAAAGTTGTGAAGAAAATAAGATTTGTGACTTTGCTGATGGCGCTAAGCGCCCTCATAGCGCGCTTAGCGCGGTTCGCGTCTTTTCAGCCTCTATTTAAGTCACTTCTCAGTATTTTTAGGGTATGGTTTGGGTATTTTTTGCTTCCACTCCATCAAACTTCATTTCTGATAGTTTAGAGCTTAGAAAAGCATCAATGGAGGTTGCAACTCGACGATTGGGGGTGGATGATTCTTGGATCTTGATTGACACCGCGAGAGATTTTGATTCCTCTTCTCTCTTCCCTTTGTAATTTTCATTGGTGTGAGTTTGTATGTAAGTTTACTTTGATAGTATGTATATTTATTACTCATGGCTTTGTATGCGAGCTCTTTTACAAATCTCTATTGGTGTTATCCTTGTTTTAATCGCTTTATGTATGGATTTGAGTTGCGGTAGACATATCCTCCTTGAATCTGGAATTAGGATGTGCATCTATTAGGTTCTTGACTCTAGAAATAGATTGAGGCTTAATATTCACTTGAGTATCGATTATTAATGCTTCCATATGGTCGAGTTGCGTGAGACATCACCTCCGAGGCTAGGCGGTTGTTCTCTCAACTTTGCGTTAGACATAACCTTTGTTGTGAGCGATACGTGATAATGTGGACGAGTGATTTAGGTTGCATGCAATTGAGTAGTAATTTTGAGTATTTGATAGGGTAGATGAAATGCAAACCCGAGAGTTCTATAGTCTCCAAGGAATGAATTATTTTTCTGTTCATAAGTTTTATTTCCCGCATTTAATTTAAACCCATTTTAAACCCAATCTTAGAGACGTAGAGATTGTCGAACGAGATTCTTTCCCTCGAACCGATCTCTGTGGACATGACATAAATCCCGGAGGGAATTCTTTCGAAAATGATATTTTTGCTTGCTGCTTTACCGCTCCAACACAAACATGACAGTATAAAATATACCTGAATTTGGGAGTCTTACTAACACACGTGACAGTAGAAAATGTACTAAAAAGAGAAACCTTATTGAACCTAAATCATAAAGTCCTTGTGTAATATGTTATGAACACTGTGAATTGTGAGACTAAGAAAGGATAGCTCAAATTCTTAAGAGAAAGAAAATAACATTTCAAGCAAACATCCAAAAGCTTTATCAGTTTCAACATTTTTTTTATCGCCAACCAAACATTCATCCAATACTGATCAACTTTATCTGCAACATTTTGTAAAGCTTGGATATATTCTTTGTAGTAACTCTGTTAGAAAATAAAAAACACTAACATTAGCTAACACAAAAGCGTTTTACCGGAACATAAGTGACCTCATAAATAGCAGGGCGAGAGAATGGAAGGAAAACCATAAACATACAAAGATGTATGAAAATACAACACTACAATCATTGTATTTCTAATCATCATCCCTCACCTTGTCTGTAGGAACAATATAATATTGATAAGTAAAAGTTTCAAAACTATTAAAAACAAATCTCATTATATCTTGTCCATCCTGCCACAATTATACAGACATGACAGTAGAAAATATACCTGAATTTGAGAGCCTTCCAAACACACGTGACAATAGAAAATATACTAAAAAAAGAAACTGTATTGAACCTGAATCATAAAGTCCTTGTGTAATATGTTATGAACACCGTGAAGAGAAGATGCAACAACATAAACATACCTAAACAAATGATACAAAATAGCATAAAAAGTTAATCAAGTTGTTGTGAGACTAAGAAAGGATAACTCAAATTCATAAGAGAATGAAAATTACATTTCAAGCAAACATCCAAAAGCTTTATCAGTTTCAACATCTTTTTTCATCGCCAACGAAACATTCATCCAATACCGATCAACTTTATCACCAACATTTTGTAAAACTTGGATATATTCTTTGTAGTAACTCTGTTAGAAAATAAAAAACACTAACATTAGCTAACACAAAAGCGTTTTACCGGAACAGAAGTGACCTCATCGTGGTAAATGTCTCAAGATATAGTTTTACATCCAGCTTTGATGGAGAAAGTATGAATTACTTTATCCTGTATAGTTGAAACATTTGCCTCTTGAACTACATTTTGATATTCTCTCCATACATTAACAAATTCTATAAATCGGGTGAATATCCAACAGACAACTTACTCTCACAATGGCATCATCATATCTAGCTTGAAAATTAAACACATATTGAGAATTAAAACACATATTGAATCACTAATGCCAAAACCGCAAAGAAATATAAATATTGGATCCAATATGACAATAAGGAAGTTTCCAGCACCCGACTTTTCAAGAGAAGCTTTTGTCATTTGTATATCCAGAAATTCTTTTACAATAAGCATATGGACAAAAACTATTTTACTTTTATTTCTCTTTGAGCCTACTTCCTTGATGATGGTTAAAAAAAAGAAAATAAATTGAAAAGTAAAACATTACTAAATGCTAACACAAGAAACATTCAGCAGACATAAACACTTAAAGGTATTTTCAGAATAGAGAGATAGAAAACTGTCCAAAAAAGTAATACTTCAATCAACTTTCAATCATCAAAAATGCAAAATCCAAGAAACAACAACAACAAAGAGTAATGGAAAATCAGCAGCAAATAGAAAGCAAAGCGAAAAAGAAAGAAGAAGAAGAAATTCAGCTGAGGCATTTCATCGAACACTTGGTGTGCGACGGTAAAACTAAAATCTTTCCACCATTTCCCAAGCTGTAACTTGGGCATAAAATCAACAACAATAATCGATAGCACATGAAACAACTGAACCGGAATCACAAGCTAATCAAAATCGAAAAAACTCATAACAAATCGAAGCTGAAGCTTACCGTAAATTTTTCTTCTTCAATTGCTTTTTCTTGTTCTTTGAAATGCAGCAATGATCTTCAATCTCAAACGCACGATGTCCACTGTCAATCACAACATCATCATGATGCGTCCTACGCCACGCCTTCAGAGGATCTGCGCCGTTCTCCTCCGCATTATGCCGTGTGTACCAAATCCGTTGGGTCATTGACGTCCTTGATAGCTTCAATAAGGCGAGCCATAGATTGATATCAAAGTCGAAACAACCACATGAAAAACATGACGTTAGCTAAATATTTAACAATATCAAACAAAGAAAGAAGTATCATATAATCAAAGCAAGCATAGATGAGACAAACATCAATGGATGATGAAAAAGAAGAACGTATCAGTAACACAAAGATATCGTCAATGGAAAAAGGAATAGGAATGAGTAATACAAAGAATGGAATGTGCGAAACTTACATTCATGAAGAAGATGTAAGATAAAAGATGAACCTGTGAGAGTTTGTCTTGGAATGGAAACGTGTTTGTCTGATATGCAGAGAAATTTGAAATGTTAATCGTTTTAATTGATTACTAATATGGGAAGTTGTGAGACTTCCATTTTCCAAGTAATTAATTTCAATGTGTATTATATTCCCTACGTATTTGAAGTCTAATAGACTTATAAATTAGACACTAAAAATAAATGAAAAATAGTAAGAAAAAAATGGTGGAGCGACGCATTAGATGCATTTAATACCAAATGCATATAATTGAAGCAATGATGTAATTAGTCACTTTTTAACCCTGAAAATAGAAAAAATTGAACTTCGAATCAGAAGGGTAGTAATGGCTTTTCCATGTACTTCTCTTTTAATATATAGATAGTAGATTCATACTATTATAGTAACAAAATTATGTTTGAAGTCTTTTAAAATAAATTTAATCGTTTATTTAGGTAATATTTTGATTAAACTAGTTTTTTGGTTTAATTAGATCTGCAGTCTCTTAAATAAATTATTGATTTCATATTTGTTTAATATTTAGCAAACATTACTATCATGTCTCTCAAATACATCTTCGTTAGTCAACGTGGTTCTTTCGGTTAGTTTTTGACACCAAAATAATGTTAACTTTTGTTGATTTGGCATTACACATGGATTTTTTTACTCTTCGAGGGATTATTATGACTTAGATGCGATTTTATATCACCTTGTTTCCAATAACATCATTTGAATGTTTCTAAAATTTTCTAGGCTTCATCATTCTTGTTCATCTTCTTCCCCATATTTCATATGATTTTTATCAAATACTTTTATGATTGTGTTGATATCCTAATTCATTGAGTTCAAATGTCTCTTCATTTCACTATTTTAAACTTGCCAGTGTTAATATCCAAAAAAGTTTATGTTCATCTCCCTGATTTTCACAAGTCCAAGTCATTTGTGTTCATGTCTATGTCCATATCCATTCCCTCCAAGAATTTAAGATCTCAATGTAGTTTGAAACAAGCTAACCAACATTTGGTTATGTTGTGTACGTTCCAAGAAGATACAAGAGGAGCTAATGTTACTATCATGAGGATAATGTTCTTCGATTTGTGACAGACATTATAAAATTGAGTTTTAGGGAAAATTTAGGTTGTAAAAACTAAAAAAAAAACACAATGACAAAGAATGTAATTTCTTTAAGTGATTCAATGATAACATTGTTGATGAAAGAGATTTGAAGATTGAAAAACAGAAGAATAAAGTTTTAAAATTGAAGAATGAGTTAACTAACACAAGAAAATGGTTGAACATGAAGAGTGTGTTGACTAGTTGTTAAGAAAATATGTTGTCGAAGACTAAACATGTTAGCTCCTCTCTTTTCACGTGAAATTTATCTCATTTGAAGAAGAGGAGAAAATCCATAGTTTTATTCTAAGTTATCAATGTGTACATGATGACTTCTTGGCAAGTGTACCGATAGTGTCGCAGTAATAAAAAGATCGAATCCACATGGACTGCCTTCTAACAAGGCAAAATGTGTGCAATGTATAAAAACTAGTAAAAAAGAGGGATGAGGGTTTTGAGTTGCAATGCGAAAAGTAAATAAGAGTTTAAACATGGTTGTCTTTAGAATTTACTATTTCTCTATTATTGATATTTGATGCCTTGCATGAATGATCTTATCACTATAACCCCACGGCGAATTAACAAAGTCGTTATAACCGATCCCTCACTAAATAACTCACTAATCACTACTCGGAGCTTCCTATCCCTAGTCGACCAGTGTAAGTAGGATTAGGCGATGCACAAAACATTAATTCCCTATGCCACAACTCAGGGTCTCCTATTCTTATTCAACCAGCGTAAGTACAACAATTGCCCTAGGTCTAACACATAGCATAAGGGTCAGTATTCCCTATGTGTCCAAAATTAATTTAAAAGAGTATCTCAAATAAAAAGTATTAAGAACAATAAGCAATTGAATGTCATTATAGATCAAAAGGTTCATACAAAGTCAAATCAACATATTACCCAACAATATTGAAATAAGTTCATCATAACACAACCTAACCTAGAGGAGCTTATCTACTCATAATTCAAATTACAATACCACAATTGATAGATGAAAATAACATATTAATTCCCTTGAAATAATGGTCTCCAATGGCTTCCAATGTCCTAAAAATCTCCTTTGAATGCTCTCAAAATCGTGCTTTGCTCTTCAACATTCGTAACCCTTATCAAAGTGCAAAAATTCCCCTTAAAAAAAGCTCAGAATGGATCGGATTTGTCAGAAAAGCCTAGGAAAAGAGACCGTCGCGCGTGATAACTTGTATCGCACGCGTAATGCAGATTTTATGGCCTTATCATGCACGTGATGTTGTATGATGGTGCATGTGATTTTTCTCGAAAGTTGCAATATTTTTCTCCCCTTTTCACCCAAATTTTCACTAAGTCCACATTCTTCACACTTAGCTATTTTTCCTCATTCTTTGGTCTTTCTTCTTCATTTTGGCTTATCTTTCACTTGTTTTGATCTTATTCTTTGACTAATTTCATGCAATGATAGATTGTCAGCAGTACACTTACATTGCATAGTCCAAAAACTACATTGCTCTTCTCTTAAGTAGGATATCTCCATTCAACCATTTTTGCTTTAACGAGTAGAATAATGGTTCAACCATGATTCTTACCACACTAATCCTTTTATTGACCACATGAACGAAGTAGAAAAACTGGGTTTAACCAAACTGCCCTTAGTGGTAAAATAACCAATTTACCCGTAGGCCTTAAGAACTAATTAGTAGATGTGTAACCGGTCTTCAATGAATATTGTGAGTCAGGATATTACAAGGATAACACTCATACCTTGCGAGAAAACTAGTGAATTATAGTCTTCTCTAGAACACGATCGTTGTCTCTAAAAGAGTAAGTTTTTAAGTTTACTCCAAATTATAGCCTTTTAATTGAATATAATATAATGGTTAATTAAGTAAAAATGCTAATTAACCATTAGATTAGATTTGATTTAAAGGCTATGATTTGGAGTAAGGTAAAAAAAACTTACTCTTATAGTAAGTTGATCCTCACTATATATAATTTGATGTTTATTTGTTTCCTCTTCTTTTTTATTTTTCCATTTTCTTGATAATGTAAATTGAGGAAAAGTATACTCTCATGGAGAGTAGAGTATATGTGGGTCTATGTGCTTGCATGTATGAAGACTGAACTCACTTCCTTTGTTCTAATGACGACAATATCAATGATTGTTGAAGTCAGTGGTAATGACTTTCCAACTCTGATGATGGTTTCAAACAAATTCAAGCAAAATTAGTTTTTAATTTTGAATCGATTTTGAACTGAACTTAACCAAATAAAAATTGCTCTGGACTCGACCAATGGCTAGGCATGGACCAATCCACTTCTGCTCCCAGAACGGCCCAATTGCCTAAGTCCAATCCACAAAGGGGAAAAAGTTACCTTTCTGCCCCTCCAACCGGGCAAGGATTGCATCGCCCCTCCCCGACACTATTGTCTGTTCCGTACGGCTTCTTCAGTCCCCAAACAGCTAAGGGTGTGTGCCCGAAACTATGCATATGCCCGACATAACGGCTAGTTTTGGGCACCCTCACTACTACGAAAAACCCATTTAGCAACAGTTGGGAATGACATATAATGACGCGGGTGAAGGCGTTGTTATGTAGATTGTTGTTGTAAGTTCGCCGTTTCTACAACGGTCTGGAAATCATTGTTGTATTCTGGAAGCGCACGTTATATTGCAACGGTTAGGTATTTCAACCATTGTAATATCAATTAACTATCACAACGGTTATGAGTATCAACCGTTGTCATATATATTAACTATCACAACGGTTATGTGTCTCAACCGTTGTGGAATGTACCCTTAGTTTATTAAATACAAATATATATTGCTTGTTTTACCATACACCTAATTAAAGAAATACAACCATTAACATTGGTAAAGAACTATATAATCTAAAAATTAAACTGTTCTTGAAAACCAACTTAAACACACCACTGTTTTCCGAATTGCATCCATTTCATTCGGCCCATTTTATGTTCCTTAACATAAAATTTATGGTTCAATGGTCGGTTTCCTTCAATCCATCGATATCTTTTATTATTGTTTACCTCATCATCGCCAAAAATCATTATCTTCATAACAATCATGATCTTAACAACCACGATGATTAGTGACGACGATGAGGTAAACTATAAGAAAAGATATCGATGAATTGAAGCAAACAGACCATTGAACCTGTAGCGAGCGATTTTGGACGTGGTTCTTAAGCACTGCCGCTCTGGGGTACTACAGGTCGATTCATTTTTTATCCTATTGAGCTGACTAAGGAAGGGAAATAGATGTCTCCAATTAACCCTGCTTGCATACTGAGTTTAAACAGCGGTCTGTTAGGTTACAAATGCTATGTGGATGTGGGGCCCAATCTTTGGTTATTTTGTGAAGATCAGAATGCCTGGGCTATTGGTGGGTTTTTTGGTAAGACGTTGGGATCAGGTGCTTTTCGATTGATATATGGGATTTTGGGTTTTTGATTAGTATGCTCGCTAAGATTTTTCAATCTTATGCCTACGTATTCCCGGGATAGGGAAATCAGAGCGATCGTAGTTCCTCCTATTCTATGGGAGGAAAAAGTTGTTTTGGTGTCTTGTTCAAAGCCCAAGACGTGAAGCTAAAGGGAGTATAGGTATCTTGTTCAAAGCCCAAGATGTGAAGCTGAAGGGTCTATTTGACTGAGAGAGGATTTTTTATCTCTAAAGAGGAGTTATTGATGTTTGTATGTTGCGAGCAAGGCACAACCTTGATGCTAAAAGGTTGATTGACTCAACCGGGGTCTTTTATACTCAACAAGAGAGTGATTATGTGTCTTGTACGAAACCCAAGACGGAGTCTAAAGGATTGATGACTCAACAAGAGAGTCTTTTATAATCAACAAGAGAGTGTTTTTGTATCTCGTACGAAGCCCGAGATGGAGGCAAAAAGTTTGGTGACTCCACAAGAGAGTCTTTAATACTCAACAAGAGAGTGTTCTTTTTGTGTCTTGTACGAAGCCCAAGACGGAGGCTAAAGGATTGGGTGACCCAACAAGAGAGTCTTTTATACTCAACTAGAGAGTGATTTGTATCTCGTACGAAGCCCGAGATGGAGGCTAAGGGGGGACTGACTCAACAAGAGAGTCTTTTATACTCAACAAGAGAGTGTTTGGTGTCTTGTACGAAGCCCAAGACGAAGGCTAAAGGTTGATGACTCACTAAGAGAGTCTGAAAAGGTTAGCTTCGCTGGGGAGAATCATTTGTACAAAGCCCAAGAGGAGGCTAAATATGTTGGTGACTGTTTCAGTTGAGTGACAGGTCCAGTGTGTTGGATAAAAGAGAAAATCAGTTCTTAGGAAAAGAAAGATTATGAATAAGGTTGTGATCGGAGAATCAAGGTTATTTCCTGTTCTTTAAGGAAATGGGAAATCCCAAGGGTATTGAGACTGTTCAAGTCTACTAGCGTTTGAAAATTATATTCTCAGATAGTGAAGGCATGTTGTATGATGCCTGAGTGAAGGCTGGAACGTTAAGGGGTAAAGGTCTAGACTCTTTTGAAAGACTGCTCTATTAAGATGACTAGTTTCTGTTCCTATACCTTTAAGAGGCCGTCGAGACAATTTGTACAAAGCCTAAGAGGAGGCTGGAAACTTTTAGGAAGCCGAAAGGGACAATTTGTACGAAGCCCAAGAGGAGGCTCTCTTCGCTGAGGAAGAATCATTATACGAAGCCTAAGAGGAGGCTGTGAAAAATTTAAGAAGCCGACGGGTCCTTGTACAATGCCCAAGAGGAGACGAGGATGCTTTTAAGAAGCCTGTGGGTCCCCCAAACCCCGAGAAATTCAAGACAGGCTATTCACAGAGAATAGATCAAGCCAGGAAAGTTCGAGAATTTGGAAGAAACTCAAGAGATGCCATTCACGGAGAAAAGATCATCTTTGGGGAGTTAGAGTTTCTTTGACAATTTCTAAGGGTGACGGCCGAAGAGAAGACTGTATCTGGTGCTCCTATAGGGGATCTAGTTTTGTCTATTTTTAAGAGTGATCAACAGGGCTTTACCTAATGCTAGACGTAGTTATCGGGGAAAACTCTAAATATCTATACTAGTATTACACGGTGTATAAAGTATGTGAAAGAAGACTTACAGTGAGCAGCCCCACAATATAGTTATATATATATATATATATATATATATATATATATATATATATATATATATATATATATATATATATATATATATATATATATATATATATATATATATATATATATATATATATATATATATATATATATATATATATATATGAAAGCGAATAAAGAAAGCGGGTAAACACTTACTCGGTTGTAGAGCTTCCATTCTGTTGGGTTAGTTGTTCAAAAAAGAAAAATTGAAAACAACAGTATATTCAAAATCAAAGGAGAAAGTGCTTTGAAAAGATTGTCGGGGCTTACAGCTCAAGGAGAGGCCCGAGGTTTTATCAATGATTGCACTGTTGTACGAATTTGTATAGTGGGACTTATACAAGTGACCGAGGCCAAAAAGGTTTTATGTACAAAGGGATGGGTCTTACACTCTCTCAAGAGGCCCACAAAGTGTTTAAAGAAAAGAAATGGGGCTTATAACACGAGGGTATGCCCAAATGATTTGTTTTTGAACTGGCGATCGCGCCGAGATTTTTCTTTTAACGCAGGGGGACTTATACAATGTCTGAGGCCCAAATTATTTTGGTTAAAAGGGGATTGGGTCTTACACTCTATTAGAGGCCCAAAGTGTGTTTGAAAAAGTTTAATGAGGGTTAAATTAATCAAAACCCTAATTTGTTTTCCAAATGTATTTTAATTGAATAAAAATTCAATAAAAATGAACAAAATTGTTAAGCATGTGAAAAACAAATTGTGATCTTGGATTAATGTCTCAAAAATCAAGTTTTGACCTACAAAATGATTAGAAATCATTAAAATTTGCAAAATCAAGAAGGTAAAAATATTTTAAATGTCAAAAACAATTAAAATATTAATTCTTTGCTAAAATATCATTTATATGAAATAAATAATATTTTTGGGATTTTTTGGTAAAATAATATATTTTAACACTTTTGTGAATTATTAAAAAAAGAATCAACTCAAAATCATTAAAACTCAGAGAGAAATTAATTTTTGAATCAATTAAATAAAATCACAAAATTCAAATATTTGAATTTTTGAAAAAGGGCGCCAAGAACATGGCAAGAACACGCGCCCTCCCTCTGTTTCTGCAGATTTGCGTTTTCTATCCAATCTCACTGAATACTTGATGATATCATGCAATCTACATATCAATCTACTCGTTTCAACCTCACGATCATGTCTATGGTCTTTAATTTCATTTATTTTAAGCATGGAATAAGAAATCAAAGAGAAACCTCAAGAACCCTAAAATTTGCATGAAGGTTCAGAAATTCCACACACTATTCAAACAAAATAATTGATTGAGGGTAAACACTCTATGCATGACTATGAACATATGGCCAAATTATTGTGCAGCAAAAAATGCATGGATCATAGAGTTAGAAGAGCTCATGCTTACCTCTTGCAGCTGGTGATCGTGTTTTGTGTTAGAGGTGTTACAGCTAGGTTCCAACGATGTGGTTAACTTCCCTAGGTGCCATGGAGTGTGTCTGGATGCTTGGAGTGGATTGAAATGATCTGGAACCTGAGATGGTACCCCAACTGCAAATCTGTCAAGAACTTGAGCAATTGGCTAATGATTTTGTGATTTTGGTGTTCCAGATGTTATGTGAGTGTTTGTATCACTTCTATATGATGTTTATGAGGTGTGTGTGTGTGATTGGTTTGATTGGAATAGCTCTCAAACTCAAAACCTGATAGTGACTTGCCTTAGAAGGCAAAATTGGAAGTGAGAAGGTGATTTTGAGGAAAACATCTGTTTGATGGCTTTGGTGTACTCAAACTGATCACAAATGAGATCTATTTATAGTAGAGCAAGTTTATTTTGCAAGCAATAGTGAATGGCAACTGCTGCATAGGTTTGGCCAATGTTGAGCAATGAGAATCCAAGTCTCCTCTAGCCATTGACTAGAGGTTAGGGCACAGGTTGCTGGTTCCCTTGGTCTTGGATAAGTCTTGACTGAATTTAGTTGCAAATAGCTCAGTCTATGCCACCTTGGTGCATCCATTAAATGCTCCAATCCAAAATTGGAGTCTTGTCCCTCTTTTAGGGATTTCTAGGTTTGGTATGCTACTTTTGGTTCCAAAGACTTGGGAGGCTTGGGATCAGAGTTGGTTCCTCCTAGGTCCCCCCTTGAGGTGTTCATATGGATAGAGTTGCTTGACCTTTGCAAATTTTGGGCAAATCGAGCAAAACTCCAAAATCTGCCTTGCCATGACAGTTTTCAGCAAGGCATATTGCCATTGTCATATCTCATGGCTCAAGTGGAATTTGATGGAGTTCTTGGCCATTTTGGAAAGCCCTCATATGATACAACAACTGTTTAATTATAGTTAGTTCTGATACCTTTTGGATCCAAGTGAAAAATGCCCCTACATTTGGAAAAAAGTGAAGGCAGATTCTGACTTAGTGAAAATTTCACTAAGTGTTGGAAAAAAGTGACATTTTCACTTTTTGTGATTTTGATCATTCCGTAACTTAAAATCCATGAGGAATTGGAATGAGTTGTGTTTGAAGCTTTTGTAGAGGGCCATGAGAGCTACAAATCCAGCTTTGGATGGGGAAAAATGGCCTTGTGGTTTAGGAGTTATGATCCTCCAAAGTTGGTACCCTAGCCACTTTGTTCCATAACTTGGAAAATTTCTAAGTTTTTTTATGGTTACCCCTTTTACAAGTTATCCCACTTTTCTTGATTTTTCCTAATGAATGATGATTCCAATCATACATTAACATCATTTTAGGGTTAAAGAACCATAATTGTGAAAATCTTAAAAAGTCAAAGTTTGACTTTTATGCACAGTTGACTTTTTGTCAGATGAATTCCAAACTGTGCAATCTTTTATGAAATCATGTCCTTGGCCTAAATCAAACTTGATGGACATATTCCATGTGTATTATATGGTGTATTGAATCATGTCCCAAGGTTTGGGAGCATGGCTGGGTCAAAAGTCAAAGGTACAATTGACTTTTCCCGCAAAACCCTAACCGTGGTTCTGATGAAATTGAAACTTGTTGGTCAAGCTTCTAGGATTAATTCATTGTTACAAATGGATCAATGTAGTGTGTTAGAGACCCTCAAAATCCTCTCTTGAGGTCTTGGCTCATGTTTTGTCCCAAATGTCAACTTAGGGGTGAATTAGGTCAAGAAACCCTAATTCTTAATTTTTGATGTATGCATCCCCTGAGGCCAAATTGACATGATGATTGGGTTTATGATGTCCCTTGAAGCATCTTAGGTTGTATTATGAAGCATTGGCTCATGCCCAGAGGAAAATTTCCATCTGGAGGCCCTGGTCGACCAAAACCTTAATTTGGTGACACTGACGATCTTGAGGCTTAATCCACTTGGAGTGCTGCAGCCTTGTGCTTGAACCTTGAGGTGGGAGTCCTTTTGATACTTTATGGATGTTTGAGAGGTTAGAAAAGTTGAAGATCATGTCATTCCTTGATTGATCCTTTGCCTAAGAACTCTGAGAGGGTTTGAAACCCTAATTTTGATTGTAGTGGATGCTCACCCATCTTTGGGGAGACTAGGGAGTATGATGGCTCCTCCATATTGTGATTATGATTTGCACAATGATGGAGAATCTTAGTGGTCAAAATTTGGGGTATGACAGATGCCCCTATTTAATCTTCTTGGACCCGAAGGTGTGAATGGCGAAGGTATTCGAGCATTCGGGGTGCAAGAGGATTAAATATCGGAATACCCGAAATTTTGATGGTGGTTAAGAATGGTAGTTCACGCATCCTTATTCTTTTGCTAAGCAATGACGCTCATAAAAGGTAAAAACTTCCCCTCGATCCTGGACTTTAGCCAAGGAACTAGTCTCAATTTCTGAAATAAACTTCCCCTCGATCCTGGTTTCCTACCGAGGAACTGATCTTAGTTTCTGAAATAAACTTCCCCTCGATCCTGGTTTCCTACCAAGGAACTGGTCTAAGTTTCTGAAATAAACTTCCCCTCGATCCTGGTTTCCTACCAAGGAACTGGTCTCAGTTTCTTTTGTCAATAAACTTTTTTGACAAGGGACGCTATTTGTAGCAGTTTTTCCTCGAACTTCTCGCCGAATTTTCCTGGAGAGATGCCATTTGATGGAAAAAGTTTTTGATGTCAGACTTGCTGGGGAAACCCGTCTGTCTGAGCTGCAGAGGTGTACAAACTTCTCTGTTGGAGACGCCATTTGTTGACTCTACTGGGGAAAACGAGTCTCTTGAGAGACTGCTTTCAGCCTGGGGTATTACATCATACTTTTCTTCGAGATCTTCTCGGAGAAATGCCATACAATGTACCCCAATTTTGAGGTGCTGATGACTTCATTAACATTGACTCTCTTAGAGAGATAAATCAATGTGTTGCTGAAAGTCTTTGGTTGTGAGGCTTTCTTTGGGGATTTTCCTTAATCCGGGAAAGCGAGGATATCATCTTCAATGGCGAAGAGTGACGTTGGCTGAAGGTTCTCTTGCTTTTCAGAGGTTCAAGTTATCAAAGTGGTCAAGGGCTGGTTTCACTCCAGAAATAAACTGCAGGTGAGGCCGTTTAGATGAGCCGTTTCCTGACGAGGAAAAAACTGACAACTCGATTGAGAGAACTTTTATCACTAGGGAACAAGACCGACTATAGTGATAGTGATGCAACATGAATATGAATGTAAATCAACGATGTATGATGTATGTATGTTTATGCTGACAAAACTGACGCGACATACAGACTAGTGGATGAACACGACGAGATACTCGGCCACTGCGGGGGACGAAGAGGTATCACTGGTCCAAAGGTAGCAATTCTGCCTTGCTTAGGAGAGATAGTCCCTGTTGGGAGCTATGTTGGTCGGGCTTAGGAGATAAGGACTCTGCCGAGGGTTTCAGATGAAACTCGGTCTCTGACACTGTTGATCCTTCATTCAGGTGCTCTGATTTAGAAGGAGTACTTTGATTCTGCACCTTGAGGCTCGATTACTTCTGGAGGAGCCATCGATGTTCTTTCGATGTTCAACAGTCAAAAAGAAATGCCATCTTTATTTTAAAAGTAGAAAACGTTTTAATAAGTAAATTCATTTTTGTTTTATTTCAAGAATCGTTAATCATGTTAAAATGTCGTCCTGTAAAGCTAAAACAAATGAGAATTGCAAACAAAAGCACAAGGGCTCAAATTTATTGATGGGATGGAAATCAGCCAAGGGCGTGATTCCATAGAGTATTTACAAAGTTAAAAAATGGTAATTTAAGGGAAGAGGACTGTATTGAAACATAACGACCACTATCCTTCTACCCACTTTGAATTCTGGACATCCTGAGCTTCTGTCGAAGATGACCTTGACTGGAGTTTTTCCTGATGGTGTAACTGCTGTTGAGGGACTTGCCCCTGTTGAACGTAGTTACTTGCCATTATCCCTAACTTTTACCTGGATTGTACTGTGATGATTTCCAATCCAACGGGATGATTTTTGATTATGTCTCTAATTTTTGCCTGGACCGCCCTTTCGGGTTTTCAATCCATCGAGACGTTTTTTTTAGTTTAGGCGAAGTATTTCTTGACTACGTCAACATTCGTGGCGTAGGCAAATTCCTCTCCGTCCATGGTTGCAAGTCTCAAGGCGCCTCCTGAGAAAGCTTTCTTGACCACATAGGGGCCGTCATAGTTTGGGGTCCACTTGCCCTGGGAATCAGTGAGAAATGATTGTATCTTCTTGAGCACGAGGTCTCCTTTCCTGAAGACGCGAGGTCGGACCTTTTTGTCGAACGCCTTCTTTATTCTTTGCTGATACAACTGACCGTGGCATAGTGCCGTTATTCTCTTTTCTTCTATCAGATTCAGTTTGTCGTGTCGACTTTGACACCATTCAGCCTCTGTTAACTTAGCTTCCATCAATACCCGGATTGATGGGATCTCTACTTCTATGGGAAGTACTGCTTCCATGCCATATACTAGAGAGAAAGGGGTTGCCCCTGTTGAAGTGCGGATAGATGTGCGATAACCGTGAAGAGCAAATGGCAGCATCTCGTGCCAATCTTTGTAGGTTACAACCACCTTTTGAACGATCTTCTTGATGTTCTTGTTAGCCGCTTCTACTGCTCCGTTCATCTTGGGTCGGTAGGGAGATGAGTTATGGTGTTCGATCTTGAACTCAGCGCATAACTCTTTCATCATCTTATTGTTCAAGTTTGATCCATTGTCAGTAATGATCTGACTCGGGACACCATAACGACATATGAGATTGTTTTTGATAAAGTGGACTACCACCTGTCCGGTTACATTGGCGTATGACGCTGCTTCGACCCACTTGGTGAAGTAATCAATGGCTACCAGAATGAACCGATGTCCATTTGAAGCCTTAGGTTCAATCATGCCAATCATGTCGATTCCCCATATGGAAAAAGGCCATGGGGAAGAGAGAACTTTGAGATGCGTTGGCGGTACATGAATTTTGTCTGAGTATGTTTGGTACTTGTGACACTTCCTCATGTACTTGTAGCAGTCGGATTCCATGGTTAACTAGTAGTACCATGCTCTTAGAATTTTTATCGCCATTGTTTTTTCGTTGGCATGAGTGCCAAAGGACCCTTCGTGAATTTCTTTTAGCAGCATGTCTGCTTCTGGTCTGTCGACGCATCGAAGCAAAACCATGTCAAAATTTCTCTTATAGAGTGTATCACCGCTCAGGAAGAAACTGCTAGCCAGCCTTCTGAGGGTTTTTCTGTCCTTCCTTAGTGCCCTAGGTGGGTACTCTTGTTTCTGAAGGAAGCATTTGATATCGTGATACCAAGGTTTATCGTCTATGACTACTTCGATCGTGAAGATGTAAGCGGGCCGTTCAAGGCGTATTATGTTAATCTTAGGTAAGTCGTTCCATTGACCTATGCTAATCATGGAAGAGAGGGTGGCTAACGCATCAGCCATGTGATTCTCTTCACGAGGGGTATGATGAAACTCGATTCTGTTGAAGAATGGTAACAATCTTCTCACATAGTCTTTGTAAGGAATTAGTCCTGATTGGTATGTGTTCCAATCTCCTTTGATCTGATTGATAACCAGGGCTGAGTCACCATATACATCTAGGTTCTTGATCCTTAAATCGATCGCTTCTTTGAGACCCATGATACAAGCTTCGTATTCGAACTCGTTGTTTGTGCACTTGAATGTAAGTCTGGCGGCGAAAGGAATGTGGGTACCCTGAGGTGTTATGATGATTGCCCCAATTCCGTTTCCATAATGATTGACAGCTCCGTCAAAGATAAGTCCCCACTGGGAACCTGGTTCTGGCCCTTCACTGGGTAGCGGTTCATCGCAGTCTTTCATTTTTAGATACATGACATCTTCGTCTGGGATGTCAAATTCCACTGATTCCTGATCGTCAATCGGTTGATGAGCCAAATGACCGGCTAAAATACTTCCTTTAACGGCTTTCTGAGCGTGGTATTCTATGTCATATTCTGATAACAACATTTGCCAACGAGCAATCCTTCCCGTGAGAGCAGGTTTTTCAAAAACATACTTGATTGGATCCATTTAAGAGATTAACCAAGTAGTGTGACAAATCATGTATTGGCAAAGACGTTTGGCTGCCCAAGCCAGAGCGCAGCAAGTTTTCTCGAGCATAGTGTATCGAGTCTCGCAGTCGGTGAATTTCTTGCTCAGATAGTAGATGGCAGACTCTTTCCTTTTGGTTTCGTCCTGTTGGCCAAGTACACACCCCATTAAGTCTTCCAAGACTGTTAAGTAGATGACCAGTGGTCTTCCTTCTACTGGAGGTGATAGAATCGACAGGTTCGACAGGTACTCTTTGATACTGTCGAAGGTGGTTTGGCAGTCTTATGTCCAAACGCAGTCCTGATCTTTTTTGAGTAATTTGAAGATCGACGCGCACTTCGCGGTCATGAGGAATATGAATCTGGAAATATAATTAAAATGTCCCAGGAATTCCCTGACTTGTTTTACAGTCTTTGGAGAAGGCATTTCTTGAATGGCCTTGACTTTGTCAAGATCAACCTCAATTCCTTTCTGGCTGACGATGGACCCTAAAAGTTTCCCGGAGCGAACACCAAATGTGCATTTATTGGGATTCAAGTGGAGTTTGTACTTTCTCATCCGCTCGAATAATTTTGACAGGTGGGTCACATGCTCCTCTTCTGTTTTAAATTTAGCAATCATGTCATCGACATATACCTCGATTTCCTTGTGTATGATGTCATGAAAAAGAGTAGTCATGGCCCGTTGATAGGTTGCCCCGGCGTTCTTCAAACCGAACGACATTACCTTGTAGCAAAAGGTACCCCATGGGGTGATGAAGGAGGTTTTCTCCATGTCTTTCGGCGCCATTTTGATTTGATTATAGCCCGAGAATCCATCCATGAAGGAGAAAACTTTGAACTTTGCTGTACTGTCAACCAGCATGTCAATGTGTGGTAAAGGAAAGTCGTCCTTTGGACTAGCCTTGTTTAGATCTCTGTAATCTACACACATTCTGACCTTTCCGCCCTTTTTCAGAACGGGTACGATGTTGGCTAACCATTGAGGATATTTTGATGTGGCGAGGAAACCTGCGTCAATCTGTTTCTGGACCTCCTCTTTGATTTTGATGGCTATGTCCGGGTGAGTCCGTCTCAACCTCTGTTTTACTGGCGGACATTCTGATCTCAACGGTAGATGATGTTCCACGATGCTGGTATCCAACCCTGGCATATCCTGATAGGACCAAGCGAATACATCGGGAAACTCTTTGAGAAGCTTTATCAAACTTTCTTTGACAGTTGGACTGAGTAGTGCCCCAATCTTGACTTCTTTTCTCTCTTCCTCTGAACCCAAGTTGACCGTTTCCAACGGCTCTTTGTGAGGTTTAATGGACCTTTCCTCTTGTCTGAGTAAACGGGAGATCTCTTCAGGAATTTCTTCGTCCTCTTCTTCTTCAGCTCCAAATATCGGGAATTCAAAGTTGGAAGAAGGCATCAGATCGTATGTTTCAATGGGGTTTAAAACAAGCAATCTGCACGACGTGATGATTTGTGTTTAGAAGAGATAGAGAGAATGCAAGAGTGTGTGCAGCGTATTTTCTTTGGAAAACTTCTTGTTTTTATTATTTGAATTATTTTTTAGGATAACCATTTTCTAAGAAAAGCAAAAGGAGAAAACAACAATTAATGCGGAAATTATAGAACGACGTTTATTTATTTATGATTTTGTCGATTCTTGAAACTACAGCCCTATAAAACAAACTTTGTCGCTTTGGGCGAAGCGAAGAGGGATATTTACAGAAAGTGAGCCCTATCAAAACAACCGTTTAACTTGGGCAGGGTGAAAGGTTAAAGTAAAGATGACAATTACTTGGACTTATACACAATCTTAGTAATATCGACTGTAACCCATTGGCGGCGAAATCCTCGGTGAATCACAAAGTCTGGTACCTTCCTTCTTGATTTGTCCTCAGAAATGACGTTGATTTCTGGCGGAGCAGTGTCATTGGAATCTGTCTCCCAGGCAGAGTTGTCGTAGGAGGATTCCTCAGTTGTATTTTGCATAGTATTTGTGCTCTCAGGTATGTCTCCCCATCCAGTTGGCTGGATGTCTTCGAGCCTGATGCGAGAGCTTTTGGGAGCAGTGTATTTGACCATGAAGTCAAATTTTCCACTTGGTTGTCCTAAGGTGTCCCACCCTTATGTGGAACTGGAGGAGTCATCCTTCTCGATGACGTTGACCTCGGGAAAAACGTAGTTGATGAATTCTAGTCCGGCAAGCTTTGCCAATTCATCGTCGTACTGGGTATTTTCTGAATGACCTGAGTGATGATCCCATGACATGGTGGGGACGCAGGTATTCTGTTCAATGATGCTCAGCTGATTTTCAATGTTCGGCTGATTTTCTTGCCCCAAGTCTCCTGGGTACGGCTTCCAGATAGGCAGGCCATCCATCGGGCCATAATAGTCGTGGTCAAAGTTGTATTTCATTAGAGTGTCTTCCTCTAATGAATTTGGCGGAGCACGACATCCTTCCGTATCACAATATCCGTACATCATTTCGACATCTGACCTTGGTATAAATCTCGGACTCTGTGCGGGATAGCAAAATGGCGTAGGCACCTCTTCCTGAGACAAATAACCGTCCTTGTTAAGATAGGACTCCCATTCTTCATCCATGTTGGAGGAATCTCCCTCGTTGATGGTATGTACTTCTTGCGACACTGGGTGAAGGAAACCTCCATTGTGGAAGAAATCCTGAATGGGATGAAGACTTTCACCGTTAGCAGCTGTCTGGGTATAGGTTACAGAAAAACCAAGACCCTTCTTTGTTTTATTATCGGTAGGAATGACAAGCTGTCCCCATCCTTTTGCATTGTTGCTCTCGATTATTTTGAGAGCATCTTTGTACGAAGAAATTGATGTTCCTTTCTCTAGTTGACCCTCATTGCTCACCGAAAGCGCTTGGAACTGAGTCCCAACAACCTCCTCGGGTTCTACACAAGTGGATAATGAAAGGTTACTCACAATTAGGGCCTGTTCTCCGCAGATCGTGACGAGTTGGTCGTTCTTGACAAACTTCAGCTTCTGGTGAAGTGTCGAAGTGACTGTCCCAGCCTGGTGCATCCAAGGTCTTCCTAATAAGCAACTGTATGTTGCCCGGATGTCCATGACCTGGAAAGTGACTAGGAAAGTTTGAGGACCGATGGTTATGGGAAGGTCGACTTCGCCAATAACTGTTTTTCTGGACCCGTCAAATGCTTTGACGACGACCTCACTGCCTCTCATCGGAGGTCCTTTGAATGATAGTTGCATTAGAGTGAACTTCGGTATAACGTTGAGAGCCGATCCGGTGTCTACTAGTACGCTGGACAAGGCATCGTCCTGGCAGTTGACTGTGATATTGAGCGCCATGTTGTGGCTTTTGCCCTCTTCTGGCAATTCCTCATCACTAAACCCCAAGTTGTCGCAGGAAGTGATGTTAGAGATGATGTTATCGAACTGTCGTATTGACACATCCTGTTCCACAAAGGCCTGCTCTAAGACTTTCTGTAGAGCCTCCCTGTAGGCTTCGGAACTGAGTAAAAGTGATAGCACTGAGATCTTCGAAGGAGTTTGTAACATCTGATCGACAATGTTATATTCACTCCTTTGGATGAGCTTCAGCATCTCATCATCGTTCTTTGAAAGGTCGGGATCACTGGATTGACCGACTGGTGGATTAAGAACTTCTATTTGAGGTTCCTTTTCTCAGCTGGGTTCTCCAACTCCTCTGTTGAAGATTCTCCCACTTCGTGTTACTCGACTGATGTCTGCAATATTCACGACGGAGGGTAATGGAATTTCCTTTCCATTTTCAACTGTTGTTGCACCGTATTTGTAAGGGATAGCCTTAGTTGATTCATACGGTAATGGTCCCGGTAGATAGATAACTACATGATCCTTCTGGCTTCTATGACTGTCGTAAGTAACTTCAATCAATTCCTGGTTAGGAACCTTTGATTCGTCAAGTAGGGGGATGATGGCACAAACATCCTTGTTCCTTTGATGATCGGAGATTACAATAACATCTTTGATTTGATTAGCGAAATAGTCTGGTGTCCAGTTGATGGACCCAGAACTTGGATATTGTTGAATCTCTTTGCGGTCCAACTGACCCTGAAGAGCTGCTCGCATGAGGTAGCATCCTTGATTATTTTCTGAGCAGACCCTACAACGTTCGTAGTTATGCGGTGGCTCCTGGCCACGTCCGCTCTGAATGCAGTGTAACCTTACTAGGTCTATTTCTGTTGATCAGACATCCTGACTTTGATGCCGAGTAGGGTTCCCGTCAACCACACTGATTTGCTGCGTGTCTTCATCCATATAGATTGGAAGCCACCAGTTCAACAAGTGTTACAAAGTTCTTTAAACGAGAGCACACCCTTGGTTACTCTCATAACATGCTTTACAACTCAGATAATCATGCGAAGTGAGAAAACCGAGCTGGACCTGCCTGGCGTGTAACTCTACAAGCTAGTATTCATCAAACGAATATCGAAGATTTGAACCATGTTAATCTGATAGGGATTTCTATCATGGTAGTCCTGGATCCACCCAAGATCCATCTGACGCTGGAGGGCCTCTTGTATGAAAGAGCATCCCTGTTTGTTTACCGAGCAAGTCAGACAGGAATTATAATCGTGCCGTGGCAGGTTATGATACTGGCCTTGCCTTGAGCGCATTGCCACCAAGTTGGCATTCATTGCTAGAATATTGTGATTCTGAACGATGTTGGAATTTGTATAAACCATATTGACCCCACGAATTTGGTGTTGTTGGATCCATCCGAGATCCAATTGTTCCTGCAGAGCGGATTGCACTACAGAACATCCTTGATTGTCTTTGGAGTAGATATCACACTGGTGATAGTTATGAGGTGGCACATGGCCGTATCCACTCTGTCTACAATGCATCTTGACCAAGTTGGCCCTTAATAAGAGTACATCATGAATTTGATAGCTGTCGCTAGACTCTCCCTCTATCAAATTGACTGCAGCTTTCTCGTGTTGAGGCAGCGGGTTTGTGAGAACATTTGGATTCGTATCCTTGAAAGAGAAAACCCCGCTCCTAACAAGCTTTTACACATCGGATTTGAAACTGAGACAGTTTTCTATGTTATGCCCTGGTCCTCCTTGATGATAAGGGCAAGTCTGATCTGCCTTGAACCAAAAAGAAGGATTTTCCGGTATCGTAAGAGGAGCCTTGGTCTGGACATGTCCCTTGACCAGTAATAAGGGAAACAGTTCGGCGTACAACACCGGTATAGGATCGAATCCTGGTGGTCGAGTTATACGATTGTTGTTGTACGGAGGACGAGCCTGCTGAAGAGGCTGTTGTGTCCTTTGCTGAAATTACTGTTGATTAGGTTGGCTCTGCGCAACCTGAGGTTGATAGGTAGGAACAGGCGCTGAGTTAATAGCATAAGTTACAACTGCTACTGGTTGATACCACCGTCTTTGCTTTCCGAGAGAGATATTCTTGATATCCTGCTCTTTTTTCTTAGGGAGAGCACTACCGTATCGTTTTGTACTACTTGATGATCCAACATCTTTTACTAAACGTCCTTCTCGGACGACTTCCTCAGGACGCACCCCCATACCGACCATTTCGGTAAAGTCACTGGGCGCACTGGCAACCATTCCATCATAGTAAAATGAGCTCAAGGCCTTTAAGAAGATCTTTGTCATCTCTTTTTCCTCAAGAGGTGGAGAAATCTGAGCGCCAATTTCACGCCATCTCTGAGCGTATTCTTTAAAGGTTTCCTTGTCCTTTTGTGACATGGCTCTAAGTTGATCTCTGTCTGGCGCCATGTCTAGGTTGTACTTGTATTGCTGAACGAAAACAACTCCAAGATCTCTGAAAGTGCTGATCTCAGTGCGGTTTAAACCCATGTACCATTTGAGTGCGGCACCGGTTAAACTATCTTGGAAATAGTGGATCAGTAGCTCTTGGTTTTTTGTATGAGCTGACATCCGCCGAGCGTACATCACCAAATGGCTTTGAGGGAAAGAGTTGCCCTTGTACTTTTCAAACTCGGGTACTTGGAATTTATGCGGGACCTTCACATCGGGGACCAAACAAAGGTCCGCGGCGTCCTTTCCAAATAAATCCTGACCGCGAAGGGCTTACAGTTCTTTCTGCATTTCCAGGAACTGTTCCTGGAACTCATCCATTCTGTCGAACATACTTTCCCTCATTCCAGAAGGTATTGGTGGAACTTGTCCTTTCGGGACAGTGTGCACCACAGGGGGTGGTATCGTTACTATGGCAACGAATCTTGGTGCCTCCCGAAGTTTGTAACCTTCAGGAGTTGTTGGTATACTCCTGGCATCTTCGCTTTCCCGAAGTTTGTAACCTTCAGGCCCAACGGCTCCTGCTGAAGTTTCCGGATTTCCAGTGATCGGCGGAATATATCCTTCTGGGATATAGTTAAGTGGCATGCCCCAGGGAAGATCTTCCGACATTCTGTACCTAGGATCATACTTCTCCACTATGGGCGTTGATGTGATCTCTGAGATCACAGTCCTTTGTTGCTGCATCTGAGCTTCTACTAGAGCTTGCATGTCGTTATGAAGCTTTCTCAGATCCTCTTTTAGAGTGTCGATCTCTTCTCTCAACTCTTTGTTCTCTTCCTCGAGATCATCCATCTTTTTTCTGACGATTGGCCGAGTATTGTACGAATGAGACAGTTTGACTCTAGAATCGAGACGCAAACGTGAGATTCGTAGGTAAGAAGAATGCGTTATGCGAGAATGATGAATGATATGCAATGATTATATTTACTGTACATTTTTTGTTTATTCAAAGTAAACTTCGACAATTAGATTGCAAATATCAAACAGTGGGGAAACCCCCTTTTATTGAATTCAAAGGATTACGGAAATGGAAATACAGTAGATTACAAAGTGCTGGAAAAGAAAATCTAAGCTTATGGATCCTGAGTCCTCTCTGAGGGGAACTCAGGTGCTGATTCTGGTACTTTCCTTTTCTTTGACCGGGGCTCTTCAGTTGTTGTCGGGTCGTCATTCCTTTGCCAAGTGAAAGGAGTGAGCAAGTTCCTTTGGTCTTCTTGATTCTCCACAGCATGTTGCTCTAAAATCTCAATCAGAGCGTTCTTTTCCTTTAATAGCTGCTGTAGTTTCTTGTATTCCACATTGAGAATACGGTACTTGTTCCTCCAAGAACTCTTCTCCTGCTGAACTTTACTGAGAGTAACCTGAAGTTTTTTCGTCTCAAACATAAAATAAAGGGCAGATTCCCTCAATGGAAGAACTTCCTGGCGAGGGTAAGACATCCCCAGCTTGAGAGCTCTGGTTTGTAACTAGTGGAGATAAGGTTCCACCGAGATGCAGTTTAGTTTTCCCAGAGACTCTCGTCCTTTTCTATGAACGTGTTTCCAAGCATGCACTATTTCTATCTTTAGTGCCCTGTCACTTTCTCCTTCCTCGAACAAAAGACCTTCTAGATGAGTATTACGCGGGATATGCCTCATCGGGTATCCAAATTGACGACGAACGAGAATTGGATTGTAGTTGATTCCTCCCTTAGTTCCTATAAGGGGTACATTTGGGAAATTTCCACAACGGTCGATGATTCGGATCCCGTCATAGATTCGATTGTACCAATTGATGTCAGAGTTGGTAAGAGATATGATCCGCTGCGACCAACATAAAATATTCTTTTGATCCCAAAATGCAGCAGACTTGGGCAAGTGGGAAGTGAACCATTTGTACAACAGGGGTACACAACATGTGATCATTCCTCCACTGTACAAATTCCTTAAATGTACCGAATGATACGCATCTGCGAGCAGAGTTGGTACAGGGTTTCCAATCAGGAAAATCTTAATGGCGTTGACATCTACAAAGTTATCAATGTTGGGAAACAAAAATAACCCGTAGGTGAGAAAAACAAAGATGCTCTCAAAAGCGGCCACGTTCCCTATACTAGCAAAGTATAGAGCTTTCTTTGTTAAGAACTGGGCTGGCAAACCTTGGATGCCACCCTTAGTGGTCATGTGAGTCCTGACTTCTGACTCATCCAAATAGATAGCTCTTGCAATGGTTTGATCCTTTGGAATTTCTTCCAGTCCATAAAGGGGAGCTTGGTCAGTGATGGGTAAATCAGTCAGGTGAGAGTATTCCTCCAGCGTTGGTGCTAGCTGATAATCCGGGAATGTGAAACAGTGATAAACCGGATCGTAGAACTGGATTAGCGTGGACAGGATTCCTTCGATTACATGGACCCTTAATAAAGACAGTAGTCCTCCATACTTGGCTCTAAAAGCCTCGTGGTTGGTGATAATTCTCGCCAAACCTCTAAAATCCTCTAACTTTGGAACCTTGAAGGTGTACTTATGAGTTTTCCTCCTACCAAAATCTATTAGCACAATCTTTTTATCTGACATTTGCAATCATTGTCTTAATTTAGTTTGAAAAAGAGAGACTAGAAGAGAAGATTTTTTCTGTTTTAATGTTTTTTAAATGAATGCATGAATGCAGCACACAAAAACATAGAAAAAACATGGGGTCAAAGGGTCGGTGTCATGAAGTCAAGGCTCTACCCCCCCCCAAAGGTTTACACTGGTGATTTTTTTGTACCTGTCCGCAAAATCATTGACCCTTCTGGGATAACAACAGCAAGCGGATCGCCAGCGAGCTGATGTATCCTAGAGTGATCTCAGATGAGGGTAGTATCGCGTGACAACTATTTTCGATAGCTTCCGCACTATAAAATGGCTTAAGTCTACTAAAAACCTCAGCTTCTCAGATAACCCAGTTGACCACACTACTTTCAACAACCGAAGTCGTATAAGAAATGTATCTGCAAAGGGAGTCTCCACTGAGTTTGATGGTCGATTGGGGGCTCTTAACTGGAATTCACTCCCAGTAAGATTACCCATATTGCCATCATCTATCTTAGGTGTATACTCAATCTTTCCACATGCGGCATCACACGCATTCCCATTAGCATAAAAATAAACACAGATATCACTTAGGAAAGGCAGTATATATATTTGTCTTAATCATCCTAGACATCTATGATCCTATGATCCTAACAGACAACGGCTCCTCAGCAGAGTTGCCATTTCTGTGAACTTTGAATTTCAATCCAAGAGATAGAAGAAAGAATGATCATCCCTAGTGAAGTCGCCCTTTCTATGGCGTTTCTGAACTTAAGGTTTCTATAGAATTTTGTAAGAAAGAGAAGTAAGCCCCACGATGGGCGCCATTTTTCTGTAGCGAGCGATTTTGGATGTGGTTCTTAAGCACTGCCGCTCTGGGGACTACAGGTCGATTCATTTTTTATCCTATTGAGCTGACTAAGGAAGGGAAATAGATGTCTCCAATTAACCCTGCTTGCATACTGAGTTTAAACAGCGGTCTGTTAGGTTACAGATGCTATGTGGATGTGGGGCCCAATCTTTGGTTATTTTGTTAAGATCAAGATACCTGGGCTATTGGTGGGTTTTTTGGTAAGACGTTGGGATCAGGTGCTTTTCGATTGATATATGGGATTTTGGGTTTTTGATTAGTATGCTCGCTAAGATTTTTCAATCTTATGCCTACGTATTCCCGGGATAGGGAAATCAGAGTGATCGTAGTTCCTCCTATTCTATGGGAGGAAAAAGTTGTTTTGGTGTCTTGTTCAAAGCCCAAGACGTGAAGCTAAAGGGAGTATAAGTATCTTGTTCAAAGCCCAAGATGTGAAGCTGAAGGGTCTATTTGACTGAGAGAGAATTTGTCATCTCTAAAGAGGAGTTGTTGATGTTTGTATGTTGCGAGCAAGGCACAACCTTGATGCTAAAAGGTTGATTGACTCAACCGGGGTCTTTTATACTCAACAAGAGAGTGATTATGTGTCTTGTACGAAGCCCAAGACGGAGGCTAAAGGATTGATAACTCAACAAGAGAGTCTTTTATACTCAACAAGAGAGTGGTTTTGTATCTCGTATGAAGCCCGAGATGGAGGCAAAAAGTTTGGCGACTCAATAAGAGAGTCTTTTATACTCAACAAGAGAGTGTTCTTTTTGTGTCTTGTACGAAGCCCAAGACGGGGGCTAAAGGATTGGGTGACCCAACAAGAGAGTCTTTTATACTCAACAAGAGAGTGATTTGTATCTCGTACGAAGCCCGAGATGGAGGCTAAGGGGGGACTGACTCAACAAGAGAGTCTTTTATACTCAACAAGAGAGTGTTTTGGTGTCTTGTACGAAGCCCAAGATGGAGGCTAAAGGTTGGTGACTCACTAAGAGAGTCTGAAAAGGTTAGCTCCGCTGGGGAGAATCATTTGTACAAAGCCCAAAATGAGGCTAAATATGCAGGCGACTGTTTCAGTTGAGTGACAGGTCTAGTGTGTTGGATAAAAGAGAAAATCAGTTCTTAGGAAAAGAAAGATTATGAATAAGGTTGTGATCGGAGAATCAACGTTATTTCATGTTCTTTAAGGAAATGGGAAATCCCAAGGGTGTTGAGACTGTTCAAGTCTACTGGCGTTTGAGAAGTATATTCTCAAATAGCGAAGGCATGTTGTATGATGCCTGAGTAAAGGCTGGAACATTAAGGGGTAAAGGTCTAGACTCTTTTGAAAACTGCTCTATTAAGATGACTAGTTTCTGTTCCTATACCTTTAAGAGGCCGTCGGGACAATTTGTACAAAGCCCAAGAGGAGGCTGGAAACTTTTAGGAAGCTGAAAGGGACAATTTGTACGAAGCCCAAGAGGAGGCTCTCTTCGATGAGGAAGAATCATTATACGAAGCCTAAGATGAGGTTGTGAAAACTTCTAAGTAGCCGACGGGTCCTTGTACAACGCCCAAGAGGAGGCGAGGATGCTTTTAAGAAGCCTGTGGGTCCCCAAACCCCGAGAAATTCAAGACAGGCTATTCAAAGAGAATAGATCAAGCCAGGAAAGTTCGAGAATTTGGAAGAAACTCAAGAGATGCTATTCACGGAGAAAAGATCATCTCTGGGGAGTTAGAGTTTCTTTGACAATTTCTAAGGGTGACAGCCGAAGAGAAGACTGTATCTGGTGCTCCTATAGGGGTTCTAGTTTTGTTTATTTTAAAGAGTGATCAACACGGCTTTACCTAGTGCTAGACGTAGTTGCCGGAGAAAACTCTAAATATCTATACTAGTATTACACGGTATATAAAGTATGTGAAAGAAGACTTACAGTGAGCAGCCCCACAATACAGTTATATATATATATATATGAAAGCGGATAAAGAAAGCGGGTAAACACTTACTCGGTTGTAGAGCTTCCATGCTGTTGGGTTAGTTGTTCAACAAAGAAAAATTGAAAACAACAGTATATTCAAAATCAAAGGAGAAAGTGCTTTGAAAAGATTGTCGGGGCTTACAGCTCAAGGAGAGGCCCGAGGTTTTATCAGTGATTGCACTGTGGTATGAATTTGTACAGTGGGACTTATACAAGTGACTGAGGCCAAAAAGGTTTTTTGTACAAAAGGATGGGTCTTACACTCTCTCAAGAGGCCCACAAAGTGTTTAAAGAAAAGAAATGGGGCTTATAACATGAGGGTAGGCCCAAATGATTTGTTTTTGAACTGGCGATCGCGCCGAGATTTTTCTTTTAACGCAGGTGGACTTATACAATGTCTGAGGCCCAAATTATTTTAGTTAAAAGGGGATTGGGTCTTACACTCTATTAGAGGCCCAAAGTGTGTTTGAAAAAGTTTAATGAGGGTTAAATTAATCAAAACCCTAATTTGTTTTCCAAATGTATTTTAATTGAATAAAAATTCAATAAAAATGAACAAAATTGTTAAGCATGTGAAAAACAAATTGTGATCTTGGATTAATGTTTCAAAAATCAAGTTTTGACCTACAAAATGATTAGAAATCATTAAAATTTGCAAAATCAAGAAGGTAAAAATATTTTAAATGTCAAAAACAATTAAAATATTAATTCTTTGCAAAAATATCAATTATATGAAATAAATAATATTTGGGATTTTTTGGTAAAATAAAATATTTTAACACTTTTGTGAATTATTAAAAAAAGAATCAACTCAAAATCATTAAAACTCAGAGAGAAATTAATTTTTGAATCAATTAAATAAAATCACAAAATTCAAATATTTGAATTTTTGAAAAAGGGCGCCAAGAACATGGCAAGAACACGCGCCCTTCCTCTGTTTCTACAGATTTGCGTTTTCTATCCAATCTCACTGAATACTTGATGATATCATGCAATCTACATATCAATCTACTCGTTTCAACCTCACGATCATGTCTATGGTCTTTAATTTCATTTATTTTAAGCATGGAATAAGAAATCAAAGAGAAACCTCAAGAACCCTAAAATTTGCATGAAGGTTCAAAAATTCCACACACGATTCAAACAAAGTAATTGATTAAGGGTAAACACTCTATGCATGATTATGAACATATGGCCAAATTATTGTGCAGCAAAAAATGCATGGATCATAGAGTTAGAAGAGCTCATGCTTACCTCTTGCAGCTGGTGATCGTGTTTTGTGTTAGAGGTGTTACAGCTAGGTTCCAATGATGTGGATAGCTTCCCTAGGTGCCATGGAGTGTGTCTTGATGCTTGGAGTGGATTGAAATGATCTGGAACCTGAGATGGTACCCCAACTGTAAATCTCTCAAGAACTTGAGCAATTGGCTAGTGATTTTGTGATTTTGGTGTTCCAGATGTTATGTGAGTGTTTGGATCACTTTTATATGATGTTTATGAGGTGTGTGTGTGATTGGTTTGATTGGAATAGCTCTCAAACTCAAAACCCGATAGTGACTTGCCTTAGAAGGCAAAATTGGAAGTGAGAAGGTGATTTTGAGGAAAATATATGTTTGATGGCTTTGGTGTACTCAAACTGATCACAAATGAGCTCCATTTATAGTAGATCAAGTTTGTTTTGCAAGCAATAGTGAATGGCAACTGCTGTATAGGTTTGGCCAATGTTGAGCAATGAGAATCCAAGTCTTCTCTAGCCATTGACTAGAGGTTAAGGCACAGGCTGCTGGTTCCCTTGGTCTTGGATAAGTCTTGACTGAATTTAGTTGCAAATAGCTCAGTCCATGCCACCTTGGTGCATCCATTAAATGCTCCAATCCAAAATTGGAGTCTTGTCCCTCTTTTAGGGATTTATAGGTTTGGCATGCTACTTTTGGTTCCAAAGACTTGGGAGGCTTGAGATCAGAGTTGGTTCCTCCTTGGTCCCCCCTTGAGGTGTTCAGATGGATAAAGTTGCTTTCCCTTTGCAAAATTTGGGCAAATCGAGCAAAACTTCCAAATCTGCCTTGCCATGACAGTTTTCAGCAAGGCATCTTGCCATTGTCATATCTCATGCCTCAAGTGGAATTTGATGGAGTTCTTGGCCATTTTGGAAAGCCCTCATATGATACAACAACTGTTTGATCATAGTTGGTTATGATACCTTTTGGATCCAAGTGAAAAATTCCCCTACATTTGGAAAAAAGTGAAGGCATATTCTGACTTAGTGAAAATTTCACTAAGTGTTGGAAAAAAGTGACATTTTCACTTTTTGTGATTTTGATCATTCCATAACTTAAAATCCATGAGGAATTGGAATTAGTTGTGTTTGAAGCTTTTGTAGAGGGCCATGAGAGCTACAAATCCAGCTTTGGATGGGGAAAAATGGTCTTGTGGTTTAGGAGTTATGATCCTCCAAAGTTGGTACCCTAGCCACTTTGTTCCATAACTTAGAAAATTTCTAAGTTTTTTATGGTTACCCCTTTTACAAGTTATCCCACTTTTCTTGATTTTTCTTGATGAATGATGATTCCAATCATACATTAACATCATTTTAGGGTTAAAGAACCATAATTGTGAAAAATCTCAAAAAGTCAAAGTTTGACTTTTATGCACAGTTGACTTTTTGTCATATGAATTCCAAACTGTGCAATCTTTTATGAAATCATGTCCTTGACCTAAATCAAACTTGATGAACATGTTCCATGGGTGTTATAGGGTGTATTGAATCATGTCCCAAAGTTTGTGAGCATGCCTGGGTCAAAAGTCAATGGTACAGTTGACTTTTCCCGCGAAACCCTAATCGTGGTTCTGATGAAATTGAAACTTGTTGGTCAAGCTTCTGGGAATAATTCATTGTTACAAATGGATCAATTTAGTGTGTTAGAGACCCTCAAATCCTCTCTTGAGGTCTTGGCTCATGTTTTGTCCCAAAATTCAACTTAGGGGTGAATTAGGTCAAGAAACCCTAATTCTTGATTTTTGATGTATGCATCCCCTGAGGCCAAATTGACATGATGATTGGGTTTATGATATCCCTTGGAGCATCTTAGGTTGTATTGTGAAGCATTGGCTCATGCCCAGAGGAAAATTTCCATCTGGAGGCCCTGGTCGACCAAAACCCTAATTTGGTGACACTGGCGATCTTGAGGCTTAATCCACTTGGAGTGCTGCAACCTTGTGCTTGACCCTTGAGATGGGAGTCCTTTTGATCCTTTATGGATGTTTGAGAGGTTAGACAAGTTGAAGATCATGTCATTCCTTGATTTATCCTTTGCCTAAGAACTCTAAGAGGGTTTGAAACCCTAATTTTGATTGTAGTGGATGCTCACCCATCTTTGGGGAGACTAGCGAGTATGATGGCTCCTCCATATTGTGATTATGATTTGCACAATGATGGAGAATCTTAGTGGTCAAAATTTGGGGTATGACAGGACCATAAATTTTATGTTAAGGAACATTAAATGTGCTGAATGAAATGGATGCAATTCGGAAAACATTGACATGATAAAGGTTGGTTTTCAAATACATCCTAATTTTCAGATTATAAGTTTCTATATCAATTTAACTGATTGCATTTTCAATAAAAGGATAGTGAAACAAACAATATACATAGTATATAATAAACTAAATTTCATATACAATATCCGAATGAATTCATATATATGTACCTTATCAGAATGAATTCATATGTATGTACCACCATCATCATCACCATGTGAAACAAACCCTAAGAAGTGGGAAGCAATGAAGAAAATTAGTTAGTATTCAATTTAACTATATACAATATACATAGTATATATATAATAAACTAATGTTCTATATCAATTTAACTGATTGCATTTTCAATAAAAGGATAGTGAAACAAACAATATACATAGTATATAATAAACTAAATTTCATATACAATATAAGAATGAATTCATATATATGTACCTTATCAGAATGAATTCATATATATATATATATATGTACCACCATCATCATCACCATGTGAAACAAACCCTAAGAAGTAGGACGCAATGAAGAAAATTAGTTAGTATTCAAAACAAAACAACCAAAAGTTGAAACAAAACCCTAAGAAGTGGGATTGTACCATTACAGTGAAGTTCACCTTGCTTGTGAAGCATTGAAGTCGAATCTACACAAAATGAGAACAATCAACAAAAACAACATGAAGCAAACGAGATAATGGGAACTATCTAACAAAAAGATTGAAGTAGAAGACTACCTTATTTTCCATAAACAATATGTACATTACGCTTGCTATCACCAGCATCATCACCATGTTCATCTAGTTTTAGATTCTGCAAGAAGAAATACAAGGAGGAAGAAGCTTAAATCAAAAGCTTCATACTTCTTGTATTTCTTTTCGCGGATTCTATAAAAAGATGAAGTTTGCTGCCAAAAATGGGTGCTAGGGTTTCGCTGTGAAGGAAACGGCGCTACTGTAAAAAATAGAAAGTTAATTCCTTTATATAGGTAAATATTTCACAATGGTTTTCTAAAATAACTGTAATGATAAGTATATATATATTATTTTAATAATATCACAACGGTTAGTTATATTAACCGTAGCGATAACCCTTCTAATTGGTACAAGGTTCGACTCCAGGCAACAACATTTTTCTATAATTACGTAAAATAGAAAAATGTTGTTGCCTAGTATAAGGGGTATCGCTACGGTTATTATTACTAACCGTTGTAATATTATAACCCTTGCTCTTCCCAGAGTAGAGAATACTCTGACCATAATGATTTAAAATTTTCTCCGTTTTTCAAAAAATATCGTTCCAGAATATCAACCATTTACAACTTTACATTTCTTCATAATATATTCTTCGTAACAATGAGTTCTACAAATGAGAATGCTAGAATCACCAATGAGGAACGTCAGGCGCCAATAGAGGAGGTCCAACCAGCGGTCAAGGATGCCTTAAGGGTGAGGAAGGATAAGAAGAAGAAGAAGAAGAAGCTGAAGAAGAAAAAGATAAAGAAGAAAAGGAGAACATTTTATTATGATTCCGATGAGGGGAGTGAGGAGAGATGTTTGGATTATGAAGATGCATTTGCAGCAATGGGTTCTGACATTGATTAATATATGTAATATGATTATCAATGTGCTCTTTTTAATGGAATCTTAATAAAATGTTATTTTATATATGCTCATCTCTTACAGTTTTATTTTTAAAGTTATATATACTATTCTCTTGCACTTAAAAACACTAACAAAAGAAATAAAATATATGTTTAAAAGAAAAACAATGATGAATTTTGAGGTTAAATCCCCGTAAAACTAACAAAAGAAATAAAATATATGTTTAAAATACAAAAACATGACAAAAAATATAGCTGTTGGGAATCGAAGCTTGTTACATGTATTACAACGGTGTTTTAATACAACCGTGTTTAAAATGTAAAAATATGGAAAAAAATGTAGTAGCTGGGAATCGAAGCTTGTTACACAGCTTGTATTACAACGGTTCTTTAGTACAACCGTCGTTAAATATGGCGTTATAAATTTTTTAACGTATTACAATGTTGGGATAAGAATCCGTGGTAAGCCTGGCGTCGTTAAATGGGTTTTTCGTAGTAGTGCCTGCCCGACATAACAGCTAGTTTTGGGCAGTTACCTATTCTTCGGGAAAACAATTATTTCGCCCCGAAAATAGGACCGTTGGCCACGCGCTGGGGGCACTATTTAAACCCTCTCACTTGAGAGGGTCATGTATCCAAAAATCATCCTAAAAACTCATACTTTGTACTTGCCCCTTTTCTATGACCCTTTCTTACTTGAGCGTCGGAGTGCCTTGCAGGTACACCCCACCCTCCTCATCTCACCCCTAGCATCACAGACGTACTTGGTGGCCCATCACAGGATCTGATAAAGCCTTCATGATCAGTGGCGCCGTCTATGGGAACTTGTTCTCCCCGTCTTAACATCCACCTCAGATACTAAGACCAAAACACTCTCGTCCAAGATTACCATCACGACCTCTCAAGATCACGTCAAAGGTGCTCCCCAGTCCGCTGTCCTCCCCGTCAACAAGACTGACGTTGACGGTCCATCATCCCTCCTCGGAGACCCCCGTTTTCTGAGAGACGGGGTAACGACCTCTCCTTCCCCTACTCCTGGTGACCGCGACAACGATCAGCCCTCGCTGGCCATCCAGCCCGTTCCTGCTCCACCCGACGCCGACCCGGCCGTGGTGGCCATTCTTGAGGTGATCAACAAGACCAACCTCCTGATCCTTCAGTAGAACGAAAGGATCGGCGCCTTGGAGGAATTTACCCGTCCAAGATCCCCCATCTGAGGAAAATCTGTCGACGATACAAGAGCCCGCAACCCCGGCGAGAAGTCGACCGAAGGCTGCCCCAAGATCCAGAATCTCACGCTGTCCGGAAATGTGACCATGTTTCCTCGCAGAACCAGCACTCTCCCGGTCATAAGAGAAGCCGGAGAGACAAGCAATCACCCCCGGCCAGGTCAAAGGGCCGGGCCCGTACACCTTCTCCCCGAAGAAGTCACCGTCACGAGCAAGTCGTCCGGTCCCCGTCACTAACCAGTTCCAACAGTGATGATGAGCCTCACGGCCCATTGTCTCAAGAAGTCTTGGCAACACGCCTCCCCAAGGGCTTGGAGATGCCCCCGACATTGGACACGTACGACGGTATAACTGACCCCGACGAGCACATCAAGAACATCGATGAACTATTAGATTACCATGGCGTCCGGGGCGCCATCAAGTGTCGGTTGTTTCCGACCACGCTCCGAAAAAGAGCAATGACTTGGTACAAGTAGCTGCCCGAAGAGTCTATCACTTCGTGGAAGCAGCTAGGCAGGACGTTCTCCTGACATTTCACAGTGTCGCGCCGCCACCCCAAGACTGAAGCCTCCCTTGGGGCCATAATCCAAGGGAAGAACGAACCTCTCTGGGCATACATCGAGAGGTTTAACAAAGAAGCGGTGCAGGTTCCCACGACGGACGATATGAAAAAATTTCTGCTCGAACAGGGACTCTGCCTGCACTCAGAGTTTTCCAAAGCTGTCGGCCTCGCACCTCTGAGGAACCTGGACGCCTTCCTCCTCAAGGTGCAGTCGTACATTCAGTACGAGGAAAAAGAAGCGGCCAACTCCGCCCAGGCCTCCCGCCACCAGGAGAACGCCTGGGCCTCCAGAGGCGAAGAGCCGTCGACATCTCGTTGAGGAGAAAGGAAGCGCAGAGACCATCCTCGGGATTCCCGGGATAGCAAGGGACCTTCTGGACGATTTCACAACTACACCCCCTTGACCGTCTCTAGGGAGAAGATATTGTCCGAATGCGCGAATTCAGAATTCAAACAAGCAGGGGTCCGCTTCCCCAGACAAATACCGGCCAAGCCCAACGTCAACAAATCGAAGTACTGCTGTTTCCATAAGAGTCACAGCCATACCACCGAAGATTGCATCCATTTTGAAGGATGCCATCTAAATACTGATCAGGGATGGCCACCTGAAACAGTTCACGAAAAAGAAAGACGCTCCCTGGCAGGACGCCCAGGAGTCCAAGAAGGTAGAGGAAGAGGTGCCTTCCTCGAAAGAGGCCAACATCCAGGTCGCCATGTCCGTGTTGCGACCAGAGGGCTTCTACATCCCAGATGAGCTCAGCGCTCCTGCCTACTTCGTGGCCCACAGTCCGCGGGAAACGTTCCCCTCCGCCATGGTCATATCAGGGGGAGGCTTGAATAAAGTCACGGTGGGATCCGTGAAAAGGAAATTCGAGCACCTAATTAGCACAAGCTCCAGCAAGGTGACGACGCTCGATCAAGCCCAGAAGGGCTCCATCCCCATCTCCTTCTACCGAGAAGAGCTCCTCGGAGGATCTCCAAACTCGAGCATTCCCCTGCTAGTCAGAGCTCGGATGGTGAACTTCGACGTTCGCAGAATTCTCGTCGACCAAGGCAGCTCGATATACATTATGTACTCCCAGCTGTTTTCGACACTCCAGCTTGACGAGTCACACATCACTCCCTATGTGGGTTCTGATTTGCAAGGATTCAATGGGTCAGTGACCAAACCCTGGGGATACATTGAACTAATCATAACTTTTAGATCAGCGCATCTTCGAAAGACCAACATTGGCCGAGTTGATAGTTGTGCCTTCGACCGTCCATCTCAAGATGAAGTACTACACTTCAAAGGGGGTGATCACTACCCTTCACGGCGACATCGAAGCCGCACGACGATGTTTCAAAGCAACCACCAAGGGACTCAACGCCATCGCGTCCAAGCCGAAGGTATCTAATAAGCCAGCCTTGCCCAGCAGCTTCGAGGAAGCCAAGCCGTTACCTCAGGTCGACTCCATCGACCTCGACAGCTACTTCCCCGAAGAGGACCAGAAGGAGGATCAAGCAGCTCCGAGCAGCTCATCTGCCATGACCAGCAGCAGCTCCCATCCGATGCGTCCCATCCCGGACGGCGACTTCGAGCTTGTCTTATTCGGTGATAACCCCCAGCGTGGAGTAAAGATTGGAGCGGATCTCCCCAACATCGCAAGGAAGCAACTCAAAGCCTGCCTCCGTGAGAACGCCGATCTATTCGCCTGGAGCGCCGCCGAGATGCCCGGCTTGGACCCGTCTATCGCCTGCCATCAACTCACAGTTGACCCAGCCATCAAAGCAGTAGCACAACGTAGGAGGTAGCAGTCTCCGGAGAAAACGGAGGCTGCGGAAAAAGCTGTAAAAGACCTCCTCGAGGCAAAATTTATCTCGAAAGCCAAGTACACCACTTGGCTGTCCAATGTTGTACTTGTGAAAAAATCTAATGGCAAATGGCGAATGTGTATTGACTATACCGATCTTAACAAGGCATGCCCGAAGGATGCCTACCCCTCCCCAATATTGATAAACTTGTTGATAACTCTGCCGATTTTAATCTTTTATCATTCATGGACGCCTACTCGGGCTATAATCAAATACTAATGGCAATGAGCGATAAAAAATACATGGCCTTCATGACCGAATCGGGCAACTATTACTACAATGTAATGCCCTTCGGCCTGAAAAACGCCGGCGCGACCTATCAGAGGATGATGAACAAGGTTTTCTGGGGAGAGATAGGCGACATGCTCTAAGTCTATAAGGACGACATGATCGTGAAATCCCACGAGGAGACCGATCGTACTGCCCATCTAAGAAAGGTCTTCGAACAAGCCAGGAAATACCAGATGTGTTTCAACGCAGAGAAGTGCAAGTTCGGTGTCCGGGCAGGCAAATTCCTCGGCTTCTACCTAACAAAATAGGGAATCGAGGCCAACCCCGATAAGTGTCAGGCATTCTCCGAGTTTCCAACACCCAAATCAAAGAAATCCATCCAATCCCTCAACGGGATGCTCGCATCTTTATCCTGTTTCGTGGCCAAATCTTTCCAGCACGCCCTACCCTTCTTCAAACTCCTCTGCAAGGAGGCAGCGTTTGAATGGACGGAAGAATGTGACCAGGCTCTCCTCCATCTGAAACGAGCACTCTCTGAGCCGCCAGTCCTCTCTCATCTGGAAAATGGCGAGACTCTATACCTGTATCTCGCCGTAGCAACGAAGGCAGTGAGCGCCGCTCTTATCCGCGAAACACCTTACGGGAAAAAGCCCATCTATTTCACAAGCAAAGCACTGCAGGGACCAGAGCTAAGGTACCAACAGATAGGAAAAGTGGCACTGGCCCTCATCAACATAGCTAGAAGACTGAGACACTACTTTCTAGCCCACACGATCATGGTCCGTACAGATCAACCCGTAAAGCAACTGCTGGGACGGCCAGACATGGCCGGTAGAATGCTCAAATGGTCGCTAGAGCTGTCCGAATTCGACATTCAGTATGAAAGCAGAAAAGCCCTCAAAGCCCAGGATCTGGCTGACTTCGTTGCAGAAATGACATTCGCGGATCCCCCTACCTGCGGGGCGCGCAAATGGACTATCTTCGTAGATGGGGCATCCAGCTCGGCGGGAAACAGGGCAGGCATTATATTGGAGAACGAAGAAGGAATCACCGTTGAGGTATCAATCACCCTGTCCTTCCCCACCTCTAATAACCAGGCTGAATACGAAGCCTTCCTCGCTGGTTTACGCCTGGCCGAAGATCTAGGCGCGGAATAGGTTGTCATCTGCACAGATTCCCAACTCGTGGCCCTCTAAGTTCGAGGAGAATATCAAGCCAAAAAGGACAACATGTCTGAATACTTAGCCCTGGTCAAGGAAAAGATGACAAAGTTCACAGCGGTGGAGGTAAAACATGTTCCCCGTGAACACAACGTCAGGGCAGACGTTTTGTCCAAACTAGCAAGCACAAAGAAGAAAGGCGGAAACAAGTCCGTTATACAGGAGGTACTTCCTCGACCCAGTATCGAGAAAGCTTCCCCGACCCTCGACGTACAGATGATCGGCAACAACAACTGCTGGATGACCCCCGTTTACAACTATCTCGCTAAGGACGAACTTCTGTCCGACCCCAAAGAGGCCAGTGTAGCCAGGCGAAGAGCCTACTCCTACGTTCTGGTTGAAGATAAACTCTACAGGCGAGGGTTCACCATCCCACTACTCAAGTGTGTCGAGGAAGAGATGGTCGCCCACATCCTGCGCCAAATTCAGGAAGGAATCAACGCCCAACATCTCGGAGGAAGGACCCTTGCCCAGAAGGCCCTTCGAGCAGGATACTACTGGCCAACCATGCAGCAAGATGCTAAAGAGCACGTGAAGAAATGAGATAAATGCCAACGGCACGGGGACATGCACCTACCTCCACCTAACGAGCTCAAGGCTATGTCCTCCCCGTGGCCATTTGCCTGGTGAGGCCTGAACATCCTAGGACCATTCGTGGTAGGATCAAACCAAAACAAATACTTAATAATGGGCGTGGATTACTTCACAAAATGGATAGAAGCGGAGGCTCTAGCTAAGATAACTGCCCTTAATATACTGCATTTCTACAAACAAAACATCCTCGCATGTTTCGGCATCCCCCAATCGATAGTCACGGACAATGGGACACAGTTCACGGACAGAAAGTTCCAAGACTTCGTCGCCCAACTGGGCACGAAACAACACTTCGCATCCGTTGAACATCCCCAGACAAACGGGCAAGCTAAAGCGGCGAACCGAGTCATCCTTCGAGGCCTCAAACGAAGGCTGGACGAAACAAAGAAAGCTTGGGTCGAGGAGCTGCACAACGTCTTATGGGCATACCGCACAACTCCACACTCTTTAACCGGGGAAACACCCTTTCTCCTGGCTTACGGGACCGAAGCCGTGATTCCCATTGAAGTTCACGTACCCTCCAGGTGGACAGAATTACCCCTGGACGAGGAAATGAATGACCAAGCACTAAGGGAGGAACTCGACCTTGTCGAGGAAATCCGTTCAGGGGCAACCCTCCACGAAGCCTCGTTAAAACAAAAAATTGTCATTAGGCACAATGCCAAAGTCATACGACGAGAGTTCGACGTGGGCAACCTTGTCCTAAGAAGAAACCATAAAGACTCTCGCGAAGGCAAACTGGCCGCTAACTGGGAAGGACCCTATCGTGTCCTGGCAAAAACGGAGAATGAGGCCTATTACCTACAACATCTCAACGGAGAAGAACTTGCTCGACCATGGAACGCCGAAAAGCTAAAGCAATACTATAACTAAGGCTTTAACTGTTAGTTTGATCCGTCACAACGACGAGCATCGCCTACCGACCATGATGCGTGCCTAGGTATAAGCGTCGCATGCCAGTAAGGTAGAACCCCGCTCAGGAACGAGCCAGGTCCCTGCTCGACAACGGTCCCTCAATCGAGTACCACCGTCGTCAAAGTACCACGACAGGAAGAACGCCCAACTCGCGATGGGAGGTTCACGCTGCGAACTCAGGCCTCAAACGTGACCTGAGCTCCGCTCTCTCGCCCGGACATTCCCTGGTCGTTCGACCAGTACCCTTCACTACCGAACACATCTAAAACGAGCAATTCCCTAAAACTTAAAGCAAATCAAAGTAATCCCTATTACGGGCACACATGCATATCGAGCAAAAGTACAACACTTAGCAGAATTTAAAATAGATAAAGCCATGCAAATCACAAAACCAGCCACAAGAACCGGGCACATAATTAAGTAATAAATGGCCGCAAGGACCACAATTGTGCTTGTTACATAAACAGGGGGCCACACCCCCATTCAAAATGATAAGTTACAAAGATACACGACACGCAGGCTAGACAAATTACAACAACAACAACAAAAGACCCATTACTCGTCCATCCGATCAGACTGCTCGTTGTTAGGCTGAGGCTCCTGGCTTTCCCCGTTCAAAACTTCAGCATGCTCGTCGCCAATGAGAAGGGAGTTCGGGCTGACTATCCGACCGTCCTCAACATGAGCCAGGAAGTGAGTACCCTCGGTGGAGATCTCAACCCTAGGGTTGACCACTCGCAGTTGGGCCACAACATTCCTGAAGGATTCGTCCCCAATGACAATGTTATCATCCTCGACTCTCAACATGCGAGCAACCAGCTCGGCCCTCATCTTCATTTCCTTCCCATCCTCAAGTTCATATTTTCCCAGAGCGCTTGCCAACCTCAGCTGCTCGACCAACTCCTCAGTCGCCTTCTTCTCCGCTGCCAGTGTAGCGTTCCCCCCTCAGTCGGGTAGCCTCCTCGTCCGCCTTTTTTCGGGCATCATCAACACTCTTAGCCTCCTCCTTGGCTTTCCTCGCCGTCTCTTCTAGAGATGCTATGGTCGCCAAGGCAGCTCTGAGTTCGGACTCAGTTGCAGAGTCCCCTTCAGCATAGATGGCCGCAATCTCCAAAACTCTGACTAATGCAGAGGCATCTTGGGCCACCAACGCCCTCTTGCTCTGGCGATCTATGCCCTCCAGTTGTAGAGACTCTGCCCGCGACACGACCAAGGACTTCCCCTCAAAGAATTTTCTGTCAAGGATGCACAGAGGAAGCTCGAACTTCCCTTTCTCTGGAGCCCGGCTAAGGTCTACCGCTTCACTAGTTCTGGACCGCTTAAACCTCAAGACCAGGGGCAATCGGGACCCTTGAGCAGAGATAGGTGAAGCACTCCCCGATGCAGTTTGAGGAGGAGGAGCACGCTGAGCAAACCGAGTCTTGGGAGCAGCCGCCCCGGGCTTGTTCCTCGCCGTCGCATTTTTTACCATTCTTTCATGGGCGGAAGGCATCTCACCTGCACAAACAAAATAAATATGTTAGACGACGAAGGGAAAAATATGTCGGGCAAGTCAAATAACTAAGACTACTGAGAAATCAAGGCATCCACATGAGTCTTGAACTCCAAAAGCGCCTTGGTGTTAATAAAACGGTACTCCACACACTGGCCACCGTCCTCCTCGTAAATCTCGCCCCCTTATTTGTACAACACTCAGCAAGACGAAAAGAGTTGACAAAGTTCACCTGCGTGTCATAGGTAACTGCATCCTGCCCGTCCAGCATGTGTGGCTGAGCAACATATTCGTTGGGCTCCTTGAAGAAGTGGCCAGGTCCCCAGTGAAAGGGAAACTTGAATTCTCTCTCCCCAACCAACTTCCCAGTCTCGTCGCGCATGTCATTACCCTCCTCGTCAAGGGAAATCGCCCAGACATACGTGCTGTCTTGAGCCCTCTCCGACACAGGCTCTATGATATATAACCTTTCTTTGAACGTCCGGATTGACTCCGAAAAAGGCTTGAACAACTTGCGGGGCTGTTTCAACGACACCCAGCCGTATCTCTTCCCCAATAACTGCCGCTGGAGATGGAAGATGGTGAAAAACAGAGGAAGAGTAGCTCCTATCCGCAAGTACTCACACGTCAACTCAAAGGCACGGATAAAAGCCTGCGAGTTGGGATGCAGCTGTGACGGAGCCAGGTCCAGATGCACGAAGACTGACTGCTGAAAATCGGTGAAGGGCAGCCTCAACCCCAGTTCTTTAAATGCGTATTTGTACATAGTGAACCACTCCCCGAAATTTGTACAAACCCAATCATCCTCGGAGGGGAAGTGCACTTTCCACTCCCCCTCTGGCCCAACGACCGTGAAGACATCCCCAAGATAGGTCGCGAAAGTAGATACGTGCTCGGCAGCTCAGCCACCGACCACTCCTCCGTAGAATCCTCAGCGACCTCCTCCCCGACTTCGCTGGGGATAGAGGAAACTTCCGTACTGCTGCTCTCCGAGGAGCTCTCCTCGGACGAGTCTATGATAATCTCCCCGTATGGCCCTGTCTCCATATAGATCACCTAAAAAGTAGAGAAAAAATTGAATTCGACGAAGAATCAAATCCACCCTTCCACCGCTAGTAAAGTGAAAGGGCGCGCAAAGGGATGAGGACGACGTCCCCGGCCTAAGCCCTAACATCAAACAAAAAATCAAGAGTCCCCAACGAGGATACGCTCGGGACAAACCACTCCCGCACGAGGAACTTCCTCGGGCCACTTCCCAGTTCCGTTTGAAGCTCCACCGGAAACTACAAACGTTCACCAGAAACTTCATCGAAGTACCAGAATCTGAGTAACTGCGGCGGTTACACATGCATCATCATCGCGACGACGCCAGAAACCCCTTACTCGCGAGATATCTAAGGGGCTCCAGCAGCCTCATCAGCGGCAGAAGATGACTTAGCCACCGTCCACCACCAACAGCCACCTGGAAAAGCAGCAGTACGTCATCTAAACCTATACCTAGCCACATGCAATATAAAAACAACCGTAAAAAAGGCAAAGGAACACAAGATCAGAGAGCTTACGTGGTTGAAAAGCTGGAAAATGGTTGCTCGGAACTGGTGGCGGCGGTCAAAGCAACGGACAATAGCTGCGGGCAAAGCTCTGAGTAAGACAAAGAAGAAGAGAGAGAAGCGAAAGTTCCAAATGGCCTAAGTCCTTCTCCTTTTATACTACTGAGAAGCACGTGCAGAGGCACTCCCTCATAGGTCATAATGGCAGTAGACTAGCCATCATTGCCTAATTACTGTAGCATAAGGCTCTAGGCACACGTGACGCCCTAACGTTTCAATTCTTCATAACCGTTAGTCTCCCTGTACGACGGGCAAGCCAGACACGGACACGGATCTCACGAACACCAGGAGCCACAGGCACCACGAGACAACTCCTTCCGTCACCAAACGATGACTCCGCACAAGTTCCCCGGAACAACGAGCTATCCTTAAGTCATCACTCCCATGCTCGGGAGCAACGACTTGGGGGGCTCCTGTTCTGGACTGGACCAATGGCTAGGCATGGCCCAATCCACTTCTGCTCCCAGAACGACCCAATTTCCTAAGTCCAATCCACAAAGGGGCAAAAGTTACCTTTCTGCCCCTCCAACCGGGCAAGGATTGCATCACCCCTCTCCGACACTGCTGCCCGTTCCGCACAGTTTCTTTAGTCCCCAAACAGCTAAGGGCGTGTGCCCGAAACTATGCCTATGCCCGACATAACGGCTAGTTTTGGGCACCCTTCCCGACATAACGGCTAGTTTTGGCCAGTTACCTATTCTTCGGGAAAACGGTTATTTCGCCCCGAAAATAGGACCGTTGGCCACGCGCTGGGGGCACTATTTAAACCCTCTCACTTGAGAGGGTCAGGTATCCAAAAATTATCCTAAGAACTCATACTTTGTACTTGCCTCTTTTCTCTGACCCTTTCTTACTTGAGCGTCAGAGTGCCTTGCAGGTACACCCCCTCCTCCTCATCTCACGCCCAGCATCACAGACGTACTTGGTGGCCCATCACAGGATCTGATCAAGCCTTCACGATCAAAAACCGTTTTTAAAAAATCAACTGATTTTATTAAAGTGATTTTAAGAACCAAAATGAACCATATATATGGTTAAGTTTGGTTTGATTTTAGAACCATGCACAACCCTAGTAACAACTACCTTATTTCCTTACTTGTACCAATTGGAACAATTTAGAAGCACCTCAACCATGGGATAACACTATTATATTAAACTAATAATAATATCAATTCAAGTTTTATAAAGTAAAATGGAACACACAAGCATTTCTATCAGAGTTTTGTTCATCCGATTGATATTAAATGTAGATAAATCAAGAGAATCTAGCTCAAAATAATTCAATTCTAAAGGACACTCTAAGGTGAGTTTTCTTAAAGCCTTGCTCTCTTATTGATATAAATGTAGACCAATCCGGAGAATCTGGTTCATAATAATTCAAATCTCAAGGAAATTCTAAGGTGAGTTATGTCAGAGGCATTGTTGAAAGTATTTTCAGCGGGTATTTGTTTTATCGTCTCCACAAGGATTAAAGTTGTATTACCTCCATTCTACAGTTTACTATGTCTTAAGTGAGGGTTTTAAAATGGTTTTGTTTGGTAACAATAACATTCATAAGAGTTTGTAGCAACGAGTAAAAGTTTAAAAAGATTTATCGGTTAAAAAGGCATATCAAGACTAGTTTTCATCAACCTATTTTGTATGTATTCGATTAATCAAGCATGTGAACTTTATTTATAATCAACATAACCACATATCGCTCATATATACCGCTCATGTATAAGATGGTATTGCAATTTTTACCGTATTGTTTAATCGACGATGTCTCAACCTATTAAATAATACAAATAACATTTATGATCCGATACAAAGTGAATATCAAATTCCACTTCCATGTCTAGACTTGGTCTTTGATAGATGATAAACTTATATCAAGACTCAAAAGGTGTTTCTCAACAATGATGTAAACCACAAATATTCAATAAAAGCAAAGATTATCATCTACATTGATTATCAAGTTGTTCACATACAAAAGATAAAAAGAAATACATACAAGTTAATATTGATTACATCTAATCTTGATACAAGAAGTTTAGCTACCCATAACCATGGTAGCTTGCTTCACAAGAAATGGAAGGAGATGAATGTGCATCTGAGTTGAATAATCGAGAAAGGATGCAAATCCAACTCCTATTAAATAAAGATCAATTGTAATGCTCAAAATCCGAGTTCTAGGGTTTTGTGTGAAAGGAAATGAGTGGAAAATGAAAGTATGGCAAAAAAGTGAACAAGAGGACATATAAATATCTAACAAATTATGCGCTGTCTCGTCCGACGAGCTAGGGCTCATCCGGCGAAGTCCACTTTTAGGCACTTCAAGTGCCTCTGATCATCAAATCGCCCTTGGAGGAAATATCTTATCTCGCCCGACGACCAACACCTCGCCTGGCGACCTCAAGTTCGCCAGACCTCGTCGGGCGACCATGATGCAGTTTTGGTTCTGGCTCTACAGTAAATTACCTCGCCTTTGGTTCGCCAGAGTTCGCCTAGAGAGCTCGATTTTTGATCGCCAAAGCTCTCCTGGCGAGGAAGCTGAATTTTTGCTTCTTTGCTTTTGCTCTCTTTTCTTGGTTTTGTGTCCCTTTTCTATGATTTCTTGACACTATTCATGCACACTAGCAAACACATAAGGGAAATCAAAGCCATACACAATTATGATGGTATTTCACACAAACTTATGGATTTAAATAATTGAAAACGCAAAAGAGTTCGAAAAATACCGAGTTTAAATGAGAAAATATAGTCAAAATTGGCACTCAACAGGCATGCTCAACAGGTTGATATTAAATGCACATCAACCTGAAGAATATGAGGTAAATTGTCTTTGAGGTGAATTGTCTCAGAGGTATGCTTATCCGATTGATATTAAATATGGATCAACCTGAAGAATCTTCTCACAATCCTTAAAAATAGATTTAATCACATAAATTAGAATCTCTATAGAAAGGCTATAACACTCAGGTGGTGTATAATTTCTTAATTATAGATACATAATCATAATAATCAACTACTTAAAAAGTATAATTATTCACTTATGAGTAACTAAATTCATTCTAGGTCAAGTTATCAACTAATTAAGCCAAAATAAGGTTAGAATGTAGGATTCCCACATGTTTTAGAGAGAGAGAGAGAGATGATAACACTATTTTAGTGTGTTACTTTGACCCATTTTATGTGGCATTTTTAGTTTAGGATTTAGTGATTTATTGTGAATTTAGCTTATTTCAGTATGATTCAGCTTTGAGCACATTAGGTGCTTCTTTTATGGTTTTCAATGTGTTTTTGTCTAAAAAGGAAGTCAGTTGATGGCAAGTTGAGGCGTGACCCTAAGAGACGGATTCTAGAGCAGAATGGAAAGTTGAAGAAAAGGAAGTAGTTGATAAATTAATCAATTATTTCATCAAGAAAATTGGAGAAAGGAGTTACTAGGGCTCACGTGGCAATATTCTGAAGAGCAATAGAGCAAGAGAAATTGGATAAGATCAAGGAAGCTAGAAGAAAAATGGTAGTACGGTGGGGACCATGCTGCAAAAGAGAGCCCATCACCAAACCACCAGTCATCCAAGCTGCTCCATCACTCTGCTACAGCCGCCTGCAAAAGCAACCTTGTCTCCCACCAACATCTGTACCATATAACTTACAAAGGAAGGATTGAGGGACAGCTGGTCCACATTCGAATTTGATATGGGCCTAACCTTAATTTCATCAAGAAACCCATGATCCAAGAAAGTAGAAACTCTCACTTCCACTCACCCCTATATAAAGAAGATTTGCACATTGAAAGAAAGAGAGTTGGAAATTTTTACACACAACAAACACAGTTCTTATTTCAGTTGTAGTTTTAGTTTATTTTCATTCCACAAGTTAGAGTATTGGTAGAGGGTCTTCTATTCTCATCCAGTCCTGTGCATTCTGCTGAAAGCTGTCGTGACTAAAGAGAGTTATTGTTGTTTACTCAATGCAAGAGATTTCTAAGTTACTATTAGGTTGCATTTCTTTACTTAACTTTGTAAGAATATGTTTCCTTTTAGTTTCACTTCAGTAGTTTGTACTCAGCTCACTATGAGCTAAACCCTTGTTTGATGAGCTTAATGAAGTTAGTATAAATGTTATTTTTATGTTGGAATGATGTGATGTTTAATGTCTTATTTTGTTATGTGTTTTATGCTATATACTTGATTCTTAGAGTGATCAACTAGGAAAAAGGTAAAAGCTTGTTGTTGAGAGAGATCCAACAAACAAGTGGATTTCATAACAAAAGTGGTTAATAACGTAGGATAGAGATATTTACTTAATTCAACTTGCTTAGAGATAAGAAGTTGAGACCATAAAGAATTTCAGAATTAAAACCAGACGTATTTTAGGGTTACAAGTGAGACTTAGAGATTTGTTCCCTTACCCTAGTTATGCATATTTTTGATGTTGTAGAGATACACCACTAGATCACGTTCTGACCTTTTGAGGCACGACACTTCACATCATAAAAGCATTTTAGCAACAACTATACTAATGGATTTTTGCTCATCAACTACTCTCTCTCTCTCTCTCTCTCTCTGATATTTTAACTCTTTTTTAGCTATTAACTTTATCTTAGTTAACTGTGTGTTGCTCTTGTTCTTTATTATCATTATTTTGTCACCTTGCTAATACTATCTCTTAAACAAAGAAATTAATACTTGTAGTTCAAAGCTTTCATCACTTCCTTGTGGGTTCGACCTTTACTTTATCACTTGCTGCATTATCAAGCATGTATACTTGCATGTGACACTTTTGCTTTAAAACCACATACAAAAGAAAAGCATTACATATAAAGCAGAACAAGTTTTTGGCGCCGTTGCCGGGGAAGTGAATAAAAGTTTGAAATAGTGTATTTATTTTTTGTTTAAGATTGTATTTGAGCCTTTAATGTTTACTGTGATTTGGTGTCACGATAGGCTTAAGCTATTGCATTTGAGCCTGAAGAATGGACCATGGAGTTTTGACATAAACCTTTTGGTTCTTAGTAGGATTTCTGGAGAAGAACAACCCTCTGATCTGAACATGCACTATGGTACATTATGGGTGCGCATATATGAACTACCTTTAATGCTTAGATCCGAAACAATGGCAAAGAAAACTGGAGGTATACTTGGGCAGTTTGAGGAGCTGGATACCAAGGAGGCACATAGGAACAGGTGATTTCTGAGGATAAAAGTAACTTTAGATTTTAAGAAGCCTCTTAAGAGGGGTATAATGGTGAGATTTCAGGTACGAACGATTACGACCTTCTGCTTCGTCTGTGGAAAGCTAGGGCAATAACTCAAAGATTGTGAAGCGGTTGGAGAACTGAGTGAGGAAGGATTTGTAGATCTTGAAGAACAGGAATGGGACATAGTTGAGGTCCTCTCCTTTGCTAAGGGTCCAAGAGAACGTGAGTAAAAAAGAATCTACTTCAAGTTCATGTAGCAAGAGTCTGTTAATATTTCTTCTAGCCAAAGCAGATGTGAAATCAAAGGAAAAGGGAAAGAAGCGGAGGAAGGCGAAGTAGAGCAGCATAAAGGCAACTCTCCTGAAGGGCAGGGGAAAGAAATTATTGCGAGTAAGAGTTGTGAATAGGAAGGTCAATTTTTAGAGAGTAATGCAAAATGAAGTGTTCAGATTTTTGTGAAGGAAACTTTTGAAATTGAAGCTATGGCGGAATCTTTTGGAGCGATTGATATTTCGAATACTGGAAAAGAGAAAAAAGACCGTTAACTGAGAATAAAGGAAAGATAAGGAAATGGACAAGGAGACAAAATCCCAGGAAGACAAACCTAACACAGGAGCTTAAAAAGGAGGTGGAGTGTGGAAAGAGGAACTTAGTGGAGGTGATGGTTCTTGATGACACTGTGGAAGATTGTGAAAAAGGGGAAACTAAGTTGAAAGGGAACGAGGAGGTCAGTAACATTGTAGCCAAAGTACCAGAGGTGGTGTTGGACTCCCAACACCGCCTACAACAATGAATCTCTTAAGTTGGAACTGCAGGGGGTTGGGGAGTCCCCATGCAGTTCGAGCCTTGCTGAGGCTCCTAAGGAACGGAAATCCCGATATGGTGTTCTTAATGGAAACGTGTCTTAAGCAACAAGAGGTCTTGATATTAAAGTTGAGAGTGGATTTTACAAGATGTTTGAGTGTTGATTGTATTGGTAATGGAAGGGAGCGTGCGGGTGGAGTGTTATTGTTCTGGAAGAATGATCTGCAGATTAACATCACTTCCTTCTCTATCAACCATATTAGTGGTCACGTGGCTGATGATCTAGACAGTTAGGGTTGGGACTTCAACGACATTTATGTCTATCTGGATGAGAAGCGCAAGAGACACACTTGACTTCTTCTGCAGAATCTGGTTCGTGATGGAGGCAATAAATCCATTAGCTTTGGGGACTTCAACGACATAATTTCCGAAGAGAAGAAGAAGGGCGAAAATGTTCATTCCTCCAATCAGATGTCTTGGGGCAGACAAGCCATGGATACTTGTGGTGTTGCTGATCTTAGGTTTGAAGGATACCCATATACGTGGACTAACGGTAAGAGAGGGGGAAAATATTCAATGTAGGTTGGATCGTGTGTTTGCTTACAACGAGTTTATAAACAGATTTTCCCCAATCAGAGTGATTCATTTGCCTAGATATAGGTCAGATCATGCTGTGATTAGAGTGGACTAGGAGGCAGATTCGAGAGCTAAAGAAAGAAGGGGAATTTATCAATTCAAATTCGAAGAGAGATGGAATAAAGACCCCAAATGTGCAGAGATTGTGAAACAAATTTGGAACAGCAGTACGTTACAAACTATGGGGAAACTGGGAGAATTGCAAGGTCTAAGTGATCACTTTAAGAAGTACAGGTTGGGTGAGGTGAGAAAGGAGATATGAAAGATTGAGAGCATGCTAAATGAAGACGACAAATGAGACTCCAGTGAGAATTCCATTAACCTGTACAAGGTTCTGGAGAATCAACGAAACAATTTATTGCAGATCGAGGATGTCACGCGGTGACAAAAAAGTAGAGATGTTTGGTTGCAATATGGGGTTAAAAACAACAAATTCTTTCATAAAAAGTAGAACAGAGAAGACAAACAGTATATCCAAGCTGAAAGATGATAATGACAATTAGTGGAGACGAAATGATCATTGCAAAAGGCTACTGTCGAGTAACTTTGAAAATATTTTTATTTCTTCAAATCCAAGTTCCATTGAAGAGGTGTGCAGTGTTGTTAGCGGAAGACTTCAGCCTGATGATGTCAAGTAGTGTGATGAACCTTTTACGGCGCAGAAAGTTAGAGCCTCTCTTTCTCAAATACATCCATTGAAAGCTCCTGGTATCAACGGTTTACCGACACTATTTTACCATAAGTATTGGGATATGGTTGATTTGGATGTTCGTAATTTAGTTCTAGGTATGTTAAATAGAGGCAGTGATCCTAGTTCTTTCAACTCTACTCATATTGCGCTGATTCCAAAAGGTAAAAGTCCTCCCTCTCCAAAGGACTACAGGCCAATAAACCTGTGCAACATGGTGATGAAATTAGTGATGAAGACTATAGCAAATAGGCTCAAGCGGATTCTGCATGACATCGTTGATGAGGAGCAGAGTACTTTCATTAAAGATCGTCTGATTATGGAAAATGTGTTGGTAGCTATAGAATGCTTCCATTGGCCTAAGAAGAAATCTAAAGGAAAACGTGGACACATGGCTCTCAAGCTTGACATGTCGAAGGCATATGATAAATTAGAGTGGAAGTTTGTGATCCAAGTGTTAAATACGATGGGCTTTCCTCCCCAATTTGTCATCCTCACTGAAAGATGTATTTCTACAGTCTCTTTCCGTGTGCTTCTCAATGGCCAACCGTGTAGAAGGTTTTTACCAGGCAGGGTCTCTGTCAAGGAGACCCCTTATCACCCTATTTGTTTGTTTTGTGTGCAGATGCTCTTTCGGGTCTTGTCAAAAAAGCAATGCTGGAAGGAAGTATTCATGGATTGTAGATTGCTTATAAAGCTCCCAGTATCTCTCATATCTTTTTTGCAGATGATGCTCTTCTATTTTCAAGGGAAAATATCAATGAGGCATTTTGTGTTCTGAATGTTATGGAAAAGTATCAACGTGCTTCGGGGCAACTGGTAAATCTAGATAAATCTGAGGCTTCCTTTAGTTGAAATATGCATGAAGAAGATAAAATATTGATCCGGGCCAGGATGGGTGTTAAGACAGTGGAGAGCCATTCTAAATATTTAGGATTACCAGTGGTCTTCGGAAGATCCAAGAAGGAAGTTTTTGTGCTGGTGGTGGAACGAGTCTGGAAAAAGATAAAGGGTTGGAGGAGAGGTTTCTATCTAGAGCTGGGAAGGAAGTGTTAATCAAAGTGGTGGCTCAGGCTATTCCCAACTATATCATGAGCTGTTACAAGTTACCGGAAGCTATCTTCCAGGAAATTGAAAGCCTTATAGCTAAATTCTGGTGGGGTTCAAGAAATGGAGAGAGGAAACTGCATTGGTTGAGGTGGGATAGGTTGGCAAGATAAAAAGGTGATGGCGGAATGGGCATTCGAGGGATTAGCGAATTCAATACCAGCTTATTAGGTACGCAATATTGGAGATTATTGTCATAGGAGGGATCACTCGTGGAGAGAGTGCTGAATGGTAGATATTACCCTCGCCGCGACATTGAAGATTGCAAGATAGGTTATACTCCTAGCTTTGCGTGGATGAGTATTTTAAGTGCTAGACATTTGGTGCAGATGGGTTTTCGGTGGAGGATTGGAAACAGAGCGAAAGTCATGGTCCTCAAAGACAGGTAGATCCCGTGTAACCCGAGTTTTAAGGTCCTTGAGCATCGTGGCAATTTGAGTTCTGAGACAAGAGTTTATGATTTGATTGATCAGGACTTGGGATGCTGGAAGAGATAATTAATAGAATTTAATTTTGGCCATTGTGAAGCTTCATCCATTACCAGCATCCCCCTTTCTTTTTGGAACGTGAATGACGAATTAATTTGGCATTACGAAGAGAATGTGGCTTATTCTGTCAGATCAGCTTATCATTTGTGTACGAGCGGAAGGGTTAGTCTTCAACCGGGTCCCTCCCATGTGTCTAATCAGAAGCTGTGGAAACTTATTTGGAAGGTTCCCCTTAGCAATAAGTGAGGAATTTCCTTTGGAGAGCAGCCAAGAACATCCTCCCAACTAGAGGTAACCTTTTGAAAAGAGGTATGCAATTAGATCCCTCATGCCCTTTCTGCCACAATGATGTGGAATCAGTTGATCATATCTTATTAAGTTGCAATTTCTTTAGACATACTTACTTTTCTTCCTCCATTGGTCTTCGTATGCAGAGAGATACATATTTTTGCTCATGGCTGGAAGCTATTCTGTATGGAAATGATAAGTGGGCTATTCAAGTGGTTTATTCTTTGGTTTACAACATTTGGTATGCGAGGAATCCGCTGGTGTTTCAGTCGTTAGAGCAATTTTTGGTGTTGGTGGCTAGGGTGGCTGTAGACGCGGTGTTTGAGTTTAATAGGTGGAATCCGTCTCTTTGCGCAAAAAATCGCATACCTGTGTGAGATGTTGTGGCTGGGAAACGAGTTCACATTCTGCAGGTTAACGCAGGGGTATGGGATAATGGAACCATTTCTTTCGGTTGTGTTATCAGGAAGGAAGATGAGATTGTTTTGACTGCGTGCGATGAGGAAATGATGACTACGGAACCTTCGCTTGCGGAGATCCTCGCGATCAGGTGGTGCTTACAATTGGCCAAGAACATAAACACGAAGGAGATTTTCATCCAATCAGATTCAAAAGTTGCAGTGGATTGCATCAATGCTTGCTTAGATAATGCAGTTTTAGACCCTATTGCTGAGGATTGTAGGTTTCTTATGACTACTTTCAAAATTGCTTATGTTATGTTTATCTGTAGGAACTCAAATTTTGTTGCCCATAATTTATTTAGACTTAGACATTCTGTTAGCAATAGGACTTGGTTGGGGGCTTGTCCCATTTAGTCCTCTCCATCTGGTGTATCTCTGCTTTCTATTTTTTATTGAAATTATTTCCCCATAAAAAAAAATCATTCTAGGTCATTCTTATCCTCTCTAGATTGATTCATATCCTTATAAAATTTATCTATACTTATTACTGAGACGCCAAAATTTAAAAGGTTTCTAAACTATCAAAAATTTTCTTAAATCAACGAGTCTTAATTGAATAAGTTAATTATCAATCTAATTTATCTCAATATAAATTTCATCAATTCATCCTACAAATTCAAATACATTTATATTAATATACTTAGTTATCCTAAAGTTACATAAAATCCACACACAAGGTTATGCTTAAAAATCATCAATTTCATCTGATTATGTGTACATGGCTACATGCATTTCTATCAAAATAGTCTCAATGTTCAGTTTTCTACTAATCAATCGTCAACTTTATCATATCAAGTCGGATTTGAGTATTAGAGCTTTCGTTGGAAATTTAAATGTGTCTTTTGTACTAATATGATTTTTATTATACAAGAAAGTGTCTTAAATAATACAGTTTCATGAAACAATATACAAAGTTACTAAACAAAATAAGGCAGTGGGATTTTGAAAAACTTGTACTTTATTTATCTCTAACAATTTTGAATGTAATTTATTAAAACCCGTTTATATGTTTCAGAAAATTGAGTCTAGTTTGAAATAGCATAAAAACAACTTAATCCAAGTAATATATAATAAGATATGAACAAAATACTAGAACAACGCCATGCAGAATAGTTAAGCACTAACCAGAATTTGCACCTCAATTATGTCATTCCAAATTTAAGGAAATCAAGAAACTTTGGTGCCTGTTTCATGTATAGTTGTGTCTAGTGTCTTTTATTTAAATTTTCATTCAAAAACAACTTGTATAGAGAAAGTTATAAAGAAATTGGCAAGAGAATACACATCTAATTTTACAAACGACATCACGCAGTATATTCATTCCGCAAATTGAATTTTATGGTTCTTACGCTACACTTAACCAATTCTGTAATACCCTAGTTCTCTAAGCATCTATTATCATACTAAGTCATAGAAACTAGTATGACTAATGAGAGTGATTAAGACTAATCCAACTCAAATTATAAAGGGGTGGCGTGTTAGTGAGTAGAGTATAAGAGCAAGGGTATTGCGGGTATTTCTCAAGATAGCTATTTAAGGCTCATTTCCAGAGGAAAACTCATTTTGTACATTCTAATTCTCTTTCTTCAGTTCTTAGAATTTAGAATGGAGAGAGTCTTGAGAGAGAAAAGAGAGACGTGCTATAAAGGGGAAAGGTGAGAAAAGGGTTTTGTCAATGGCATGACAACGTTGGAGTGTTCACTTGAAGAAGGATCTTTGAAGAGGTTGCGAATCGCGATCATCATCAATTTCATCTCCTCATCATCCCATTTCGTTCATCCAAGTTCTATTGTAAGGTGGGCTTTTTAGATAGTTGGGTAGCATAACTGATAAGTGCCAAAATGTCGTGTTTTGAGTAGTAGTTTTGCGGCACTTATCGATTCATTTGTATTGAATTCTTTGAATAAAACTCCATTTTGTTTGTAAAAGTGTATATTTAGTGTATACTAGTATTTTCGTGTAAATATCATTGAGTTTAATTATTTTTATCTCATTTTTGTAGGTATTCAAGCATTGATATTTCTTCATTGTTAGATAGAGCATTGAATAAGTTTTATGACGCTTCCAACTGGGCCTCAAACGGAGTTACGGTTCGAAAGTTATGAAGAAAACAAGATACTGATTTTTTCTACTGTTAGCTCTCGCCCCGAGCTCGCCGGGCGAGCCTGAAGCGAGACAGAAATTCCAGAAGCAACAAAAAAAGCCGCCTAAGCTCACCGGGTGAACCGTTGCTTCGCCGGGCGAATTTGTCTGGGTAGAAACACATTAAAAGGGGTAAAAACATATTTTTTTTAGGTAATGTATTGAGGTATTTGTTCCCAATTCATCAAACATTCATTTTTTAGTAGATTTAGCTTAGAAACAACACATGGAGTGTGCATCTTGACGATCCAGAGTCAAATCCACTTCAATCGGAGTTGACAAATCGTGAGATTTGTGTTCTTCTTCTCTCTTTTCTTTGTATCCTCTATTTGTTGGGGTTTTGTATGTAAGTTTATCTTGATTGTATGTATATTTATGGATCTTTGTATAAAACCTCTTTTACAACGCTTTATCGTTGGTTATCTTTGATTTTTTACTTAATGGGATTGCATTGTTATAGACATTTACGGTTCGAACTCGATCTAAGATGAACATTTGTTAGATTCTAAACTCTAGACATAGATTTAGGTCTAATATTCGTGTGGGTATCAGTTCTTAATGCTTCGTGTTGTTGATTTGTGTGAGACATCACCGATGAGACGATACAGTTGATCTCTCGACTTTGCGTTAGACATAACCTCTGTTGTGAGCGACACGTGGGGGTTTGGACGAGTGCTTTAGGTTGAGTGCATTTGATCCATATATTTTTTAGTACATGATGGGTAGAACGAAATACAACTCCTGACGAATTTTCTCATGTCTTAAGAATGTGTTTATTTTCTTGTTTTATGTTTTTCCTTTTTCACTTTTATTCCAAACCATTTAAACCCAAACTCAATAACATTTAAATTGTCGAACGGCAGTTCAATAACACTAATCTATGTGGACACGATAATTTCCTGGATAAATACTTCCAAAAACTTTTGTTGCTTGCCGCTTTACCGCACCAACAAAATGACGCCGTTACTGGGGATTGGTGTTTTTATTAGATCGCATTGCAATAGTTTTTTTGTTTTTGAGTTTTGTAGATATCGTATATATTGTCTATTTTCACTTGTTTATAATGATACTTGTATATGTTGACCATATTTGTGAATTTTACATGTTTTGCATACTTGTGAATATAGTGTATATATTTGTTTCTCTTCACGTTTTCCAAAAGTGTGGTTAGACGTGTAGTTCTGGTTAGAGCTCGAAGAGTTGAGAGCAAAGGCGGGAGTGAAAGCATTTGGCTCTTCTGAAGTAATGTGTTGGTTTGTAAATAATATGCGTCAATCTTACGACGTAAAACAAGCATGTTGTATTGTTTTTAGTTTCTTTATTGTTTTTATTGTATTAGTAAAGGTGGTGTGGTGAATTGGTTAAACAAGTTGAAGTTGGACCAGGTCTTAAAATTCTCAAATCTTCACTTTTCAACTTGTTTAATTCAATTTCACCCGATCTTTTAGTATGTTTATAGTAGTTTGTTTTAATTTTTTTATTTTTGTGTTTGTCCAAGAGTTTGTTTTGAGTATCTTGAGAAAGTTTGAGGTGATTTTCCAAGTTGACCATTTCAACTTGCGGATGTATGGTAATGTTATTGTTTTGAAGTTGGTATACGCCAGATACTCGTTTATCGCTTTCTATAGCATAAGATGTTTAAGAAACTTTTCATTCGTACAAATTCCATGTCATTCATTCTTTTACATTACTTGTTTTTTTATTGAATCACTTTAGTTCCCTTTTTACCCCCAAATGTGAGGAAGCTTTCCATTGTTCATATATGCTAGAGGCCACAATTCTTGTTTTAACTGGATTTCATTACGTGTAATCTTTTGTTTGTGTTGATTGTATGAAAGCATGAAAATGATCAAGGCATTTTGTTTGATTATTGAGCACAACTACCTAATCAAATAGTCAATTCACCTTATGAGTGTGTGAACTTTTGTTAACCCCTTTTGAGCCTTTTTGTCAATGTCCATGTTGTTTTTGAACTTGATGCTTGTCTATGAGTATTAGTTCACCTTTTTGAATGGATGTTGATTATTTGTTTTCTTGAACCCTCAACCATGTGTTGTTGTTTGAATTTTTACCTTGCCTTAGAAAGTAGGGAGTATTCACACACTGTTGTTGGTTGAATTCAAGTTGGGGAGAGCAATATTTGCTCACTTATGTTGTTGGTTGCTATGCTGTTGTGAAAAAGAAAAGAAAAAGAAAGAAAAAAGAGAAAAAGAAAGAAAAGAAAAAGAAAAAAAGAGAGAAAAGTTTTGAAAAAGAAAAACAAAAAGAGTATCAAATAATTGTGCTAATAAGTAAGGTGTGTTTGGTGTAACACTTGGGATGAAAGAAGAAGTTTGATTGAAATTTTGTGTTTGAACTTTTGTGAGTTGATCACTCCCTTAGGTTTAGACAAGTTTTTGTTTCGATTAGATTTAGGAATTACCCATTGTTTGTTAACCAAGCCACATTACAACCTTGAAAAGCCCTTGTGATTCTTGCCTTTGTATTTTCAATGTGAATTTTTGGATGAATGCATAATTTAGTCTTTTGTTCGCAAGATTGTTGGATGAGTGTCAAATCCCCACCTTTGTGTGTTTTTCATCCCTCGATGAATTTTTGCTAGGTGTGATTCATGATTTAGCTTGTGTTGTTTTAGATTTTTTGGCATGATTTTTGTACTTAGGATTTGTTTCGTTTTCATGTTGTCATTGTAGGATGGTGGTAGGTGTTTACTTTGCTTGTACGTTTTTAATTTGAACCATACATTTGTTTTCCGTTTTAAAAAAACTTGTTGATTCGTGATTCTTAGATTATCGTCTTTTGTTTCTTTAAGTTGTTTGACTTTGTTTGAAGACAAACAATGTTTTAAGTTGGGGAGAGTTTGATAAGTGCCAAAATGTCGTGTTTTGAATAGTAGTTTTGTGGCACTTATCGATTCATTTGTATTGAATTCTTTGAATAAAACCCCACTTTGTTTGTAAAAGTGTATATTTAGTGTATACAAGTATTTTCGTGTAAATATTATTGAGTTTAATTGTTTTTATCTCATTTTTGTAGGTATTCAATCATTGATATTTTGTCATTGTTAGATAGAGCATTGAATAAGCTTTCTGACACTTCCGATCAAATGGAGTTACGGTTCGAAAGTTATGAAGAAAATAAGTTGCTGATTTTTTTCTACTGTCAGCTCTCGCCCCGAGCTCGCTGGGCGAGCCTGAAGTGAGCCAGAAATTCCAGAAGCTGCAGAAAAAGACGCTTAAGCTCGCCGGACAAATTTGTCTAGGCAGAAACACATTAAAAGGGGTAAAAACACATCAAGAATTGGAATTACTAGAATTGACTAAAACAGGGCGGGTTTAAGGTGGGACAAGCTGAACGAATAGGTGCGACTTCTGGATGAATGTTTGAGAGCACTTGTTTAACGTATGCGACTTTATCCGACTTGATAGGTAAGATAATTATTGTGGTTGGAAGAGAATCTTTACCGTATATCCTCTTTATGTCGGCAAGGATTGTGTTACCCTCAACCCATTCCGAAACTATATAGCCAAAATGGCAGTTTGGACAAGGCTCCTCATTGAACCTTATCTGATATCCATTGCTAAATATATAAGGCATGGGAGTAACCACAAAAACACTCTTAAAACCAATTCCTGAAATTCAACCATATGAGCATATAAGTCCTTGTTAAGAAACATTTAAGACATAAGAAGAATGTTGTGATGTACCTTTGTCTCCTATGTAACTAGTGTTGATGTTTCCTCTCTTTGTTGATAGATTGAAACCGCAAATGGAATCAATGTTAGTTGGGGAGAAGCCGGTTTCATTGTTGAAAACAAGCAAAGTGGCTTGAGCACTGGTAGCAGTAATGTCATGGGAAGTGATGACAAACTCGAGTGTTGGATTCACTCCTTGATCATAGTGGTTATCCTCAGCATTCTGTGTAACATGATTGCATGGAATAAGAATAATGATGAAAATATAAGTAATTAGAGTGTAAAAATATGTACCTGAATAAGCTCGATGATGAAACGAAAAGCTCTTGAATTAAGTCGAGTACTCATAGTCTCCAGAAATCTATGATGACCTTTAGCGGAAGGATTAGGTCTTCCGCCTGCAGAATACTTCACTCTTCGTATCTCTTCAATGTGTTCTTTCGGTGAATACATAATGATGATCTAAAATGATGATGATCAAACTGTTCTAAGGTATTTTTTTTATATTATTCACACTATGTCATGCTAGTTATGTGAGTTTTTATAATAGAAAATTACTATATATGATTTTAGTTTCCGTAAAAGAATTTATATGAAATAATAGTCCTATTTTTTTAAAAAAATTATATAAATTATTTAAATAATTTATATAATTTATATAACTTATACAAAAATTTAGAAATCAAATTTCTTTTTAAAAATATATGGACCAACTTAATAAAATCACTAAAAACATAATTATCGACCGTTTTTTAAATATTATTCTCCCTGTCGCAAATTATAAACTACTTTGTCAAATAAATATGTTTTAAATTATAAGTTATTTTACAATTTTAATAAAATATGTTTTAAATGAATATTAGGATGCTAATTTATATTTGCACGAAGTTTGAATTTAAATGTATTTTTTAAATATTTATATCTTTATTCAAAACTCTAAATTGAATAATCACACTTGTCAATTTAATTAATAATCACATTTATCAATTATTTAAATAATTCAAATGTATTTTTTGAATATTTATATCATTATTTAAAACTCTAAATTGAATTTTCCTAATCTCACATTATTATTCAACCTTATAATAAATTATTATTATATGAAAAAATAAATTTTTTATGATTTTACAATATTATCTTTTATTTATTACATATAAATGAAAAAAAAATTATAAAATAATAATAATAAATGATAGATGATAGTATATTAGAAAAAATATTATAAAAGTTATATTGAAATTTGTAAAATAACTTATAATTTGAAAAATATTTTTTTGACAAAGTAGTTTATAATTTAGGACATGGAGAGTAATATTTAAAAAACCGTCGATAAATATGATTTTAGTGATTTTATTAAGTTGGTCCATATATTTTTAAAAAGAAAATTAATTTCTAAATCTTTGTAAAAATTATATAAAATAATTTATATAACTTTTACAAAATTTTTGGAATATTAGTGTTTAATTGAGTAGCATTTAATTATAGATTTATTTGTTGAGAAAATTAATTGAGTAGCGTTTAATTATAGATTTATTTATTAAATTTCATATCAAATAATTAAATTAAGAAAATTTTACACTTTTTATATGAGGATATTTTGCTAAAAAAAAAATATAATGTAAGGGTAGAGGAATAAATGATGGGGTATGCGGTAAAATTTTCTCAATAGAAACATATCATTTTGCCATGTCATTTAAAATTTTTAAAAATTACAGTCTGATTTGACAGAATTCATGATCGTGATTGGTTGACAGTGTAAAAATATTTTACACTGTCAGTGCATCACCCATTTTCTTTTATATATATATATATATATATATATATATATATATATATATATATATATATATATATATATATATAATTAAGGTTAGGGCCAATTTTATTAGAATAATTAAGTATAATTAGATTTAAATTAGATTAAAATTACGAAATTCTTTTTCTTCCTTCACCGTAAACATCATGATTTAAAAACATTAATAAATAAAGAAATAGAGAATATAAGTTTTTATGAGAACTGTTCGCAAATTTAAATTCACGTCTTCTGTACTACCAATTAAATTGCGTTAACATATTGGATTAAAATTACCTATATATTATTCTAAAAAAAAACCTATATATTTATTTTTCTAATAAACACTATAAAGATCATCATATAAAAACATTAATAACTAAAGAAGAGGATATTTAAAAAGTAAGGAATCAATATGTTTTTTTGAAAAAGAGTAAGTGATTAATTTTTAATCTATAACAAGTCATTTAAAATATCATGAGCCTACTTATGTTTTCTTAGAAGTGTTGAAAAATTACCCCATACATGAAGTACGTACATATAATTTTGTATGAATAAAATAAATTTGTAGAATTATTCAAAAAATTGATTTTTTCTTTAAAAATTAAAATATTTTAAAGCCGTTTACTACAACAAAGCTACATCAAGAAAATGAACGTTGAGACTTTTATTTATATTATGAAGAAAAGAATTTTTCAATGTTTTTTGAATAAAAATAGTTTTTTCATTTATCATGTCAAACCTTAGTATTTAAAAATAGATTTAATATACAACCTTTGGCCAAAAAAAAGATTTAATATATAAACAAACATATCCACACAAAAAAGCTAGAATTTTTTACGTAAATACCCCTAAGTTTGGAAAAAATTCCCTAAATAACTCTCTAGGGCGTAAATCAAGACATCCTAAGGGAACCATCTAGGACTGCTCCTGAGACTTCGACCCCTCAAACACCGGGCGTAAATCAACAACAAGGGGGGCGAGTACAACGAGTACAACGGCTGCAACGAGTGCAACGAGTGAGGGTCCCTAGGAGATGTGGAACTGGTGGCCGGTTGGATGCACCCGGTCACGAAGATTAATTAATGTAATATTTTATTAAATTAATGAAAATTTTATATCATTCTGCAGACAAAATCAATATAATATTCCAATATTTTAAAAAAACACAAAACACACCATGTCTCTACTTGGATTGGCGACTTGGTTTAACCTTTACACTGTGTCTCCACTTGGATTGGCGGCTTGGTTCAAGCTTTACACTGTGTCGCCAATTGCACTGGCGACTTGGAAGGGTGTCTCCAGTTGAATTGGCGACATGGTTCAACCTCTACAAGGGAGTCGCCAATTTCATTGGCGACATAGTTCAAACCAAAACCCTAATTGGAGCATTTTGAAAATATTTTTCAAATATGGGTTATTTAGGAAATTTGTTCCAAAATTAGGGGTATTTACGTAAAAAAATTCAAAAAGCTACGTGGAAAAAGAGTTTTAGAAATATAATGCTCTATGTTTCTATCTATGTTCCTACATTTTGCACCCAACCAAATTATTTACCAAATATCTCAAACGTATCTAATAATAGATATTATTTTTATAATAAAAACTATTATAAATCAAAAGTGTGGAATTCTTTTAGGGAAACTAAAATAGAATATTATGGACATCTCCATAACATATTCAAATAAACATAAATTTTATAAGAGGCTATATAGTCTATAACTATGGCTATACTTAAATTATTCATCAATTTCATGCTATATGTTATATAAACTGTTATTATAATTTTGTTAGAGTATTAGTAGTTGATTAGTAACTAATTAAGTTGAGTTTGGTAATTATTAGCAGGTAAGTTTGCATTGAAGAGAAAAGAGAATGACACAAAAGTAATAAAGAGAATAGTTCATTGTTCAGCAGCAAATTCAATACAACCAGCTTGGCCAGGAACAGCTATTCCTGAACCTAGTGTTTTCAAAACATGGGATGGACCAAAACCCATCTCTGTCTTAGGTTCAACTGGTTCAATTGGAAGTCAGGTATACATATCAACATTCTAAACATTCTTGGAATAAACAATATAAAACCTATAATGTGATTAACATTGATGAAAACTTAAACCTCTTTTCCATTTTCAATTCACAAACAAAATATCTAAATGATGATGAAAAATAATAGTGTATGAAAAACTCAAGAATATGAAGTAAGTTGATCAACTATTCAAACATAATAGAAATCATTACATGTATTTTTTCACTACTGTTGTTCTCTGACAAACATATTGGCATCTTCAAAGCCAACCAACACACTAACAGTGTATGAAAAACTCAAGAATATGAAGTAAATTGATCAACTATACAAACATTATAGAAAGCCTTTCATGTATTTTCACACTACTGTTGTTCTCTGACAAACATTTGGTCATCTTCAAAGTCTACCAACACACCAAGTCTCTTCAATTCATCTTTGTAAGATAAAAAATTTTCTCCATAAAATGTTTTATCAATTGCAGAAAAGCATGGATCGTTTCGCAAAATGTGGTTACACTTCTGATCATCCAAGAAACATTGACTTGGTATTTTGAAACCCAGGTTTGTCTTCAGGCAGCTTGTTCCCTTCAATCTATCTAAGAGTTTACTAGGGTCTTTCACGGATCTGATGCACTGCATTATCAAAAGAACAGCCTCCGCTGTCAAAGAAGCCAAATCGGAAGGTGATTTTAAATGCTCGACGACAAATTCATATTTCCCCCTTAACTCAACTTTCACGGTAAGCAATTTGAGCTCCTCCATGTACTCATGCATTTCCTCATCTAAAGGGTTGACAAAAGTGATATCACTAATTTCTTTCGCAACTTGCCATTCTATATGTTTCAACACTGTTCCCTCAAACCCTTTTTTGAAGGCATTCACAAAATTGTCCGAAAGAGGTTTCTTTTTATTCCTAAGATGTTTTATGACTTTAAGCATCAAAATAAAATCCTCCTTACATAGCTCAGTAAGATTATTCGATGACAAATACGTTTCTGAAAAAGATTCGTATAGAAAACTAGCATATGTTTGAATGGTATTTTCATGGCTTGTTTTGATACAGCTAATAATGGTTTTGGCAAACTTTACCACATCCAACTCAGTAACTTTAACTCTCTCTTTAAGCCAAATACCCAAACTGGAAAATTTATGACACAGATCTACTGTTTTTTCTGGTATAAAGAATATGTTGTTTGGAGCTCCAAGTCTGTTGTTCCAATGTATCAGCCACTTGAGATCGGGATGTGAAGCTCTAGCTATTCGCTTGGCATTTGCTGTGCATTCATGAACACTGAAAAATGATGGATTATTCTCTGCTGACTCATATTTAATCAACGGAATACTCTTCATGCTTGAGTCATAAAACAAAGACCAATACTCGGCAACAAAGCTTAAAATCTTGATATATAGTTCATCTGATACTCTCTATACAAGACGGGATTTAGAAATACACTCAGCATACCAATCGGCTTCCACAAATTTCAACCGTAACATGCCGAGTACGGGAAGATACTCATCTTTACAAAAGGAATGACACAAGATCTTCCTCCCACTATAAGAGGATAGTTGAGGCAGGGTCACTCCATTTTTTTGGGCTTCAACCAAAACTTGATTGAATTCTGTGAACACTCGCCTAACTTCATCAGGCCTACAATACTGTCGCTCTAGAAAGGGTTCAATTGGAATAATAGTTTCAGCAAACAATCTTTTCGCTATTTCCTTCCTCATATGTTCAAACTTCACTTCTGGAGAAGATTCACATGGGATCATCTTGAACATTGAAACCACATTGGATGCTGGAGGATCAAATTCTTGCCCCAATCCCATACAAGCGGATGATTAAAGCTTTCTTTTGCTGAGAGCTGGATGGAGTAGGTCTGAACAGTCGCACTTCTGGTAGTCTCACAAAAAATTTCTTTTGAAAGTGATAAAATGTGTTGTTGACTTTCAAAATTTTTGACCGAGAGTTTTTTGAGTTTGGTAAGAAATAAAAGAGATTCTTGGTTAACCATTGAGAGCTCTACTTTAAGTAGGGGTGTGCAAAAAAACCGGTTATGCTTAACCAAATTGGTATCCAAATTGTTCCATTTTTAAAAATTCAAACCAAATGTCAAAATATAAATTCGGTTATCCATTTTATTATCCAAATATAAACCGGTAACCATATGTTTAGTTATTGGATATCCAAATTTTACTATGTGTTAAATTTATATATTTGTTTTTTTTTTATGTTTCATTATATAATTGGATTACTATGTTTCATTACCGGATAACAAATTGGATTACTATGAAACATTAAATTTAAATATGAAACATTATAAACCGGTAACCATAACAAATATATATATATATATATATATATATATATATATATATATATATATATATATATATATATATATATATATATATATAATTTGTTATGCACCAATAACAACAATTAAAAAATTTGTTAGTGAGACTTTCTACAGTTTTATTTTATAATATTTGAATCTAATAGTTATACAATAGAATTATTTTTTGTGTAGTTAGATACACAATTAATATGTATGTCATTAGAATAGTTTTGCCGGCAAATGAATAATCCATGAAAACACAAATTTAAGGATTTAAAACAAGCATATCAGTCTCATAATATGGATAACCATCGGTTTTATGAAGTCACTATAAAATTGGAAAAATTCTGATTACAAATTGATTTTATGAAAAATCTGGTTTTAAATTGGTTCAAGTGAAAAACTGGATATTAATATAAACCGGTTTTAAACCGGACTGAACCAAATAAAAACCAATTTAAAAAAAATAAACTGGTTTAATTAAAGTGGTTTTAAAAACCAAACTGAATTATATATTTGATTCGGTTTGGTTTGGTTTTAAAACCATGCACACCCTTAACTTTAAGTTGTAGTACATTATTCGGCTTCAGAGGTAAAACTATTATAGTATTTGGCAATAAATCGGCCCCATATACCTCTTGTATGTCCGTAAGTGTTTGATTCTTGTCGATCCATTAGGGGTGTGCAAAAAATCTGGTTTACAAGAATCAATTTTAAAAATATGGTGCACCGATTTTAAAAGTCCATATTATTTGGTTTAAAAACTAGTCCAGATCCATTTTACTAAAACCATAAAAAATCAGTATCCATTTTTGAAAACCAATACATAAATAGTTAATCCACTTTTCAAACATAATGTATTATTTGCTTTGCCTTGTTTCATGTTCATATGTTCATAACTGATAAAATGAATTTTCAAATTAAATTCTATTCATTTTGTTTTTCCAACTGTTGAAGTATAATTTGTATTAAAACTTTGCTTCTGGAATTTATCAATTTTGTTTTTCTTGATTGAAAATTAAATTTTTTTTTTCAATTTCTTAATAGTTTTGTTTCATAATTATTACTTATTATTTCTATTCATTTTTATTGAGCTATGTAATTTTAGAAAATGTTTCGGTCGAGATTCAATGATTCATCGCCGACGAATGATTATTGATGTAAAAAATAGTTGGATGTAGTGAATAATAAGTTGTTGGATTGAAATTGAGTTTTAGTTAAAAAAAATTTGTAGGATGTTGGTGCAAACCGGTTATTAACCAAATCGATCCAAACATAAACCGGTTATTGAATCCATTCTGGAACTATATAAGGAACACCACAATATTGACAAGGGTCCTCGCTGAATCTGATCTTATACCCACCGCTAAATACATACGGTTTAGCCGAAACGAAAAACACATTCTTAAATCCTAGCCCTGAAATTGAAATTTATAGCATTAAATTTAGGTTAAAAAACAATACATTTTGACAGAAGGTGATTTACCTTCTCTGTTTCCATTCTTTGTTGATTCTGCAATGTCACAAATGGCCTCCATTTTAGAAAAGCCTTTTTCATTGTTGAAAATCAGCAATGTTTCTTGAGCACCTGTAGCAGTAATGTCTCTTGAGGTCAACACGAATTGAATACTTGCATTCACCCCTTCCTCATATACATTTTCATCAGCATTCTAATTCAAAAAAAAGAATGGTGAGCATTTCTGGTAGCAGATTTACCTCCTAAAATGAAGAAAAAAAAACATCAAACGAATTACCTGTAGCAGTTCACAAATAACCCGATTGTTCTGTGAATGATTAATGGTGTGGACAATTTTACTAAAATCAAAGTTCCGTCCAATTCCGAATTTATACATTTTCATTGCTTCAATATGCCTCTCTCTCCATGATAAGCAAAAAACGAACTATGACGAGTATTTTGCGGAAATTGCAGCGACAAACAGCACAGTAATATGGTACGACAAAGAAAAGTTCGTTAAAATGTAATAGTGACTGTCTAGTTCAACTATAAAAAAGTCATATGCTATTAAAAAGTACTCAGATGCTCTTTAACGAAATCCATACTATTATTGTAACAAAATTACGTTTGTAGTCTTTTAAAATAAATTTAATTGTTTATTTAGGTAATATTTTGATTAAACTATTATATTTTTGGCTTAATTCTCTTAACTAAATTATTGATTTCATATTTGTCTAATATTTAACAAACATTACTATCAGGTCTCTCAAATACATCTTCGTTTAGTCAATGTGGTTCTTTCGATTAGTTTTTGATACCAAAATAATGTTAGCTTTTGTTGATTTGGCATTACACATTGGTTTTTTTTACTCTTAGAGGGATTAGTGTGACTTAGATGCGATTTTATATCACCTTGCAAAATCTAAAATTAAAATTTTAAAATATAATATAAATATTTTTAATAAAATAAATATATTTTTATTTAAATTGTAATGAATTTTTTAGATGAAAAATTATTTAATTAAATTATTAGAATTGATTTTTCTTAATATTTATTTTTCATCGATTATAAAATTAGTCCATTTACCTGCTCTTCTCATTATATTTTTAAAAAATCATCTAAAAATATTATAAATATTATTGAATCAAAGTAAAAAACAAAAATTGAAATAAAGTAAATATTCTAATTGATAAATTAGAATATTCTAAATAAATAGTAAGAGTTATTGATTTTAAGTTAATTAATAAATATTCTAAATAAATATTATTGTTTAACTATTATAAAAAATAATTAAAAAATTATTAAATCAAAGTAGAAAAAAATTTGAAAAAAAGTTGAGGCCCTAGGCGGTGGCCTCGCTCGCCTACCCCTAGAGCCGGGCCTGGCTTCATCATCCTTGTTCATCTTCTTCTCCATATTTCATATGATTTTTATTGAATAACTAGTAACTAACCCGTGCGTTCGCATAGACCAGTCTGTTCGAGGATTTTATGTTATGGACGCGTAATTGTTAATCAAATTAAAAAAAATGATAAAATTATAAGAATAAATATGATTGAAATTTGTATTGGTAAGTATAAGAAATTGTTGTGTTTTGTAAAAGAATGAATTAAATTAATTATTGATATACATTCAAATAATGAAAGATGATTGAAAATATTAGACAAAAAATATTTATTAATAGGTAAAACAAAAACAAATGAAATTAAAGTTAGATTAAAATTAAATAAAATTAAGAATTAATTGTGTTAGATACAAGTATTATTTGTTAGAATTGATGTTATACACTTCAAATTATAAGTGGTGATATATATTAAACAATAGTTAAGGAATGAGAAAAAAAAGAAGTTAATGTGATTTTGGACACTCATTTGTTTGCAGACGGTCATAAAAAAATTGAATGAACAGTAAAGTTGTTTTCGTATATAAAATTTTTTGAATCAAAAGTAAAGTTGTGCTTGTTTATAATAATAATATTTTTTTCGTATATAAAATAATTTGAATCAAGATTAAAGTTGTACTCGTTTATAACAATAGTACTTTTTCGTATATAAAAAAAAATTGAATCAAAAGTAAAGTTGTGCCCGTTTATAATAATAGTATTTTTTTTCATATATAAAATAATTTGAATCAAGATTAAAGTTGTGCCCGTTTATAATAATAGTATTTTTTTCGTATATAAAAAAATTTGAATCAGAAGTAAAGTTTTGCTTGTTTATAATAATAATATTTTTTTCGTATATAAAATAATTTGAATCAAGATTAAAGTTTTGTCCGTTTATAACAATATTGTTTTTTTCGTATATAAAAAAATTTGAATCAAAATTAAAGTTGTGGCAGTTTATAACAATAGTATTTTTTTTCGTATATAAAAAATTTGAATCAAAATTAAAGTTGTGGCAGTTTATAACAATAGTATTTTCTTCTTATATAAAAATTTTTTAATCAAAATTAAAGTTGTGCCCGTTTATAACAATAATATTTTTTCTGTTTATAAAAATTTAATTAAAGTTCTTCCGTTTATAACAATAATATTATTTTCGTATATAAAAAAATTGAATCAAAATTAAAGTTGTGCCTTTTTATAACAATAGTATTTTTTTCGTATATAAAAAAATTTAACTCAAAATTAAAGTTGTACCCGTATATAACAATAGTATTTTTTTCATTTATAAAAAAAAATGAATCAAAATTAAAGTTGTGCCCATTTATAACAATAGTATTATTTTTGTATATTAAAATATTTGAACAAAAATTGAACAAAGATTGACAAACCTGCAGAAATAATATAAAACAATATATAACATAGTTGTTATTTCAGTTAAATGAAATAGTGAATTAATATGTATACTTTTTCATTTGAAAAGTGATATGTTATGCATTCAAAGTACTACAAAATACTAAAATTGAAACTCAATGATATTGATTCATTTTTTACAGTCTCCATAGCTGAGACAATAACGGAAGCATATGGAAACTAAATTATACATATAAATAGAATCATCATAAATTTTATGTGAATAACAGGTTTCATAGAAATTATGTTGACAATAGAAATCATGTGTATCATATAAAAGGAAATTGAAATTTTAACTCAATAAAAAAATGTTAAATACTCCCTCCGTCCCACAATGAGTGACCCAGTTGACTTTTCACACAGATTAAGAAAAAAGGAATAAATGAAAGAGAGAGAATGATATTTTTACTTAAGTACCCTTATGATGTATTGAGAATGATGAAAGTAATATTAAGTGGAGGGTAAAATGGGAAAAATTGCATTGAAAATTGAAATGGGTCATATACTTTGGGACACCATTTTATTCCAAATGGGTCACTCATTGTGGGACGGAGAGAGTAATATCTATTGAATTATTTTTTTATTATTAAATCTACAAATATAAAAATATTTTAAATCGTAAAATAAATAAACGAAACTCAATTTATCACAACTTATTATCAATCATTATCTATCTATTCAAACTTTTACTCTATCGATATCATATTAACAAATTTTAAAGTGTAGTTTCTCACTGCTATATATATATATATATATATAAAATTAAATTTCTAACTGTATAATTAGTGCATATTAAAAATTTTGAAACCTACATGTTTTTACTAATTTATATAAATATTTATCATTCAATCAAAATTATAACCCAACCATTATAACTTTTTATTCATATTCATATGCATTAAAATTTAATTTATTGTGTTTACAAAATAATCAAATTGACTATAAATTTATTTATTATTTATGTTATTTACTATTAATTTATAGTATAATTGAAACAATAAATAGGATTAATTAAATGCTATTGATCGTACCTGGATCAAACAATTTAAAGATGGCCAACGACGTCTGGACTAGTTGCTACTTCAATGATGATGAAAGACATCGGGGGGGGGGGGGGGGGGGGGGGGGGTGTACCTGCGGAACACTCTGATGCTTAAGTCAGTGAGTGCACAGCAAATACAGAGAAAGTGAGTGAGAGTAAGAAGTTAACTTATCCTGACCCTCTCAAGTGAGAGGGTATTTATAGGAGACCCCCAGCGCGTGGCCAACGGTTACTTGCAACGGGTGAGACCAACACGTGACCCCGATCCAAGTAACTGCTAGGGCTTACGTGTAGTAATAATGACCAGCTCGTGGTCAACACCCTAGTGTAACTGTCCCTTTAATGCCATTATTAGACGGTTACATGAAACATATTTGTGTAGATAAGACCGTTGATGGGTTCCTCGGGGGAGAATCTACAATGTCGAGGAAATATGGTGGCCGAGGTCTGGGTATGACCTAACGGAGGAGAACCATGCTTGTCGAGGACCTGTGAGTCAACGAGATTAGGAGGTTTCTCGCGGGGAGAAGCTAATCTGTCGAGGAGGTCCATTTCATCAGGGTGTGATGTCTTCCTTTCCTGTTTGTCTTCGGATGCTCATGTGTCCTCGGATCCTCAGGGTGCCCGACATGCCTTTGGCTTTGTGTATGGCAGTCATGTGTCCTTCTCTAGGACTTTATTGGGCTTCTTCAAGTTGTATGGATTGGGCCTGTTTGATTGTAGGAAATCACGGCTCAGTCCAGAACAGGAGCCCCCCCCAAGTCGTTACTTTGAGGTATCAGAGTGATGACTTGAGGGTCAATACTCGTGTCGGGGAAGTGCCAAAGGATGATCCGAGGAGGATATCAGCATAGTCGAAATTTCCATGATTATCATGACGTCGGGCATTGATATCTTGCGGGCAATTATCATGAGGCGGGCACTGATAGCTTGTGGGCAACGAAGAGTTGCATCTGGTTGAAGTGTTGGGGAGATGAGAAGTTTCCGTTTTGAAACGATGGGATGACGAAGGGACACGCGTGGATTTTTGACCGGTGTAAGTGTGCCACGTGTCACTAGTCATCATTGCATAGGGTGGCTGCCTAGGGTAGAGTACTCGAGTGCCGCAGGCTTCTCGAGTTTCGTGATTTGTCTATAAATACTCTCTCTTCCCTTCATTTCTCATTTTTCGCTCTTTCGTTCAAGAATCGTTTCCTCTTCTTTCTCCGTTTTCTCATCCTCCGTTTGCCACCGTCAACCACCGCAAGTTCGCCGTGAACCGCCGTGCTACGCCGTGCCTGAACCCTATTCCACCATTTACAAGGTATTTTCTTCAAAACTGTTGTTTTTTCTGGTATCTTCTTTAAGTTTAACTTGCTTGAAATCGTTTCCCTGATGAACTGATGAATTTCTCATGAGAAATGGAAGGATTCCTGGCGAGTACGGCAGAGATCTTTGGCTGTTTTAAGAGAAAGAGTGTATGAAATTTTCTCTGTTTCTGTTTCCGTTGAATAAAATTGAGGAACTGGATGAATATTCCGGGGACTTGTGGAAAAATTCCGGGGAGCGTGATGAACATCGCTGGGATCTGATAACGTTTTGGGTCCCCAACAATTACTTTTTTTCGTTGATTTCACGGGGAAAAGGGGCAAGATATTCCGAGGAAGCGATGAGCTTCCGGGGACATCCGTTATTCGTCTCCGACCGGCTAGTTTGGTATGACTCGTCGAATTCACCTGTTCCCTTCTGCTTTTCAGGTTGATGGACAGATTGGCTACTGAAGTGGCCGTACGTGAATTTGAAGAGGACAACCAACTCGAAGTTCTGATGGCCCATATGGCTTTTAGACAAGAGCGCCCGCTTGAGGACTGGGTGTGTGAGGAGGCCCTAACTATGTCGTCCGTCTTCACATTCCCCGACGAAAATGGATTTTGTACTGTCGAGCATAGGTTGCTCGGTTCTGAGCAATCTTGGAAAGTGTATCGTCCCAACGAGGACCATCGTATATGTACGCCTTACATGGGAATGCGTTTTCCGGTGTATGAGTTTATGTTTCAGGAGGCGGGGTGGAGGCTCCCCTTCACAGACTTTCAAGAGGGGATCTTCAAATGGTTAAGATTGGCTCCATCGCAAATCCACCCAAACTCATTGGCCTTCCTTCGGGCTTTTGAGCTCGTCTGCAAACACTTGAACATCCGGGCAACAGTGCCCCTTTTCTTCCGAATTTTTCATCTGCAGCGGTCTACAACCGATGGTCGACACGACTGGGTGTCGTTCAAGCAAAATAAAGCTTTATTTCACACCTGCTTGGACTCTGTTCGAGATTTCAAGTGGCGTTACTATTTTGTGAAGCCGGTCACTCCCGAGGCCATTAATTCAATATACGAAAGGGTGACTCAAGAAGTGGACGGGTTGTCGATAGAAGTGATGGTGCCCAAATTCCCCCTCTATTGGACAGAAGAGCATTACAAAGAGGGGGTAGACAAATATAAAGTGACACATAATAAGCTCGATGTCGGGGATCGCGAGGCTTATGGCAAGATTGTCGAGTATATGGAGAGTTTGAATAAAATTCCAAGCGTATCCGAGGATGGAGAGACTTCGACGGGTGGGGAAGAGCAGGTGACGAAGACCCACCGCCTGATTAATACTCGTGTTCTGCTCGAGACTTTCTCCGATGAGGAGGCTGTCGAGCTCTTAGGTGGAGCAAAGATCCTCAACTTAGATTTCTCTCATGTTTGTGTATCTTGTTTTACTGATATTTTTCTCTTTTTGTAGGGAAAATGGTCAAAGCTGCAGAAAGATATTCGAGGCTAAGGGCAAAGAGAGCCAGGGAATAACAATCCCGTCCGACCGAGCAAAGCACCTCTCAGCATATCTATTCTACAACTGTGCCGGAGAGTACTCCCTCTACTGCAGTGCCCGAGGGTTCTGAGCAATCTCATGCTGTTTTAACTGCAACTGTGAACTCTGAGAATTAGTCCCCGGGGGCCCAAAGGACATCTAAGCGGGCAAAGACTGCTGGTCCGCCCATTGTTGATGTGGAAGGTAGTTCCCCTCCCCCTCCTGCAAGCTTCGAGATTCCTCCGTGTTATCTCCAGCGTCGCTATTTCTCCAAGGTGACTTGTCCTCGTGTTGCCCCTGCTGAAGTCCAGGCTTTGTTGGGGAGTGCTTCGGCTGCTCTGCTGCTGAGCTTTCTCGACTGAAAGAAAGACTTCAGGTTTTGGATGCTGAACTGCTTGGCGTGCAGAAAGACTTGAAAGAATGCAGGGAGCTGAACAGAGAACAAGGCGAGCAGCAAAAACAGTCGGAGAAGAAGCTGAAGAAGGCTGAGGATGTGGCTAAGGGCTATCTTGCTCGGATCACTGCGTTGGAGGAGGAAGAACACCGTCTCAAGGACAGGATAGCTGAACTGGAAGAGATTGTTCGGCCAGCCGAGAATGAAACCGAGGAGGACAAACTATTGACCTCTCGAACAGCCCTGATAGTCAAGCTCAGGGAAGTCGAGAAGGATCTTCGGTTGGCTGAAGATGATGCTCTAGAGTTTGCAGATGTCGGGTTCCAAAACGCTGTGGCACAGCTTAAACTCCTGAATCCGGACCTTGTAACCGATGGAGCTGATTCCAAGTTTGAGGTGGTCGACGGCAAGATTGTGTTGCTCGGACAAACATAATATGCTGATGGGGGAAATGGGGAGCAGGAGAATCCCGAGGCAGCTGATGCTGCTGCGGATTGATAGTGTAGTCAGTTTGGCCTGCGTGCCAATTTTTTGTGTTGACTGGCCTGCGTGCCATACTTGCTGATTTGCTCGGCCTAAGAGCCGGGGCTTTATGTAATATTTTTACATTGGGCTTGCCCGACATAGTATTTTCATTTTGCCTCTTTATCTGTTCTGCGTGTGATATTTTACTTATTTTTATCTAAGTTATTTTGAAATTGCTGGATACTTGGGAGTTTGCTCGACTCTAGTGATCCTCGACTGCGAAGAGAGCTGGTCGAGTGGCCAGGGGTTGTACCCCGACCTTCAACGAAGCTAAGAGGTCGATCGAGGTATTAGTTTCATGGCGTGAACTTCCCATCGCGAGCTGGGTGTGCTTCCTGCAAGGTATGTCGACGACGACAACTTTGGTATAGTTACATGCAGTGTTTAACTGTAATATTGTTTAAGCTTCTCAGCATTCCATGGTCGAGCAAGTTGTTCACCTTGGAGGCTTTCGAGGTAATAAGCACCTGTCCCCGTCTTTGCGATGACGCGGTAGGGGCCCTCCCAGTTTGCGGCCAGCTTTCCTTCACGTGAATTTTTCTGATTTCGCCGTATGACGAGACTGCCTACTTGGAAATCTCGTTTGATGACTTTGTCATTATAATGCAAAGTTATTTTTTGTTTTAAAGAGGCTTCTTTGAGGGCTGCGCCCGTCCTTATTTCTTCGACAAGGCCGAGTTCTTCACAAAGGGCTTCGTTGTTCGCTTCTTCGTCGAGAGGAGCTTCTGTCCTTCTCGAAGGTTCCCTAATTTCCACGGGAATTACTGCCTCGGTTCCATATGTCAACCGGAACGGGGTCTCCCCGGTCGTGGAATGGGGGGTAGTTCGATATGCCCAGAGAACGCTGTGTAACTCCTCGACCCACCGTTGTTTGGCTTCGCCGAGTCGTCGTTTGAGTCCTCGGAGTATTACTCTGTTCGCTGCTTCAGCTTGCCCGTTGGTTTGTGGGTGTTCGACCGACGTAAAATGTTGTTTCGTACCCAGTTTGGCAACGAAGTCTTGGAAGTTTCCGTCGGTGAACTGTGTCCCATTGTCCGTGACAATGGCCTGAGGCACGCCGAATCGGGCGAGTATATTTCTCTTGTAGAAACGTAATATGTTGAAAGTGGTGATCTTGGCTAATGCTTCTGCCTCGATCCACTTTGTGAAATAATCTACCCCGACAATGAGGTACTTATTTTGGTATGATCCTACGACAAAAGGTCCGAGGATATCCATTCCCCACCACGCAAAGGGCCATGGGGATGACAATGATTTAAGCTCGTTTGGAGGAGCGAGGTGCATGTCTGCGTGCCTCTGACAACGGTCACACTTTTTGACGTGTTCTTTTGCGTCTTGTTGCATAGTGGGCCAGTAATATCCTGCTCGGATAGCTTTTCGAGCCATGGATCTTCCGCCTAGATGTTGTGCGTTGATTCCTTCATGTATTTCCTGGAGAATCTCTGAAACTTTGCCTTCCTCGACACACCGGAGTAGAGGGATTGAGAATCCTCGGTGATATAGCTTACCTTCGACTATGGTGTATGCACATGCTCGCCTCTTAACTATCCCAGCTTCTTTAGGATCATCGGGCAGTATGCCCGTCATCAGGTATTCGTAAATTGGAGTCATCCAACAGTTTACGTCTCCGATAACGTTCACCTTTGTGGTCGAGGTAGGTTTGTTGATGCTCAGATGGGTCAGTATCTCTTGGATCATTGATTTGTTCCCTCATTTCTTCTTAGTGCTCGCTAGCTTGGAGAGTACGTCTGCTCGAGTGTTATGCTCGCGCGAGATGTGAGCCACCTCCGCGGAGGCAAATTTTTTCAACTTTTCTTGTACCAAGGTTAGGTATTCAATGAGACTATCATTTTTGGCCTGGAATTCTCCCCGAACTTGTGATGCTACGAGCTGAGAGTCTGTAAAGATTTTAACTTCTTTTGCGCCAAGGTCTTCTGCAATTCGAAGTCCTGCAAGGAATGCCTCATACTCGGCTTGGTTATTTTATGTTTTGAAAGATAGCTCTAGTGAGACTTCTATCAAGATGCCTTCCTCGTTTTCAAGGATAATGCCTGCCCCGCTGCCCTTTGCACTGGAGGCTCCGTCGACGTAAATTGTCCATTTTTGGGAGCCATTGGTCGAGGATTCGGGGACTATCATTTCCGCTACGAAGTCGGCCAGTACTTGAGCTTTCAAGGCTTTTCTCCCTTCATATCGAACGTCGAACTCGGATAGCTCGAGAGACCACCGGAGCATTCTCCCCGCCATATCTGGCCGACTAAGGAGCTGTCTGATAGGCTGCTCAGTTCTTACCACAATTGTGTGGGCCAGGAAGTAATGGCGTAGTCTTCTGGCTGCAATTACGAGGGCCAATGTGACTTTTTCAATCTGTTGATATCTGAGCTCGGGGCCCTGAAGAGATTTGCTCGTGAAATAAATCAGTTTCTATCTGTCGGGGGTCTCCCGTATGAGGACAACACTTACCGCTTCGCCGGTGATGGCCAGGTACAAGAAAAGTGTTTCCCCGTTATCTGGTCGGGACAAGACTGGGGGTTTGTGATAAGACTTGTTTTAGATGGAGGAGGGCTCGTTCGCATTCTTCACTCCATTCAAATGTTGCTTTCTGTCGAAGAAGTTTGAAAAATGGGAGCGCGTATTGGGTAGATTTAGCGACAAACCGAGAGAGGGCAGTTAGCATCCCGTTAAGTGACTGTATCAACTTTTTTGAGTTCGGAGTAGGGATCTCGGAAAAGGCCTTACATTTGTCGGGATTCGCTTCAATTCCTCTCTCCGTAAGGTAAAAGCCGAGGAATTTCCCTGCTCGAACACCGAAAGTGCACTTGTCGGGGTTGAATCTCATGCGACATTTACTCGCCGTGTCGAACAACTTTTTAAGATGAGCAGCGTGGTCGACTTCTTCTGCGGATTTGACGATCATGTCGTCCATATAGACTTCGAGCATGTCACCAATTTATGCTCGGAAGACCTTGTCCATCATTTGTTGGTAGATGGCGCCAGCATTCTTCAGACCAAAGGGCATTACATTATAATAGTAATTGCCCGACTCAGTCATAAAAGCTGTATGCCTTCTGTCGGCCTCATCCATGGGAATTTGGTTATATCCTGAATAAGCGTCCATGAAAGACAACAGTTTAAATCCTGCAGAGTTGTCGACCAGTCGGTCGATGTTAGGTAGTGGGTAAGAGTCTTTCGGGCATGCCCGATTAAGATCCGTGTAGTCAATGCACATCCTCCATTTTCCATTAGATTTTTTAACAAGTACAACATTGGACAACCAAGTGGTGTACTTGGCCTCCGAAATAAAGTTTGCCTCTAGGAGGTCTTTTATAGCTTTTTCAGCAACCTCCATTTTTTCTGGAGACTGCCTACGCCTACGTTGAGCTATAGCCCTAGCATTCGAATCTATGGTCAGCTGGTGACAAGCCACTTGAGGGTCTAATCCGGGCATCTCCGAAGCGCTCCAAGCGAACAAATCTGCATTCTCTCGGAGACATGCCTTCAGCTGCCTCCTGTAATACCCCAAAAATTGCCCTCTCATTTCTTCGTAGCATTTAGCATGAGCTTTCATTTCATTGCATTGCATTCAAGCATAGAAAAATAAAACATAGAGCATTTAGCATTGCATCTTGCATAAGGGCATGTGATCAGTTGATTCTCAAAGGTGTTGATCATCCAAAGCTAAAGAATAAGAGCCAAGGGTCTTCCAACAAGCCTCAAGGGTCTCTTATGTCATATATCATCTCAATTGATCTCACAAGGCATGAGAAGAGGAGAATCCATCAAGAAGATTGGACAGTGCATAATCTCCTACACAAGGCAGTCAAAATTGGGGTTTGACCTAAAATTAGTGTATTTCTGATTTTTTGGACAAAACATGATCTCATGGTATTCCTCATGTTCTTAAGTGTATATGGATGGAAAATCGCTCATCAATTGGTTTCAGAAGGGTCTCAATTGATCGGTTGCTTGATAATCAAGAAATTGGGGGAAAAGTCAAATGTGCAGTGAAAAAAGTCAACTCTTGACTTTCTAAGGTCAAATTCATGAAATTCATGTTATATATGTTCAATGGACAAAATTTGATTAAGAAATGATGGAGGGATAATGAAAAATCAAGAAATCACAAAACTGCCAAAAATAGAAATTTTGGGGTTCCCAAAAAAAAGAAAGTTTTGGCCATTTTAGCACCTCTCTTTGAGTCAGTCTTTCTCAATCTTAAAGCATCAAATAAAAAATCCACTAGGCCACAACAAAAGATCTTGTTTCAAGCTTCAAATCCATATAAAGAACTCTTCCATTGGATCAAAATTGAGGGAGTTATGATCCATTAAAGTTTGACAAAACAAGGTCAAAAACCAAGTCATGGCAAGGCAAGTGCAGGCCCATGCGCCATAATTTTGTCGAACACTTGGTGTGCCAAATGTCCATCCACTTTTCCCAATGATGTAAGCTCCAAACAAAAAAATGTTGAACATCAAAGTTGTTCATCTCAATGTCCTCTTCAACTTTGATGTTGGACATTTTTCCATTTGAGCAAGTTATGATGGGGTTATGATGGTCCCAAGTTGACGCGTGTATGCTGAATTTTCCAAGTCAGGTTGCCATGCCAACCTACCAACTTGCCACGCCCATGCACCAGTTCTGAGCCATGATGTTTGGAGTCATTTTACACCATCCTACAAGCCTCAATTCAATTCAATTTCAACATCAAAATTATTCTCCTATATCTACTCTTTCATCTGCCACAAAAATCACACATTTCCATTCATTAAAGTGAGAGAATTTCATCACCAAACTTCCTTGTTTTAATTGATATTAAGCTGCTATAAAATCAGAAAAAGTAACATTGTTGTTGTTGTTAATTCAAATATTCACATACATACTACACACCAGTCCACTTTCCATTTTATTAAACTAAAAATTTCTTTACATCACCACCATCCATTTTAAACCCCACCATACACTTCATAAACTCACCCACACCATAGCAAATCTTTCCAACTCACCTCTAACTGTCATGACTCAGTTAGTTAGAGTCCACTCAGTTAACCCAACTCTAACTCACTTAACCAACTCAGTTTACCATGGTTAAACACACTTAACCCTAACTATATAAACAAATTTACACACAATTTCAATCTCTCTCTCATTTTTTCTCACATTCTCAGAAATTACTCTCAATCATTCTCTCCACTTTCTCTCTAATCTCACACATTTCTCACACTTTTCATCATAATTTCTCAAGAAATCTCAAATTTCTCTCTCACTCTCAAGAATTCAGATCCAGATTTCTCTCTCGTTTCTTCATCATTTTCGAAGATTTTTGGAGCAGCATCATCTCCATAACCTCCTCTTTCTACTGTATGCATTAGATTCATCAAAAAATCTCAAGTTTCACTCATCACTCCCAATTTCTACTCCAAGCAAGTATTGGATCTGGTTTTCGCCTTTATTTGGCTCAAAGTGTTGATTTGAAGATCTTGCAAGAAGTTCTTGGATTTCTAAAACAAAAAAGTGCATCTCACAAGGTTAGAGATCTTGAAACTTTTCCTTTAGTTCATCATAATTTTAGAGATTTATAATGTGAAATTAGTAATCATGCATTGCATCTGGAAGTCCTGAAATGATGGCACACCATTGGTTGTTTAATTTGGAGTTTATGTGATTTTGTGATTTTGTGAAATTTGTGCTTGAACATGTCACTTTCGTGCCATTTTTCTTGATGTTAGAATGATCTTTTTGAGATTTAATTGGTATATTCATGATCTATGAAGTTTGGGCTTCAGTTTGGTATTTTATTTTGCTAATTTTTGTTAAGAATTGATGGAGTTATTTGGTGTGGAAGTTGAGTAAACAAATGCTGCATTTTTTATTGTGTTGTTGAGTTTAATTTCCACTTTGCATGGAGTAATCATGAGGATGATGAGGTGGCAGCTCGGTATTGGTTGTGTTCTTGAGGTTAATGATTGATTAAAATGATTAATTGATGATGGAGTGATGATTGAGAGAGAGAGAGAATGGGTGGCGTGATTTGGTTGGTGTGGATACTCCACTTTTCGGCTGGCCAATAGGAGAAAGGCAACACATTAATGAACCCATAAGGTTCTCACGTGATGCAGCTTGGGACTCTTCAGATGGACGCGTGTGGGAGAGTGTATGTTAGGTTGGGTGAGCGTGCATCATGAACCGTTGATTTGGAGACATTGGCTTGATCGTGTGGTTTGAATTGAATGTACATGGAATTGACTATGCACTCTATCACGCACGATTTCTCAAGCTTCATGGACTGACTCAAATTGTTTTTCGCACCCCCAAGTGAAGCCCAATATTTTCTGGACTAAAAACTTACTAATGTTGCACCCCCCTTTCCATTCCTTTTCATTTTTATTTCTTTTGCATATTAGTTTCAATTTTATTGTAATAAAAATACTAAAATTCATCAGAAAATTCTGAAATAATTCACACGTGTTCTTAACACATTTAGGTAATTTTTCATTATTTTTAATTCTGATTTTACTAATTTTAGATCATATTTTCATAATTTCTTTTCAATTTCTTTTTTGATTGATCTTCTTCATGATGCTCAAACTTGCACATTTTCTTTCTCCCATCTCACACAGTGTTTTTCATCTGCTCCTTTTGCATTGGTTAGATAACATCCTGAAGTGTCCAAAAATTTTTTTCCTTGATTTTTAAAGTCATCTTATAGGATGTTTGTATGATCGTCTTTACACTTCTTTTGGTGGCATTTCAATATGACTTTGTGCATGCCTTTGTGGCACTTTTATCTTGAATTTTGGTCTGAGTTTTTAATATGTGTTTAGCCTCTGACTTAGGTTGTTTAGGACTTGTTTTTACAATTTCCTCATGTGCTTTAATATTTGTTCAATGCCTTGCCTTTGAAGCTACTTAGATGCACTTTATTTTTCTTTCTTCTAACATGTTGTGATAAGGCACTTGTGTCATCCATTTTATGATTGCTTTGTGTGATATTATAGGTTATTTGTATAATATTATAGGTCTTATTTGTCTCATTATAAGTCACTTTGGTTTGCATTTACATTTGACATGAGTTTGTGCATTCTAATTTGAACTTTGGCATGTTTTCATCTCTCACTTCCTTTTATGCTATAGGTGATTCATGTTTGCATTTTGGTGTACCATTTCCTTCATGCCGTTTGCATCTCATGTATAATATGCTACTGCCCATGTGCATTCATTAACCATTTCACATGTTATGCATTTATAATATGTCATTTTATGCATATATTAGAACATGTTTCACTTCTCTTTTCTTCTACTTCTTCTTATCCCTTCTACTTGAATTTTTTTTTATCCATGATTGGTGTGATATTTCATATGCTTTATAAGACCTTTGTAAATTGAATGCAATTATGACCTTGACCTTTCATGAGGCATAAATGCATGATCACTTTGCATTTCCACTCATTCTTCATCTATTTCTTCTATGATTCACTTCTTTAATGTTTAGGACTTTACTTGTACATAGTTGATTTGTGTTTGATGTCTTAACATTAGAGAGTACTCTTATTGTTTAGATTATGACTTTGATTAGTTTGTATCTCTTAGGATCCTATGTCCTTGGTTCTTAATTGATTTGATCATCACTTGTTGTTTCTTCCTTTATTTCATACTTGTAAATAATGTGAACTAACCTTTTCATGTAGGTGCATGGTAAGTAAGTGTGGGGACATAGTTCCACATACACTCTTTTCCCTCATCTTCTCTTATTTCATTTAATCATTCAAATTTGTGTTTGATAAGCATTTACATGCTTTCCTTGAATAACGTTTCCTTCATCCCTCTTTAAGATCAACTTAACTTCCAATTTGGAAGTAAGTTGTTTCTTTTGCTCTTCTTCTTCTTTCTTTTAGAAGTAGGTTTCTTAAACCTCATTAACCATAGGACCTCCAAGCATGCTAACACTAGGGTGAGTCTTAGTCCCCTTTAGTTTTTACCTTTACTCCGCTTTTGAGTCTCTTCTTCTCATCTTCAAACAAAAGTGAAAAAACACTTAATAAAGGCATAATACCTATTGTATTTAGGCCTTTCATGTAGGAACAAGAAGGTGTGGGGTCTTCTCTCACTTTCTTGGAATGTTTAGCATGCTTCCCGTCTTGGGTCGATATGCGAGGCATTCGATCCTATATGAGGGACTTAAATACAATACGTGTTACAAAACACAAAGATATCAAAACACTTCTTGCTTAAAAGACAAAAACAAGTAATAACGTCTTTCCTTCGGGAATTCTTTTCTCATCTCACTCATTCTCAACGTACGAACGTGCTCCTCCCCGTTCTCTTGCAAGATGGTAACGCACTCGGACCAACGAGCCTGCAACACCTGAGCTAGAACGTTAGCCGTTCCCTAAAACACAAACAATCCATCCCTAGTGAGGGGAACTACGTCGCTCTGATTCTCATGCTCCCGATGAGATACGTAGGCAGTGGGGGTAGGGCCCATTCGAGCACTTCTTTTATTTTCCCTACATTTGTTCCTTTTTCTCTTTCCATTCCTTTTCCAGTTCCTTTTCCAGTATCCTTTCCTTACACCCTTTGATTGAATCAGCAAGCGTGGATCCCATCGGGTACGATGGACGCGAGGGGGTGCTAATACCTTCCTCTCGCGTAACCGACTCCCGAACCCAGTTCTCTTGGTCGCAAGACCATGCTTTTCCTTCCCTTCAGGTTTACGCAGTGTTTCCTTTCCCTCTAATGGGATAAATACACATTGCTGGCGACTCCGTTTCGGTACCACTTTTGCGTTTGTACTAGGATGAAAATCCCAGGAGCGACAACTGGCGACTCTGCTGGGGAATGAACCCAGAATCTCTGGTTTCCTTAGCGAGTTAATCCTAGCGCTTGTTTGTTTTTCTTTCATTGGGTGTTTACGGTTGTGCTGTATCTACTGTTTTACTATATAGTTGTTTACTGCTTTACCGTATATTATTGTATTTACCGCATTTTAGCATTTTCATTTCATATGCTATATTATGATATACTGGACTGTGTTGTACTGGTTTTTCTGTTTGGCGGGATGGGTATTCTTAGAGATAAGCCTATTACACAGGCTTGAGTACACACATAGGACTAGAGTGGACGGTAGGGTGGCCTACGTAGCGTCTTGTTATGTATGGTTTACACGAAATCCACAACCAGACGAGGTTTTCTCGGGAGATGTTCTGATTTGCGCGTCTTGTGCATTTCAGGGTGTTAACCTAGAAAGCTGTCTACTCTGGTGACCATTCCCGAGGACTCAGTTGCGACACTCCTCCCGATATGTGACAGTGGCAGACCACATTATGTGGCAAACCCATTGCACATTCTCGATCCGAGGACCCAATGGTGGGAATTCGCTATAGGATGACCTTTTTTGGGGAATCAGTGGACGACCTCTTTGTTTGGCGATAACATTGTATCCTACGGGCTGAATGTGCTATTGCTTCTCAAATCGAGAATCCGAAACTGAGGAACCGCTATTCTAGTACCTATATGTGAGTATGGGCGGGTGTTTACAGGTTTGCAGGTAACCATGCTTCCTACATACCCTGATACTTTGACAGACAGATGTTGTAACTTGTTACAGTCAGTGGGTTTCTATCTGCAATATTATTCTCAGCCTTGTACAGACACCGTGCACACAGTCCAGCACAGACACAGAGCACTGATACCATGCCCTTTTGCATTGCATTATCATAACATAACATTCATGTTTGTCATTTCCAGGTGCTTATTTTACCTCTAATTCCAGTCAATGGGTTCGATAGAGACAAATGCTAAAAGAAAGAACAATGTTGCTTACAAGTTTCCAGAGCCAACCTTGGATCTATTTCACAAAATGATAGCCATGGCTGACCCGAGTGTTCTTATCACTTTCCAGAAGAAATATGGGAGATTGGAGAAAATGTTCCGTAACATTACAAAGTATGAGCATGATGCCCTCCACACTCTACTGCAGTTTTATGAGCCGCGGTTAAGACGCTTTGTCTTTCCAGGGTATATCTTGATGCCTACATTGGAGGAGCTTTCATTCATCTTGGGTGTTTCAGTCAAATCAAATGTGCCCTTCTTTTCTGGAGATCATCCTAGTATAGAGGAAATTGCAATGGCTTTACAGGTGGAACAGTCAGTGCTGAAGGGAAATGTTGTCAGTAAGAGTGGAGTCAAAGGTTTTCACTTGGATTTTCTTGCAGATCAAGCTCAAGAATTTGCCAACGCCAAGAATTGGGCGGTCTATAACTCTATCCTGGCTTTATGTATCTACGACATTGTTCTATTTCCTAACCAACCTCAGTTTATGGATATGCACGCTATGAGGGTTTTCATCTGGAAGAATCCTGTTCCCACTTTGTTAGGTGATTTCTATCACTCAGTGCATTTCAAAAATGAGAAAAGAAGAGGAGGTCCCGTCAACTGCTGTACTCCACTTTTGTCTGATTGGTTTCTGAAACATTTGCCTCAATCGGGTGCATTTGTGGACACGAGAGAGTCCCTAAGATGGTCTAAACGGATAATGGGGTTGACTGCTGATAACATTGTTTGGTTTGACCGTCAGTTGCAAGGAGTGGAGATTATTACCAGCTGTGGAAACTTCTCGAATGTGCCTCTGATAGGCAGGAAAGGGGGAATTAACTACAACCCAATCCTGGCTATCAGACAGTTTGGGTATGCCTCGAGGAACCCTCCTGAAGACCAACGCATAGAAGAGTCTTTGTTCTTCAATGGGGATGAAGATACAGAAGTGTTAAGAAGGGTTGTGCATGCTTGGGGGCACCTACACAAGACTGGAAAGACTGTCTTTGGAAAAGGTGATTGCAGAGCTTATCCACAGTATACGGAATGGATTCAAAGAAAGGTTGAAGAAGTTCTTTTGCCCTTTTCAAGAGAGCCACCTCTGTATCCAGCAATTCCGGAACAGCCTACCACCGTCCCCATGGAGGAGTTTAACAAGCTGCAGGCTACAGTGAATGAACTTCGGGTGGAAAATTCTGATTTGAGTAGTCTTCTTCAGAATGCTCGACATGCCAACAGAGAGTTGGAGCGGAGAGCTCAAGACACGGAACGAATCTTAGCAACAAAAGAAAGGGACTTTGCCGAAAGAGCCCAACATTTCCAAAAGATTAGTAAAGGTGCTGATGCTGCTACTGAAGCTCATAAAAAGACCAAACAGGCCTTAGCGCAGAACAAAGAGAAGTTAGCCAAGTTTCAGCGAGCCTGGGATGAGGTTAGGCTCGAGAATGCAGAGTTACAGGAACAGTTAAAGGCTAAAGATGACGAGCTCCTTAGAGCACATGAACAACGGCGAAAGCATAGGGAAGACTTTGCAAAGAGCCAGGAGCAGCTGGAGGTTATTAATGACGAATTGAAGAGGTCCAAGAAAAAGCTTAAAGATGCCATGGTGGAGATGGGAAGACTCAAAATACAAGCTGGGGTGAAAAGATTCAAGGAAACGAGTACTGATGAAGCTCTCCTGATGCACGCAGATTCATTAACTGAAGCCCTGAATAGGAGAGACATTTTGATCAGGGAGTTGATTGAAAAGCTGGGTCATCAGCACACTAGAATCCTTTTTGAAGAAATCAAGCATTCTAGCGAGAAATTGAAGGATTTGGAGTTAAATGTCTGATTTTACTTTCCCCTCTTTTGATGTATTTTTTTGATGTATTGTTGACTACCATCAGGCTTGTTGATGGAGTCATCTTCTTGATGTATTCCTATTTACGAACTCATTGTAAAATGTTCCAGCACTTTTTAGCTTTCTGTTTAATGAATGGCTTATTCAAAAGGGGTTTTCTTCGGCATCACGATTATTCACCTGCACATTATCACATCACAGTTCTTCGCAATATTTTTCTCGATATTGTGTGACTATCATTGAGGCTCTTATGATTAAAACTGGAATCAGGGTGCGAAAAGCCCTGAAAGCGATAAATATGGCATTTGCATTGCATTTTTTTGCATTCTGTTGCTTGTTTTCAGGTACTCGTTGCAGGAGATCTCTAACCTTTATTTGGTTTCAGGCATTATAGCTGAGAATCATATTCACCGATACTCAACTCGAAGAAATCAAGCAAGGATTATGGATCAAATGCAGAACGATTTGGCTGAAATGAGGGCACGTATGAACCAGTTTATGACTCTCATGACTGGTATGGCCCAGGCTCAGGAAAGATTGAGGCTTCTGGTCGAGCGTCCAGAAACTGCGCCTGAAGGTAATCAAGTGGACAATTTACAGACAAGGGGCAACCCTCCTCCTGGTGGCAATCCTCCTCCGGTTGGTAATCTGGGAACTGGAAATGTCAGAAATGCTGGTGTTATTCAAGAAGATGTGCTGGAAGACCAATTTACCCTGTTAGATGCTGAGATGGGTACTCCTAATGATAAAAGGTACGATGAATTGGTTGAGAAGATAAGGGCAATGGAATGCAAGAATTCTATGGGTATTGATGTTACTAGTTTGGGGTTGGTCCCAGGAGTCAGGATCCCTCCAAAATTCAAGCCGCCCACTTTTGATAAATATCAGGGTAATACGTGTCCTCAGACACATATCCAAGCTTATTTTGGGAAGATTTCAGCCCATACAGATGATGAGAAGTTATGGATGCATTATTTTCAGGACAGTTTGGCTGGAGCGTCTTTGACCTGGTATATGAAATTGAACAGAGCTGCTGTAAGAAGTTGGAAGGATCTGGCAGAGGCATTCCTAAAGCAATATCAGTACAATATTGACATGGCGCCCAACCGCACTCAATTGCAAGGGTTGTCACAGAATGCTAAGGAAAGTTTCAAGGAATACGCTCAAAGGTGGAGAGAGATGGCTGCACAGGTTCAACCTCCTTTGTTGGATAGAGAAATGGCAGATATGTTTATGGGCACCCTGCAAGGGGCATACCTTGATAGATTGGCTGCCTGTCCGTCAACAGGATTTTCTGACATCGTGATTGCGGGTGAAAGGATCGAGAGTCTGTTAAAGCTTGGAAAGATTCAAGATGTAAGTAGGGCTGGTTCCTCTGGGACGAAGAAACCGTTTGCTAGTGGTCAGAAAAGAAGAGAAGGTGATACAAATGCTGTGTATAGAGGACGAGGAAGAGGACGTTCTCAAGCTTATCACCAGGTAGGTGCAGTAACAATCCCAGCACCAGCAGTTCAGCAGCAACCCCAACAACAGGTTCAGCAGCAGCAGCAACCTCCTTTCCAGCAGAGGTCTAGGTAGAGGGATCGTAAAATTGACCCTCTCCCTATGACCTATTCAACACTGTTACCCCAGTTGCTCAAATTGAAGTTGGTTGAGCTTCGTACTATGAAAGCTCCTGCTGCTGGAAATTTTGATGTTAATGCCCGCTGTGAGTTCCACTCAGGTGCTCAGGGGCATACCACTGAGAAGTGTTGGGCGTTTCAGAATAAAGTACAAGACTTGATAGATGCTAAAGCTATCAATTTCTCTCTACCACCAAATGTTCTCCAGAACCCCATGCCTAATCATGGTGTGGCAGATGTGCATGCTGTTGAAGACAGAAAGAGATTGAATTTGGTAGCAGATATTAATCATGTGCAGACTTCCTTGTTGGTTGTAAAAGATCGTTTGATGAAGGGTCAGGTGTTCCCGGGATGTGATCAAAATTGTTCTGAGTGTTTGGGCCGAGAAAATGGCTGTGATAAGTTGAAAGTGGGTTTGCAGAATCTGATCAATGAGGGTCGGCTACAGTTTGACAGGGTTGTGAAAGATATTGATGAGGTGTCGAGACCATTTATTATACTCCTGCGGAGATTCAGGTGCCTGCCAGTACAGCTCCTGTAGCAAGTGTTGTGCAAGAAAGACCCGATCCTGTTACCATCACGGTGCCAGGACCCGTTCCATTTACAACTACGAAGGCAATCCCATGGCACTATGGGGCAGACATGTATTACGAAGGGAAAAAGCGGGAAATTGGTACCTCATCCAGTTCAAATATTGATAATGTGGGTGGCGTAGGTGGCTTTACAAGAAGCGGAAGATTGTTTGCTCCCCAAACTTTGCGAAGTGATAAGGAAGCTGAAGCTGCAGCAAAAGCTAAAGGAAAACAGGTGGTTGAGAATGCGTCTGTTCCTGAAACGGAGACCAAGATTACTTTTGACAATGAGGTGGAAGAGTTCATGAGGATAATAAAGAAGAGTGATTATAAGATTGTCGATCAGTTGAATCAGACCCCTTCGAAGATTTCAATCTTGTCATTGTTAATGTGTTCTGACGCACACAGGGAGGCTTTGTTGAAAGTGTTGAAGAGAGCCTATGTCCCATAAGAAATCACTGTTAATCAGCTTGAGGATGTAATTTCCAACGTCAACGTCAGCCATGGTTTGGGCTTCACAAGTAGGGATTTGACGTCTGAAGGGAAAAACCACAATAAGGCTTTGCACATCACGATGGAGTGTAAGGGTGCAGTGTTGTCTCACGTGCTGGTAGACACTGGTTCCTCGCTCAATGTCTTGCCCAAGAAGGCACTGATGAGGCTAGAAGTTGATGGTTTGATATTAAGGCCAAGTGAGTTGGTTGTCCGAGCATTCGATGGAATGAAAAGGTCTGTGTTTGGTGAAGTAGAATTGCCCGTGCAAATTGGACCGCAGGTGTTCAAATCTACATTCTATGTGATGGACATACAACCTGCGTATAGCTGCTTATTAGACCGCCCTTGGATTCATGCGGCCGGGGCTGTTACGTCCACCTTACACCAAAAGCTAAAGTACGAGTTCGAGGGACAAGTTGTGACAGTATGCGGTGAAGAAGACATTTTTGTTAGTCATCTGTCCAAGTTTAAGTATGTTGAGATGGACGGGGAAATTCACGAGATGCTTTGCCAGTCCTTTGAAGCGGTAAATATTGACAACGTGCCTGAATCTTCCCTTGCACCACATAGAGCCGGTACATCCATTTCATCCTACAAACAAGCTGTCGAGGTCGTCAGAGCAGGCAACGCCCAAGGCTGGGGCAAACTGATAGAGACGCCAATGAAGGAGGACAAGTTTGGCATTGGTTATCATCCTTCTATGACTTCAGATGCAGAGAACTGTGGGCCCATCACTTTCAGCAGTGGGGGAATCATTTACCCATATCAGTCTTGTGCAGCTACAGAAGATGGCGTTGACAATGACTGTGACTTAGACAACTGGGTACGCCCACGTGCTCCGGGACAGTCATTGCAGAATTGGTCCGTTGAAGAAGTCGTCCGGGTTACTCTTCAAACAGAGTAATTTTCTTTATTTTTCTAACCATAATGCATAATAAAATCTCGCACTCTGCCCAAGGCGTATAGATTCATTTGTAGGGCCACCCTGTTTACATTTGCAATTTTAATCATCAATAAAGGACGTTTTGCACTCAAATTTTGTTCTCTGTCTTTCAGTTTTTTATTTTTGCACAAAAAAATAATAAAATGGCAATGTTTTGTTTCTTTTTTGTTTTAAAATTAAATTCTAAAATAAAGCATGAACCCGTTCATGCAGACTTGATCCTCCGGATTTCATTGATAACGGTTCTGCTATGGCTATGTATGACTTTGACAAACCGATTTATCAAGCCGAAGAAGGGGATGAGAAGGATTGTGAACTCCCTGAGGAACTGGCCAGATTGTTAAAACAAGAGGAAAGGGTCATCCAGCCTCATCAAGATACCATAGAGATCATCAATATTGGTATCGAGGACGCTAAGAAGGAAATCAAGATTGGCGCTAGCTTGAAAGCAGATGTGAAGAAAGCTTTGACGGAGATGTTGTGTGAATATGTTGATATCTTCGCCTGGTCGTATCAAGACATGCCAGGGTTGGATACTGATATAGTTGTGCACAGGCTGCCGTTAAGAGAAGAATGCCCGCCAGTCAAGCAGAAACTTCGTCGGACTCACCCCGACATGGCCATAAAGATCAAATAAGAAGTTCAGAAACAGTGGGATGCGGGGTTTCTTGCTGTGACTCATTATCCTCCCTGGGTTGCCAACATCATGCCCGTACCAAAGAAAGACAGAAAGGTGAGAATGTGTGTGGATTATCGAGATCTTAACAAAGCTAACCCAAAAGATGATTTTCCACTGCCTCACATCGATGTGCTGGTTGATAATACAACTCAGTTTTCAGTGTTCTCGTTTATGGACGGTTTCTCCGGGTACAACCAGATCAAGATGGTACCTGAGGATATGGAGAAGACCACGTTCATTACTCCGTGGGGTACATACTGTTATAAGGTGATGCCTTTTGGTTTGAAAAACGCAGGGGCAACGTACCAGCAGGCAATGGTAACTCTTTTTCACGACTTGATTCACAAAGAGATTGAATGTTATGTGAATGACATGATTGCCAAGTCGAGAACAAAGGAAGAACATCTGATAAACTTGAAAAAGTTGTTTGAAAGGTTGCGAAAGTTCCGTCTAAGATTAAATCCTAACAAGTGCACTTTTGGGGTGCGTTCTGGAAAGTTGCTGGGTTTCATTGTGAGCGAAAAAGGGATTGAGGTTGATCCTGCCAAGGTGAAAGCAATACAAGATATGCCTGAACCGAGAACAGAAAAAGAGGTTCGTGGTTTCTTGGGTAGATTGAACTACATTGCAAGGTTCATATCTCACCTAACAGCCACATGCGAACCAATATTCAAATTGCTAAGAAAAGATCAAACGGTCAGGTGGAATGACGATTGCCAATTGGCATTCGATAAAATAAAAGAATACTTGCAGGAACCTCTAATTCTTATACCTCCAGTTGCAGGAAGGCCTTTGATAATGTATTTGACAGTACTTGAAGGTTCTATGGGTTGTGTTCTCGGTCAACACGACGAGACAGGTAGGAAAGAGCATGCTATCTACTAGTTGAGCAAAAAGTTCAATGACTGTGAGTCCCGATACTCAATGCTTGAAAAGACATGATGTGCACTTGCATGGGCCGCTAAGCGATTGAGGCAATATATGGTCAGGCATACAACCTTGTTGATTTAAAAAATGGATCCTATCAAATACATTTTCAAGAAACCAGCACTAACAGGAAGAGTTGCACGGTGACAAATGGTTTTGACAGAGTATGATATCCAGTATACTTCCCAAAAGGCCATCAAGGGAAGTATCCTATCAGACTATCTTGCGCAACAACCAATTGATGATTACCAACCCATGAAATTTGATTTCCCTGATGAGGACATCATGTTTCTCAAAGTTAAAGACTGCGTGGAACCACTCCCGGAGGAGGGGCCAGACCCTGAATCCAAATGGAGTTTGATGTTTGATGGGGCTGTCAACATGAATGGGCGCGGAGTTGGAGCATTTCTTATTACGCCGGAAGGTGTTCATATGCCTTTGACCGTCCGAATAACTTTCGGATGCACCAACAATGAAGCAGAGTATGAAGCTTGTATAATGGGGATTGAGGAGACGATTAATTTACGAATTAAGACCCTTGATATCTTTGGTGATTCAGCTTTGGTAATCAATCAAGTGAAAGGGAGTTGGTACATGCATCAAGCGAATCTAGTGCCGTATAGAGATTATACGAGGAGATTGCTGACATTTTTCACAACAGTGAAGCTGTACCATATTCCTCGAGATGAGAATAAGTTTGCTGATGCCCTGGCTACCTTGTCTTCCATGATTAAACTGCAAAGATGGAATCATGTACCTAAAATTGAGGTGTCTCGTCTTGACAGACCTGCATTTGTGTTTGCTGTTGATGCAACGTCTGATGACAAGCCATGGTTCCATGACATCAAGTGTTTCTTGAAAAGTCAAGAGTACCCGCCAGGGGCATCTACCAAAGATAAGAAGATGTTGAGAAGGTTGTCTAGTAGCTTCTTCTTGAATCAGGATGATGTGTTGTACAAACGGAATTTTGACATGGTTCTGCTCAGATGCGTGGATAGACACGAAGCAGACCTGTTAATGCAGGAAGTGCATGAAGGCTTTTTCGGTACCCATGCCGGAGGACACGCAATGGCTAAGAAATTATTGAGGTCGGGGTATTATTGGTTGACCATGGAGTTAGATTGCTGCAAGTACGCCCGCAAGTGTCACAAGTGCCAAATTTATGCAGACAAAGTACATGTACCTCCAAATCCATTGAGTGTCATGTCCTCTCCTTGGCCCTTTGCCATGTGGGGCATTGATATGATCGGAAAGATTGAGCCTACTTCTTCAAACGACCATCGCTTCATCTTGGTCGCCATTGATTACTTCACTAAATGGGTGGAAGCAGCATCTTATGCCAATGTCACGAAGCAGGTGGTAGCTCATTTCTTGAAACGGGACATCATTTGTCGCTATGGAGTGCCCGAGAGAATCATTACTGATAATGGTTCTAATCTGAACAACAAAATGATGGCTGAGCTGTACCGGGACTTCAAAATTGAACATCACAATTCTTCTCCGTATCGCCCGAAGATGAATGGCGCTGTGGAGGCGGCAAACAAGAATATTAAGAACATTGTGCAGAAAATGGTTGTCACGTACAAAGATTGGCATGAGATGTTATCGTTTGCTTTGCATGGGTACCGAACGTCAGTACGCACGTCCACTGGGGTGACACCATTCTCACTTGTGTACGGTATGGAGGCAGTACTACCGCTCGAAGTTGATATTCCATCCCTCAGGGTCATGATGGATGTCAAGTTAGACGAAGCTGAGTAGGTTCACGCCAGATTCAATCAGTTGAGCCTTATTAAAGAGAAACGACTGGCAGCGGTGTGCCATGGGCAGTTATACCAGCGGAGGATGAAGCAGGCATTTGACCAAAAGGTGCGTCCTCATGTTTACAAAGTGGGAGACGTGGTACTCAAAAGGATCATTCCTCCTAGTACAGATCACAGGGGCAAATGGACTCCCAACTATGAAGGTCCATTCGTGGTTAAGAAGGTCTTCTCGGGCGGAGCCTTGTTACTTACAACCATGGATGGCGAAGACTTTTCATCCCCTGTCAACTCAGATGTAGTCAAAAAATACTTCGCATGAATAGACCCGCTGGAAAAAAAAAAAAGTCCAGGCAAAAAAAGGCATCTCGGTGAACCACAAAAACAAAATAAAAAAGGTTCGGGCAAAAATTAGGGATAATAAATAAAAAAAGTTGTACACCCGGTGAGTTGAAAATCCGCAAGGACAACTCAGGCAAAAAAGGGTATCCCGGTGGATTGAAAACCCGAAAGGGCAGTCCACGCAAAAGAGGGATTTAAGCAAATGACTATAGTCTGAGTTATCTGTACTCCATCACCGTTTCAGCAACTGACTTTCCAAAGGGTAGGAATCAGTTTGATCATTCCTCAGAAGGCAAGGTTGGGGAGTTTTGAAGACATACTGGCCATAACAGAATTGAAACTCAGTGGAATGCCGTTTCACATTGCCATTAGGATAGTTTCTTTTCTCAATTTTCAGCGATCACCTCTTTCCAGGGATTGCTTCCTGATGTAATTGCCTATTCTGGGCTTTTCTTCAATGAATGGAATTTCAGTAAAAAGCTTCTTATTTTGTCTTACTGCTTTGTTTGCAAAAACGTCCGAATTTTTGATAAAACATTGCATTTGAAAACATGGTGACTTTTACAATAACATGCGCAGAAAAACATTTAAAATTAATTTGAATGTTGAATAATCCTGGATGGTGAATTCAAACCACGCAATATTTCGGGGCATGTGTGTGTATTCTGTTATTGCAGGTAACAGGTCCGGATGATTCCAAGCACAAGATACATCTCTCCTAGACGAGTAATCACTTTTTCTCACGCAAAAGACTGGGGCAATCATGTTCAAGGAAGGGTTCATTTGTCACCCTTTCGTCACAATGTTTACTGATTGAGTCCATCATTCGGGCAACGGTCGGTCACGACGATTCGATATCCGTGAATTAAGTTCAACTAGGTATCGTTGTATCTTATTAAGTCGATTCTCCTATTCAGTACTTCCAACAGCTACAAGCTTTTCTGTGTCGATAACGGTTGCAAATTCCCCAGTAAAGTTGCTTCACAGACGCCGAAGTTGATGGTCAACCCCCAGTGAAGTCGTCCAGGAGTTTGAAGGTGCTTAATCTTCTGTAAAATCCTCTTATGATGATTTCTTCAGATTAGTCTTGTATCATGGAGCAAAAAGAAAGTTGTTGACCTTCCCAAGCATGGGGCATTTTGAATTTCCCCTGCAGAAGATGTTCCAGATCTAATATCCCCAGTAGAGTTTGAGGACATTTGGTCTTCTGTAAAATCCTCTCAAGAGGCGTTCCTCAGCACGAGACGCTCCAAAGCAGTTTTCTCCAGCAGGGTTTGTGGTAAACTCATTATCCCGAACGGAGTCGTCAAAAGGAAAGTTCACCTAACATGGGGCATTATGACACTTATCCTAAGCTCAGCAGTCTTATTCCTCAGCAGACTACCGTGGAATTGCTTTGGGTTTCCCCAGTAGATCTCTAGGGACTCTTTCTCAGCATGTTGCAACGGAATGTCTTCCAACCAGGATTTGTATATCCCCGGCAGGGTAGCCCTGATTCCCCAGCAAGATCGTATCTCTGGTAATTGTATTCCCCACAGAGTTCAGTATTGAGTCTTGTCAACAATAATCCCCAGCTGAGTTGTTGTTCTTCTCCCCACAAGAGGCTTATTGATCAACATAACATATTCCTCAGTAAGGTGATAGTACATTCTTTCCCCAGCCGGGTTAGAAGGTTGATTCTCCCCGCAAAGGATCTCGAGGTTGGTAGATCCCCAAATAGAGTTTTAATGACTTGTTTCCCCAGCAGAACGTCATTTAAAAATTCTCATCCCCAGCGGAGTTGTTATGACCAGAATTCATCCCCAAGCAGATGAAGTAATTCCTGGCAGAATCATCAATCCCCTCATCCCAAAGTCCAATTTATTTTTGGCAAACCTGACAATTCGAAGCAGACGGATTGTTCATTTATTCTCCAGCAGAGATATTACCCTTTCAGGAGTCTCTAAGATCGAACCATTGATCATTGTTCCTCAGCAGATCAGCAGAGATGTCTGATATGTATGCAGAGCGTAATCCAATGTTGAATGCTTTTGCAAAAGTCCAACAGCAGATTGGCAAAAGTCCGTCTTCGGGTGGCAAATTCTCAAAGTCCAACAGCAGATTGGTAAAAGTCCATCTTCGGGTGGCAAATTCTCAAAGTCCAACAGCAGATTGACAAAAGTCCATCATCGGGTGGCAAATTCTCAAAGTCCAACAGCAGATTGGCAAAAGTCCGTCTTCGGGTGGCAAATTCTCAAAGTCCAACAGCAGATTGGCAAAAGTTCGTCTTCGGGTGGCAAATCAGCAAAGTCCAACAGCAGATTGGCAAAAGTCCGTCTTCGGGTGGAAAATCAGCAAAGTCCAACAGTAGATTGGCAAAAGTTCGTCTTCGGGTGGCAAAGCAGCAAAAGTCCAACAACAGATTGGCAAAAGTCCGTCTTCGGGTGACAAATCAGCAAAAGTCCAACAGCAGATTGGCAAAAGTCCATCTAAGGGTGGCACAAGGCTGCAAAGTCCACCAGCAGCGTGGCGAGCCAGTAGTGGTCTGGCGTTGTTCCAAAAGACGTTATTAAAGTCCACCAGCAGCGTGGCGAGCCAGTAGTCGTCTGGCGTTGTTCCAAAAGACGTTATTAAAGTCCACCAGCAGCGTGGCGAGCCAGTAGTCGTCTGACGTTGTTCCAAAAGACGTTATTAAAGTCCACCAGCAGCGTTGCAAGCCAGTAGTCGTCTGGCGTTGTACAAAAGACGTTGTTAAAGTCCACCAGCAGCGTGGCGAGCCAGTAGTCGTCTGGCGTTGTTCGAAAAGACATCCCTTCAGTGTTATTCTCACCATCAGAGTTTTATTCAAGCAGAGTTTATTTAGTTGGGTTTATATCCCTTTTCTTCTTCTCCACAGAGTGCAAATTTTCTGGTTATTTTCGGTATTCAATCCCTCCATACCTTGAAAGTCTGATAGCAATCGCTATCATCCATTCAGGTCTACAGTGATTGAATAGGGGCAGCTGTAATACCCCAAAATTTACCCTCTCATTTCTTCATAGCAATTAGCATGAGCTTTCATTTCATTGCATTGCATTCAAGCATAGAAAAATAAAACATAGAGCATTTAACATTGCATCTTGCATAAGGGCATGTGATCAGTTGATTCTCAAAGGTGTTGATCATCTAAAGCTAAAGAATAAGAGCCAAGGGTCTTCCAACAAGCCTAAAGGGTCTCTTATGTCATATATCATCTCAATTGATCTCACAAGGCATGAGAAGAGGAGAATCCATCAAGAAGATTGGACAGTGCATAATCTCCTACACAAGGCAGTCAAAATTGGGGTTTGACCTAAAATCAGTTTATTTTTGATTTTTTGGACAAAACATGATCTCATGGTATTCCTCATGTTCTTAAGTGTATATGGATGGAAAATCGCTCATCAATTGGTTTCAGAAGGGTCTCAATTGATCGGTTACTTGATAATCAAGAAATTGGGGAAAAAGTCAACTGTGCGGTGAAAAAAGTCAACTCTTGACTTTCTAAGGTCAAATTCATGAAATTCATGTTATATATGTTCAATGGACAAAATTTGATTAAGAAATGATGGAGGGATAATGAAAAATCAAGAAATCACAAAACTGCCAAAAATAGAAATTTTGGGGTTTCCAAAAATAGTAAGTTTTGGCCATTTTAGCACCTCTCTTTGAGTCAGTCTTTCTCAATTTTAAAGCATAAAATCAAAAATTCACCAGGCCACAACAAAAAATCTTGTTTCAAGCTTCAAATCCATATAAAGAACTCTTCTATTGGATCAAAATTGAGGGAGTTATAATCCATTAAAATTTGACAAAACAAGGTCAAAAACCAAGTCATGGCAAGGCAAGTGCAGGCCCATGCGCCATAATTTTGTCGAACACTTGGTGTGCCAAATATCCAGCCACTTTTCTCAATGATAGAAGCTCCAAACGAAAAAATGTTGAACATCAAAGTTGTTCATCTCAATGTCCTCTTCAACTTTGATGTTGGACATTTTTCCATTTGAGCAAGTTATGATGGGGTTATTATGGTCCCAAGTTGACGCGTGCATGCTGAATTTTCCAAGTCAGGTTGCCATGCCAACCTACCAACTTGCCACGCCCATGCACCAGTTCTGAGCCATGATGTTTGGAGTCATTTTACACCATCCTACAAGCCTCTATTCAATTCAATTTCAACATCAAAATTATTCTCCTATATCTACTCTTTCATTTGCCACAAAAATCACACATTTCCATTCATTAAAGTAAGAGAATTTCATCACCAAACTTCCTTGTTTTAATTGATATTAAGCTGCTATAAAATAAAAAAAAGTAACATTGTTGTTGTTGTTAATTCAAATATTCACATACATACTACACACCAGTCCACTTTCCATTTTATTAATCTAAAAATTTCCTTACATCACCACCATCAATTTTAAACCCCACCATACACTTCATAAACTCACCCACACCATAGCAAATCTTTCCAACTCACCTCTAACTGTCATGACTCAGTTAGTTAGAGTCCACTCAGTTAACCCAACTCTAACTCACTTAACCAACTCAGTTTACCATGGTTAAACACACTTAACCCTAACTATATAAATAAATTTACACACAATTTCAATCTCTCTCTCATTTTTTTCCACATTCTCAGAAATTACTCTCAATCATTCTCTCCACTTTCTCTCTAATCTCACACATTTCTCACACTTTTCATCATAATTTCTCAAGAAATCTCAAATTTCTCTCTCACTCTCAAGAATTCAGATCCAGATTTCTCTCTCGTTTCTTCATCATTTTCGAAGATTTTTGGAGCATCATCATCTCCATAACCTCCTCTTTCTACTGTATGCATTAGATTCGCTTGAATCCACCATCGAAAAATCTCAAGTTTCATTCATCACTCCCAATTTCTTCTCCAAGCAAGTATTGGATCTGGTTTTCACCTTTATTTGGCTCAAAGTGTTGATTTGAAGATCTTGCAAGAAGTTCTTGGATTTCTAAAACAAAAAAGTGCATCTCACAAGGTTAGAGATCTTGAAACTTTTCCTTTAGTTCATCATAATTTTAGAGATTTACAATGTGAAATTAGTAATCATGCATTGCATCTGGAAGTCCTGAAATGATGGCACACCATTGGTTGTTTAATTTGGAGTTTATGTGATTTTGTGATTTTGTGAAATTTGTGCTTGAACATGTCACTTTCGTGCCATTTTTCTTGATGTTAGAATGATCTTTTTGAGATTTAATTGGTATATTCATGATCTATGAAGTTTGGGCTTCAGTTTGGTATTTTATTTTGCTAATTTTCGTTAAGAATTGATGGAGTTATTTGGTGTGGAAGTTGAGTAAAAAAATGCTGCGTTTTTTATTGTGTTGTTGAGTTTAATTTCCACTTTGCATGGAGTAATCATGAGGATGATGAGGTGGCAGCTCAGTATTGGTTGTGTTCTTGAGGTTAATGATTGATTAAAATGATTAATTGATGATGGAGTGATGATTGAGAGAGAGAGAGAGAGAGAGAGAGAGAGAGAGAACGGGTGGCGTGATTTGGTTGGTGTGGATACCCCACTTTTCGGCTGGCCAATAGGAGAAAGGCAACACATTAATAAACCCATGAGGTTCTCACGTGATGCAGCTTGGGACTCTTCAGATGGACGCGTGTGGGAGAGTGTATGTTAGGTTGGGTGAGCGTGCATCATGAACCGTTGATTTGGAGACATTGGCTTGATCGTGTGGTTTGAATTGAATGTACATGGAATTGACTATGCACTCTATCACGCATGATTTCTCAAGCTTCATGGACTGGCTCAAATTGTTTTTCGCACCCCCAAGTGAAGCCCAATATTTTCTTGACTAAAAACTTACTAATGTTGCACCCGTCTTTCTATTCCTTTGCATTTTTATTTCTTTTGCATATTAGTTTCAATTTTATTGTAATAAAAATACTAAAATTCATCAGAAAATTCTGAAATAATTCACACGTGTTCTTAACACATTTAGGTAATTTTTCATTATTTTTAATTCTGATTTTACTAATTTTAGATCATATTTTCATAATTTCTTTTCAATTTCTTTTTTGATTGATCTTCTTCATGATGCTCAAACTTGCACATTTTCTTTCTCCCATCTCACACAGTGTTTTTCATCCGTTCCTTTTGCATTGGTTAGATAACATCCTGAAGTGTCCAAAAATATTTTTCCTTGATTTTTAAAGTCATCTTATAGGATGTTTGTATGATCATCTTTACACTTCTTTTGGTGGCATTTCAATATGACTTTGTGCATGCCTTTGTGGCACTTTTATCTTGAATTTTAGTCTGAGTTTTTATTAAGTGTTTAGACTCTGACTTAGGTTGTTTAGGAGTTGTTTTTAAAATTTCCTCATGTGCTTTAATATTTGTTCAATGCCTTGCCTTTGAAGCCACTTAGATGCACTTTATTTTTCTTTCTTCTAACATGTTGTGATAAGGCACTTGTGCCATCCATTTTATGATTGCTTTGTGTGATATTATAGGCTATTTGTATAATATTATAGGTCTTCTTTGTCTCATTATAAGTCACTTTGGTTTGCATTTACATTTGACATGAGTTTGTGCATTCTAATTTGAACTTTGGCATGTTTTCATCTCTCACTTCCTCTTATGCTATAGGTGATTCATGTTTGCATTTTGGTGTACCATTTCCTTCATGCCGTTTGCATCTCATGTATAATATGCTACTGCCCATGTGCATTCATTAACCATTTCACATATTATGCATTTATAATATGTCATTTTATGCATATATTAGAACATGTTTCACTTCTCTTTTCTTCTACTTCTTCTTATCCCTTCTACTTGAATTTTTTTTATCCATGATTGGTGTGATATTTCATATGCTTTATAAGACCTTTGTCAATTGAATGTAATTCTGACCTTGACCTTTCATGAGGCAGAAATGCATGATCACTTTGCATTTCCACTCATTCTTCATCTATTTCTTCTATGATTCACTTCTTTAATGTTTAGGACTTTACTTGTACATAGTTGATTTGTGTTTGATGTCTTAACATTAGAGAGTACTCTTATTGTTTAGATTCTGACTTTGATTAGTTTGTATCTCTTAGGATCCTATGTCCTTGGTTCTTAATTGATTTGATCATCACTTGTTGTTTCTTCCTTTATTTCATACTTGTAAATAATGTGAACTAACCTTTTCATGTAGGTGCATGGTAAGTAAGTGTGGGGACATAGTTCCACATACACTCTTTTCCCTCATCTTCTCTTATTTCATTTAATCATTCAAATTTGTGTTTGATAAGCATTTACATGCTTTCCTTGAATAACTTTTCCTTCATCCCTCTTTAAGATCAACTTAACTTCCAATTTGGAAGTAAGTTGTTTCTTTTGCTCTTCTTCTTCTTTCTTTTAGAAGTAGGTTTCTTAAACCTCATTAACCATAGGACCTCCAAGCATGCTAACACTAGGGTGAGTCTTAGTCCCCTTTAGTTTTTACCTTTACTCCTCTTTTGAGTATCTTCTTCTCATCTTCAAACAAAAGTGAAAAAACACTTAATAAAGGCATAATACCTATTGTATTTAGGCCTTTCATGTAGGAACAAGGAGGTGTGGGGTCTTCTCTCACTTTCTTGGAATGTTTAGCATGCTTCCGGTCTTGGGCCGATATGCGAGGCATTAGATCCTATATGAGGGACTTAAATACAATACGTGTTACAAAACACAAAGATATCAAAACACTTCTTGCTTAAAAGACAAAAACAAACAATAACGTCTTTCCTTCGGGAATTCTTTTCTCATCTCACTCATTCTCAACGTACGAACACGCTCCTCCCCGTTCTCTTGCAAGATGGTAACACACTCGGACCAGCGAGCCTGCAACACCTGAGCTAGAACGTTAGCCGTTCCCTAAAACACAAGCAATCCATCCTGAAATTCTGGTACAGATGTGTGATGTCTCGTGCAATGTCACAACATCAATATCTGTTGTATGAACAAGTCAATAATAGAAACAGAACAACATAAAACACACACAAGGATTGTTCACCCAGTTCGGTCTAACTACCTACATCTGGGGGCATACCAAGCTAGGAAGGAAGTCCACTATTAGTAGTATCAAATTACAGACTCAACAAACCAGTTGACAATCTACCTAATTTAATCACTACCCAATGACCCTTCTATCTAAGAGACCACTTAGATATGAGACTCCATCTCACTCCCAATAATCTCGATGATGTCTAGCATCGACTACAGCGTCACTGCATCAACAACTTGATTACCAACAACTGTTCAACCACAGAAAAGTAGAAGACACACTTCCATGACACACATTGGAGTTGCTTCAAAGCTTCCTCCAAGAACAATACAATACTAATTACCTACAGGTTTCTGAGTAATACCACAGTGACCATCTCACAACCCGAGTGGTTCACTTAGACAAAGCCCTAATGATCTACATCTTGGACCCGTGCCTATTCAAGGTTACAAGCATTCTATTTATAGCTTTTCCCAACTGGATTTGGGCCTTCAAATCATATCAGATCTTCTGCTACATATCTACAACAGACTCTGCTATCAATTGGATCTTCAATCAAATCTTCAATTTAAATCTTCAATAATTAACTCTAAATATTCTCCATATCTTTATGCATTAAATTCAGATCCAATATTATGTATCTTTTAAATCTTCTCTTTAAATCAGCTGCAAGATCTTCTCCACACAAATAGGAACAATCTTCTCCACACAAATAGGAGCAATCTTCTCCACACAAATAGGAACAATTCTCCATGTCTATTTGCATAAAAATAGCAACAAGATCTGCTCCACATTTGATTGTAACAGAATATATCTATTCCATGAAATTCTCCTACAATCTCTCAATCAGATCTTATCCTTAACAAACTTGCACATGCGCAACCCTAAAACTTACCAAACTGATGTTCTGTCATCTGATGTTATGACATCGGGTTTGACATCAGCACAAAACTGCAACTCTTAAAAACTTAACATAACCAGAATGTTAACTAAACATAACAAGGCTGTTTAAAAACTCATGTTGAAACATCAACCATGACATCAACATTGTTTTACCAAAATTCTAGCCAACTACAAGAACTTACAATCTCCCCCTTTGGCTAATTTTGGCTAAAACAACCTCTGAACCCTCAGAGTCTCCAGCAGCGGAAAATCTTCAGTAATTTGAAATACTTCAACAGCAGCAGTTTGACAATCTTCATAGTCTTCATCACTTGATCTGCTGCAGCACCATCTTCATTATTGACAGCCAATTGGTGCTCCCCCTCAAAAATATGAACCAGCATCACAGGTGTTCAGTAGCTCATAATGTGCAGCACTTCTCCCCCTTGATGTCTGCTTGGCTGCACTCTTCAATTGCTATGATATCCTCACTAGCAGCACAGTCTAAAACTCCCCCTTAATCATCATCAGTTTTAGCAGCATTTGGCATTCTTTGACATTTGAACCTCTTGGCTATTTCTCATCTCCCCCCTTTTAGCCATAATTGGACAAACTCTGAACATAGCAGCAAGCACAAAAAAAATTCCAAAGGCAAACTCTGAATCATCCAACCAATATACTCAGAACAAAACCCAGACTCAGCGGCTACTACTTTCAATGATCAGCAGAGAAAAGATCAACTCCCCCTATCTAAGATAACCAGTGCACCTTTGCGAAAAGAACACCTTAAATTAATGGAAAACATAAGACTCATCTTCATGTCTTCAAGAGCGCACTCTCTGTTCAACTCATCTGCTGAACGCATTCACTTAGTGCTTAAACACATAATTCCCTCTTAAATGGTTATCTTCTCATGCTCCAAAACTCACATCTTGCCAAGCTGATCAACTTCTCTCAGGAATGAATTTCTTGATCATAGTCTTCATACATCCATAAATACACTGACTTCCACTACACTTTAAGTCAAGTCTTCTTACTTTAAATTAAAACCACACACCTAGACAAGTGTGACATCTCCCATCAACAAAGACCCTCACAAAGTAATTCCAACATCTGCACAAATAAAATCGTCCTTCAGATTCCTCCACAGAAGCATGTGTGTATATGATTCAAACAATTAGCTTCACATGGCTAAAACCACTCATGTCCACACCAACACGTCATCCAACAGTCTGATGTCATAACATGTTATCTGACATTATCTCCTCACAAGAGGCAACCAATCTCCACAAGCTTGATCAGCATGCAAGCTTCACAATATATGCACCTTTGCTGCAGAATCCATAGACAATTACTCCCTTGTCATGGTTAACTAAATCTCTAGATGGAGATGAACATTTGAGCACACTTGATGAGCACTTTCACATATTGTACTTTCACTCTTGGAGAACACATTCAATTATCCTGACTGGTATGACACTGCTCACAGACTCCATAAATTATCAGCTTTCTTGAGATCTAATTTCTTCAAGAGACACTTGTAGCACAAAAAAGCAGCTCTTTTAAAAAAACTTTCTGATCAGATCACATCATATAACACAATTCCTCTGCCATTCAAACATTAGTAGTCATGCTTTGCCAGAACATACTACTACAACCAAGCTCAGAATCTCCACATTCTAATCCACATAGTCAGAAACACCTCTTCTGACAATAATGCTTGAGCATCCATCTCCACATGAAGTTACCATTAGGCTATTCGTGAGGAACATAAGAATCACCATCCTCCTTCAAACAACCTGTTAGATAAGGATCAAAGTCACATAGATCCCCCAACTCTCCAAAAGCAGTCATTCCCTATCATACTCTTCATCTTCAGATTTCTAAGCAATCAATACCTGACCTACTTCAGTCTTCTCTACATTCCCCATCCAAGGCAGACCTTCTACTTCATCATTCTCCCGTATGACTATGTCGACGCTCCTTAGGCATAATGTATGCACCAACCTCCAGAACCAGAACAAAAACATCCTTCACCAAGGATATTCAACCAGATAATGTCCCAACACAAGTTAGAACATTTTCCACACACCAAGATATCATCACCATGATTCTCGATATGCTCCACCAACTGGACTTACTATGCATAGTAATCCAAAGAGCTAGAGAATTAAATTCTTATTCACCTTCAAGAAGAATAATCTCCTTGAGTCTTCAACTCACCACCCTTCTGCCCAAGAGTAACTAGTTCCAAGACAAACCTCAATAATAACCAGCTGCCACACTCTGATTATCTTGATTCTTCGAACCCACTTCTGAGATCAACCAATTGCCACAGTTTGATCACCTCATTCATGAGTCCTCATATGAAAAACAACCAAATGCCACATTTTGACCTTTTTCACGTTTGTCAGAACTCTCACAAAGATATCTTGATCCACCAATGAAACTTGATCTTCAAGTCACATGTTTCACTTGCTCAAAAGCAAACACACTTAGACTCCCTAAGCCATGGTCATGTAACATCTTCTCCTTCCTGCAGCTCCCGCAAACTGCCATGAGAACGATCTTTTTAAAGCATCCTATTGTTCATTCCTGTAGATCACCCTATCATCAGCTGAGACTTCTGATGTTAAGCTTGATGTCAGAACATTATGACATCCAACTGTTGAATTCAGCTCTTCCTTCTGCCACTTAGAAGAACCTCCTCCCTTTGCAGAACCAGATTTCCATGCTCTCATAGACTTGATTCACCAATCAAGTTTGAGTAAACAACCTCCATCCTGCTCAGAAACTCCAAAGACTTCAATCCTACCACATCTGAATCTTCAGAAAATAGGTAATCCAAGACTACCTCATAGCAATACCAAAGACTGCCACTTTCCTTAGTAGAGCCGTCAAAAGAAGGCCAGAGATAACTGCCACTTATCCTCGACCTTCACAACCAGAGCAAACACCATGCTCCTAACCACTTAGATAAACTGATCCAAGTTGAAACCCTCAAGATGTGATGTCTTCATCTCTTTCAGCCTTAAAGCCAGCAACTTGTCTGACTTGAGATGTTGGATGTCATCAACATTCCACAATCAATCTGCCTCTCATAATCCAAACTCTTCCCAAACAATTTGGATGAAACTCCATAGACACCAATCAACCCCACCAGTTGATTCAACTCCCAAGTGCTTAACCCTTGAAAATATTTCCAAAACAGCCACATAGAGAAAAGTAAATTCTCAATCCTTCTGCAGTCCTGCACTTTTACCTCAGACATATACATAGTCTCCCGTCAATGTATATTGTCGTTAGTTAAATGCACGACCTCAACAATTGTCCAGCTATTTATCACAAGAAACACCATTTGATCTGGTCTGACATCCTTTTCCTGCAGACTTGAGGCACTAGTTGATCCTTCTTTTGCTAATCCACACCACTGATCACTTTAGATTAGGCAAGTGGCTTGACCTGATACTTCACCATGAGCACACTTAACTTTCTTTGGCTGAGAAAGCAAAGAACAGAAATGATGTTTCAACATCAGTTCCGACATCACATTAAACAACTGCCATGGCTTTGGAGATTACATCCACACATGAGAGCAAATCAGCATCTTCCAAGATTAGACCAACAAAACTGTAGTAACTTGCATAACACACTCTTCCAGAAGCTTCTTCTTATAAGCACAAGGTTCAGACCTTTTGTCTAACTTAAGAGTGATAACTGCCATCCTTCTGCATCTATAGACGATCTGCTACCTCCAATCCTTCAAGCCACAAAACTGGACGAGTTCATTCCATGCAGACACCAATTGACCACATGCTGATATACACTGCTACTGCACACAGACACTTGGATGCATTTTCCCTATAATATTGTCCTCAGACAGTCTAGCTCAAACAAGGATCATCTCCTTCTCTTCTGCTATCAAGATTACTGCCTTTTCTTCAACCAGCTCCAACATAACCTGCTGATGTGTAGCGCGATGTCGAGACATTGACATATTAAGCTCAGCTTCATTCTTGATGAAACTTCCTCTTCCTTAGGTCACCACAACTAAGCTTAAGAGATACCTTATCAAGATCTTCACTCCCGCATAAAAGATTTGACAGTGATACTCTTTTGCTTTGCCTCTACCCTCTTCTTTCATCATCAAGAAAGATGATAAAGAAGGAATCACTGTACTGAACAGATAGGTCTTCAATGTCTGACTTGAAATATATTCTTCTTCTGATCCTTCCACGTCAAGCAGTCTTTAGAAGATCCATTCACCTTATGAACACTTCTCTCCCAACCAAGGATATGAGATAATCCTCAAGTAATGTTGGCCTCTCTAACCAACCGGTTGAAGCTGTCTTGCATAAACTACAACAATATAGGATATCTTGCTGAGGAGACCAAACCCTCAGGTCTTTCCAAGAGAATACCTTCCTAGAATCTCACCACCAGAGATACAAGACCCAACCAGGGTTACATCAGATACCATGCAGCGGAACACACAACAACTCCCCAACAGCCTTCAGGAAAAACTCCATACTTCAGGTGCAACAGGTCAGCATAATACACCCTATCATGAAAAGTCCATCCTCCACTTCAAGGGACCATTTAAACCACCTGTGAGCTGACCAAGTCCAACCACCATCTAAACTGTCTTCCTTGCTCATGAACCAGAAAGTATCTTCCCTAGATCTCATCCAGAAACAGACAGGATGCCTGCTCTGATACCAATTGAAATTCTGGTACAGATGTGTGATGTCTCGTGCAATGTCACAACATCAATATCTGTTGTATGAACAAGTCAATAATAGAAACAGAACAGCATAAACGACACACAAGGATTGTTCACCCAGTTCGGTCTAACTACCTACATCTGGGGGCATACCAAGCCAGGAAGGAAGTCCACTATTAGTAGTATCAAATTACAGACTCAACAAACCAGTTGACAATTTACCTAATCTAATCACTACCCAATGACCCTTCTATCTAAGAGACCACTTAGATATGAGACTCCATCTCACTCCCAATAATCTCGATGATGTCTAGCAGTCGACTACACTGTCACTGCATCAACAACTTGATTACCAACAACTGTTCAACCACAGAAAAGTAGAAGACACACTTCCATGACACACATTGGAGTTGCTTCAAAGATTCCTCCAAGAACAATACAATACTCATTACCTACAGGTTTCTGAGTAATACCACAGTGACCATCTCACAACCTGAGTGGTTCACTTAGACAAAGCCCTAATGATCTACATCTTGGACCCGTGCCTATTCAAGGTTACAAGCATTCTATTTATAGCTTTTCCCAACTGGATTTGGGCCTTCAAATCATATTAGATCTTCTGCTACATATCTACAACAGATTCTGCTATCAATTGGATCTTCAATCAAATCTTCAATTAAAATCTTCAATAATTAACTCTAAATATTCTCCATATCTTTATGCATTAAATTCAGCTCCAATATTATGTATCTTTTAAATCTTCTCTTTAAATCAGCTGCAAGATCTTCTCCACACAAATAGGAACAATCTTCTCCACACAAATAGGAGCAATCTTCTCCACACAAATAGGAACAATTCTCCATGCCTATTTGCACAAAAATAGCAACAAGATCTGCTCCACATTTGATTGTAACAGAATATATCTATTCCATGAAATTCTCCTGCAATCTTTCAATCAGATCTTATCCTTAACAAACTTGCACATGTGCAGCCCTAAAACTTACCAAACTAATGTTCTGTCATCTGATGTTATGACATCGGGTTTGACATAAGCACAAAACTGCAACCCTTAAAAACTTAACATAACCAGAATGTTAACTAAACATAACAAGGCTGTTTAAAAACTCAAGTTGAAACATCAACCATGACATCAACATTGTTTTACCAAAATTCTAGCCAACTACAAGAACTTACACATCCCTAGTGAGGGGAACTACGTCGCTCTGATTCTCATGCTCCCGATGAGATACGTAGGCAGTGGGGTAGGGCCCATTCGAGCACTTCTTTTATTTTCCCTACATTTGTTCCTTTTTCTCTTTCCATTCCTTTTCCAGTTCCTTTTCCAGTATCCTTTCCTTACACCATTTGATTGAATCAGCAAGCGTGGATCCCATCGGGTACGATGGACGCGAGGGGGTGCTAATACCTTCCTCTCGTGTAACAGACTCCCGAACCCAGTTCTCTTGGTCGCAAGACCATGCTTTTCCTTCCCTTAAGGTTTACGCAGTGTTTCCTTTCCCTCTCATGGGATAAATACACATTGCTGGCGACTCTGTTTCGGTGCCACTTTCGCGTTTGTACTAGGATGAAAATCCCGGGAGCGACACCTCCTCACCAGGTCGGGGAGTCCATGGCCGATCTTCACAGTTCGCTCTGGGTCGTCGCCAAGAGGGACCAGCTCGAAATCTCCGTCTGGGATGGGGCGCGTTGGGTAGAGAGGCTGCCTGTTGACTTCGACTGGGAGGTCTTTGCCTGCAACTTCTTCTTGTTCCCTGGAGAACCTGTTATCAAGGTCGACCGCGCTGACCGGCGGTAGTGGAACTTGTGCGACATCTGAAGTTGCTCTTCTGGGGTGGACGCCACCGAAAACACTTAGACCTTTGATCGCTGCATCGAAACATCTTTTAGCTGCTGCAATATCCCCGTGGAGGGTTACCACACGTCCTCGAGTCGTATAATACTTCATTTTTAGGTGGACAGTGGATGGTACAGCTGTTATTTCAGCCAAAGTGGTCCTTCCCAAGATGCAATTGTAGAGAGAAGGACAGTCGACCACTAGGAAACGCGTCTTTGCCTGTCGAGCTATTTCGCCTGTTCCGAATGTGACCAATAATTCTACATAACCTCGAGGTCTAGTAGACGCGTCGTTGAAGCCTTGTAGATCGGATCCTACATATGGGGACAGGTGATGCTTTGTCAGCTAGAGAGTGTCGAAGAGGTGAGTGTACATGATGTCCACCGAGCTTCCCTGATCGACCAAATTCCGATGCACATCAAAGTTGGCCATTTGTGCCCAAATTAGGAGGGGTATATTAGCGTTCGGGGATCCCCCTGGTAATTCCTCGAGATAGAAACTTATAGGGCACGATTTTCCACGAGATAAGCTGAGAGTTGGGTCTCGAGGAGTGGATGTCCTTAGTTCGTCGAACTTCCTCTTTATTGAACCGACAGTCACTCGTTCAGGGTCTCCACCTAATATGACTAGGGCTTGGGGGAAACTTTCCCAGGTACTACGAACACTTACTAGTTCTTCCGCCGGGAAGCTCTTCCACATGCTTCGAACAGCTTCGGCATCGCTAACATTTCCTTGGAAACCGAAGTCTTCAGGCCGTGTGATGCTTAAGGCAACCTGCAGTTTTCCAGTGTCTGGATGGTTTTACTCCTCGATATTTAGAGCTTCTTGGCCGGTGGGACGAGGGGCCTCGTCTTGTTTGGCGTACTTTTTCAGGTAGCCTTCTTTAATTAGCATTTCGATTGCGTCCTTAAGGTGGATGCAATCCTCAGTAACATGCCTGTGACTGCGATAGAACCGGCAGTATTTGGATTTATCAGTATTTGGTTTGGGAGCTGTTGGTTTTGGGAAGCGGATTCCCCTTTTTATGAACTCCGAATTTGCACATTCACTGAAAATGCGTGCACGGGACACGTTTAGTGGAGTGTACTCTTTGAAAAGACCTGCAGGTCCCCGAGATTCGTGGGATTCTTTATTCCGATTTTCTTTTTTCCTCTCCCCGCCTCGCTTAGGTGGAGGGGAATCTTCTCTTCTCCTATCCCCTCCTCGCCTAGGTGGAGGGGAGTTTTCCCTGTTCCGGCCGCGGGGGCCTTCTCTGCTTCTTAAGTCAAGGGAAATCTGGGCTGCTTCTGCTTCCTCGAACTCAATGTGTGATTGAGCTCGTTCGAGGAAACCTTCGAAGCTCCGAGGATGGTGTAATCCGACAGATTCTGCGAATTTGGAACCAACCCGCAGTCCTTTGATGATGAGATATAATTTTATATGGTCGGTCGTGTGGACCTCAACCGCTTCTTTGTTGAATCTCTCTATGTAGCTCCAGAGAGATTCTCTCTTTTCTTGGAAGATGGCCTCCAAGGAGGATATAGTTTTTGGATGTCTTCGAGAAGCTGTAAAATGCTTCCTGAAACGTTCTCTTAGAGCTTTCCATGACGTTATTGATTCAGGTGCCAGGTTTTTAAACCAAGCCATGGTCCTTTTCCGAAGAGTCGTAGGGAATAATCGACATTTGATAGCGCCAGAGACGTTTCTAAAGTCGAGAAGAGCCTCGAAGCTCTCGACATGGTCGTCCAGATCAGATGTTCCATCGTAAGTCCCCAAGGATGGAGGTCTCTCCAAGCCTTTAGGAATAGGAGCTTCCATTATTTGCCTGGATAGAGGAGTCCGGTAGTCGTCATCATCGCTGCCTCCCGGGGATACAGAAGGAGAATTATGACCACGAACATAGTGACGTCTCGGGGAGTTTTCCTTATGACGGCCTCTTGGCTCCTCGAGATCAGGCTTACTCTTCTTAGTCTTCAAGGGACGAGTGGGCCCTTTTGGTGGCGGGGAGCGATGACGCTTCTGTGGATGCTCGGTCTGGTTATGCTCCAAACGTGGTCTGCGACCTCTATTTACTGGGTAGGGGCTGCGAGATTCCACTGGAGACTGTGGGTGTCCGGGATAAGGAGGTGGTGGATGTCTTCGCGGGGAAGTTCGACCATAGCCTTTTTCCAGCTTCTCGATCCGTAAGTTTTGTTGAAGATTATTTGATTGGTCTGATTGACCAATGCAAACAAGGCAGCAGTGTTCGGATCTGCATTTGGTGGTGGATCCACAGGATGGTAGGTGGGCTGGAAGATTGTTTCCTGTCCATCTTGTGGAGCAGTCTCGTATTCCACCTCATTGGAAGATGGGGAGGCGGTGATTCCATCTCTGACATCATTCTCCACGACAAGCTGAAGAACATTGTTGTCGCCATGGGTGTTCCCACCAAGTTGTGTGATGACATTATCTATAGCTTGATTCGCTGACGGGTTGGCCATTGCTGGTAGTTGAATGAGGAAACTTTGGTTTATCGCGAGGGAAAAATGGGGAAGCTTATGAAGTCCCCACAGTCGGCACCACTGATCGTACCTGGATCAGACAATTTAAAGATGGCCAACGATGTCTGGACTAGTTGCTACTTCAATGATGATGAAAGACAGCGGGGGGGGGGGGGGGGGGGGTGTACCTGGGGAACACTCTGATGCTTAAGTCAGTGAGTGCACAACAAATATAGAGAAAGTGAGTGAGAGTAAAAAGTTAACTTATTCTGACCCTCTCAAGTGAGAGGGTATTTATAGGAGACCCCCAGCGTGTGGCCAACGGTTACTTGCAACGGATGGGACCAGCGCGTGACCCGATCCAAGTAACTGTTAGGGCTTATGTGTAGTAATAATGACCAGCTCGTGGTCAACACCCTAGTGTAACTGTCCCTTTAATGCCATTATTAGACGGTTACATGAAACGTATCTGTGTAGATAAGACCGTTGATGGGTTCCTCGGGGGAGAATCTACAATGTCGAGGAAATATGGTGGCCGAGGTCTGGGTATGACCTAACGGAGGAGAACCATGCTTGTCGAGGACCTGTGAGTCAACGAGATTAAGAGGTTTCTCGCGGGGAGAAGCTAATCTGTCGAGGAGGTCCATTTCATCAGGGTGTGATGTCTTCCTTTCCTGTTTGTCTTCAGATGCTCATGTGTCCTCGGATCCTCAGGGTGCCCGACATGCCTTTGGCCTTGTGTATGGCAGTCATGTGTCCTTCTCTAGGACTTTATTGGGCTTCTTCAAGTTGTATGGATTGGGCCTGTTTGATTGTAGGAAATCACGGCTCAGTCCAGAACAATATATATATATATATATATATAATAATTAGTGTACCATTCCGTTAAATTCATTATTTACAAATTCAACTAATGGTGTCATTATTTCATTTGATTTCTATTCATTAGATTCAAATATACTTTAAATTAATTTATTAAAAACATATATTTTTCTGGTATAAGTATATTGAAATTAATTTTTCAAATTAACTACTATTTTAGTAGTAAAAAAACAATCATTTAAAATGATCATATTAAAGGTTCTATTTTTATTAAAAATAAATTGTAATAATGATCATAAATAAATAATTTAATTTATTTAAAAATCAATAAATGAGATGATAAATTAAAACAATACGAAATAATTTATTTAATTTTTCATAAATTTAAATTTTAATATCATTAATTATGTTTTAAATTATAAATTTAAATTTCAGGAAAAATAAATATTAATGTTTATTACCGATTCAGTTTCAAATTATAAATGGGTTTGAAAAAAAAAATTTTTAAAAGCATTCATGTTACTTTTATTATATTTTTTAATATTTTAATCAAAAAATTTTGTAGTAATAATAAAAAATAATTTTTTTAAATAATTCTTATTTTATAATACAGAATTAACTATATTTGTTAATATATATAAAATTTTTAAAATGATATGTAATTAAAAATAAAGAGAGCATTTGATATATCTCTTGGTGTTTTGCTTGCGAAGCCATTAGCTTTTGTTTAAAAGTGAAGAGTGAGTCATCTTATTGAAAATAAATAAACAAAATATTTATTATAGTTTGTATCGCTTTATTTTATTTAGTTCATAAAAGTAATCATCATATTTCAAATTTAAATAGTATTTATTATCTTTTTCACTTTTGCATTGAAAATTAAAATGGTAATTTATGTATTATATACTTAATTTTATATATAAAACTTTAAATTTTTGAATGTAATTTTTGAATATGCTGTTAAATATATTTCTTTTAATTAATTTAATTTATTTTAAATATAATTATGTCTGTTCTGGACTGGACCAATGGCTAGAATTGACCCAATTCGCCTCTGCTCCAGAGCGGCCCAAGTTGCCTAAGTCCAATCCACAGAGGGGCAAAAGTTACCTTTCTGCCCCTCCAACCGGGCAAGGAATACAACATTCCTCCCCGGAAATACTGCCCGTTACGCACGACTTCACTGCTCCCCGAACAGCTATGGGCGGGTGCCCGGAACCACGCCTATGCCCGCCATAACGGCTAGTTTTGGGCACCCTGCCCGACATAACGGCTAGTTTGGGCAGTTACCTATTCTTTGGGGAAAACAGTTATTTCGCCCCGAAAATAGGACCGTTGGCCACGCGCTGGGGGCTCTATATAAACCCTCTCGCTTGAGAGGGCCAGGTATCCAATATTCACCCTACGAATTCATACTTTGTACTTGCCCCTTTTTCTCTGACCCTTTCTTACTTGAGCGTCGGAGTACCTTGCAGGTACACCCCCCTCCTCTCCATACGACCAGCATCCCCGGACGCACTTGGCGGCCTGATTCTACAGGATCTGATCCAGCCTTCACGATCAGTGGCGCCGTCTGTGGGAAGCCTGCTCTCCCCATCTTTCTTTCCCCGAAAACCAAAGATCAAAGCAGATATTCAAGATTCCGATCATGGCCAGCCGTGACAACGCCAGCGTTGCTCGCAACACTATCATCCTCCTCGTTAGCAAGATGGACAAGGATGGAGCATTTCCTCTTCTCGAGGACCACGTCCCCCTCCAAAGGGACAGAGTCACTACTTCCCCCTCTCTAGATCGCCACGATATGGAGGACAAACGCCCAACGCACAATGGGTCTAGACTGATCCCCGAAAGAGCACCAGAGGGTCCCCAACCTATTCTTATTCCGCCCAACGCCGCCCGACCATGGCATCATCGATCGAAGCTATTAACAAGAACTTCCAAATCCTCCACCAGAATGCGAGGATTAGGACAACAGAAGAAGTCCACCCCTTACGATCTCCTCCCCTGAGGCGCGGACAGAGGAGGTCTCAAAGCCTTTCTCCTTGACGAAGGAGGAACGCCCAAGAACCAGAGAAGCCTGAATCCCTGGCCATCAAGAAACACGATTGAATTCCTCCTCGGAAAGACCAGCTCTCCTCGGTGGCCAAGAGTACCAGCTCTCCCCGGTTTTTGCTGCCCTTCATGGATGCCCATCCAGTGGCCAGGAACTGAAGGGCAGGTCAAGAAGCCCATCTCCTCGACACCAACTGGCAGCGCGGAACCTTCCGGTCCCCTGTCCCCCATTCCACATGGAGAATTCTAGGTTATCCTCCTCGGCAATGACCCGAACAAAGCAGAGATGACCTCACCAGCCTCCCCAACGAGCGGAGCGCATAAACAAACTGTTCCACGCGGACACACAAGCCAAGCAGACATATGTTCTCCGCGAACACCTCCACCGAGGAAGGCTGGTCATCTGACACCCAAGATCAGCAGGACCACAACTGCCCTCTGTCACATTTCTGCCCGTCATGCATGGGCAACCACCCAGGAACAATCGAAATGCTTCTGCCCGTATGTTCCCCGCGAACACCTCAAACGAGGAAATCATTCTTTCTTCTGCCCCTCAATCGAGGAAGAATGGTCAGCGGGCACCAAAGATCAGCAGGGCCACCGCTGCCCTCCTTCACATTTCTGCCAGTCACACATGGGCAACCACTCAGGAACGATCGAAATGCTTCTGTCCGTATGTCCCCGCGAACACCTCAAACGAGGAAAACATTTTCCTTCTGCCCCTCTACCGAGGAAGGCTGGTCAGCTGACACCCAAGATCAGCAGGAGCACCGCTGCCCTCCTTCACATTTTTGCCCGTTACGCATGGGCAGCTAAAGTCATACGACAAAACATCAAAGTCAGCCGTCTCGTCCTGAGGAGAAATCACAGATTCTCGCGAAGGCAAACTCACCGCAAACTGGAAGGGTTCCTATCTTATCCGAGCAAAAATGGAAAATGGGGCCCACTACCTAGAACACCTCAATGGGGAACAACTTGCTCGATATATTACGGCTAAAGCCACTACAGTCGGCGTGTCCGTCTAAGCGACGAAGTGCAACGTACCGACCATAAATGCATGCCTAGATACAAGCATTGCATACCTAAAAGTTTACAAGGCAGACCTCTAATCTTGAACGAGAAGATCCTGTCACACGTCGGATACTTGACCGAGTCCGACGTCGTCATCGTACCATGATTGGCAGAACACCCAGCTCGTGATGGGACGTTCACGCCGCGGAGCTCGGGCCACAATCATGACCTGAGCACCGTTCTCGTGCCCGGAAACAACCCAGGCCTCTTTGAACTAGTTCCCCAAACTGGTCGTACAAATGAAATAACTACCTAGCAAACCCCAAAACACTACGAATAATTCATACAAAACTGCTCATACAAACGAGCACTCACGACGAGAATCGTGCAATACTTAGCGATAACAAGCGAGTGAAAACGTCTCTAGTAGACAAGGCGACGCTTTCGTTCCTCGAGCGCGTCCACATATGGGCACCACAGAACGTCGTCATCTCCACAAACACGCATCAACCGTGCACAGTTCTCCCCGGGATCGCAAGCTACTCTTAAGTCATCACTCCTATGCCCAGGAGCAACGACTTGGGGGGCTTCTGTTCCAGACTGGACCAATGACTAGGCATGGCCCAATCCAATTCTCCTCTTAGAACAGCCCAATTGCCTAAGTCCAGCTGAGGTAGGGAAGCATTTACCTTTCTGCCCCTCTACCGGGCACCTGTGGACAGATGAACCTCAAGGTCATTTGCTCCTCCTCGGCATTCTTTCCCGTCACGCACAGGGCAGAAATCCTGGGATGGCCGTAGTACTCCTGCCCCTCCGCCTATGAGGCTGCCCAGAATGACTCAATAGCCTAGATCCATCCAATTGAGGATAAAGGGAACCGATTTTCCCTCTGCCCCTCCACCGAGGAGAGATGGCCAGCCGACCATCTCTGCCCATCCATCACATTCCTGCCCCTCACGCACAGGGAAGACATCCAGGGATGGCCGTAATGCTCCTTCCCGGAATCACCCCCTCCTCCTCCTCCATTCCAGCATCGTAGACAAAGTCTCTGGCCCACTCCCAGATTCTGATCAACCGGTAAGATCAATGTCATTATTAAATTTATGCACTATAAATATATAAATTGATTATTGTGTTTTGATAGCTCATTGTCATGGTTGTTCTAAGGAGAGGAAAAATAAGAAAAGCAGAAATGAGATTGAAAAGAAATAGAGATGAAATAGAGATAGGTTGAAAAGTTTTGTTTAGAAACAAACATAAGAGATTAAACATGTTTCATTTTAATACCTTTTACTATCCAGATTAATATTATAATATATATTTGCATCATAAACTGTGTGCTATCTGATACACTTATTAATCTATTCAAAAAATATTTAAGTCATTAATTATTATATTGAAAAGTCACAATCACTTTTGAAACAAACTGACACAATAGTAAAAAGCACTGCTAAAAAAAGCTATGACACTACACAATGGTAGCAGATATTAAATGCAACAAAATCTATAAGATACTTGGACAAAATATATTTTGATTGCACAAGCAAAATATATTTTTTGCATTAAACAATACTTGGAGAAATTTCTTTAAATTGATCTGTTGATGCAACCATGCACACGACCTCTTTATATGAACCTCCACAATTATCGGCTATTTGCTGCAAATTAAAATCAAATGCCCCGCTAAGAAATATGATAAATATACAAAATTTAAAAAGAACTCAGGAAAATTATATTTGTATTATCCTTGGAAATAAAACATTATCCAAATAAAAACACTACAAAAGCTTACATGTCTCTCTTCTTGCTCCATCTTAGATTGAAGGTCATGCTGGTTCATATCAGACATTGTTTTCAACTGGAACCATGATAGTCAAAAGAACAAATTTTCCTATGAAAAGTAATGTCAATGTAAATTATTCTTGCAGTAAAATAGATTTTTCTTTTCATGGACTTGAGAAGTAACCAATTAACTTACAAACACCAGCCATAACCAATACCGCAACACCTAAGTCGTTTTTCTCTCACAGGTTTTCGTCCCGCAACAACATAACCTGAATCAATATCATACACCAAAACAATATCAAAACTTAACCAAGTCCATTAAACTACAAAGACAAATTCAATGGTATACTTCAATATCAAACAGTAAAAAAAACATATAACTGATCATTCATTTCATTCTCATCACCACACCCAAAACAATTTCCAAATTCAATCTTCAAAATCAAATATATTGAGTGAATCAATAAACAAACCCAACACTCCATAAGAAAAGTAAAGACAACCTCATCAAAATGAAAGAGAGCAAATGGGTATTGCATACACCACGACACGAAGAAAGAAAGGAAAAAATATATTATTTTCTTTGGTTTAAACACTGGTACCCATCTAAAACACAATCAAGAAAAGCAGAAAAAAAACTAAAAAATTTCACATACCGCATAAGTCATTCACTTTCTTCCCCATATCTTTAATTTTCTTCTCCATTTTTTAAATGCTACTGGAATAAGGTCCCAAACCTTGCGTAAAGTAGAAAAATCATCAAAATATTCCATAAAACACTAAATATATATGGCCAACTGAGAAGCCCGGCTGGAAAAGTTAGGAATCAATATACGAGCAAAAACACTTCCATGAAACCATGTTATGTACACATAGCACCTGTTAATAAATGTATAGATCATATTACAAAAATCATCTATAGCGCGTGAAAATAGCAAAGAATGTCATCTCGGATATATCAATATTTGATCCCTGCAACATATAAAATAAATACAAATATAGTTAGTAGATCATGCTTTTGTGTAACAATCTATTTCTAATTCTCCATAAACCTTCAAACAATATTTTCAGTGTATAACAAAGCCTGGAACAGCTTCTACACTAACATGATTAGTTCATTTTCTGAATATTGAAAATTTAAGTATTATACTCATTTGAGAGTGAAATATAAGTCATAATCCAAAGGGGAAAAGTTAATAGGAAGACTCATACATGTGCTTTAGTTATACGTCGAAATGGAGAACTGCTGCCAATTGAAGCATAACCTTCTCTGCTCTTAGGAGCCCTTAGAACAGATACAAATTAGGCCAATGGCTTTTGAAGAAAACCAAATATCTTTGGCAATCGTATAATATCCTGCAAGATTTTACACAAAACACAAGTTATATTAAACATTAACAAAAATTACAATCTTAGGTTAATATGCAGCATCTACAAATAGAACCACAAATTAAAATCTACAAGTATTTAGTGTCATAAATATACAAGTAACAAAAGAAAACATACATATATAGAAAACAAAATATCATATATATTAATGTATGATTGAACTCACAAGACATGATTTCTGAAATTATTATGAGTAACCCCTTGACTTGAGGAAATGCCCCCTGACTGCAAGATTCCAACCAAAACACAAACACAAAATCAACATCTTCCATAATAAATAACTATAATCATAATCAATATAAAAAAAATAATAAAATAATCCAAAAAATTTACGGATTATTTCTCTTTTTGATACCTCCTTGCAGCAGAATGTAAAGTTGTTTTGCCATTACTTCTAGCAAAGTAAATTAAAAACCAAAAAATCATAGAGGAAGGCAGAAAATCAAAACATATAAAGAAGTTGATACCCGTTTCCTTATTCGTATCTCCAGATCTATCTACATCCTGATAAAATAAAAGGGGAAAATATGTTTAAAAGAAGGTGAAAAAGAGAAAAAAGATAATGATTTTGAAAGAAAAAATATGAATAGATCTGTTACTTGACCCATCTTTGAGATCCATCTTTGAGATGTGTTACTTGAATGCATAAGAACAGATTGGTTACTTGACTCATCTTTGAAATTTGTAAAACTTGGTGTATAATTTCGTCACCTATTGCAAATCAAAAAAGGAAACTGTAATAGCAATTTATGGGTATGGAGGAAGATTCCTCATATGAACAAATCCAAAAAAAAAATAGAAAATGTTAGTAAAAAAAGTAAACATCACTTACAGTAGATTCCTCATATGAAGATAAGTCTTTTTTTCTGACCCATATTTGGTAAACAACATAAAACGATACTTACCCAAGCAGAACAAAATCAGCCCCAGTAATAAAATGTGAGAAACGAACATTCTTACATGCATGAACACAGAAATTGAAATAGAATCCACAAATCCAAAACCAAATCCTCATCCTTTTTCGCTTGAAATCTAATCCACAACCCAAAAACAGACCTCCATATTTTTGTTGAACTTGATTATCAGAAGTAGACGGTGGAAGAAGATGAAAGTTGAGAGAGAACAAAAGGTTGAGATGAAGAATGTGTAGAGAGAAGAGGGTTGAGATGAGAGAGAACAGAGGTTGAATGTGTTTGTGGTAGCAGGCCTGCGCGTTTCAGAAAGTAGCAGTGTTGGGAGGGTGGGTTGGTACTGTTCTGCCAAAAAGTGGGTTGGAATTCAAATTTAATAATTTAATATTTACCCCTTAGTTGTAATTGAACTACAAAAACCAAATGAGTTTGCAATTGTACATAAATGAAAGTAAGTATGTTTGACATAGAACCAATTGTACAATCTGGTTGTAAAAAGTAAATTTTGGACACAAAATGCCCCTAATTTGATGATGTGGAGGGCAAAGAGAAAAGGTTGTTTTTGTGATTTCCAGAACAACAAATTTTCTTATATTATAGATTTTATGATTGTGTTGTTATCCTAGTTCGTTGAGTTTAAATGTCTCTTCATTTCACGATTTTATGATTGTGTTGTTATCCTAGTTCGTAAAAGTTTAGAAAGATTTATCGGTTAAAAAGGCATATCTAGACTAGATTTCATCAACTTATTTTGTATGTATTCGATTAATCAAGCATGTGAACTTCATTTATATTCAACATAACCACATATCGCTCATCTATACAGCTCATGTCTAAGATGGTATTGCAATTTTTACCGTATTGTTTAATTGACGATGTCTCAACCTATTAAACAATACAAATAACATTTATGATCCGATACAAAATGAATATCAAATTCCACTTCCATGTCTAGACTTGGTCTTTGATAGATGATAAACTTAGATCAAAACTCAAAAGATGCTTCTCAACAATGATGTAAATCACAAATATTCAATAAAAGCAATGGTCATCTACATTGATTATCAAGTTGTTCACATACAAAAGATCAAAAGAAATACATACAAGTTAAGATTGATTACATCTAATTTTGATACAAGAGGTTTAGCTACCCATAACCATGGTAGCTTGCTTCACAAGAAATGGAAGGAGATGATTGTGCATCCGAGTTGAATAATCGACAAAGGATGCGAATCTAACTCCTATTAAATAAAGATTAATTCTAATGCTCAAAATCCGAGTTCTAGGGTTTTGTGAGAAAGGAAATGAGTGGAAAACGAAAGTATGGCAAAAAAGTGAATAAGAAGACATATGAATATCTAACAAATTATGCGTTGTTTCGCCCGACGAGCTAGGGCTCACCCGAAGAAGTCCAATTTTAGGCACTTCAAATGCCTCTGATCATCAAACTGCCATTGGAGGCAATATCTTATCTCGCCCGGCGACCAACACCTCGCCCGACGACCTCAAGTTTGCCAAACCTCGTCGGGCGACCATGATGTAGTTTTCGTTCTGCCTCTACTATAAATTTCCTCGCCTTTAGTTTGTCAGAGCTTGTCTGGAGAGCTCGATTTCTGATCGCCAATGCTCGCCTAGCGAGGAAGCTGAATTTTTGCTTCTTTGCTTTTGCTCCCTTTTCTTGGTTTTGTGTCCCTTTTCTATGATTTCTTGACATTATTCCTGCACACTAGCAAACACATAAGGGAAATCAAAGCCATACACAATTATGATGACATTTCACACAAACTTATGGATTTAAACAATTGAAAACGCAAAAGATTTTGAAAAATACCAAGTTTAAATGAGAAAATATAGTCACAATTGGCACTCAACAGGCATGCTTAACAGGTTGATATTAAATGCACATCAACCTGAAGAATCTAAGGTGAATTGTCTCTGAGGTATGCTCATCCAATTGATATCAAATATGGATTAACCCGAAGAATCTTCTCAAAATCATTAAAAATATATTTAATCACATAAATTAGAATCTTTATAGAAAGGCTATAAAACTCAGGTGGTGTATAATTTCTTAATTATAGATACATATAATCATAATAATCAACTACTTAAAAAGTATAATTATTCACTTATGAGTAACTAAATTCATTCTAGGTCAAGTTATTAACTGATTAAGCCAAACTAAGGTTAGAATGTAGGATTCCCACGTGTTTTAGAGAGAGATAGATAGATAGATAGAGAGAGACTTCCACCTTTCTCTAAACTTATCGTGACCACTCCTCTCTTATCTTCTTGAGATTGAGAGTTTCCTTCTTTTTACTTGTTTCATCCCCAATTTTTCTCTGGTTTGCTCACCATTTATTGTGGTCTTGTTTCCCTTCTGTGGCTTTGTTCTCCATTTTATTGGAGTTCCTCTAATAGATCTTATCTTTTAGTGACTTTACGGGTTTATGGTTCCAGTTATTTCCCCAGTTCTTCAGGGAATCAGAGCTTGAGAGTTATGGAAACGTGGAAGAATATCCAGCTTTCTAAGGAGGAGGAAGAAGGGATTACGACGGAGATTGAGAAGGTGTGCGAAGGGGAGATCTTTCAACGAACCTTAGCTAGAAGATTATGGACAGACAACAGTTTTAACTCGCGGGCTTTCACAAGCACAATGTTTGGAGCGTGGAAGCTTTAAAACACAGTGGAAGTACAGGAACTCAGTAAGAACATATTTCTCTTTCGATTTGCAACAAAGAGAGATCTTGAAGGAGTCCTGAAGAATGGACCATGGAGTTTCGACAGAAACCTTTTGGTTCTTAGTAGGATTTTCGGAGAAGAACAACCCTCTGATCTGAACATGCACTATGGTACATTCTGGGTGCGCATATATGAACTACCTTTAATGCTTAGATTCGAAGCAATGGCAAAGAAAATCAGAGGTATACTTGGGAAATTTGAGGAGATGGATACAAAGGAAGCACATAGGAACGGGTGATTTCTGAGGATAAAAGTAACTTTAGATTTGAAGAAGCCTCTTATGAGGGGTACAATTGTGAGGTTTAAAGAAAAAAACTTAAGAGTGCATTTCAAGTACGAATGGTTACCAACCTTCTGCTTCGTCTGGGTAAAGCTAGGGCACCAACACAAAGATTGTGAAGCGGTTTGGGAACTGAGTGAGGAAGGATTTGAAGATCTTGAAGAACAGGACCTGTCTTTTGGGACATGGTTGAGGGCTTCTCCTTTGCCAAGGGTCCAAGAGGAAGTGAGGAAAAAAGAAAGCTACTTCAAGTTCATACAACAAGAGTCTGTTTAATATTTCCTCCATCCAAAGCAGATGTGAAATCAAAGGAAAAGGGAAAGAAGCGGAGGAAGGCGAAGTGGAGCAGCGTAAAGGCAACTCTCCTGAAAGGTAGGGGAAAGAAATTATTGTGAGCAAGAGTTCTGAACAGGAAGGTCAATTGTTAGAGAGTAATGAAAAACGAAGTGTTCAGATTTCTGGGAAGGCAACTTTGGAAATTAAAGCTATGGCGGAATCTTTTGGAGCGGTTGATATTTCGAATACTGGAAAAGAGAAAAAGGGGCCGTTAACTAAGAACTGAGGAAAGAGAAGGAAATGGACAAGGAGACAAAATCCCAAGAAGACAAACCTAACAAAGGAGCTTGAAAAGAAGGTGGGGTGTGGAAAGAGGAACTTAGTGGAGGTGATGGTTCTTGATGGCACTGTGGAAGATTGTGAAAAAGGGGAGAAGAATTTGAAAGGGCACGAGGAGGTCAGTAACATTGTAGCCAAAGTACCAGAGGTGGTGTATGACTCCTAACACCGCCTACAACAATGAAGCTCTTAAGTTGGAACTGCAGGGGGTTAGGGAGTTCACGTGCAATTCGAGCCTTGCTGGGGCTCCTAAGGAACGAAAATCCTGATATGGTGTTCTTAATGGAAATATGTCTTAAGCAACAAGAGGCCCTGAGATTAAAGTTGAGAGTGGATTTTACAGGATGTTTGAGTGTTGACTGTATTGGTAATGGAAGAGAGCGTGCGGGTGGAGTGTTATTATTCTGGAAGAATGATCTACAGATTAACATCACTTCCTTCTCTATCAACCGTATTAGTGGTCATGAGGGTGATGATTCAGACAGTCAGGGTTCGGACTTCAATGACATTTATGGCTATCCGGATGAGCAGCGCAAGAGGCACTTGGCTTCTTCTACATAATCTGGTTCGTGATGGAGGCAATAAACCCATTAGCTTTGGGGACTTCAACGACATAATTTCAGAATAGGAGAAGAAGGGTGGCAATGTTCGTTTCTCCAATCAGATGTCTTGGGGGCAGACAAGCCATGGATACTTGTGGTGTTATTGATCTTGGATTCGAAGCATATCCATATACATGGACTAACGGTATGAGAGGGGGAGAAAATATTCAATGTAGGTTGGATCGTGTGTTTGCATCCAATGAGTTTATAAACAGATTTGCCCCAATTAGAGTGATTCATTTTCCCAGATACAGGCCAAATCATGCTGTGATCAGAGTGGACTTGGAGGCAGATTCGACAGCTAAAGAAAGGAGGAGAGTTTATCCATTCAAATTTGAAGAGAGCTGGAATAAAGACCCTAAATGTGCAGAGATTGTGAAACAAATTTGGAACAACAGTACATTACAAACTGTGGGGAACTGAGAGAATTACAAGGTTTAAGTGATCACTTTAAGGAGTACAGGTTGGGTGAGGTGATCATGGAGCTACGAAGGATTGAGAGCATGCTAAATAAAGACGACAGATGGGACTCCAGTGAGAATTCCATCAACCTTTACAAGGCTCTGGAGAATCAACGAAACAATTTATTGCGGATCGAGGAAGTCACGTGGAGAAAAAAGGTAGAGCTGTTTGGTTGCAATATAGGGATTAAAACAACAAATTGTTTAAAAAAAAATTTGAACAGAGAAGAAAGACAAATAATATATCCAAGCTGAAAGATGATAATGGTAACTGGTGGAGAGGAAATGATCATTGCGAAAGGCTACTGTCGAGTTACTTTGAAAATCTTTTTATTTCTTCAAATCTAAGTTCCATTGAAGAGGTGTACAATGTTGTTAGCGGAAGACTTCAGTGTGGTCATGTCAAGTGGTGTGATGAACCTTTTACGTCACAGGAAGTTAGAGACTCTCTTTCTCAATTGCATCCATTGAAAGCTCTTGGTCTCGACGGTTTACCGACACTATTTTAACAGAAGTATTGGGATATGGTTGGTTTAGATGTCTGTAATTTAGTTCTAGGTGTGTTAAATAAAGGCAGTGACCCTAGTTCTTTCAACTCTACTTATATTGCGCTGATTCCAAAAGGCAAAAATTCTTCCTTTCCAAAGGACTTCAGGCTAATAAGCTTGTGCAACATGGTGATGAAATTAGTGTCGAAGACTATAGTAAATAGGCTCAAGCATATTCTTCCTAACATCGTTGATGAGGAGCAGCGTGCTTTCATTAAAGGTTGTCTGATTATGGACAATGCGTTGGTAGCTATGAAATGCTTCTATTGGCTCAAGAAGAAATCTAAAGGAAAACATGGACACATGACTCTCAAGCTTGACATGTCGAAGGCATATGATATATTAGATTGGAAGTTTGTGATCCCAGTGTTAAATACGATGGGCTTTCCTCCCCAATTTGTCAGCCTCATTGAAAAATGTATTTCTACAGTCTCTTACAGTGTGCTTCTCAATGACAAACTGTGTAGAAGGTTTTTACCAGGCAGGGGTCTCCGTCAAGGAGACCCCCTCTCACCCTATTTGTTTGTTTTGTGTGCAGATGCTCTTTCGGATCTTATAAAAAAAGCAGTGTTGGAAGGAAGTATTTATGGATTAGAGATTGCTCATAAAGCTCCCAACATCTCTCATCTCTTTTTTGCAGATGATGCTCTCCTATTTTCAAGGGCAAATATCAATGAGGCGTCTTGTGTTCTGAATGTTTTGGAAAAGTATCAACGTGCTTCAGGGCAACTGGTAAATTTAGATAAATATGAGGCTTCCTTTAGTCGAAATGTGCGTGAAGAAGATAAAATATTGATCTAGGCCAGGATGGGTGTTAAGACAGTAGAGAGTCATTCGAAATATTTAGGATTACCAGTGGTCTTTAGAAGATCCAAGAAGGAAGTTTTTGCACTGGTGGTGGAACGAGTCTAGAAAAAGATAAAGGGTTGGAAGGAGAGGTTTCTATCTAGAGATGGGAAGGAAATGTTAATCAAAGCGGTGGCTCAGGCTATTCCCAACTACATCATGAGCTGTTACAAGTTACCGGAAGCTATTTGCCAAGAAATTGAAAGCCTTATAGCTAAATTCTGGTGGGGTTCAAGAAATGGAGAGAGGAAACTGCATTGGTTGAAGTCGGATAGGTTGGCAAGATCCAAAGGTGATGGCGGAATGGGCATTCTAGGGATTAGTGAATTCAATACCAGCTTATTGGGTAAGCAATACTAGAGATTGTTGTCAAAGGAGGGATCGCTCGTGGAGAGAGTGCTGAAGGTAGATATTACCCTCGTTGCGACATTTAAGATTGCAAGACAGGTTATACTCCCAACTTTGCATGGAGGGGCACTTTAAGTGCTAGACATTTGGTGCAGATGGGTTCCCAGTGGAGGATACGAAACGGACGAAAGGCATGGTCCTCAAAGACAGGTGGATCCCGTGTAACCCGGGTTTTAAGGTCCTTGAGCATCATGGCAATTTGAATTCTGAGACAAGAGTTTATGGTTTGATTGATCAGGACTTGGGATGCTGGAAGAGAGAGTTAATAGAATTGAATTTTGGCCATTGCGAAGCTTCATCCATTACCAGCATCCCCATTTCTTTTCGGAACATGGATGATGAATTGATTTGGCATTACGAAAAGAATGAGGCTTATTTTGTCAGATCAGCTTATTATTTGTGTATGAGCAGAAGGGTTAGTCTTCAACCGGGTCCCTCCCATGTGTCTAATTAGAAGCTGTGGAAACTTAATTGGAAGGTTCCCCTTAGCAATAAGGTGAGGAATTTCCTTTGGAGAGCAACCAAGAACATCCTCCTAACTAGAGGTAACCTTTTGAAAAAAGGTATGCAATTAGATCCCTCCTACCTTTTCTGCCCCAATGACGTGGAATCAGTTGATCGTATCTTATTAAGTTGCAATTTCTCTAGACAGACCTACTTTTTTTCCCTATTGGTCTTCGTATGCAAAGAGATACATATTTTTGCTCATGGCTGGAAGCTATTATGTCTGGAAATGATAAGTGAGTTATTCGAGTGGTTTGTTCTTTGGTTTACAACATTTGGTACACGAGGAATCTGCTAGTGTTTCAGTCGTTAGAGCAATTTCCGGTGTTGGTGGCTAGGGTGGTTGTAGACGCGGTGTTTGAGTTTAATAGGTGGAATTAGTCTCTTTGCACAAAAAGTCGCATACATGTGTGTGATGTTGTGGCTGGGAAATGGGTTCACATTCTGCAGGTTGACGCGGGGGTATGGGATAATGGAACCATTTCTTTCGGCTGTGTTATCAGGAAGGAAGATGAGATTGTTTTGACAGCGTGCAAGGAGGAAATGATGACCACGGAACCGTCTCTTGCGGAGATCCTTGCGATCAGGTGGGGCTTACAATTGGCCAAGAACATAAACACAGAGGAGATTGTCATCCAATTGGATTCAAAAGTCGCAGTGGATTGCATCAATGCTTGCTTAGATAATGCAGTTTTAGACCCTATTGCTGAGGATTGTAGGTTTCTTATGAATACTTTCAAAATTGCTTCTGTTATGTTTATCTGTAGGAACTCAAATTTTGTTGCCCATAATTTGACTAGACTTAGATATTCTATTGGCAATAGGACTTGGTTGGGGACTTGTCCCATTCAGTCCTCCCCATTTGGTGTATCTCTGCTTTCTGTTTCTTAATGAAATTATTTCTGCATAAAAAAATCATTCTAGGTCATTCTTATCCTCTCTAGATTGATTCATATCCTCTCTAGATTCATTTCCTTTAAAAATTTATCTATACTTATTATTGATACGCCAAAATTTAAAAGGTTTCTATACTATCAAAAACTTAATTCTTAAATGAACGAGACTTAATTGAATAAGTTAATTATCAATCTAATTTATTTCAATATAAATGTCATCAATTCAAACACATTTATATTAATATACTTAGTTATCCTAAAGTTACATAAAATCCACACACAAGGTTACGCTTAAAAATCATCAATTTCATCTGATTATGTGTACATGCATTTCTATCAAAATAGTCTCAATGTTCAGTTTTCTACTAATCAATCGTCAACTTTATCAAATCAAGTGGGATTTGAGTATTAGAGCTTTCGTTGGAAATTTAAATGTGTCTTTTGTACTAATATGATTTTTATTATACAAGAAAGTGTCTTAAATAATACAGTTTCATGAAACAATATACAAAGTTACTAAACAAAATAAGGCAGTGGGATTTTGAAAAACATGTACTTTATTTATCTCTAACAATTTTGAATGTAATTTATTAAAACCCGTTTATATGTTTCAGAAAATTGAGTCTAGTTTGAAATAGCATAAAAACAACTTAATCCAAGTAATATATAATAAGATATGAACAAAATACTAGAACAACGCCATGCAGAATAGTTAAGCACTAACCAGAATTTGCACCTCAATTATGTCATTCCAAATTTAAGGAAATCAAGAAACTTTGGTGCCTGTTTCATGTATAGTTGTGTCTAGTGTCTTTTATTTAAATTTGGCTTAGGTCCAATTTGATCATCTTTCTTTTAAAAGTTTCAAATTGGTCCCATACGTTATTAAATAGGTCCACGTTTGTCCATGCCGTTAGAAAAGTTGAAATTTCACTTAAAATGTTGATGATGTGGATTGGATGTGCTGATGTGTATGTTATTGAATGGGGATGTGGCACGGTTTATATACTTCTTTTTAGAAAATCTATTTAAATTAAATTTCATAAACTTTAATATAAAATATTTGGGCTTGAAGCCTATATTCTTAACAATAGACCCAATAGTCAAGTTATATTTTTATTGTGTGAACAAACTATATAAACACTCAGATTTGTTATTGATTATTCAATGTGGGACTTCACAAACCTCTTTCTTTTGCAATTTACAAACTAAGCATAATATATTTACCGCTACATGATGCAGTAACATGTGTTTAGAACCAGGTTCTATGCTTCCAATTCATGATTCCTACGCCCAGTTTCTCAATCCACAACATCACCAGAGGAATGAAACCAACAACACCAACCACACCATTTATCCTTCTTGGGATCATTAGATATATCTCTTTTCCATTTTTATAGCACACCAAACTAAAGATGAAGAAGATCCATAAACAGTGCTTCATCAACAATAAAAGTTTGGGATTACATTTGGCATGGGTTCATATGCTGTGCTATGTAAATTTAACTACCTGCTGGATAATTTTAAAACTACGAAAAATATACTTTGTTCTTCACTTATTGAAAGTTTGAAGATCTATAAGACTAATAGAAATGTTAGACTTGTAGATAATATACATTGCTTAAAGTTTTATATGAATAATAGAATTGTTAGACTTAGAGATTATATGCAAAAAAGTTATTTATCAATAAGCTATAGAATTGCAATGGATTAACTATGAACTATTTAGTTAGAGATTGCTTACATATTGATTGGAAATTAACAATGAATAATTTAGCCACCTGCAGATTAACAACATTTCCAAGAACATGAAATATTTATATGGTTCTTTCACGACATTGTTCTGGACTCCATCTAGAGATCATGTGCTCTTCAATGTCATAGTTTTCCAAACATAATGGAGACTCATCACTGTGACTATTTCTATTAACATGCAAAACTAATAAAGTTTTTGCGACACTTCCAAGAAGTCGAGTAGTGCAATGAACGTCAGACCATACTCTCAGTCTTCCATCTAGATTATCATCATTGTCATATGATAGAACATGTACACCGTACTCAGAATGCACCATCGCCGGATGATGGCGATAGACAATGAAGTCTACACCATACTGAGCCCCTGACCTTACTACCCAGTTTTTCATTCAAAGGTGAGAATAAGCCTTGTAAAAGAAAGGGAATGCTTCTTTCTTGGATTTGAAGTAATGTCGCAACTCATCATCATTTGAATGACCAGATTCAACACCGCCATTAATCTTTAGACATTTCAAGGAATAACATAGGTAAAATGCTTCCTCCAAGGTTAATTGAAACCAGTACGTGTTCTTTTCAACGTTTCTCACAGGTCGACCAAAGCATGCTTTATCAAGTAGGTCAAGTTGTTCAGCTTTCATGACACACGAGGCTCTAGTTTCTTTGTTAACAAAACAAAACAGAAATGGATGTGTCTCGGCATGGTAATTTTCTGTCTCACCATAACTTTTTGGAAAAATGAGAAGAAAAAGCTAGTTGCAATACCTGTCTTTATATTAGTCCCACATTGGTTGGTTCAGAATAAAATCTAGTCTTTATATTAACTACTTGTGCATAATTATGCAAATGAAAAACATATGGACCAAAGAGAATGAAATTGATATTGGGCTTCTAGATGCATTTGTGTGTGGATTTGATTTGATCTGGCCCAATTAAAATTATTTTTAAAATAACAATTTATAAAAATAGAATTAAAAAATAAATATTACAAAAAGAAAAAAATAATATAAAAAATATTAAAAAATAAATATATAAAAAAATCTACATGGAAAATAAAAAATAATATAAAAATCCACGTGGAAATTAAAAGGTGCTGACTAAGCCATCCATCATGCCAACTCATACTCCACATAAGCAAAACTAACACCGTTTGCATTTATTTGACGGAAAGGACCTTTATGCTTCAGGTAGACAACGTAAGGGACCAATTTGAAACTTTTAAAAGAAAGATGATCAAATTGGACCCACCCCTATTGTTAGAGGACCAAAAAGGATATTAAGCCTTTAAATTTTCATTCAAAAACAACTTGTATAGAGAAAGTTATAAAGAAATTACAAGAGAATACACATCTAATTTTACAAACAACATCACACAGTATTTCCCCATGTGTCTTTAGAGAGAGAATCTCCTCCTTCTCTCTAGAAACTCATCTTGTCCACACCCTTTCTTAACCTTTTTAGGGTTAGAAAGTTCTATTTTTTTTCCCAGTGTCTATCTGGTTTTCTCCACCTTGTTATGACTTTTTGCTTCGTTTTAGTGAGTCTTCCTAGTGGCGGTTTATCTTTTATCCTCACCTCGCTGTTTCCTGTTTCTAGGGTCTCTACCCTTTCGTTCTTGTTGTATCTTGTTACGGTGTTCTCAGGTTTTGGCTTTTGTGAGCTTTTGCTGTTCCATTTTCTTCTATGGAAAAGTGGAGGAGTATTCAGTTGTCTAAGGAAGAAGAGGACTACGTTACAGTGGATGTGGAAGAAATGTGTGAAGGGGAAGTTTTTCAGCGAACCCTAGCTGGAAGACTCTGGACGAATAATATTTTTAATTCCAAGGCTTTTATCAGCACCATGACGGGGGCCTAGAAGTTGAAGAATCCGGTGGAAGTTCAAGAGTTGAAAAAAAAATCTCTTTTTGTTTAGATTTGCTACAAAACGGGATCTTGAGAGTGTTTTAAAGTATGTGCCTTGAAGCTTCGACAAAAACATTCTCTCTCTCAGTCGCATTTCAGGTCAGGAGCATCCATCTGACCTTAATATGCACTATGGCTCCTTTTGGGTTCATGTGTATGAACTTCCCTTAGTCCTTCGTTCAGAGGTAATGACGAAAAAACTGGGCGATATCTAGGGGAGTTTGAGGAACTCGATTCAAAAGAAGCGCATTGTATGGGGAGATTTATGCGAGTCAAAGTGAGGATTAATCTAAAGAAACCGTTGAAAAGGGGGACTGTTGTTCGTTTCAAGGATAAAAATATTCGGGTTCATTTCAAATACAAGCATCTGCCTACTTTTTGTTTCGTTTGTGGTCGGATAGGTCACCAGCTGAAAGACTGTGAAGCAGTTGGGGACTTGGGAGAAGAAGGATTTGATGATTTGGATGAGCAGGATTTGTCCTTTGGGGGGTGGGTTAGAGCATCTCCCCTTCCTAAACTTCATGAGGAGTAAAAAATTCGTGAGTCAAACTCCAGTTCTTAAGGCAGGAGCCTTTTTAATACGTCATCGGGGCAGAGTAGGTGTGAAGCAAAAGGCAAAGGGAAAGAGGCGGATAAAGGTGTCGTGGAACATCGTTCGGAAGGGGATGTTGAGGGGGGTGAACAAAGAATTAACTACTCCCATAAATCATACTCTTGTGGAAGTGGGGAAGAATACTACGGTTATGGAGATTGAAGCTATGGCCGAGACTTTGGGAGCGGTCGAGATTTCAAATCTGAAGAAGGGTAATCAAGGTACTTCGGGCGAAACCAGTGGTAAAAGGAGGAAGTGGACAAGAAGGCAACCCTCAAGAAAAGGTTTGGGAAAAAGACAAACAAACAGGATTTTGAACGCGGCAAGAGAAACCTTGTTGATGTTATGGTCCTAGATGGTACAATGGAGGAATACGGAGTTGGAGAGAAGAAACAAAAGGGACAAGAAGCTATTGAGGGGGACTCTTGATAAACTACCAGAGGTGGTGTTGGTTGACCAACACCGCCTGTCGCAATGAAAATCTTGAGTTGGAACTGCAGGGGGTTGGGTAGTCCCCGTGCAGTTCGAGCCTTGTTGAGGCTCATTCGTAATGAAAATCCCAATCTCCTGTTTCTTACGGAGACTCGGCTCAAACAGGAAGATGTGCAGAAATTCAAATTTAGAACTGGTTTTGAAGGTTTTCTGTGTGTGGAATGCTCTGGTCAAGGTCGTGAGCGCGCTGGTGGCCTTACCTTGTTCTGGAAAGGAAGCTTAAAGGTCAACATTATGTCTTTTTCAATAAATCATTTAAGTGGGTCTAATTCGGATGATCAAGATGATTCGCCTTGGTTTTTCAATGGTGTGTATGGGTTCCCGGATGAGCAAAACAAACGAAAGACCTGGCTTCTTATCTAAGATCTGCAATAGAGAGGTGGTGATAGAGCTATATGCTTTGGGGATCTGAATGATGTGTTTTCTGAATCGAAGAAGATTGGAGGTAACCCTAGAATTAACAGTCAAATGTCCCTTGGTAGGTTATCCCTTGGAGTTTGTGGGTTGATTGATATGGGTTTTGAAGGCTACCCGTATACTTGGTCAAATGGGCGGTACGAGTCGAAGAATATTCAATGTCGCTTGGACCGTGTCATGGCTATAAACGGTTTCCTGAATAGATTTTCTCTTGTCAAGGTTATCCACCTCCCTAGATGTGGGTCTGATCAAGCAGTGATAAGGGTGGACATTGAAGCTAATGATGGTGATAAAAGAAGAAACAGGGTGCAGGTTTTTTGGTTTGAGAAAATTTGGAGTAGAGACCCTCGCTGTGAAGATTTGATCAAGCACCTTTGGGCAAATTCTTCTTTTTTGGGGGCAAACAAACGCAACTCGATGCAGGGGCTCTGTGATCATTTCAAAGAGTACAGAGTTAGTTATTTGAGTAAGGAATTAAGGAGGATTGAAAACCTGTTGAATAACAAAGAGAGATGGGACTCCAGTGAATCTTCTATTAAAACGTATAAGGCATTGGAGTCTCAAAGAAACAATATGCTTCATGCTGAAGAGGTGGTGTGGCAGAAAAAGAGTAGAGCCTTACGGCTTCAATACGGAGATAAAAACAATAAGCTCTTTCATCACAAAGCGAACCAACGGCGAAAAGTGAACTCTATTTTTAAGTTGAAGGATGAAGTCGGCCACTGGTGGAAGGGAGAGGAGTATTGTTCTAGACTGTTGACTTTCTATTTTGAAAACCTCTTCTCTTCGTCTAACCCCTCCTGTATTGAGGAAGTTTGTTCTGTTGTTCATGGGAAATTGTCTGACCAGCATGTGAATTGGTGTGGAAGTATGTTCACCTTGTAGGAGGTTTTGGAGGCCTTAGGGAAAATGCATCCTCTTCGTGCTCCTGGGCCAGACGGCCTTCCCGCGTTGTTCTTCCAAAAGTATTGGCATATAGTTGGGCACGATGCTGGTTTACTGGTCCTCAATATTTTGAACAATGGCAAAGACCCTCGGGGAGTTAACCAAACTCATATAGCTCTCATTCCCAAGTGCAAAAATCCCTCAAACCTAAAGGACTTCAGGCCAATTAGCCTTTTTAATGTTGTCATGAAATTGGTTACAAAGACAATTGAAAATCAGCTTAAGTCTATTATTCCGGAGATCATCGACGAAGAGCAAAGTGAGTTTGTTAAGGGTCGTTTGATTAAGGACAACGTGCTTGTTGCTATGGAGTGTTTTCATTAGCTTAAGAAGAAAAAGAAAGGAAATAAGGGTCATATGGCTTTGAAGTTAGACATATCAAAGGCCTACGAATGCCTTGAGTGGAAGTTTGTTACCTCTGTCCTTTCTTCAATGGGTTTTCCTAGCCATCTTATTGATCTTATAGAGAGATGCATATCTTCAGTTTCTTATAGGGTGCTTTTGAATGGGAAATCGTGTCAAAGTTCCTTTCCCTCCTGATGGATACCCCCTCTCACTGTACTTATTTATTCTTTGTGATGACATTCTTTCAGGTTTTATAAAGAAGGAGGTGGTGAATGGGAATATCCATGGCCTAAAAATTGCGCGAAACGCTCTGGTGATCTCTCATTTGTTCTTTTCAGATGATAGTCTCCTGTTTGTTCGAGCCAATGTAACAGAAGCTGTGAGAGTCTTGGACGTTTTACACAGGTATCAGATGTCTTCTGGTCAGGTGGTGAACCTCGATAAATCGGAGGTTTCTTTCAGTCAAAATGTGAAGGAAAGTGCTAGAAATATGATTCGGTCACAGATGGGGGTAAAGACTGTTACATGCCATGCTCGTTATCTTAGACTTCTGGTGGTGTTTGGTAGATCAAATAAGAAGATCTTTGCCTTAGTGGTGGAGAGGGTGTGGAAAAAGATCAAAGGTTGGAAGGATAATTTCTTGTCGCGGGCGGGAAAGTATATTCTTATCAAAGTTGTTGCCCAAGCCATTCCTAGCTATATAATGAGCTGCTACAAGCTTCCTGAAGAGATTTGTAATGAGATCGAAGGATTAAGAGCAAAGTTTTGGTGGGGATCAAAAAATGGTGATAGGAAAGTGTATTGGTTACGGTGGGACAAGCTGGCCAGAGCAAAGAAGGATGGTGGGCTGGGTTTCCGTGGAATTAGTACTTTCAATACTAGTTTACTCGGGAAACAATACTGGAGATTGATTCCTAATAAGTCTTCTTTGGTTGGTAGGGTTCTGAAAGGGAGGTACTTTCCAAGGGGTAACATTGATACTTGCCCAATTGGTTATGCTCCAAGTTATGCTTGGAGAAGTATCGTTTTCTCTAGGTCTCTCGTCTAATCTGGTACCCGTTGGCGGATTGGTAATGGCGAGAAGGTACTGGCTCTCAAAGATCGGCGGATTCCTGGGATTCATGGCTTTAAGGTTCTTGGGCAAAGAGGAAATCTTGATTCTGATACAAAGGTTTCTGAGCTCATAGATCCTGACATGCGTTCGTGGAAAAAGGATTTTGTGTTCTCCTCTTTTGATCACTTTGTGGCTTCCCAAATTGTAAGTATACCTTTGTCTCAACGATACACGTTGGATGAGCAGATTTAGCACTACGAGAAGAATGGTGTGTACTCAGTGAAGACGGATTACCATCATTCCATGTCCCTTAAGGTGTGTAAGAACCTCGGGACGTCTGGTGTCCTCCACCCAAATTTGTGGAAAGCTGTTTGGCAGATTCCTCTTCCCAATCGTGTTTTGAATTTTTTGTGGCGAGCCGTTAAAAACATTCTTCCTTCAAGGGGAAACCTTATACGTAAAGGTATGTATTTGGACTCCTCTTACCCTTTCTTCCATCTTGGTGAAGAATCTGTGGACCATTTATTCCTTAGCTGCGATTTCGCGAGGCAGGTTCTTTTCTTGTCCCCTCTTGGCATTATTATTCCTTCTGCCCGGTCTTTTGGTTCTTGGCTAGAAGAATTTATTACTGGAAAGGATTTGGTTATTGCTCAATTTATTGGTGCCTTGCTGTACAAAATCTGGGAGGCTAGAAACTTGATGGTGTTTCAGTCAAAACCTTTGCAGCTGGATCATGTGGTTGATGGTGAAGCTCACTTGATTCAAGATTTCAACAAGTTCCATCCTAAGTACTATTCGAAGATTGGCACGAAGGCCCCTGCTGTTTGTCCTGCTTTTGATGTCCACTCTGTGCAGGCTGATGCTGTAGTTTTTGAGGATGGTATCACCACTTTTGGCTGCACCTTTATGCATCAGGATTCTGGTGTCATTTTGTATGCGTGTAAGGCTGAGGAGTTGTCTGTCGATTTGGAGGCAGCTGAAATGCTGGCATTGAGGTGGTGCATTAATCTGGCAAAGAACATTAAAGTCTAAAAGGTGGACATCCAGTCTGATGCTCTTTTAGCTGTTGATTGCATCAACTGCAGTTTGGAGAGTGCCGTATTGGAGCCTATTATTGAGGATTGCAAGGTATGTTTGAAAGATTTTAGTTTTGCTTCTGTTATGCATATTAGTAGGGATAATAATGTTTATGCTCATAGTCTTGCTAGGTCGGGTAAAATAATTGGTTCAAAAACTTGGCTTGGGGTATGCCCCTTGATTAATTATGTACCTGTTCCTCTTTTTCCTATTGGCTTTTAATGAAATTTATCCCCCATAAAAAAACATCACACAGAATTCATTCCTCAAATTGAATTTTATGGTTCTTACACTACACTTAACCAATTATGTAATACCCTAGTCTTGTAAGCATCTATTATCATACTAAGTCATAGAAACTAGTATGATTAATGAGAGTGATTAAGACTAATCCATCTCAAATTATAAAGGGGTGATGTGTTGGTGAGTAGAGTATAAGAGCAAGGGTATTGCGGGTATTTCTCAAGATAGCTATTTAAGGCTCATTTCAAGAGGAAAACTCATTTTGTACATTCTAATTCTATTTCTTCAGTCCTTAGAATTTAGAATGGAGAGGGTCTTGAGAGAGAAAGAGAGGCGTGCTATAAAGGGGAAAGATGAGAAAAGGGTTTTGTCAATGGAATGACAACTTTAGAGTGTTCACTTGAAGAAGGATCCTTGAAGAGGTTGCGATCATCATCAATTTCATCTCCTCATCATCCCATTTCGGTCATCCAAGTTCTATTGCAAGGTGGGGTTTTTAGATAGTTAGGTAGCATAACCTAGGAGGGAAATTGCATGATGGGAATCTTGGAGTTGTATGACTTTCTTGAAGCATCTTACATAAATTACATGATGAATAATATGATTGCATGTGTTTAATTGTGTGCTACTTGTGTTGTATATGTTCTATATGATCCCTATGCCTTTGTTTGAAAATGGTGAGTGTTGATTTCTGGAAATTCTATATTCAAAAGTGAGTTTTTGGTTTTCTCGCTCAGCCATGGATGGCAAGCTATGTGAGCCTTTTGAAATGTAAAATTGGTGTTTTTTGGTTTTCTCGCTTAGCTACTGATGGTTGGCTAAGTGAGCCTATTGATACTGAAAGTTTACTGGCACCGATCTTAGCGTATCTTAAATTTCGTAACTCGAAATGAAACGAGGTCGAATGCATTGGAAAGCTCATTTGAAGAGTTATTGTAACACCCTACTCTACGCATTCGTATAAAAATTAAAAATACGAAAATAACTGCGGAAATAAATCAGAGTTACACACGTAGGATGCCACATTACAAAACCTCATTGTTGCGAGCGATTTTGGACGCGGTTCTTAAGCGCTGGTCGCTCTCTGCGGTTTGAGCTTTGACTACAGGTCGATTCATTTTTTATCCTATTGTGAGCTGAATAAGGAAGGGAAATAAATGTCTCCAATTAACCCTGCTTGCATACTGAGTTTAAACAGCAGTCTATTAGGTTACAGATGCTATCAATGTGGGGGGGCCTTTGTACTGGTTATTTGTATTTTCGCCAATACGGTTTTCTTTCTTTCTAGGACTTTCTAGCGGGGAACAAGGGTTATGATGTTAGGACTGATGCTTTTGAATTACTGCTTTTGATTGATGGAGATATGGGATTTGTTTTTTTTTGTTGATTATGCTCGCTAAGATCTTTTCTTTCGATCTTATGCCTACGTATTCCCGTTTACCGAAACAGGGAAATCAGAGCGTTCGTAGTTCCTCCTATTCTATGGGAGGAAATTGGTTTTTGGTGTCTTGTTCAAAGCCCAAGACGTGAAGCGAAAAGGTAGTTTGTATCTTGTTCAAAGCCCAAGATGTGAAGCTGAAAGGTCTATTTGTGTCTTGTTCAAAGCCCAAGACGTGAAGCTGAAAGACCTCGACTTTAGAGAGAATTTGTCATCTCTAAAGAGGGGAGAAGGAGAATTACTTTAACTGGGATACGCGGATCCGAGCAATGCCATAATTTCCGAAGAAAGGGTTTTAACCTGAAGGATAAGACTTTAACTCAGTGTAGAGCAATGCCATCTTTCCTTAGGAATTTCTTATGCTAAAAGAGGGACAGTGGCATGGATATAGATGATCCAGAGGCTTGCTGCTTACAGCGATTAGATGAAGGGGAATGAGTTATTGATGTTTGTGTACTGTGAACGAGGCACAACTTTGATGCTAAAAGGTTAATTGGATTAACCAGTGGTTTTCTTATACAAAGCCTAAGAGGAGGCTAATTTCCGCTAGGAAAATCATTATACAAAGCCTAAGAGGAGGCTAATTTCCGCTAGGAAAATCATTATACAAAGCCTAAGAGGAGGCTAATTTCCGCTAGGAAAATCATTATACAAAGCCTAAGAGGAGGCTAATTTGTGTCTCGTACAAAGCCCGAGAGAGAGGCTAAAAGTTTTTGACTCAACGGTGGAATCTTTTGGTATCTCGTATAAAGCCCGAGATGGAGGATAAAGTTTTGACTCAACAAGAGAGTCTTTTATACTCAACAAGAGAGTGCTTTTGTATCTCGTATGAAGCCTGAGATGGAGGCTAAAAGGTTTGACTCAACAAGAGAGTCTTTGTATCTCGTACAAAGCCCGAGATGGAGGCTAAAGCGTTGTTTGACTCCGCTAGGGAGAGTCATTGTACAAACCCCAAGAGGAGGCTATGTCAGTTAAGTGACAGGTCCAGTATACTGATTTTGAAAGAGAAAATCAGTTCTTATAGGAGCATCACTGTACTCATGGGTAAGATCTGAGGATCGGGGTGGTCTCCTTTTCTTTGAGGAAACTGGAAATCCAAAGGGTGTTGAGACTGTCCGAGTCTGCGGGTTTCCTTCCTATTTAACAAAGGGGTCACTTGAGAATGTCTTTTAGACTCAAGGATGTTAGACTGTCCATGTCTAGAGTTTTATCTTTTGTACTATGCTTTGAGAAACAGTAGTAGACTCTATGAAAGGACTGTTCTATGAGGATGACTAGGTTCTATTCCTATACCTCTAGGAGGTCGTCGGGACAATTTGTACGAAGCCCAAGAGGAGGCTGGAAACTTTTAAGAAGCCGACGGGTCCTTGTAAGAAGCCCAAGAAGAGGCTATCATTCCCGGAGGAAGAGATCATTATACGAAGCCTAAGAGGAGGCTGTGAATACTTCTAAGAAGCCGTAGGGTCCTTGAATAATGCCCAAGAGGAAGCAGATGCTTTTAAGAAGCCCATGGGTCTATCATCTCCTTTCCATTAGGAGAGATAACTCTTTTAAAGATAAAAACCACTGGTAAACGTGCGAGGTTTACTATCCAGCGACTTTTAGCTTTTGAAGAGGGTTCCTTAGTTAAGGTCCAAGATTATGACCGTAGTGGGTACCCAAACCCCGAGACATTCAAGGCGAGCTATCCACAAGGAATAGATCAAGTCAGGAAAGTTCGAGAATTTGGAAGAAACTCAAAGATGCCATTCACGGAGAATACATTCATCTTGGGGAGTAGAGCTTCTTGACGATTCCTAAGGAGGACAGCCGAAGAGAAGACTGTATCTGGTGCTCCTATTGGGGATCTAGGCGTCTATTTCTACGAATAAATGAAACGGCGTCACCTAGTTCTAGACGTAGTAGCCGGGGAAACTCGAAATATCTATACTATTATTACACAGTAGATATGAGTTTATGAAAGGAGACTTACAGTGAGCAGCCCCACAATACAGTTTATAATATGAAAGCAGTAAATGAAAGCGATAACCACTTACTCGGTTAGAGTGCTTCCATGCTGTTTGGTTAGTTGTTCAACAAAGAAAGATTGAAAACAACAGTATATTCAAAATCAAAGGAGAAAGTGCTTTGAAAAAGAAAGACTTGGGGCTGACAGCTCAAGGAGAGGCCCAGGGTTTTATCAGTGAGCGCACTGTTTGACTTTGTACAGCGGGACTTATACAAGTGACTGGGGCCCAAAAAGGTTTTCTGTACAAAGGGATGGGTCTTACACTCTCTCAAGAGGCCCAAAAAGGTTTAAAGAAAAAAAAGTGGGGCTTATAACACGAGGGTAGGCCCAAATGATTTTTCGTTTAAAAATGGCGATCGCGCCGAGGTTTTCTTTTAACGCAGAGGGACTTATACAATAAGTGAGGCCCAAAAAATGTTTTGGTTAAAAGGGGGATTGAGTCTTACACTCTAATAGAGGCCCAAAGTGTTTTGAATGGGTCTTATAGCTCAAGGAGAGACCCAGATGATTTTTATTTTTAAACGGGCGACGATCGCGCCGTTTACTTTTACAGAGGGACTTATACAATAAGTGAGGCCCAAAAAGTTTTTGTACAAGGGGGGATGGGTCTTACACTCTCTCAAGAGGCCCAAAGAGTTTTGAAAATGATTTATGAGGGTTGAATTAATCCAAAACCCTAATTTGTTTTCAAAATGTATTTAATTGAATAAAAATTCAATTAAAATGATCAAAAATTGTTTAACACATGGAAAACAAATTGTGATCTTGGATTAATGCTTCAAAAATTAAGTATTGACCTACAAAATAATTAGAAAGCATTAAAAGTTGCAAAATCAATGTAGAAAAAAATGTTTAAAATGCCAAAAACAATCAAAATATTAATTCTTTACAAAAATATCAATTATATGAAATAAATAATATTTTTGGGATTTTTTTGTGAAAATAAAATATTTTAACATTTTTGTGAATTATTAAAAAAAGAATCAACTCAAAATCATTAAAACTCAGAGAGAAATTAATTTTTGAATCAATTAAACAAAATCACAAAATTCAAATATTTGAATTTATGAAAAATGGCGCCAAGAACAGCTGAAGAACACGCGCGTGTTCTTGGTTTCTCAGATTTGCGTTTTCTATCCAATCTCCATGAATACTTAATCATATCATGCAATCCACATATCATTATGCTCGTCTCAACCTCACGATCATGTCTATGTACTTTAATTTCATTTAAATTAAACATACAACAAGAAATCACGAAGAAACCTCAAGAACCCTAATTTCTGCATGAAGGCTAGGATTTTTGATACACGATTCAAACAATGCAATTAATTGAGGGAAAACATTCCATACATGATTATGAACATATGGCCAAATTATTGTGCGAGGAAATATGCATAGATTGAGAGATGACCAAGTATGTGCTTACCTCCAAGCCGTGACAGCAAGTTCAAAGTGATTTTTGATTTGGAGGTGTTACAGATGAGTGATGATGATCTGAACAGCTTCCCTACACCCTATGGATTGTGTTTGGATGGTTGGACTTGATTGAAATTGACTGGATCACTTTGTGGTACCTCAGCTGCAACTTGATTGAAAATTTGAGCAACCAGCTGGTGATTTTGTGAAATTGATGTTTCAGAAGTAATCGAAGTGTTTGATCAGCTCATATGTGATGTATGTGAGGTGTGTGAGTGATTGGTTTGATTGGAATTGCTCTCAAACTCAAAACCCGATAGCTACCTTGCTAAGAAAGGCATTTTTGCCAAGAGAAAGAGATTTTGAGGAAAGCATCTGTTAGATGGCTTTGGTGTACTCAAACTGACCACAATTGAGCTCTATTTATAGTAGAGCAAGTTTGTTTTGCAAGGAATAGTGCATGGCAGCTGGTAAGTAGGTTTGGCCAATGTTGGCAAATGAAAATCCAAGTCTCCTCTAGTCATTGACTAGAGGTTAGGGCACAGAGCTTTGGTCCCCTTGGTCTTGGATAAGTCTTGACCGATTTCAGATGAGAATGGCTCAGTCCATGCCACCTTGATGGTTCCATTGAATGCCTCATTCCAAATTTGAAGTCTTGTCCCTATTTTGGCCATTCTAGGTTCAACATGCTATTTCTTGTTCCATGGACTTTGGAGGCTTGGCTCAGTGATTGTCCCCTTTAGATTCAATCCTCTGAGGTGTCCAAGTGGATAGGAGAAATTGAATTTGGCTGATTTTGGCAAATCCACCAAAGTTGCAAATTCTGCCTTGCCTTGACAGATTTCAGCAAGGCAACTTGGCAAGGTTGTATCTCATGGTGTAGGTTGAATTTGGCAATGTTCTTGGCCATTTTGGAAAGCTCTTACATGATACAACAACTGTTTGAACAAGTTTGGTTTTGATCTCTTTTGATTCCAAGTGAAAAATCCCCCTACATTTGGCAAAAAGTGAGGCAGAATCTGACTTAGTGAAAATTTCACTAAGTGTTGGAAAAAGTGACATTTTCACTTTTCAGCCACTTTGATCACTCCATAACTCAAAATCCTTAATGAATTGGAATGACTTGTAGTTGAAGTTTTTGTAGGTGATAATGAGGGCTACAAATCTATCTTTGGATGAGAAAAAATGGCCTTGTGGTTTAGGAGTTATGGTCCTTCAAAGTTGGTACCTTTGCCACTTTATTTTTAACTTAGAAAAATTTCTAAGTTTTATGGTTACCCCTTTTACAAGTTATCTCACTTTTCTTGATTTTTCTTGATGAATGTTGATTCAAATCATACATTAACATCATTTTAGGGTTAAAAATCCATTTTGGTGAAAAATCTCAAAAAGTCAAAGTTGACTTTTGTGCACAGTTGACTTTTTATCAGATGAATTCCAAACTGTGCAATTCTTCAGGAAATCATGTCCTTAACCTAAATCAAACTTGATGGACATGTTCCATGGGTGTCATAGGGTATATTCAATCATGTATTAGGGTTTGAGAGCATGTCCTGGTCAAAAGTCAAAGTTACAGTTGACTTTTCCCTTAAAACCCTAATTGTGGTGCAGATGAAATTGAGACTTGTTGCTCAAACTTCTTGGATCAATCCATTGTTCCAAATGGATCAATATGGTATATTAGAGACCCTCAAATCATCTCTTGAGGTCTTGGCTCATGGTTTGTCCCAAAAGTCAACTTAGGGGTGAATTAGGTCAAGAAACCCTAATTCCTGATTTTTGATGAATGCATCTCCTGAGGCAAAATTGACTTGATGCATGGGCTCATGAGGTTCCATGAAGTATATTAGGTTATGTTTTGGATCATTGCCTTGTGCCCAGATGAAAATTTCCATCTGGAGGCCCTGGTCGACCAAAACCCTAATTTGGTGACACTGTCGATCTTGAGACTTGATCCACCTAGAAGGGAGCAGCCTTGTGCTTAATCCTTAAAGTGGGAGTCCTTTTTGATCCATTGTGGATGTTTAAGAGATTAGACAAGTTGAAGATCATGTCATTTCTTGATTGATCCTTTGTCTAAGCACCCAGAGAGGGCTTGAAACCCTAATTTTGATTGTAGTGGATGCTCGCCTATCTTTGGGGGGACTAATGAAGCATAAAGGTACATCCATATTGTGATGATGATTTTCACAATGATGGGAAATCTAAGTGGTCAAAATTTGGGGTATTACAGATGCCCCTATTTAATCTTCTTGGACCCGAAGGTGTGAATGACGAAGGGATTCGGGCATTCGGGGTGCAAGAGGATTAAATATCGGAATACCCGAAATTTTGATGGTGGTTATGAACGGTAGCTTACGCATTCATCTTCTTTAGCTAAGCAATGATGCTTAGAAAAGGTAAACTTCCCCTCGATCCTGGTTTCCTACCAAGAACTGGTCTTAGTTTCTTTTGAACTTCCCCTCGATCCTGGTTTCCTACCAAGGAACTGGTCTTAGTTTCTTTTGAAATAAACTTCCCCTCGATCCTGGTTTCCTACCAAGGAACTGGTCTTAGTTTCTTTTGAACTTCCCCTCGATCCTGGTTTCCTACCAAGGAACTGGTCTTAGCTTTTTTTGAACTTCCCCTCGATCCTGGTTTCCTACCAAGGAACTGGTCTTAGTTTCTTTTGAACTTCCCCTCGATCATGGTTTCCTACCAAGGAACTGGTCTTAGTTTCTTTTGAAATAAACTTCCCCTCGATCCTGGTTTCCTACCAAGGAACTGGTCTTAGTTTCTTTTGTCAATAAACTTTATTGACAAGGGACGCTATGTGTAGCGGTTTTCTTTCAAACTTCTCACCGAATTTTCCTGGGGAGATGCCATTTGAGTAGAAAATGTTTTGTTGTCAGACTTGCTGGGGAACCCAGTCGTCTGAGTTGTAGAGTTGTACAAACTTTTCCGTTGGAGACACCATTTGTTTCTACTGGGGAAAACGAGTCTCTTGAGAGACTGTTTTCATTTGGGATCTTTCATCATACTTTTCTTGGGATCTTCCCGGAGAAACGCCATATGATGGGGTCCAATTTTGAGGTGCCAATGACCTTCTCATCAGTGGTTTTTCGGAGCAAAACTGGCGTGCTGCCGAATCTCTGATCACGAGGCTTTCTCAGTGGATTTTCCTTAATCCGGGAAAGCAAGGATATCATCTTTAATGGCGAAGAGTGACATCTGTTGAAGGTTCTCTAATCTTTCAGAGGTTTAAATTATCAAAGTGGCCACGTGCCGACTCTGATCTAAAGATACACTGGTGGCGAGATTGTGCAGACGCAACACTTCCTGACGAGGAAAGAACTGACAAACTCGATTGAGAAAACTGTTTATCACTAGGGGACAAGACCGGCTAGAGGGATAACAATGCAATATGAAATGTAAATGCAAATAAAAAAATGCATGAAGTACGTATGTATATGCTGACAAAACAGACGCGACATACAGACTAATGGATGAACACAATTGGATACTCGGCCATCGCGGGGCGAAGAAGTACCGTTGGTTCAAAATAGCAATTCCACCTTGCTTATGAGAGATAGTCCCGTTGGGAGCTATGTTGATCGGGCTTAGGAGATGAGAACTCGGCCGAGGCGTGTCAGACGAAACAAGGTCTCTGACACAGTTGATCCCTTCATTCTGGCATACTGGCTTAGAAGGAGTACTTTGATTCTGCACTTTGAAGTCCGCTTACTTCTGGAGAAGCGATCGATGTTCTTCTGATGTTCAACAGTCAAAAGAAATGCCATCTTTAATTTAAAAGCAGAAAAAGTTTTAACAAGTAAATTCATTTTGTTTTATTTCAAGAATCGCTGATTAAGTTTAAACAACGTCGTTCTGTAAAGCTAAAACAAGTAAAGAATTACAAACAAAAGCACAAGGGCTCAAATTTTATTGATAAGATGGAGATCAGCCAAATGCGTGATTCCAAAGAGTATATACAAAGTTAGAAAATGGTAATTTACAGGGAAAAGGGCTACGTTAAAACATAACGACCACTATCCTTCAACCAACTTTGAATTCGGGACATCCTTAGCTTCTGTCGAAGATGACCTTGACTGGAGTTTTCCTCCGATGGATGCTGTAACTGCTGCTGCTACTGAGGGACTTGCCTCTGTTGAACATAGTTACTTGCCATTATCCCTAACTTTTGCCTGGATTGTACTATGATGTTTCCAATCCATCGGGATGATTTTTTTTTATGTCTCTAACTTTTTCCTGGACCGCCCTTTCGGGTTTTCAATCCACCGAGACGTTTTTTTTTTAGGTTTAGGCGAAGTATTTCTTGACTACATCAACATTCGTGGGGTAGGCAAATTCCTCTCCGTCCATGGTTGCAAGTCTCAAGGCGCCGCCTGAGAAAGCTTTCGTGACCACATAGGGGCCATCATAATTTGGGGTCCATTTGCCCCGAGAATCAGTGAGAAATGATTGTATCTTCTTGAGCACAAGGTCTCATTTCCTGAAGACACGAGGTCGGACCTTTTTGTCGAACGCCCTCTTCATTCCCTGTTGATACAACTGACCGTGGCATAGTGTCGTGATTCGCTTCTCTTCGATCAAGTTCAGGTCGTCGTGTCGACGTTGACACCATTCAGCTTCGGTGAGCTTCGCTTCCATCAATACCCGGATTGATGAGATCTCTACTTCTATGGGGAGCACTGCCTCCATGCCATATACTAGAGAGAAAGGGGTTGCCCCTGTTGAAGTACGGACAAATGTGCGATAACCATGAAGAGCAAAGGGTAGCATTTCTTGCCAATCTTTATAGGTTACCACCATATTTTGAACGATCTTCTTGATGTTCTTGTTAGCCGCTTCTACCGCTCCGTTCATCTTGGGTCGGTAGGGAGATGAGTTATGGTGTTCGATCTTGAACTCTGCACACAACTCTTTCATCATCTTATTGTTCAAGTTAGATCCATTATCAGTAATGATCTCACTTGGAACACCATAACGGCAGATGATATTGTTTTTGATAAATCGGACCACCACTTGTCGGGTTACATTGGCGAATGACGCTGCTTCGACCCACTTGGTGAAATAGTCAATGGCTACCAGGATGAACCGATGTCCGTTTGAAGCCTTGGGCTCAATCATACCAATCATGTCGATTCCCCATATGGAAAAAGGCCACGGGGAAGAAAGAACTTTGAGATGTGATGGCGGTACATGAATTTTTTCGGAGTATATCTGACACTTGTGACACCTCCTCATGTACTTGTAGCAGTCGGATTCCATTGTCAACCAATAGTATCCGGCCCTGAGAATTTTTCTCGCCATCGTGTGTCCGTTGGCATGAGTGCCAAAGGATCCTTCATGAATTTCTTTCATGAGCATGTCTGCCTCTGGTCTGTCGACGCATCGGAGCAAGACCATGTCAAAATTTCTCTTATAAAGAGTGTCACCGCTCAGGAAGAAGTTTCCAGCCAATCTTCTGAGGGTTTTTCTGTCTTTTCTGAGTGCCCCAGATGGGTACTCTTGTTTCTGAAGGAAGCATTTGATATCGTGATACCAAGGTCTGTCATCTATGACTGCTTCAATCGCGAAGATGTAAGCGGGCCGTTCAAGGCGCATGATGTCGATCTTAGGTATGTCATTCCATCGACCTACACTAATCATGGAAGAGAGAGTGGCTAATGCATCAGCCATGTGATTCTCATCACGAGGGATGTGATGAAAGTCGACTCTGTTGAAGAAGGGTAACAACCTTCTTGCATAGTCTTTGTAAGGAATCAACCCTGATTGGTATGTATTCCAATCTCCTTTTATCTGATTGATAACCAGGGCTGAGTCGCCATATACATCCAAGTTTTTGATCCTTAAATCAATCGCTTCTTCGAGACCCATGATACATGCTTCGTATTCGGCCTCGTTGTTCGTACATTTGAACGTAAGTCTAGCGATGAAAGGAATGTGGGAACCCTGAGGGGTAACAATGATTGCCCCAATTCCGTTTCCATAATGGTTGACTGCTCCGTCAAAGATAAATCCCCACTGGGAACCTGGTTCTGGCCCTTCACTGGGTAGCGGTTCATCGCAATCTTTCATCTTTAGATACATGACATCTTCGTCTGAGAAGTCAAACCCGATTGATTCTTGATCGTCAATCAGTTGATGAGCCAAATGATCGGCTAAAATACTTCCTTTAACGGCTTTCTGAGCGTGGTACTCTATGTCATATTCTGATAGTAACATCTGCCAACGGGCAATCCTTCCCGTGAGAGCAGGTTTTTCGAAAACATACTTGATTGGATCCATTTCGGAGACCAACCAAGTAGTATGACGAATCATGTACTGGCGAAGACGTTTGGCTGCCCAAGCCAAAGCGCAACAAGTTTTCTCAAGCATCGTGTACCGAGTCTCGCAGTCGGTGAACTTCTTGCTTAGATAGTAAATGGCAGACTCTTTCCTTTTAGTTTCGTCTTGTTGGCCAAGTACACATCCCATTGAGTCCTCTAGGACTGTGAGGTAAATGATCAGTGGTCTTCCTTCCACTGGAGGTGATAGAATCGGAGGATTCAACAGATATTCCTTGATACTGTCGAAGGCGGTTTGGCAATCTTCTGACCAAACGTAATCCTGGTTCTTTTTGAGTAATTTGAAAATCGGCGCACACGTCGCGGTCATAAGGAATATGAATCTGGAGATGTAGTTCAAACGTCCCAGGAATCCTCTGACTTGTTTTTCAGTTTTCGGAGAAGGCATTTCTTGAATGGCCTTGACCTTGTCAGGATCAACTTCAATTCCTTTCTGGCTGACGATGAACCCTAGTAATTTCCCCGAACGGACACCGAAGGTGCACTTGTTGGGATTCAAGCGGAGCTTGAATTTTCTTAGACGTTCGAACAATTTTGACAGATGTTCAACGTGCTCATCCTCTGTTCTTGATTTTGCAATCAAATCATCGACATATACCTCGATTTCTTTGTGTATCATGTCATGAAACAGAGTAGTCATGGCCCTTTGATAGGTTTCCCCGGCATTCTTCAAACCGAACGGCATTACCTTGTAACAAAAGGTACCCCATGGGGTAATGAACAAAGTTTTCTCCATGTCTTTCGGCGCCATTTTGATCTGGTTATATCCCAAAAATCCATCCATGAAGGAGAATACTTTGAACTTTGCTGTGCTGTCAACCAGCATGTCAATGTGTGGTAAAGGAAAGTCGTCCTTTGGACTTGCCTTGTTCAGATCTCTGTAATCAACACACATTCTGACCCTTCCGTCCTTTTTGGGAACGGGTACGATGTTGGCTAACCATTGAGGATATTCAGATGTAGCGAGGAAACCCGCATCGATCTGTTTCTGTACCTCCTCCTTGATTTTGATGGCCATGTCCGGGTGAGTGCGTCTCAACCTTTGCTTTACTGGCAGACATTCTGATCTCAACGGTAAGTGATGTTACACGATGCTGGTATCCAACCCTAGCATATCCTGATAGGACCAAGCGAATACATCGGGAAATTCTTTGAGAAGATTTATCAAACCCTCTTTGGCAGTTGGACTGAGCAGTGCTCCGATCCTAATTTCTTTTCTCTCTTTTTCTGAACCCAAGTTTACCGTTTCCAACGGCTCTTTGTGAGGTTCAATGGACCTTTCCTCTTGTTTGAGTAGTCGGGAGATCTCTTCTGGAATTTGGTCGTCATTTTCTTCTTCAGCCTCGAATACCGGGAACTCAAAGTTGGAAGAAGGCATCGGATCGTATGTTTCAACGGGGTATAAAACAAGCAATCTGCATGACGTGATGATTCGTGTTTAGAAGAGATAGAGAGAATGCAAGTGTGTGCAGTGTTTTGATTTTACTGCTTGTTTTTATTATTGAATTGTTTTTTAGGATTACCATTTTCTGAAAAAGCAAAAAGAGAAAACAACAATTAATGCGGAAATTACAAAACGACATTATTTTATTAATGAACAAGTCGAATCTTGAAACTACAGCCCTATAAAACAAAACTCTGTCGCTTTGGGCAAAGCGAAGAGGGAAATTTACAGAAAACGAGCCCTATCAAAACATCAGTTTCACCTGGGCAGGGTGAAAGGTTTAAAGATGGCAATTACTTTGACTGACGAACGACCTTCGGAACCTCGACGACAACCCATTGGCGGCGAACTCCTCGGTGAATCACAAAGTCTGGCACCTTCCTTAATTGTCTTCAAAAATGACGCTGATTTCTGGTGGAGCAGGATCATTGGAATCTGTCTCCCAGGAAGAATTGTCGTAGGAGAATTCCTCAGTTGTATTTTGCATAGCATTTGTGCTCTCAGCTGTATCTCCCCATCCAGTTGGCTGGATATCTTCGAGCCTGATACGAGAGCTTTCGGGAGCGGCGTAATTGACCATAAAGTCGAATTTTCCACTCGGTTGTCCCAAGGTGTCCCAAACTTCTTTGGAACTGGAGGAGTTATCCCTCTCGATGACGTTGACCTCGGGAAAAGCATAGTTGATGAATTCTAGTCCAGCAAACGTTGCAAATTCATCTTCATGTTGAGTAGTTTCTGAATGACCTGAGTGTTGATCCCATGACATGGTGGGGACACAGGTATTCTATTCAATGATGCTCAGCTGAGTTTCATTACTCGGCTGACTTTCTTGCCCCAAGTCTCCTGGGTAAGGTGCCACATTGGCAGGCCATCCATCGGGCCATAGTAATTGTGGTCAAAATTGTCTTTCATCAGAGTGCCCTCCTTTAATGAATTTGGCGGAGCACGGCATCCTTCCGGATCACAATCTCCGTAGATCATTTCGACATCCGATCTTGGTATAAATCTTAGACTTTCCGTAGGAAAGCAAAAAGGCATAGGCACTTCTTCCCGAGACATATAACCGTCCTCATTAAGATAGGACTTCCACTCTTCATCTGCGTCAGAGGGATCTTCCTCATTGATAGCATGAACTGTCTGAGACACTGGGTGAAGAAAACCTCCACTGTGGAAGAAGTTTTGAAGGGGATGAAGACTTTCATCGTTGGCGGCTGTCTGGGTACAGGTTGTAGAAAAACCAAGACCCTTCTTTGTTTTATTGTCAATAGGAATGACAAGCCGTCCCCATCCGGTCGTATCGGTACTCTCGACCGCTTTGATAACATCTTTGTATGAGGAAATCAAGGTTCCTCCTTTGAACTGATTATCTTTGCTCACCGATAGTGCTTGGAACTGTGTTCCAATAACCTCCTCGGGTTCTATACCAGTAGATGATGATAAGTTGCTCACAAGCAAGGCTTGTTCCTCACAAACCGTGACAAGTTGATCGTTCTTAACGAACTTTAGCTTTTGGTGGAGGGTCGAAGTGACCGCTCTAGCCTGATGTATCCAAGGTCTTCCTAATAAACAACTGTATGTTGCCCGGATGTCCATGACCTGGAAAGTGATTTGGAAAGTGTGAGGACCAATAGTTATGGGAAGATCAACTTCGCCGATAACTGTTTTTCTGGATCCGTCGAATGCTTTGACGACGACCTCGCTGACTCTCATCGGAGGGCCCTTGAATGATAATTGCATCAAGGTGGACTTCGGCATAACATTTAGGGCTGACCCTGTGTCTACCAGTACGTTGGCTAAAGCATCGCCCTGGCAGTTAACTGTGATATTGAGCGCCATGTTATGACGGCGACCCTCTTTAGGTAATTCCTCATCACTAAATCCCAAATTATTGCAGGAAGTGATGTTAGAGACAATGCTATCGAATTGTCTGATTGTTGCATCCTGTTCCACAAAGGCTTGCTCCAAGACTTTCTGTAGAGCCTCTCTGTGTGCTTCTGAACTGAGTAACAGTGATAATACCGAGATCTTTGAAGGAGTCTGTAACAGTTGATCGACAATGTTGTATTCACTCCTTTGGATGAGCTTCAGCATCTCATCATTATTTTTCGAAAGGTCGGGATTACTGGATTGACCGACTGGTGGATCAGGAATTTCTGCCTGAAGTTCCTTTTCTTTGTTGGATTCTCCAACCCCTCGGTTGAAGATTCGACCGCTCCGTGTTACACGAATGATGTCTGCAATATTCACGACGGAGGGTAATGGAATTTCCTTTCCATTCTCGATTATTTTTGCACCGTATTTGTAAGGGATTGCCTTAGCTGATTCATACGGTAGTGGCCCCGATAGATAGATGACTATGGGAACCTTCTGATTTTTCTGACCATCATAAGTAACCTTGATCCGTTCCCGGTTGGGAACTCTAGATTCGTCAAGTAGAGGAATAATGGCAAAAACATCCCTGGTCCTGTGATGACCAGAGATCGTGACAACATCCTCAACTTGCTCGGCAAGGTAGTTCGGCGACCAAATGATGGGTCCTAAACCTGGATATGGATGAATTTCTCCATGATCGATCTGACCTTGAAGAGCTGCTCTCACAAGGTAACACCCTTGGTTACTTTCCGAACAGACGCTACAACTGTCATAGTTGTGTGGTGGCACCTGGCCACGCCCACTTTGAATGCAATGTAACCTCACTAGGTTATCTTCCATTGATCGGACATCCTGACTTTGACGACGAGTAGGATTCCTGTGATTGATACTAATCTGCTGAGTATCTTCGTCCATATAGATTGGCATCCACCAGTGATTTAACAAGTGCTGAAGTGCCTCCTGGACAAGGGTACAACCTCAATCGTTTTCGCAACCCGCTTTACAGTTTTGATAATCATGTGATATTAAGAATCCGAGTCGGACCTGCTCAGCATGTAACTCTACCAGGTTGGTATTCATCACGCGAATGTCAAAGATTTGAACCATGTTGATTTGATAGGAGTTCCTATCATGGTAGTCTTGGATCCATCCAAGATCCATCTGACGCTGGAGGGCCTCTTGTATGAAAGAGCATCCCTGTTTGTTTACCGAGCAAATCAGACAGGAACTGTAATCGTGCCGCGGCAGATTATGATACTGGCTTTGCCTTGAGTGCATTGCCACCAAGTTGTCATTCATCGCACGGATGTCGTGGTTCTGAATGATGTTGGAATTCGTGTAAACCATGTTAACTCCACGAACTCGGTGCTCTTGGATCCATCCAAGATCCATTTGTTCCTGTAGAGCTGCTTGCACTACAGAACATCCCTGGTTGTCTTTAGAGCAGATATCACACTGGTGATAATTATGAGGTGGCACATGGCCATATCCACTCTGTCTACAATGCATCTTGACCAGATTGGTCTTTAACAAGAGTACATCATGAATTTGATAGATATTGTTAGTCTCTTTCTCGATCAGATTGACTGCAGCTTTCTCATGTTGAGGCAGCGGGTTCGTAAGAACATTAGGATTCGTATCTTTGAAAGATAAGAGTCCGCTCCTAACAAGCTTTTGCACGTCGGATTTGAAATTGAGACAAGTCTCAATGTTATGCCCTGAACCTCCTTGATGATAAGGGCATCTTTGATCCGCTTTAAACCAAAAAGGCGGATTTTCCGGAACTGAAAGGGGAGACTTAGTCTGGATGTGCCCCTTAGCCAGCAGTAACGGAAACAACTCTGCGTACGTTATGGGTATAGGATCAAATCCTGGTGGCCGTGTTGTAGGATTGTTGTTATATGGAGGACGAGCCTGCTGAAGAGGCTGTTGTGTCCTTTGTTGGTCAGGTTGGCTCTGCGCAACCTGAGGTTGATACATAGGAACAGGCGCGGGGCCGATAGCAGGAGTAACAGCTGCTACTGGCTGATAACGTCACCTTTGCTTTCCGAGAGAGATATTCCCAATATCTTGCTCTTTTTTCTTAGGGAGAGCACTACCATATTTTTTAGTACCGCTCGTTGATCCAGTGTCTTTTACCAAACGTCCTTCTCGGACGGCTTCCTCAAGACGTACACCCATGCCGACCATTTCGGTGAAATCACTGGGCGCACTGGCAACCATTCGGTCATAGTAAAATGAGCTTAATGTCTTTAAGAAGATCTTTGTCATCTCTTTTTCCTCAAGAGGTGGACAAATTTGAGCGGCAATTTCACGCCACCTTTGAGCATACTCCTTAAATGTTTCCTTGTCCTTTTGTGACATTGATCTGAGTTGATCTCTGTCGGGTGCCATGTCCAAATTGTACTTGTATTGTTGGACAAAGGCAGTACCAAGATCTCTGAATGTACTGATCGTAGTACGGTTTAAACCCATGTACCATTTGAGTGCGGCACCGGTTAAACTATCCTGGAAGTAGTGAATCAACAGGTCCTGATTCTCCGTCTGAGCTGACATCCGCCGAGCGTACATCACCAGATGGCTCTGAGGGCAAGAGTTACCCTTGTATTTTTCAAAGTCGGGCACTTGGAACTTGTGCGGGACTTTCACATTTGGGACCAAGCAGAGGTCTGCGGCGTCCTTTCTAAATAGATCCTGACCGCGAATGGCTTGCAGCTCTTTCTGCATTTCCAGGAACTGTTCCTGGAATTCATCCATTCTATCGAACATAGTTTCCTTCTTACCAGAAGGTGTCTGTGGAATCTGTCCTTCCAGGACAGTGTGCACCACAGGGGGTGGTACCGTGACTCCGGCAGTGAATCTTGGCATTTCCCAAAGTTTGTAACCTTCAGGAGTCTTGAGTATGCCCCTGGCATCTTCGCTTTCCCGAAGTTTGTAACCTTCAGGCCCAGCGGCTTCTGTTGCGATTCCCTGATCTTCAGTGATCGGCGGAACATATCCTTCCGGGATATAGTTAACAGGTATGCCCCAAGGACGATCTTTCGGCATCTGATACCTAGGATCATACTTTTCTATGATGGGCGTTGAGGTGATCTCTGAGATCACAGTTCTTTGTAGCTGAGCTTCTGTCATGGCTTGCATGTCGTTACGAAGCTTTCTCATATCCTCTCTCAGAGCGTTGATCTCTTCTTTCAACTCTCTGTTTTCTTCCTCAAGATCATCCATCCTTTTCTGATGATTGGCCCGAGTATTGTACGAATGAGACAGTTTGACTCTAGAATCGAGACACAAACGTGAGATTCGTAGGTAAGGAGAATACGCGATGTGAGAATGATGAATGCAATGATTATATTAATTGTTGTTTTTTTTATTTAATCAAAATAAACTTCGACAATTAGATTGCAAATATCAAACAGTGGGGAAACCCCTTTTTATTGAATTCCAAAGGAATACAGAAATGGAAATACAGTAGATTACAAAGTGCAGAAACAGAAACCTAAACTAATGGGTCTCGAGTCCTCTTCTTTGACCAGGGCGCTTGGGCCGTTGTCGGGTTGTCATTCCTTTGCCAAGTGAAAGGAGCGAGCAAATTCCTTTGGTCATCTTGATTCTCTACAGCATGCTGCTCCAAAATTTTAATCAGAGCATCTTTCTCTTTTAGTAGTTGCTGTATTTGGATACACTCTACGTCGAGGGTGCGGTACTTGTTCTTCCAAGATCTTCTCTCCTTTTGAACTTTGTTGAGAGTAACCTAAAGTCTTTCAGTTTCCGTCATGAAGTACGTGACAGATTTCCTTGGCGGAAGAATTCCGTAACGAGGATAAGGCATCTTTAGCTTGAGAGCTCTAGTTTGTACCCAGTGGAGATAAGGCTCCACCGAGACACATTCCGGTTTTCCCAGAGACTCTCGTTCTTTCTTATGAACATGTTTCCAAGCTTGCACTATTTCCATCTTTAGTGCTCTGTCGTTTTCTCCTTCTTTGAAGAAAAGACCTTCCAGATGAACACCCAGTGGGATGTGTCTCATCGGGTATCCAAATTGACGAAGAACCAATATCGGATGATAGTTGATTCCTCCTTTAGTTCCTATGAGGGGTACACTGGGGAAGTTTCCACAACGGTCAATGATTCTAATTCCCTCATAAATCCTATTACACCAATCTATATCAGAGTTGGTAAGAGACATGATCTTCTGCGACCAACGCAAGACACTATTGCAATCCCAAAAAGCAGCAGACTTGGGCAAGTGAGAGATAAACCATTTGTAAAGTAAAGGTACACAGCATGTGATCTCTCCTCTGCTATACAAATTTCCCAAGTGTACAGAATGATACGCATCTGCAAGCAAAGTCGGCACAGGGTTTCCAATGAGAAAAACCTTAATAGCGTTGATATCGACGAAGTTATTGATGTTGGGAAACAAAAATAACCCGTAGGTGAGCAAGACAAAGATGCTTTCAAAAGCAGTCCAGTTCCCTATACTAGCAAAGTACAGAGCTTTCTTTGTCAAGAACTGGGCTAGCAAACCTTGGATGCCACCCTTAGTGGTCATGTGAGTCCTGACCTCAGACTCGTCCAAATGAATTGCTATTGCAATAGTCTGATTCTTTGGAATTTCTTCCAGTCCAGAAAATGGAGCTCGATCAGTGATATGTAAATCAGTCAGATGAGAATACTCCTCCAGCGTTGGTGACAGTTGGTAATCCGGGAATGTAAAACAATGATAAACCGGATCGTAGAATTGAATGAGCGCGTCCATGATCCCCTTAATCACATGGACTCTTAACAGTGGTAGCAAACCACCGTGCTTGGCTCTGAAAGCCTCTGGGTTAACGATCATCCTTGCTAACCTTCTCAAATCCCCTAGTTTTGGAACCTTGAAGGTATACTGGTGAGTTCTCCTTCTACCGAAATCCATTAGCGTAATCCTCTTCTCTGATATTTGCAATCACAGTCTTAGTTTAATTTGGAAAACAGAGAGACTAGAAGAGAAAGTTTTTTGAATGTTTTAATGTTTTATCAAACGAATGCATGAATGCAGCACACAAAACCATAGAAAAAACATGGGGTCAGAGGGTCGTTGTCATGAAGTCAAGGCTCTACCCATCCCTAAAGGTTTATACTAGGGTGATTTTTGTACCTGTACTCATTATCATCAGCTCCTCCCAGGAAAGCAAAACAACAAGCGGATCGCCAGCGAGTTGTGGAGCAATCTTAGAGTAAGTGCCATTCACCGAGAATAGATCACCAGCCTCAAATGAGGGTAGTATCGCGTAACAACTATTTCCGATAGTTTCCGCACTACGAAAGGGTTTGGCTCCTCAGCTTCTCAGACCTAACAACCGGCCCATTGGCTAGAAGAGTGAATGGGTTGCGTTGGTCAGCCTCCACTGAGGTTGATGGTCGACCCCGTCGCCATCACTTATCTTAAGTGTATACTCATTCTCACCACATGCGGCATCACACGCATTCCCAGTAGCAGAAAAATAAACACGTATAGCAATTAGGAAAAGCAGTATATATATTTGTCCTAATCATCCTAGACCTTTAAAGCTAAGAATCCTAAGTTCCTGACAGAAAATGGCTCCCCGGCTGAGTTACCACTCTGTAGTTTCTACACAAGGAAAACAGAAAGAAAGAAAGAAGGGCCCCACGGTGGGCGCCACTTTTTCTGTAGCGAGCGGTTTTGGACGCGGTTCTTAAGCGCTGGTCACTCTCTGCGGTTTGAGCTTTGACTACAGGTCGATTCATTTTTTATCCTATTGTGAGCTGAATAAGGAAGGGAAATAGATGTCTCCAATTAACCCTGCTTGCATACTGAGTTTAAACAGCGGTCTGTTAGGTTACAGATGCTATCAATGTGGGGGGGCCTTTGTACTGGTTATTTGTATTTTCGCCAATACGGTTTTCTTTCTTTCTAGGACTTTCTAGCGGGGAACAAGGGTTAGGATGTTAGGACTGATGCTTTTGAATTACTGCTTTTGATTGATGGAGATATGGGATTTGGTTTTTTTGTTGATTGTGCTCGCTAAGATCTTTTCTTTCGATCTTATGCCTACGTATTCCCGTTTACCGAAATAGGGAAATCAGAGCGTTCGTAGTTCCTCCTATTCTATGGGAGGAAATTGGTTTTTGGTGTCTTGTTCAAAGCCCAAGACGTGAAGCGAAAAGGTAGTTTGTATCTTGTTCAAAGCCCAAGATGTGAAGCTGAAAGGTCTATTTGTGTCTTGTTCAAAGCCCAAGACGTGAAGCTGAAAGACCTCGACTTTAGAGAGAATTTGTCATCTCTAAAGAGGGGAGAAGGAGAATTACTTTAACTGGGATACGCGGATCCGAGCAATGCCATAATTTCTGAAGAAAGGGTTTTAACCTGAAGGATAAGACTTTAACTCAGTGTAGAGCAATGCCATCTTTCCTTAGGAATTTCTTATGCTAAAAGAGGGACAGTGGCATGGATATAGATGATCCAGAGGCTTGCCGCTTACAGCGATTAGATGAAGGGGAAGGAGTTATTGATGTTTGTGTACTGTGAACGAGGCACAGTTTTGATGCTAAAAGGTTAATTGGATTAACCAGTGGTTTTCTTATACAAAGCCTAAGAGGAGGCTAATTTCCGCTAGGAAAATCATTATACAAAGCCTAAGAGGAGGCTAATTTCCGCTAGGAAAATCATTATACAAAGCCTAAGAGGAGGCTAATTTCCGCTAGGAAAATCATTATACAAAGCCTAAGAGGAGGCTAATTTGTGTCTCGTACAAAGCCCGAGAGAGAGGCTAAAAGTTTTTGACTCAACGGTGGAATCTTTTGGTATCTCGTATAAAGCCCGAGATGGAGGCTAAAGTTTTGACTCAACAAAAGAGTCTTTTATACTCAACAAGAGAGTGTTTTTGTATCTCGTATGAAGCCCGAGATGGAGGCTAAAAGGTTTGACTCAACAAGAGAGTCTTTGTATCTCGTACAAAGCCCGAGATGGAGGCTAAAGCGTTGTTTGACTCCGCTAGGGAGAGTCATTGTACAAACCCCAAGAGGAGGCTATGTCAGTTAAGTGACGGGTCCAGTATACTGATTTTGAAAGAGAAAATCAGTTCTTATATGAGCATCACTGTACTCATGGGTTAGATCTGAGGATCGGGGTGGTCTCCTTTTCTTTGAGGAAACTGGAAATCCAAAGGGTGTTGAGACTGTCCGAGTCTGCGGGTTTCCTTCCTATTTAACGAAGGGGTCACTTGAGAATGTCTTTGAGACTCAAGGATGTTAGACTGTCCGTGTCTAGAATTTTATCTTTTGTACTATGCTTTGAGAAACAGTAGTAGACTCTATGAAAGGACTGTTCTATGAGGATGACTAGGTTCTATTCCTATACCTCTAGGAGGTCGTCGGGACAATTTGTACGAAGCCCAAGAGGAGGCTGGAAACTTTTAAGAAGCCGACGGGTCCTTGTCCGAAGCCCAAGAGGAGGCTATCATTCCCGGAGGAAGAGATCATTATACGAAGCCTAAGAGGAGGCTGTGAATACTTCTAAGAAGCCGTAGGGTCCTTGAATAATGCCCAAGAGGAGGCCGGTGCTTTTAAGAAGCCCGTGGGTCTATCATATCCTTTCCATTAGGAGAGATAACTCTTTTAAAGATAAAAACCACTGGTAAACGTGCGAGGTTTACTATCCAGCGACTTTTAGCTTTTGAAGAGGGTTCCTTAGTTAAGGTCCAAGATTATGACCGTAGTGGGTACCCAAACCCCGAGACATTCAAGGCAAGCTATCCACAAGGAATAGATCAAGTCAAGAAAGTTCGAGAATTTGGAAGAAACTCAAAGATGCCATTCACGGAGAATACATTCATCTTGGGGAGTAGAGCTTCTTGACGATTCCTAAGGAGGACAGCCGAAGAGAAGACTGTATCTGGTGCTCCTATTGGGGATCTAGGCGTCTATTTCTACGAATAAATGAAACGGCGTCACCTAGTTCTAGACGTAGTAGCCGGGGAAACTCGAAATATCTATACTTTTATTACACAGTAGATATGAGTTTATGAAAGGAGACTTACAGTGAGCAGCCCCACAATACAGTTTATAATATGAAAGCAGTAAATGAAAGCGATAACCACTTACTCGGTTGGAGTGCTTCCATGCTGTTTGGTTAGTTGTTCAACAAAGAAAGATTGAAAACAACAGTATATTCAAAATCAAAGGAGAAAGTGCTTTGAAAAAGAAAGACTTGGGGCTTACAGCTCAAGGAGAGGCCCAGGGTTTTATCAGTGAGCGCACTGTTTGACTTTGTACAGCGGGACTTATACAAGTGACTGGGGCCCAAAAAGGTTTTCTGTACAAAGGGATGGGTCTTACACTCTCTCAAGAGGCCCAAAAAGGTTTAAAGAAAAAAAAGTGGGGCTTATAACACGAGGGTAGGCCCAAATGATTTTTCGTTTAAAAATGGCGATCGCGCAGAGGTTTTCTTTTAACGCAGAGGGACTTATACAATAAGTGAGGCCCAAAAAATGTTTTGGTTAAAAGGGGGATTGGGTCTTACACTCTAATAGAGGCCCAAAGTGTTTTGAATGGGTCTTATAGCTCAAGGAGAGGCCCAGATGATTTTTATTTTTAAACGGGTGACGATCGCGCCGTTTACTTGTACAGAGGGACTTATACAATAAGTGAGGCCCAAAAAGTTTATGTACAAGGGGGATGGGTCTTACACTCTCTCAAGAGGCCCAAAGAGTTTTGAAAATGATTTATGAGGGTTGAATTAATCCAAAACCCTAATTTGTTTTCAAAATGTATTTAATTGAATAAAAATTCAATTAAAATGATCAAAAATTGTTTAACACATGGAAAACAAATTGTGATCTTGGATTAATGCTTCAAAAATTAAGTATTGACCTACAAAATAATTAGAAAGCATTAAAAGTTGCAAAATCAATGTAGAAAAAAATATTTAAAATGCCAAAAACAATCAAAATATTAATTCTTTAAAAAAATATCAATTATATGAAATAAATAATATTTTTGGGATTTTTTTGTGAAAATAAAATATTTTAACATTTTTGTGAATTATTAAAAAAAGAATCAACTCAAAATCATTAAAACTCAGAGAGAAATTAATTTTTGAATCAATTAAACAAAATCACAAAATTCAAATATTTGAATTTATGAAAAATGGCGCCAAGAACAGCTGAAGAACACGCGCGTGTTATTGGTTTCTCAGATTTGCGTTTTCTATCCAATCTCCATGAATACGTAATCATATCATGCAATCCACATATCATTATGCTCGTCTCAACCTCACGATCATGTCTATGTACTTTAATTTCATTTAAATTAAACATACAACAAGAAATCACGAAGAAACCTCAAGAACCCTAATTTCTGCATGAAGGCTAGGATTTTTGATACACGATTCAAACAATGCAATTAATTGAGGGAAAACATTCCATACATGATTATGAACATATGGCCAAATTATTGTGCGAGGAAATATGCATAGATTGAGAGATGACCAAGTATGTGCTTACCTCCAAGCCGTGACAGCAAGTTCAAAGTGATTTTTGATTTGGAGGTGTTACAGATGAGTGATGATGATCTGAACAGCTTCCCTACACCCTATGGATTGTGTTTGGATGGTTGGACTTGATTGAAATTGGCTGGATCACTTTGTGGTACCTCAGCTGCAACTTGATTGAAAATTTGAGCAACCAGCTGGTAATTTTGTGAAATTGATGTTTCAGAAGTAATCGAAGTGTTTGATCAGCTCATATGTGATGTTTGTGAGGTGTGTGAGTGATTGGTTTGATTGGAATTGCTCTCAAACTCAAAACCCGATAGCTACCTTGCTAAGAAAGGCATTTTTGCCAAGAGAAAGAGATTTTGAGGAAAGCATCTGTTAGATGGCTTTGGTGTACTCAAACTGACCACAATTGAGCTCTAATATAGTAGAGCAAGTTTGTTTTGCAAGGAATAGTGCATGGCAGCTGGTAAGTAGGTTTGGCCAATGTTGGCAAATGAAAATCCAAGTCTCCTCTAGCCATTGACTAGAGGTTAGGGCACAGAGCTTTGGTCCCCTTGGTCTTGGATAAGTCTTGACTGATTTCAGATGAGAATGGCTCAGTCCATGCCACCTTGATGGTTCCATTGAATGCCGCATTCCAAATTTGAAGTCTTGTCCCTATTTTGGCCATTCTAGGTTCAACATGCTATTTCTTGTTCCATGGACTTTGAAGGCTTGGCTCAGTGATTGTCCCCTTTAGATTCAATCCTCTGAGGTGTCCAAGTGGATAGGAGCAATTGAATTTGGCTGATTTTGGCAAATCGACCAAAGTTGCAAATTCTGCCTTGCCTTGACAGATTTCAGCAAGGCAACTTGGCAAGGTTGTATCTCATGGTGTAGGTTGAATTTGACAATGTTCTTGGCCATTTTGGAAAGCTCTTACATGATACAACAACTGTTTGAACAAGTTTGGTTTTGATCTCTTTTGATTCCAAGTGAAAAATCCCCCTACATTTGGCAAAAAGTGAGGCAGAATCTGACTTAGTGAAAATTTCACTAAGTGTTGGAAAAAGTGACATTTTCACTTTTCAGCCACTTTGATCGCTCCATAACTCAAAATCCTTAATGAATTGGAATGACTTGTAGTTGAAGTTTTTGTAGGTGATAATGAGGGCTAAAAATCCATCTTTGGATGAGAAAAAATGGCCTTGTGGTTTAGGAGTTATGGTCCTTCAAAGTTGGTACCTTTGCCACTTTATTTTTAACTTAGAAAAATTTCTAAGTTTTATGGTTACCCCTTTTACAAGTTATCTCACTTTTCTTGATTTTTCTTGATGAATGATGATTCAAATCATACATTAACATCATTTTAGGATTAAAAATCCATTTTGGTGAAAAATCTAAAAAAGTCAAAGTTGACTTTTGTGCACAGTTGACTTTTTATCAGATGAATTCCAAACTGTGCAATTCTTCAGGAAATCATGTCCTTGACCTAAATCAAACTTGATGGACATGTTCCATGGGTGTCATAGGGTATATTCAATCATGTATTAGGGTTTGGGAGCATGTCCTGGTCAAAAGTCAAAGTTACAGTTGACTTTTCCCTTAAAACCCTAATTGTGGTGCAGATGAAATTGAGACTTGTTGCTCAAACTTCTTGGATCAATCCATTGTTCCAAATGGATCAATATGGTATATTAGAGACCCTCAAATCATCTCTTGAGGTCTTGGCTCATGGTTTGTCCCAAAAGTCAACTTAGGGGTGAATTAGGTCAAGAAACCCTAATTCCTGATTTTTGATGAATGCATACCCTGAGGCAAAATTGACTTGATGCATGGGCTCATGAGGTTCCATGAAGTATATTAGGTTATGTTTTGGATCATTGCCTTGTGCCCAGATGAAAATTTCCATCTGGAGGCCCTGGTCGACCAAAACCCTAATTTGGTGACATTGTCGATCTTGAGACTTGATCCACCTAGAAGGGAGCAGCCTTGTGCTTAATCCTTGAAGTGGGAGTCCTTTTTGATCCATTGTGGATGTTTAAGAGATTAGACAAGTTGAAGATCATGTCATTTCTTGATTGATCCTTTGTCTAAGCACCCAGAGAGGGCTTGAAACCCTAATTTTGATTGTAGTGGATGCTCACCCATCTTTGGGGGGACTAATGAAGCATAAAGGTACATCCATATTGTGATGATGATTTTCACAATGATGGGAAATCTAAGTGGTCAAAATTTGGGGTATTACACTCATTATGAAATATCAAGTCACTTCATATGTTATTCATTATTAAAAACAAATACTTTTGCTAAACAGCAGAATTAACTCAATGGTTTAGCATTAAAGCTCAAATTACATCAAATCCCCACATAATACGTGGTTCAACAATAATTAAACAAATCACGATACGTAACAAATGACAAAGAACAAATAACATGAAAGACATAACGAAATCCCCATACTTCCTGTGTTACATATCAGAGTGACTCCTAAGACTCGATCAAATAGCAACACAAGCTCCAAGCACTACTCAGGTACCTGATCATCTGTACTCACCAAGGATCACAGACACAACAAACAGAAAAGGGGTGAGAATTACATTCAATAATACACTGTGAAAATCACATGCTAAGGAGTAGTTAACACACAAATCACACCAATCATACAATTACAACGCACATACAAGTGCCACATCAATATTCGGCATAATCAGCCCACATACAATTATGTACATATGCAATACGACACAACTGACACGACACAATGCATGCGGTACCATCACAATCACATACGATTCACCCTAGAACTCGATTCCCTTTGAAATCCGGGTAAGTCATATACGTTCCTCTAAACTACAACTTATCTCCACTCGACTCCCACACGGAGTCCGGACAAGACTAGGCACCCATCATGGATTCCCACCTAGATCATCTCCACATAACATGACATGAATGCATGACACAAAATTGTGCACAATAATAATAATAACTCATGCATAAGACACGATCCTCAATGATCACACATGAGCCACATACTCACTGTAATTCCCTCCAGAATCACCACCACAGCCCAAGACCGTCCACATACAACAAATATTGGCACACAATCTTCAAACACGTCTCATACAGAACATCACGTAAAAAACCCATCTTTTATCCCATTTAATGTTGTTATTGTTTCCCCTATGTTCAATTATACTATCTTAGTCTTACGGATCAAGAGAAATTGCATTACACGGGAAACCAGGACATAAATCGCGAAAACGGAAAATTTTCACCACAGCTCTGCCCATACGCGTATGACCCTGCCCCATATGAGTATTGCCATCTCCCTACACCCCAGGCATGCGTATCATACGCGCAGGGCCTCATCTTCCCAAGCATCATACACATATTGCTCTAGGCCTTACGCGTATGACCAGAGGATGATTTCCCTCCCAAAATGCTCAAAAGTTGCCCATACGCGTATTGCCTCTTCTTCCTTACACGTACCATACGCGTACGGACAGAAGGCTATGATGTCATTGGGACAAGGTGTGTACCATACGCGTACGACCTCTGGGGGTGTCCCTCATACGCGTATGGCCTCCCCCCATACACGTATGACCAGTCTGCATACCAAAAATCCTAGTTTTTCATCTATACGAATTCTCACACATTGAAATCCATTCCAGCACCTAAATTAGATCCAAAAAGTCCTCTATACCAGTTTATCATCCACAATTCCACTCTATCTAATTATTTTATCATTTTATCAAGATTGGTCATCACTTAACTCTAATTTCGTCATCTTTTACACCTCATAATTTTATAGATCTGCAACATGGTAAAACACAACAACAGTCCACAAATTCCCATTGAAATTCTGGTACAGATGTGTGATGTCTTTGTGCAATGTCACAACATCGCAATCTGCTGAACAAGGCAATAATAGAAACAGTAAATAACACACTGAATTGTTCACCCAGTTCGGTTCAACAACCTACATCTGGGGGTATACCAAGCCAGGAAGGAAGTCCACTATTAGTAGTTTCAAATTACAGACTCAACAACCCGTTGACAATCTACCTAATTTTAAATCACTACCCAATGACCCTTCTACCTAAGTCCTCCCTAGGTAAGAGACTCCATCTCACTTCCTATCATCACAATGATGTCTAGCAGTCAACTACACCGTCACTGCATCAACAGCTTGATTACCAACAACTGTACAACCATGGAAGCCACCCTTCCATGACACCCTTTGGAGTTGCTTCAAAGCTTCCTCCAAGAACAAACTAAACTCATTACCTACAGGTTTCTGAGTTAAACACAGTGATCATCTCACAACCCGAGTGGTTCACATAGACAAAGCCCTAATGATCTACATCTTGGACTCGTACCTATTCTAGGTTACAAGCATTCAATTTATAACTTTTTCCCAACTGGATTTGGGCCTTCAAATCACAACATATCAGCTACTACAAATCTGCAAAAGATTCTCCTACAAAATAGGTCTTCAATCAACTCTTCCTAATTTATCTCCATATCTTTTTGCACAAAAATAGTAACAAACTAATCTTCAATAATCTTCACTTTTGAATTCAGCTGCAAGATCTTCTCCATAAAAATATCTGATTTGATTTGAATTTAAAAACAGATTTTATCTTCAAATCTTTTTAAATCTTCAGCCCTTAAACACAGCAACAAATCTGCACAAAATCAGATTGCAACAGAAAATATTTCTCCCACAAGATATTCGCACACTAAATCTCTAACAGATCTGATCAAATCAAACTTAAACGCGCAGCCCTAAAACATCACCACCTGATGTTCTAATGTTCTGGTATAGTGATGTCAAGACATCGCATGTGACATCACTCTTCAGCACTTTAAATCTTCAACACCTTAACATTCACTAATGTTATGACTCAATGTTAAGACATCAGACACATGACATTAACATTGTTCAACTTTGTTTTACCAAAATTCCAGCCAATACAAGAACTAACAATCTCCCCCTTTGGCTAATTTTGGCTAAAACAATCTCATCTAACATCAACAGCAAAAACCAACAGGCTGCATAAACTCACTTTCACATCAGCATAGGAAAATCTCTCCCTCAAACCAAGAACCAGCTCACAGCTGCTGCACCATATCAGAAAAGGCTTCACAACCACACCTTGGCAACTCTCTCCCCCTTTTTAGCCATAATTGGACAAACTCTGAATCTGCCAACCAACATACTCAGAACAAGATCCAGACTCAACATCTACTACTGAACATTCTCTCCCCCTTTTTGGCCAACAATTGACAAACATTGGGGTAAATGTATACTTCTGATTCAATCCATTGACACACACATCTATAGAACCAGGTCCAAACTGTCAAGAACACCATGAACTTCACCAGTAACATCTTGTCTGACAACTACTTCAACAAAATATCTAAAACAAAAGATCAACTCCCCCTATCTAAGATAACCAATGCTCATTTGCAAGAAGAACACCTTAAATGAATGGAAAACATAAGACTCATCTTCATGTCTTCAAGAGCGCACCCTCTGTTCAACACACCTGCTGAACGCATTCACTTAATGCTTGATCCTCAAACAATCCAAATACCAAAACTCACATGATTCCCTCTTGGTTTGTTATCTTCTCATGCTCCAAAACTCACATCTTGCCAAGCTGATCAACTTCTCTCTGTAATATCCATAGGAATGATCACAATGAACTCCTTGATCATAACACAGTCATTCCCTATCATACTCTTCATCTTCAGATTTCCAAGCAAACAATACCTAATCTACTTCAGTCTTCTCTACATTCTCCATCCAAGGCAGACATTCTACTTCATCATTCTCCCGTATGACTATGTAGACACTCCTTAGGCATAATGTATGCACCAAACTCCAGAACCAGAACAAAATCATCCTTCATCAAGGATATTCAACCAGATAATGTCCCAACACAAGTTAGAACATTTGCCACACACCAATATATCATCACCATGATTCTTGATATGCTCCACCAACTGGACTTACTATTGCATAGTAATCCAAAGAACTAGAGAATCAAACTCTCATCCACCTTCAAGAAGAAAAATTTCCTTGAGTCTTCAACTCATCACCCTTCTGCCCAAGAGTAACTTGTTCCATGACAATCCTCAATAATAACCAGCTGCCACACTCTGATTATCTTGATTCTTCAAATCCACTTCTGAGATCAACCAAATGCCACAGTTTGATCACCTCATTAATGAATCCTCATATGAAAACAGCCAAATGCCACATTTTGACCTTTTTCATATTTGTCAGAACTCTCACAAAGATATCTTGATCCACCAAGGAAACTTGATCTTCAAGTCACATGTTCCACTTGCTCAAAAGCAAACACACTTAGACTCCATAAGCCATGGTCATGTAACATCTTCTCCTTCCTGCAGCTTCCGCAAACTGCCATGAGAACGATCTTTTTGAAGCATCCATAACTTCCAATACTGTAGATCACCTCTATCTTAAGCTGATGTGCCATATCACCAGCTGAGACTTCTGATGTTAAGCTAGATGTCAAAACATTATGATATCCAACTGTTGAATTCAGCTCTTCCTTCTGCCACTTAGAAGAACCTCCTCCCTTTGCAGAAACAGATTTCCATGCTCTCATAGACTTGATTCAACAATCAAGTTTGAGTAGACAACCTCCATCCTGCTCAGAAACTCCAAAGACTTCAAACCTACCACATCTGAATCTTCAGAAAATAAGTAGTCCAAGACTACCCCATAACTATACCAAAACACACAATCTTATTGTTACAATCTCAAGATTCTTTTAACCATCATGATTGCTTCTCAGAGTTCTCACACACCAACACACCACGAAGGGAAATAAACAGCCACATAGAGAAAATTATATTTTCAACACTTCAACAGTCCTGTACTTTTACATCAGACATATACATAGTCTCCCGTCAATGTATTTTGTCATTAGTTGCAGACAAATACTCAACTCCTGTCAAGGTAATTATCATATGTGATAAGGTAACCTTCTCACACAAGGTACGACATTTGATCTGGTCTTACATTCTTTTCCTGCACACTTGAGGCACTAGCTGATCCCTCTTTTGTTAATCCACACCACTGATCACTTCAAATTAGGTAAGTGGCTTGACCTGATACTTCACCCTGAGCAAAGAACTGAAATGATGTTTCAACATCAGTTCCGACATCAGCAATCAAAGTAAATCACACTAAACATCTCCTAAGGATTTGGAGACTACAATCATATTACTCCACACATATCTCTTGTAGGGAACACACGAGAACATATCAACATCTGATCAACTTCCAAGATTAGACCAACAAAACTGCAGTAACTTGCATAACACACTCTTCCAGAAGCTTCTTCTTATAAGAAGAAGGTTCAGACCTTTTGTCTAACTTAAGAGTGATAACTGTCATCCTTCTGCATCTAAAGCCAGATTATAAACATACCATAGACAATCTGCTACTTCCAATCCTTCAAGCCACAAAACTGGAAGAGTTCATTCCATACAACTAATGTAGACACCAATTGACCACAGGATGATTTACACTGCTACTGCACATAGACTCTTGGATGCATTTTCCCTATAATATTGTCCTCAAACAGTTTAGCTCAAACAAGGATCATCTCCTTCTCTTCTGCTATCAAGATTACTACCTTTTCTTCAACCAGCTCCAGCTGAAATGCTATGACATTATGAACAGCATCTCAAAAATTGTTCAACTTCACAGCTTCAGTGATCCTTCAAAACAACTACAATCTAATAGGTCTTTAACTCAGCATTTACCATAAAATGCTGATGTGTAGCGCGATGTCGAGACATTAGAATTGACATATTAAGCTCAGCTTCTTTCTTGATGAAACTTCCTCCAGTCCATGATTTTGAAAATCAGAAACATGTATCTTCACAAGAGAATTCATCTTCAGATATACCAGCACTACATCATAACCAGGAAGATCCGCCTAATTAGGTCACCACAACTAAGCTTAAGAGATAACATATCAAGATCTTCACTCCCTCATGAGAGATTTGACAGTGATACTCTTTTGCTTTGGCTCCACCCTCTTCTTTCACCATCAAGAAAATTGATAAAGAAGGAATCAATGTTCTGGACAGATTGGTCTTCAATGCCTGATTTGTAAAAACTGAAACTTCCATGTCATACAGTCTTTAATAAGATCCATTCCCTTTTGATCACTTCTTTCCCAAAATAAAGATATGAGATAATCCTCAAGTATCTTTGGCATCTCTAACCAAACGGTTGAAGTTGTCTTGCATAAACTACACATCATAGAATATCCTGCTGAGGAGACCAAACCCTACTATCTTTCCAAGAGAATACCTTCCTAGAATCTCACCACCAGAGATACAAGAATCAACCAGGGTTACATCAGATACCATGCAGCGGAACACATAACAACTCCTCAACAACCTTCAGGCACTACTCAATAATCCTTACACACCATCACCATAAACCAAGTGTCAACAAATCAAACTCACAACAGCAGTTCTCCTGATAACAACAGACAGGTCCAATACATACCCTGTCATGAATAGTCCATCCTTCACTTCAAGGGATCATACAAACAAATATATGAACTGACCAAGTTTAACCACCATCTCAGCAAAACTATCTTCCTTGCTCATGAACCAGAAAGTATCTTCCCTAGATCTCATCCAGAAACAGACAAGATGCCTGCTCTGATACCAATTGAAATTCTGGTACAGATGTGTGATGTCTTTATGCAATATCACAACATCGCAATCTGCTGAACAAGGCAATAATAGAAACAGTAAATAACACACTGAATTGTTCACCCAGTTCGGTTCAACAACCTACATCTGGGGGCATACCAAGCCAGGAAGGAAGTCCACTATTAGTAGTATCAAATTACATACTCAACAACCCGTTGACAATCTACCTAATTTTAAATCACTACCCAATGACCCTTCTACCTAAGTCCTCCCTAGGTAAGAGACTCCATCTCACTTTCTATCATCACAATGATGTCTAGCAGTTAACTACACCGTCACTGCATCAACAGCTTGATTACCAACAACTGTACAACCATGGAAGCCACCCTTCCATAACACCCTTTGGATTTGCTTCAAAGCTTCCTCCAAGAACAAACTAAACTCATTACCTACAGGTTTCTGAGTTAAACACAGTGACCATCTCACAACCCGAGTGGTTCACATAGACAAAGCCCTAATGATCTACATCTTGGACTCGTACCTATTCTAGGTTACAAGTATTCAATTTATAACTTTTTCCCAACTGGATTTGGGCCTTCAAATCACAACATATCAGCTACTACAAATCTGCAAAAGATTCTCCTACAAAATAGGTCTTCAATCAACTCTTCCTAATTTATCTCCATATCTTTTTGCACAAAAATAGTAACAAACTAATCTTCAATAATCTTCACTTTTGAATTCAGCTGCAAGATCTTCTCCATAAAAATATCTGATTTGATTTGAATTTAAAAACAGATTTTATCTTCAAATCTTTTTAAATCTTCAGCCCTTAAACACAACAACAAATCTGCACAAAATCAGATTGCAACAGAAAATATTTCTCCCACAAGATATTCGCACACTAAATCTCTAACAGGTCTGATCAAATCAAACTTAAACGCGCAGCCCTAAAACATCACCACCTGATGTTCTAATGTTCTGGTATAGTGATGTCAAGACATCGCATGTGACATCACTCTTCAGCACTTTAAATCTTCAACACCTTAACATTCACTAATGTTATGACTCAATGTTAAGACATCAGACATATGACATTAACATTGTTCAACTTTGTTTTACCAAAATTCCAGCCAATACAAGAACTAACACCCATGAATTCATATCAGTATTACTACAACAGACACAAATTCATACTAGTATCATAACAACAACACGAATTTCACAACATTCACACAATTATAGAATCAAGAAATACAAGGAAAAGAATATGCACAAAAATCCTAAGAGGGAAAGGCACCCTCACTACCCTCTCATGCTATAATCACCATTATTGATCCCATTCTCCCCCTTACCTGAATTCTGAGCTTTTTCCCTTCAACAATGGTGAAAACCTTAGTTCTTCTTGCCCTAGCTCTCCTTCTCTTCCTCTTTCACGTTCTAGCAGTTATTTCCCAAAAACTCTGCTAATCTCTCTCTAATTTTGTTTTTATCTCACTTAATTAACTCTTAATAATATTATTAATATTAATACTAATAATAACAATCATAATAATAATAGTAATAATAATGGTCACAATAATAATAACAATAATATTACTAATATATCCCATTCCTTATTAATTAATTATCATTATCATATTATTCTAAAGTTTTATTCACATTACTCAATTAAGGCTAATTCCTCCCTCCCACCCTTAACCACATACCTTTACTTAAGTCAATAAAATGACAAACAACACACAATGACTAAATATTTTAAATGGAGTGTTACAACTCTCCCCCACTTAAATTATTTTTGTCCTCGAAAATGTACCTGACGAGAGCAATTTCGGATACGACTCTCGCATCTTGCTCTCCAATTCCTAGGTCACACTTCCTCCAGCAGCTCCTCCCCAAGCTACTCTCACTAACGAAATGTCTTTGCCTCTTAACTGTTTCATCTTGCGATCCTCGATCCTTAACGACATCGCCTCCACGGTAAAATTATTCAGAATCTTCACTTCATCCCTTTGAAGCACATGGGATGGATCAACAATGTACTTCCGAAGTTGCGACACATGAAACACATCATGCAAATTCGAAAGTTCGGGTGGTAGCGTCACTCTGTATGCAACAACTCCAACTCTTTGCAAAATATGATACGGTCCAATTAACTTAGGATCCAACTTTTTTGATTTCAGCGCACAACCAACACCGGTCACATGATTGACCCTTAGAAACACATGGTTGCCTTCGCTAAATTCCAAGTCTTTTCTCCTATTGTCATGATAACTTTTATGCCTACTCTGGGACGCCTTCATATTCTCTCTAATCATCTGAATTAACTCAGTAGTCTGTTGCACAATCTCGGGTCCGAGTACATTACTCTCGCCCGACTCATACCAGCATAGAGGTGTCTTACACCTCATACCATACAACTCTTCAAAAGGCGTCATTCCAATACTAGAATGGTAACTGTTATTGTAAGTAAATTCAATCAACGACAAATGAGTATCCCAAGCACCTCCCTGCTCGAGTATATAACCACTTAACAAGTCTTCCACCGACTAAATAACCCTCTCAGACTGTCCATCTATCAGCGAATGATAAGCAGAACTCAACTTCAAACTAGAACCCAAAGCTTCTTGTAAGCTCTTACGAAATCCGGAAGTAAACCTCGGGTCTCAGTCAGATACAATGCTCGACGGAACCCTGTGCAACTTCACTATTATTCTGATATAAATCTCTGGTAACTTTGCCAAAGGAAAACTGATGTTAATCGGTATAAAATGTGCTGGTTTCGTCAGTCTATCCACAATCACCCAAATAACATCAAAGCCTCTCGACGTATTCGGCAACCCAGTCACAAAATCCATCACGATACTATCCCACTTCCACTCTGGTATTTCCATTGGTTGCATCAAACTGGAAGGTTTCAGATGTTCCACCTTTGACTTCTGGAAAGTCAAACAAGCATACACAAACCGAGCTATGTTTTTCCTCATACCTGGCCACCAAAACAAATTCTTAAGATCCTGATACATTTTCATAGCTCCTGGATGAATACTCAAGCTACTCCTGTGGCTTTCCTCTAAGATCATTTTTCTCAATTTAGGACTATCCGGCACACAAACTCTGCCTCTAAATCTCAACACACCAAAATCATCTACTTTAAAGTCACCTTCTGCATCCGACCCTCATCGGTCGTTAAATCCACCAGCTTCAAATCAAGTCTCTGACTCTCTCTAATCTCACTAAGGAACTCATTATTAACTTTCAGCATACCCAACATTACACTCTTAGGAGTCAGTTCACAAACCATGCTCAAGTCTCTAAACTGCTCAATTAAATCCAACTCTTTAATCATTAATGTCGACATGTGAATTATCTTCCGACTCAAAGCATCCGCCATGATGTTAGCTTTACCGGGATGGTAACTCAAGCTAAAATCATAGTCCTTCAAGAATTCCAACCATCTTCTCTGTCACATATTCAGCTCTTCCTGGTCAAATAAATATTTCAAACTTTTATGATCACTAAACACCTCAAACCTCAACCCGTACAAGTAATGTCTCCAGATTTTCAACACAAAAACCATTGCAGCTAACTCAAGATCATGAGTAGGATAATTCCTTTCATGTACCCTCAATTATCGTAAGGCATAAGCCACGACCTTACCATCTTGCATCAATACTCCACCTAGTCCCATTTTAAACGCATCACAATATACCACAAAAGGTTCATCTGGCTTTGGTAGAATCAACATTGGCGCTGTAGTAAATCTCTTCTTCAATTCCCGAAAACTCTCTTCACATAAGATATCCCACACAAAGGCCTGACCCTTTCTAGTCAACTGAGTCAGAGGAAAGGCCAAATTAGAAAACCCTTCGATAAACCTGTGGTAATAACCTACTAAGCCCAAGAAACTCCTAATCTGTGTCACTGATTTCAGAGGTTCCCACTGAAGTACAACACTTACTTTGGATGGATCCACTACTAAGCCATCGTCAAAAATGACATGTCCCAGAAAACTCACTTCATGCAGCCAGAACTCACATTTTGAAAGTTTCGCAAATAACTTATTATCTTTCAACACTTGTAATGCAATCCTCGGATGGTTCGTATAGTCTCTCTCCGACTTGGAATAAATCAAAATGTCATCAATAAAAACTACCACAAACTGACTGGTCACTCATTGGACACTCCGAATGGCATCACAACATATTTGTAATGTTTATATCGAGTCCTGAAAGCCGTCTTCTGAATATCATCCCATTTCACCAGAATCTCTGATGGTAGCCTGATCTCAAATCAATTTTACTGAAAACACGAGCTCCCATGAGTTGATCCATTAGATCATCAATTCTTGGAAGCAGATATTTGTTCTTGATGGTAACCTTATTCAACTGATGATAAACAATACACAATCTCATACTACTGTCCTTTTTCTTAACCAACAACAATGGAGCTCCCCACGACGACACACTGGGTCTAATAAACTTCTTATCAAGTAATTCTCCGAGTTGAGATTTCAACTTTGCCAATTCTGACGCTGACATTCTATATGGTGCCATAGATATAGGTTTGTTACCCGGAAAAAGATCAATTGAGAATTCCACGTCTCGCTTTGGAGGCAACTCTGAAATATCATCCGGAAACCCTTCTGGAAACTCTTCCACCACAGGTAACTCATTAATCAACGTTTTACCCTCCACAGACAATGAGGCAAACACCACAAACATTTTAGTTTGATCTTCCAATAAGGTTCTTAGTTCCGTGGTAGATATAAAATTAGCCAACTCTTCCTCCTCTGGAGTAAGAAATGACAACCTCTTCCGATAACAGTCAATGTAGACATAATTTCTCTCTATCCAATTCATCCATAAAATAACATCCAGATCACTGAGAGGTAAGCAAATCAAATCCACTCCGAAATCTTTACCAAAGATTGACAAAGGATAACTCAAGCACACTAAAGATGTAGTGATCAACCCAATAGATGGAGTGTCAATCACCATCCCTTTACTCAAAGTAGATGGCACAAGTCCTAGTTTCTTCACACAATCCATAGAAATAAACGAGTGGGTTGCACCCGTATTAATGATAGCAATCAAACAACAAATATTAAATAAAAGCAAAGGTTATCATCTATATTGATCATTAATTTGTTCACATACAAAAGATCAAAAGAAATACATACTAGTTTAGATTAATTACATTTAATCATGATACAAGGTGTTTAGCTACATATCATTGTAGCTTGCTTCACAAGAAATAAAGAGAGATGAATGAGCATCCAAGTTGAATAATTGACAAAGGATATGAGATGAATGAGCATCCAAACTGAGTTTTCTAGGGTTTTTGTGTTAAGAGAATATGAGATGACGAGAGATTGTGCCCAAAATGAACATAGGATCCTATAAATATCTTTTTCAATTTGTCCAGTCTCACCCGACGAACTTCAATTTTTGTCATTTCCAACTGCCTGTTGATCATCAAACCGCCATTTTCAAAATATCTAAGCTCGTCCTGTGAACAAGGTTTCTCCCGACGAACTCAAATTTCTAAACCTTTGTCGGGCGACCATAACATGGTTTTGCCTCTGCCCAAACTATGAATTGTCTCTCCCCGAGCTCGCCAAAGCTCGTTAGGAGAGCTCGCTTCTTGCTCGCTAACTCTCGTCGGGTGAAGATGTTGATTTTTCACATCTTTGGCTTTGCTCCACTTTCTTGTTTTGTGCCTTTTTTCTTTGGTTTCTTAACAAACTTTCTGCATACTAGCACACACATAAAGGGTATCAAAGCCACATGCAAATATTATGATATTTTACACAAACTTAAGGAATTCAACGATCGAAAACACAAAATAGTTCAAAAAATGCCAAGTTTTTATGTGAATATTTAGTCAAGATTGACATTCAACAAACTTTCCCCAACTCAAATCTTTGTTTGTCAACCAAAGTTTGCTTCTCATTAAAATAAGAAGATTTGCTAAAGCAAAAAATTCAACAAGAGAGAAATAAACGGTTCAAATTCAACAGATGAACGCGTACAAGTAATGCTCAACACTTCCTAGAATCAAATCATGACTAAGAACTAAGTTCTAAACAAAAATATCATGCAATGTATTCTCAAGAAACTAAATTCTTACACTTGAATCACTCTAACTCTCCTCTTCATACAATGGATGAAGACATTTGCACATTTAATTATGTGGGACATTTACTCTCACCTGATAACCTTGCTAACATCCTAATCAATTCATGCATTCACCTAAACAATCATATAAGAAGTCATGGAAGCATAAATAAAAAAGGGCTTTTCAAGGTTGTAATTTGGCCGGGTTTCACAACAAAAGGCTATTTTCGAGGCTTTTGAAATGAAGTTGCCAAACAAAAAGAGCATTCATTATACAAATTATGTACACTTCACAACTTCATTCACAATTTTTCTTTTCAATATTGATCCACCCTTTCACAACTTCTTAGCACAATTATTTTTCATCTTTTCTTTTTCTTTCAAACAAGCTTATTTCTTTTTCACAATCTTATTCACAACATTCTTTGCTTGTTCAAAAAGTTTCAAATTTTTTAGCAACCTACCATTTTTCTTTATTCTCCCCAACTTGAATACAATCAACCCTAAATGAATTCTTCTTGATTTTCATGGCAAGGGATAAAAGTTCAACACAATTTTCAAGGTTCAAATGTTTCAAGAAAAAATTTAGAATCCCACAAAATCCAATGATCAACCAATTTTTATATACACATTCATAGTTCATCACCAAAATGGGTCCTAACTTTGAAGGCTCAAAGGGGGTTAACAAATATTCACTACTCACAAGATAGGTTATTTTTTGTTATGGTTGTGCTCAAAATCAACAAAGTGCCTTGATCATTTCTATGCTTTAAAAAATTCACAACAATTACAAGATTAAACATGAATTAACCAAGTTAGAACAAAGTCACCAGTCATCCATAGCAATATAGTGAACAATGGAAAATTTCTCACAATTTATGGTTTATACCTAAGCGATTCAAGCATTTGAAACAAGTTTACAAAATGAAGCAAGAATTGACATTTGCATAAAGCACACATTTCAAAGTCATTCTAACATTCTAAAAAGCGATAACCATGTACCTTTATTGCGTACATCACATCAAAATTTATATAATCACCATCCAAACTTGATTGAATCTTCGTTGGATACTTTTTGAACAAAATAGCAACCAATCTTGAAGACAAACATCAACCAATTCATTGTAGAAGCAAACTACAGAAACAATTTAAACAAACTAAACTACTACAAAAAACACATCCAACAACGGTTAAAAAAGATATATTATCACGCAGGACCGACCGTTGTTATGTAGCGTGTAGTTGTATATGTGTTACATACAATCACGATCGCATGACCGTTGTAGAAAACCTGAAAGCGCGCGACATATTACCACGGTTGCTTTAACTAACTGTTGTAATATATTAAAGGTCCTAGGTTCGATTCTCAACAGTTCCTTTTTGGTATATATATCATTCTGGACAGCGTTCACTCTACAACCACAGTCATATTTAAGAATTGTCGTTAAATTATTTGCTTTTTTAATAATTATATTTCTATTTTTTGAAATTTTTCCATTTTTTACATGTATTTTTGTGAACCGTATCAGAAAAAAAACATCAATTGTATCATAACAATAATTGTATTGTATTACATCAAATCCATATATTGGATTAAGAACCAAACATTGTATATATATTACATTATAAGAAAAATGGCACAAAACAACCTACAATTAATTATCTAACATCACATAATTTTATCTCAATGTTTTGGTTTCTTGTCTCTTGGTGTTTTGACTTTAAACACCTATAATTTCAAATAATCATACTTGTTAGTAAATATACTTAGAAATAATAACTTACATTAAATTAAGAATAAAGAATAAACAACGATGAATATGATTTTTATGATGACAACGATGAATATGATTTAATTTCTCAACACATTTGATGTTTTTCAATATAAATTAATAAAGAACGAACCATTTCATTGAAGAATTTGGGGTAATAAACCAAGTTCTACGTGTTAAAGAGCGATATAGATGAATTACGAGATGGATACAATTCAAAAATCATGTTTGATCTAAGTTGCATTTCAAATATAACTTAATTTTCATATTATTATTTTCTAAATCACTTTAAATGAATGCATGTTGAATGAAGGGAGTGAAATAAACAATCTACATACATTATAATAAACTCAACAATAACATATACATCAACAAAACGACAACAACATACCTTTCATTGAAAAGATTCGTGGAATGATCTGAAGTTGATCTACTTTGAGTTGCCATGAAGAAAATGTACAAGGTGGATGAAGCTTCCAAAATTGATTCATACTTCTTGTAATGTTTCTCCATAGCAAAACAAGGCATTTATGAACCACACCCATAATATGAGTTCTCTTGAACCAGATTTCAAAATATTAACATCTTTTAGAATGTTAACTTGTTTTGAAAACATAAACTAGAATTAATATTGTAACATAACAAGCAACAACAACCAACAATACATTGTTAACCCAATTAGGAAGTAAATCATTGTTAGAAGTAGAATTAGGATTTTTTTTGTTATCGTCTCCACAGGAATTGTTGAATATGAGATGCTTGCCGTTCAATAATTTACCGTTTCAAGCAAAGGGGTTTCAATGTTTGTTTCATAAATTGTCACAATTTATGTAGCAAAGGGTAAATTAAGAGATATTTGTTTTAACAAGGTATATCAAAAGTAGTTTTCATCCACCCTAACTTCTATACGTTCTTTCAATCTTGCATGTGTAGTCGGATCCGATTAATATCATCACATATTCTCTCAATCTCGTCTATGTCTAAAGCGGGTTCGTGAATATTACCGTATTCATCGCAAGACGATCTCTTAATCTAACAACCAATACAATAAGCTTTAAGAACAACACAAAGCAAATATCAACCACAAATCGATCTCTCAAACTTGTGCATTGATAGATGAATATTTTAGATCAAGTTTCATAAAATTTAGGCAAAATACCCTTTTTAGTCCCTTATGTTTACTTCGGGGTCCATTTTGGTCCCTTAATTTTTAAAATTTCCAAATTGATCATTTAATTTATCAAATCACGGCATAAGTTCACCACCAAATTCCATGTATTAAATTATTTATCTTTTTAATCTTAAAAATTAAAAGAAGATCAAAACTAAGTGGATGCAAGATTCGAACCCATGCATGGAAGGGTAAATGGACTACTAGTAAACCGTATGAGAAACTTTTCAATCGTGAATTTATTTCAAATGTTTTATATATTTATCATATTTTCTAATTTTTTAATAACTCTGCAATTGGAAAATCCAGAAACATTAATTTTCCTATTAACACATTCATCAACACATTCAACGCCACAAAAACATGATTCGATAAAATGAATATCTCATCAACAACAACATGAAAATCTAATCATCAACGACATGAAAATCTCATGATTATTTTGACAGAAAATCTAATGAACATTATTCTTTTGTCAACAACAACATGAAATCAAAATCTATACCAATAATTGAAATTGAAACTGAAATCAAAAGCAACACTTACCTGCATAGGCGTAAAGATGTCGTTTCTGGCCATTATCTACTTCATAGAAGGGGTACCGAGAGCATATATTCTGTGGTATCTTCCATTATATTGTGCTTTTAAGTATACAAAATCTGCATTTAGCTTTTAGGTATATAACTTAAAATACTCTTGATTCTAAATATGCTCCTTTTTCATAGCAGGAGCGAAAGTGCTTTGAAATTTGGATGGTTTTTCATGCTCTATGTGGTACATTATTTATACCTCTTAACGTGCATATGATACGTTTATTTAAGGAAAAAGTTAAATGGCGAATTTATGATCGTTTTGTTAGTTGTCTGCAATTATTATACTTGCTGACTTTACAATCACAACTGCAGAAATTAAAACTAGTTTCTTCAATTTCCATTTCCCTTGGTCCACGTTATCAATGAGTGTTCATTTATGGTTGAAATATGAATTGGTGGTTGAAATATGAACTGCTGCAATGTAAGATTTGAGAAATATGAATTGGTGATTGAAATGTATGAATTTTCAGTTTCAATTTCCTATTTTTTTGTTCTGATCAAGAACTTGATATTGGTTAAATTCTTGAAACATAGAGGATCAACAATGAAAGAAGATCAAGAAGTGATTAAACACTGAAATGATGATAACAAAGGGAAAATCTTAGAAAGTTTTAATGAAGAGAGCAAAGGAAATGATGGATTTAAGGTGAAGAAAACAAGAATTTATGTTATTGAGAATGGAAATGGTGGATTGAAGGTGAAGAAAACAAGAATTTATATTATTGAGAATGAAAAGGATAAGAAGAAGAATAAGGTTAACGTAAGACCAATATATTCACAGGATATTGGTTGAGAAGATGCCAAGAAAAGTCAAGAGAGAAAGCTTTATGGAAATGTAAATATATTTCCAGTTTGTAACATTAGGATAAAAAATCAGAAGTGGTTCAGTGGTACTTAATTTCTCTTTGTAATCAAGATGGCTTGAGTTCGAGTCCAGGCTAATGCCAATTTTTTTGGATTTTTTCTTGGATATTTGATGACTTTGGTGATACACATGTACCATGTCATATGCCACGCATTATTCCACATGGGCAAGAGATCCCACATCAGCTACACGTGTACGCCACTTGTACACTACCATTGACTTTGACTAACGGTGCTGACAGAAAGGATGAACGTGACACTATTTGAAAAATTAAGGGATCAATTTGGAACTTTTTAAAATTAAGGGACCAAAATAGACCCTGAGGTAAACTTAAGGGACCAAAAAGGGTATTTTGCCTAAAATCTATGTCTAGAGTTTTACAAATCAAGAATGGATCTTTAAGTACAAAAACATTCATCATATATTAATCATCACTTGTTCACAGACAAGGTCAATCAAAAGAAATGCATAAAAGCTAAGGTAGACTACCTCTACCTTTGATACAAAGGAACTTAGCCACTCATTTCCATGGTAGATTGCTTTGCAAGTAATGAAGAAAGCTCTACTAGCATCAAAGTCAAAAGTTTGAGGATTGATGCTCCAAAGCTTTGAACTTTGCTCCTTGTTGAATTTCCAAGCTTCAAACCCTAGAAAATCTATTCTCAATCTGAAAAGTGCATAAAATGAAGTACATGTTCAAAATATCTAGCAAAAGACCTTTTATACAAGTCCAAAATTGTGCCTCTAAGTGGAACCACACTAAGCGCTATCAGAGCACGCTTAGCGCCATCAGGTTCAGGGGTGGCAAATTTTCAGGAGCGCGCTAAGCACGGTTCGTCGTCAATTCGTCGTAAAAATGATCTTCAAAAACCTCTTTCATCGTCCCTATGCTCCAAGCATCAAATCAAGCAATAAAACCTATCAAAATGCAATAAAAAGAGCATAATTCAAGATATTTACATGCATAATTGAAAACTTGCATATTTACACTAAAACTTAAGGTTTTGCTACTAAAATACCAAAGAAACAATTGGAGAGTGCCACAAAATACTATTAAATATATACATTTTTTGGCACTCAACAACTCTCCTCAACTTATTATTTTTTTTGTGCTCAAACAAAAGTTTTCCAAACAAAAACGAACCCAAAACAATACACAAGAAATCAGAATCAACAAGTTAGAACAATGACAATTTCATGGTTCAAAAATTAGAAGTACAAACAAGATAAACTTACCATACTCAAAACAAATCATGAAGATGAAACTATTGCTAAGTGCGAAACACAAATCAAGAATTCTAAAACAATACAAACCCAACATGAATCACACCTATGCACACATTCATCAAGGGATGAAAACATTACGAGGTTTTATCACTCACCAAGCAATCCTGCAAACATCCAAAACAAATTATGCATTCAACAAACAACATGCATTAATGAGTATGAAAGAAGGAATCACAAGGACTTCAAAGGCTGTAACTTGGCTTGGGCTACAAGGAAGGGTCGTTTATCAAAGTCATGGAAACAAAAATGCCTAATCCTATGAGAGCATTACATTCTCACATTCATACACAATCCAAAACCTTCACCCTCTTGTTTTCTTTTCTTTGATGCTTCATTACAACCTTGAGCTCATTTGTTGGCACTGCATGCCCAAATTTTTTCTTTTTCATTTTTCTCTTTTCATTGGTTATTGCTTTGATACATAGGTCTAGGTTAATAGCCTTGATTTTGGTTTCCCGCATAGTTAGCTTCTTCAACGACCGATGGACAATAGCCAGTAGGATGATGACCTTTGCAAAGTTCACAACTTGCTATTTGGTGGTTTTGGTTGGGAAGTTTTTGCATTTCTTTGCAACTTGCGGACAAGTCAAGGATTCGTCCTCATGGTGTTGTAGAAGATGTGTTGCTAAAAGTAGACAAATTCTTATTTCCGGTTGGCTTTGTTGTCATGGATATGGAAGAAGAAGAGGATACACCAATCATTCTTGGAAGACCCTTCATGAAAACCGCAAGGATGTTAAATGATGTGGATGAAGGCATAATGAAGGTTATGACTAGTGAGGAAGAAGTGTGTTTTACACTTTTCAAAGGCGTGGTGTATTCAAATCAAGTCAAAGATAATTATTATGCTAGAAAGGAAGATGCAAGAGTTGCAGTGATGAAAAAGAAAGACAAAGACGCAACAGTGGCATCAATTAAAAAAAGGATGAAGATGCGAAGATTGAAGCGGTAATGAAAAAGAAGGATGAAGAGGCTAAAGAGACAATGATGAAGTCTTGTTGGGATTTTTCATTCTTGAGAAAAAGTGGACAAAGAAATGATCATGACAATAGTTGAGGGCCTTGTGTGTTAAGAGTTTCATCCGGAAGCTAATTCGATAACTTTTATAGTTCCATGGTTTAAACTGTCGAGCTCAAACGACGTTAAACAAAGCGTTAGTTGGGAGGCACCCCAACATTGTAAGTATTTCCAGTTTTTCTATATTTAAATTTAATCGAGTGAGTTAAAGTCGGGTGAACCTGTTATGAGACCAACTTGATTAGCCTTGTCTCTCTTCACGTATTTAGCGCGGTCCTGATGGCGCTTAGCGCGCTCAATTAACTTGTCCATTTCAAGTTTGGCCTTTCTTGTTCCATTTAGCTTGATTTTTGACCCATCCTATAGCACCATGTGTAGGTAGTATATTTTATATAAATGTTGTTTATTCCTATGTTTCAAGAACTTGAAGGAACTCTGTGAATATGCCAAAAATGATGAATCGACATACAATTGAGTGGTAATGATATGCATCAATAGAGGTATAGTTGCAAGGTACATATTTATCGCTTTCTAAACTTAGCATGAATATGAAACTTGTGATTTGTGCAAAATATTATACCATGAATTCTTTAGAATACTTGTTCAATTGTGAATCACTTAGAACATAGCCTTTGTGAGAAAGCTTCCATTGTATAATATATGCGGGAAACCGACATCCATGTTTAACTCGTTCTTTTTATGTTTAAATCATGCATGTGTGTTGATTTGAGTGAAAGAAAGAAAAAGATCAAGACAATTTTTTTTTTATTTTTTTATTTTTGAGAAAAACCACTTGAACAAATTGAATGATCAATCTACCTTGTGAGTGAGTGAGCATTTGTTAGCCCCCATTGAGCCTTTCTATCAAGATCCATGTTGATGATTGAATTATGTGAATATTTCATAAGAGAAATACTGGAATTTTGAAATGGATCTTGGTTTTTGTTGTGAAACTTTTGAACCTCAACCTTTAAGTATGGTTGCTTTTGTTATTCCTTGCCTTAGACGTGTGATAGCATTTTTAACACCATATTTGGTTGTATTCAAAGTTGGGGAGAAAGAGGTAGATTGATGTATTGTGAAAAATATAGTGGCTGTAAATAGTGAAAGAGCTCGGAAAGAGAAATAAGAATTTGTCTACTTTTAGCAACACATCTTCTATAACACCATGAGGACGAGTCCTTGAGTTGTCCGCAAGTTGCAAAGAAATGCAAGAACGTCCCAACCAAAACCAACAAATAGCAAGTTGTGAACTTTGCGAAGGTGATCATCCTACCAGCTATTGTCCACCGGCCGTTGAAGAAGCTAACTATGTGGGAAACCAAAATCAAGGCTATCAACCTAGACCTCTGTATCAAAGCAATAACCAAGGCTATCAACCTAACCTTGGAATATTGATTTGTAACTGGATAAATATATCCAAGAATTGAGCATAATGCCTAGCATTATCCTTCTTGGGAGGAGCATGTGAGTAAGGAAAATTTTGAATTGGAATATTATTCATCTTTTCCTTCCCTTTGGACTCGTCTTCTTCTTTTCCTATCTCTTTCCCTTTTCTATCTCTTATTTTTCAAGTTTCTCTTTTTCAACTAATTCTCCCTCAACATTTTTTCCTACTTCAGTCTCATCTCTTTCCTTCTCCTTTTCTACTACAACTTCCTCTTCTTCTTCCACAACTACCTCTCTCTAAACATCATCACCAATGCCCACACCAATTTGTCTACCATTCCAAGTTTGAATTGACTTACAATGCTTTTTCGGGTTATCTTGAGTGTTTGGGGAAAAAGTTCCTTTGTGTTGATTGGCTAAGTGCTTAGACAATTAACCAACTTGTGTCTCATGATTTTTGATGGCTACATCTGTGCTCTTTTGATTGGCGATAGACATTTGTATGAATTGATTCATGGTATCCTCCATTTTTGAGTTTTCACCTTGAGGTTGAGAGTTTTGATTGTAGTTTTGATAAGGATTTTGTCGGTTGGACAGTCCGGCTTCTTGTCGCCATCCTTGGCCATATTGTTAGTTGTTTCCTCTTTGTTGATAACCTTGATTTCTTTGAAAAGGTGCTTGCCTTTATTGCTATTTATTTTGATTCCCCGTATAATTTAATTCCTCATTTGCCGAAGGACAATATCCCGTAAGATGATCACCATTACAAAGCTCACAAAATGATGCTTGTTGATTGTTGTTTGACACTCCTTGCATATCCTTGAATTGTTGAGGGAGCTTAGACATTTGTTTCATAAGTTCCTCAACTTGTTGAGATAGAAATTTATTTTGTGCCAAGATTGCATCATTTGTGCCTAATTCAAGGATTCCCGCTTTCTTTTATGTTGTACCTCTACTGTGTTGACCTTGATGATCATTGAATTCCATTCTATCAATAATAGCTATTGCTTCTTCTGCACTCTTTGACATCAAGGAACCACCTGATGACGTATCCAACAAAAGTTTTTGGTTACGATTGGAGTCCATTTCGGAAAATATAAATTTGAGTGTGTTCATCAAAACCAAGACCTTGACATTTCCTTAGCATTGACTTGTACCACTCCAATGCTTCATTAAGGGATTCACTTGCACCTTGTGAAAATATCGCAATTGAAGTCTTTGCTTCCATAAAACTATTGTGTGGAAAGAATCTCTCAAGAAATTTCTCCTCTAACACATTCCAATCAGTCATTGTTTGAGTAGGTTTGATCAAGATACCATTCTTTTGCTTTTCCAATCAAAGAATGAGGGACTAGTCTCTTGAATACCTATTCTTCTTCCATTTCTGGAGCTCCAATTGCACCGACAATCTCATAGAACTTTGTAAGGTGTGTGTATGGGTCTTCATGATCAAGCCCTGTGAAAGGATTTGCATACAAAATCTGAAGTATTCTGGTTTTCATCTTTGAGATTCTTGAATTATTTGCATTTCTAGCAAAATGATCATTTCTCCTCGGACTATTAGTACAAGGACCTCTGGAAGGATCTGGTGGTGGCTCTACCATGACTGGTATAATAATAGAAGTTGTTGATGAAGTACCAACTAAATTTCCTTCACGTTCTCTTCTTTCCTTAGCTAGCTGCTTTCTCTTTCTGGTTTTTCTATTAGGTGTACGAACAGTTCTTTCCATCCCAGGATCAAAAAGAAGTTGATCTACAGGCACACTTCCTCGCATAAAAAGAGTTCTGAAACGCTAACTAAGCAAATTACAGACGCAAGGGATAATAAATAAGATAAGATATAACAATACAAAATAACTTAAAACAAGCTAATCTATTGCAATGCTTGCAATATCTAAACGATAATCCCCAACAACAGCGCCATTTTGTTGAAAGTGTTTTTCAGTGAATATTTGTTTTATGGTCTCCATAGGGATTGGTGCGATATTACCGCTGTTCTACAGTTTAACTATGTCTTAAGCAAGGGTATCAAATGGTGTTTGGTTGGTAAAAGTAACATTCACTGGTTTTTGTAGCAATGATAAAAGATTCGAAGGATTATCGTTTAAAAGGCATATCAAGACTAGATTTCATCAACCTATTTCATACGTATTCGATTAATCTAGCACGTGAACTTCATTTATAATCAACATAACCACGTATCACTCATCAATACCCTTCATGTCTAAATGGTATTTTCATTTTTACTGTATTGTTTAATTGACGATATCTCAACCTATTAAACAATACAAATAACATTATGATCTGATACAAAGTGAATATCGAATTCCAACTCCATGTCTAGACTTGGTTTTTGATAGATGATAAACTTAGATCATGACTTAAAAGATGTTTCTCAACAATGATTCAAACCACAAATATTGAATAAAAGCAAAGGTTATCATCTACATTGATCATTAATTTGTTCACATACAAAAGATCAAAAGAAATACATACTAGTTTAGATTAATTACATCTAATCTTGATACACGGTGTTTAGCTACAGATCATTGTAGCTTGCTTCACAAGAAATAAAGAGAGATGAATGAGCATCCAAGTTGAATAATCGACAAAGGATGCGAATCCAACTCCAATAAAATGAATGTGACTTCTTTTGCTCCAAACTCTGAATTGTCTCGCCCCGAGCTCGCCAACTCTCGTCGGGCGAAGATGTTTATTTTTCACATCTTTGGCTTTGCTCCACTTTCTTGGTTTTGTGCCCTTTTTCTTTGGTTTCTCGAAAAATTTCCTGCATACTAGCACACACATAAATGGTACCAAATCCACATGCAAATATTATGATATTTTACACAAACTTAAGGAGTTCAACAATCGAAAACGCAAAATAGTTCGGAAAATGCCAAGTTTTAAATAAGTCAATATTAGCATTCAACAAAATTCAACAATGAACCTCCATTATCAATACACAAGAATTGAGAAGATGATGAACACGTGCAGAGAGAGAGAGAGGATTTTCTAACTAACTTTTGAAACTTTCTCAAATGCAAGATTGTGTTATAAATTCACTTTTATTTAAGTTTAAGAGAGAGAGAGAGAGAGAGAGAGAGAGAGAGAGAGAGAGAGAGAGAGAGAGAGAGAGAGAGAGAGAGAGAGAGAGAGAGAGAGAGAGAGAGAGAGAGGAGAGAGAGAGAGAGAGAGAGAGAGAATTTTCTAACTAACTTTTGAAACTTTCTCAAATGCAAGATTGTGTTATAAGAAAGACTCAATTGAAACACAAATTAAAATGAAATACAAAATCAAAATCAAATGCAAATGAAAATGAAAACTAAACAATTTTGAATGTTGAATTACATTCAACAGTATTGTCTTTCAAGCTCTCAATTGAATTTTGCAACATAAATAAAATAGTTGTTTTGCTGTCATTTTCCTAGCTTAGAAAGGAAGTCTTTGTATAGATAATTTGGAAAACTACTTTTCGTAGCTCAACTAAGAGGAAAATGTTTAACGGTGCTTTTAGAGCTGTGGTTAAGGAATCAAATAACGGAAATAATTCCTTAGAAAAAATGTAGCATTGTTTAGCCGAGTTAAATGCTACACTTTCAACAAATAACTTTCAAGTTCCCTCTAGTGTTTTTGGAACATTAGTTAGTAGGATGTAGACAAGAATGATGTATTTTTTATTTTTCCTTTTCTGACTTTTATGATTTAATATTATATAAAAAATTACTTTGTTCATTTTGTGGGTTCTATTGTGCATATTTTCTTAAACTGAAACCATAATGCAGGCTATAAGGCACGTAGAAAATGATACTTCCTTTAGTTACGAGTAGAAAAATAAGAGGATTTCTTAATATACCACCTATATTTTTTAGGCATCACGCAAATTTCTTTTTTGTCTCTTAATTCTGGATGTGCATATCCGGACGCACCAATTTTTTAAAAAACGTTGATGTGTTTCGGATGTGCACATCCGGAAAAATTCCTGATTTGTAGATTTGGAAAAATAGCAGAACTTTATATTTTTTTTAAATCAGTTTTGTTGGTTGGTTGCATATGTTAATATATCGTCGCAACTTAATATACATTCGAAAACATCCATATATAAAATAAAATAATATATATACATAATAATACTTCTGTCAAAATACAGTACATAAATGTAATAAAAATAGAATACATCAAACAAAAAACTACTATGTATGGCGAATGATCTGTCCTGGCTCCCCTGCTCCTCTGCCCATACCCGCCGTCCTGGCTCGATGTCTGCGGTGCCCCCCGAGCAATCTGAATAATCCTATCAACGACAAGTCTGCCACCAGAGCCCTCAGGGAGGTGACTGTCCACAATGACATGCCGCGCTATCTCCTCTATCTCACGATAGCGAGGTAGGACATCCCGAGTATGGTCCAGTTGAGACAACCGCTCCTCTAATATCTCCTGATGAGCAGGTCTCGGTGGCGACCCCTCAGCAGTGAGCACCATGCATGAGTGTGAGACGATATAGAACCACATGATATACCCGGCAGCAACGCTCCAGTCTTTCGGCGCTCTGGTCGCCCGAGCCTCTTCCGGGTACCAAGTGGGACTGGAAGTCAGCATATAACTCATCTATCTGCACGCGAGTCAAGCCTAGAAGAGCAGACTCATTAGGCATCCTGGGGATCGTCTGCGTGTAACCTAACTGCCGCAAGACGTGCTCCGGCAGGTATCAAGCAGTAATGGTCGAACTGCATGTCAACCATTCTGAGAACAGCGAAACCTCATCGAACGGGCGTGTCACACGGTGATCGGCATAGGCGTCATAAAAGACGTCCTCAGCAGCCATCCGATCAAGATAAAATCTGAAGGGGTCCGGCGCCGGGTTCCCTCTGAGCAGGACAAATGCAGCAGCACGTGGCATATCCTCATTGTACCCCTCGACACTCCCCGAACCAATAATCTTGGGAAAGTGCTGTAAAATCCACGCCTGAAATGGAAAACATAACATCGGTGTCAAACATTATAATGAATATAGAAAGAAAAGAAATGAAAAAAAAAACTTAGAATATAAGAATGTTACCACGTATAGCGTACAACTGTCTGCCACAGTCTTGACTGCCCAGCGGCAACCATCTGAGAGCCTAGAATAGGTGAATACCAGCGTAGCCGTTACCCAGTTATACCCATGGATCTCTGTGGGATCCAAAAGGTACCTGAGGTAAACGATATCAACGTAAGTGGCGCTGGTGTCCACAAACAGCTGTGTGCCGAGAAGAAACAGATAGTAGCATCTCAGGGCACGCTGCCTGTGGATCGCCACCTCAGCTGGATCACCTGCTGTCTGTCCTGCCTCTGCAAGCGCCACACTAAGTCTGCGTGTCAGAAATGAGAACCGGACATGTGCGCCTCTCAACTGCGTCACCTCCGCATGTGCCTCATTTGGGGTAGCCCTAAGCTCCTCAGTCAGCATCTCTATCGCCTCCCCCTTCGACATCTTACCGTGACGGAGAAAGGTACCCGTGATCGGTAGATGTAAAAGGCACGAGATGTCGTCGATTGTGATCGTGACCTCGCCGTACGGTAGATGAAATGAGGATGTCTCAGGGTGCCATATCTCAACAAAGGCCATCAACATACCGTACATGATCTGGGGATACCCAATCCTAGAAAGGCCTCCGAGACCAGAGGTAGCAAGTGTAGACGTGAACCACTCATCCCCTGGCAGCACCTCAATCATGTTTATAACCTTGCCCCCATGGTTATAGAACTTCTGGGAATCCTTCTCCTGAAATTTCCAAATAAAACAATGTTACAAATGAACATATTTTCAACGAAAACAATTCTATAAATAAACCAAGAAAGGTTACCTGTCCTAGCCAGACATATCTGGCAGTATGCTCAGAGTACCCCACGAGTAGGGACATATCAGACGGTCCCCCGGGGTATTCGTCCATCTCATCGAAATCATCATCGACGTCACCACCCTCATGTGCTGGGTGATCACCCTCAGGAACAGGAACAGGGGATGAAATAGGAGCAGCTGATGGAGCTGGAGTCTCCCGATGATGCCTGCGTGCGGGCTGGGACCCTGATGAACCAGCAGTAGAAACCCGACGCCTCCGAGATGTAGAATCGGCGGCTGACGGGGGAGTGACCTGAACCTGTGATGTGGAATGTGGTGTAGGATCTCCCTCAGCTGTAGGGGCTACCCCAACTCCCTCTGCGCCGGAAGTCTCGGCTGTAGACTGCGTCCGCTCACGTCGGACAGATGCATGCTGAGCTGTCCGTCCATGTATGATACGATCGTCTCTGCCATCCATGTAATCTACAAAGCATAATAAATAAATTAGAATTTTTTAAAAATAATTAAAAAAACAAAAAAAAAACCAAGTGTCTTCCGGATTTGCACATCCGAAAGTATGCAGAATACTTAAAGTTGGGTTTTTCCGGATTTGCACATCCGGAAGCACTCAGAATATTTAACGCTAAAATCCTTCCGGATCTGCACATCCGGTACGTATTTTCAAGTTCAAAAAACGCAGCCATGGCTATTGTACCATGGAAAAGGGCATTTTAATGCCCTGGTCGTCCGTTTGAAGCAGCAAACAATACCTACATTGTCTCTAACCTATGTTATTCATACTACCTAACAATTTCTACACCTAAATGTCTACTCTAAATCGATTACTCAAAAATAACTCCGAAACTCTAAAATTCGAAAACTTACCGATTAAATTGAGATACAAAGGATTTGGAGTGTCTTGATCGTTGTAGAAGTTGCTCTGCGCCGAACTCGAGTGAAAAAAGTCGAGATTTGTGGGATTGAGAATTTGAGAGTTTGAGAGAGTTTGGTGTTTGGAATATGAAAATGTGAAGAATGAGGGGGGGGGGGGGGGGGGGAAGGTCTGGCGCGAATTAATAAGAAATTGTTCCGGATCTGCAGATCAGGTAGGTTTTCGGATATGCATATCCGGAACACATCAACGTTTTTTAAAAAATTGGTGCGTCCGGATATGTACATCCGGAATCAGGGGGCAAAAAAGAAATTTCGCGTGGTGCCTAAGAAACTTGGGTGGTGTATTAAGAAATTGCCAAAAATAATATCAAGAGCTTATTTTCGATGTAATATAATTAATGCCTTATGTAAGGTGAAAATGGGGCATGACGATGAAGACATAATTGAATGTTGTATTAAGGTATGGTTGTTCTCTCCCTTCTTATGTAAATTCACCTATCTTGTTTAGTAATGATCAATAATTAAGTTTTATACGGACAAGCAGGCGGTGGGGTTTACGGAGACCGACCTTACAAAGTGTGAAGAAGATGTGTTCATTTTTTTTTATCTTGGTTTTAATGAAGAAAAAAGTCGATCTTAGAAGAAAGATTAAAGAAGAAAAAGATTGGAATCAACGTATCAAGTTTGCATAAGTTTTTAGAATTTTAATGAAATTAGATCATAGACCAAGGTACAATGTGCAATTTAGTAGTTATAAGCTTTAGGTGCTCAAGAATTAATCATAAAATTGTAAGCATGCATAGGTTTCAAATTGCATCTTTAACTAAGAGAAATTTCAACACTTGTGTTGTGACAATCGATTGTCACTAGGTTGCAATCGATTGTCATATATCTCTGCCAGCAAACAAATCAAACTTTTGGAGCATGACAATTTTTTTTTGATAAGCAATAGTAGTATATCAATAAAGGAGCACTAGGGATGCACCAACCCACAGAATACAATCACCGTCGGCATCAACTGTAATATTACATGAAATCTAGTGGGCATTTATACCACTCATACAGATTACAACAAAAGGACCTATGCGATCTAAGCACCAGCCACGACCAAGATAGCACTACGATTCTGTTCATTAAATCCACCGGGTTGCCAACAACATTATCAAAGACAATTTGATTCCTCAAAATCCAAATATTCCAAGTTGTCGCAAACCAAATTGTAAATATTGATTTAACTTGACACTTCCTTCGGAGTAGACCTTCCCATTCACACAAGTGTTCGACTACCGAAGTCGCCCCCAAACGAGGCAAGTCCAACCAATCCATCACTTTCCTCCACACCTCACAAACAAACGAATAGTTGATAAACAAATGGTCGGCATCTTCATCGTGTCGGAAGCAAAAAACACAAACTACTTCATAAGCACTTGAGAGAACATTTCTAATGGCCAGGTTATATTGAGTTGGCAATCAATATAAAAGAATCTTCCAGCCAAAAATCTTGAATATAAGGAGGATTAGAGATTTCCACATAAGATTCAACAAATCAGCAATAGAACATAAATTCTGCATACCTGCCTCAGAAACCAACAACCTGCTATTAGGGGTGTTCGCGGTGCGGTTTGGTTCGGTTTTGAACATAAAAATCATCCTAACCACGAGATAAAAATGCATGCGGTTCGGTTTGGTTCGGTTGATTTTTAAAAAATTCATCCAAACCAAACCAATGCGGTTAGAATCGGTTCGGTGGTTGCGGTTTATAGACTTCTTGATTATGGAATTATAAAACTAAGAAACTAATCATATAATTTTCTAAACAGAACAATCATACAAAGCAAGTTGTTTATTACAAATAAGTTGTTTATTAAAAAATGCTAGTTATATGGCCATGTTTTTCTGACAGGGGGTAATAGTTACCGCATATAAAACATATCCATAAAAAGTTAATCTTCAACAAAATAAAATAATAATAATAAAAAAATAAAACAAACGTTACTAGAATTAAATTAATAGAGATACTGCAGTCATTTTAGAAGGGAATCTTATCACTAACAAAGAAAATACAATTTGAAATTGAAATTGAGATTGCAGTCAATAAATTGAAATTGAAATTGAAAGTTTAATTTAAAATTAAAATAGTAGTATTACTGTATTAAAAAAGAAAACAAGTTTAATATGATAATAAAAATTAGATATTAGTATTGAAAGCTAATGAATGAATGAAATTGAAAGTGAGTCACGTGGAATTGGAAATATAAAAATAGAAATTAGTAACTTAAGTTTAAAATGCGGTTTGGTTCGGGTTGGTTCGGTTTTGTGAAATGAAAACCGCAAACCAAACCAAACCGTGCGGTTCAGTAAAAAAAATCATCCAAAATCATCCAAACCAAATGCGGTTTTTGCGGTTTTCGGTTTGGATTGGTTCGATTTGCGGTTTTGCTTTTGGATTGGTTCGGATACGATCACCCCTACCTGCTATAAAAAGAGTTAACTGTGAACAACCTTATGCCATCAAACGACCAGATAAATTGGTCCATCCCTTGCCTTATCAGCTTCTCATCCCTCAACATCATATCGAGCTCCCGCGGTTCATTGGAAGCCAAGTCGTTCAACTGCAGCGTAACAGTGGACAAATCCCATCTCCATTCGTGTATGTGCAATCGATTATCTTAGTGCATTTTTTGGCAGTCTTTGAACGTTAAAAAAGAGACAATCGATTGTCATAATGGTGCTATTGATTGTCGTCTGTGAATCTTTGAAAAATTATGATACATTTTCACACCTCTTCCTTCCACACTTTCATCATATCTTTTCCAAAACAATATCATTTGATCATGCAATTTTTAAGCATTGTCATTTTTTTCTAAAGGTGTCTAGTGTGATATAAGTTGCAGAAATTTTTACTGATCAAATTACCTCTTTCATGAATAATTTTGTGTTTTTCAAGTGTATGTAATATTTAATAGGAAAAAAAAAACTTTTTTCTACATAATTTTCATTCATATGAGAAAAAATTTTAGTAAAAACACTCGAGCATTTAAATATTTATATCATCTTGATTTGTTCATTGAAGGAGAATATTTATTTTTCATATATCAGAAAAGTTGCAAAATCTCAATTTGATCAAGTCTGTTATAAAGTCTGTTTGCATAATATTTCATTTGTTTGCTGTATTTTTCATCATGTGTGTGGTGATTTTTTTTCTGTTATAGAGTAGTAGTTCTTTCTACAGGTTTTTGCAAATAGGAAGGGTTGTCTTTCTATTTTTTTTGGAAAAATCTCCTTTAAATCGGGGTGATTCAAAGACCACCTTAATTGTTGATGTTGTTGGAAATCAAGGAAGTGATTTGCTTATTTGTTGTTGTCAGAAAATTGTAGTTGAAATCGTGGTGTGACACTTGTACAAATATTTAAAAATAGTGGAAATCTCTCACACGGTGTGAGGGGATTAGATGTACCTTTTTTAAAAAGTGGAACTAGTATAATTCTTCGTGTCTTTTTATTTTACTGCATTTTACTTTTCTGTTTCTTATTTATTCATATGTTAATAATTTCGGAAAAATATAAGAAAATAGAAAAGTCCAAAAAATCTCTAATAATATCATTAAAAGACTATGTTTGGAACCATATTAGATAATTTCAATCGTATTTTCATCTAAAATTAAAATATTAGAATCATAAAACTCAATTTAGTTATTATGTAATGAAAAAACTTAACATTAAGTATTTTCAACTTTGTATTTCAAACACCTCTTTATAAAAATTCACACCGCAACGGCCGCAATACGCATTGCAACACCCGCAATGACCGCAATCGCAACACCCACAACCATAACCGCATCCGCATCCGCCGCAACCGCAATTTAAAGGGGAGCTTATAGTTAAGACATATAAAAACATATAACATTAATGTAATTAAACAAAATATTAATCAAATACATACATTATCTATTCAATAAATTTAAAAAATAATTTTTATTTATAAATAAAATCATTAGGAATAATTTACTATAATGTTTGAAATTTTCCAAGACTAAAATCTGTTATATTTAAATCATTTTGTTTAGATGATTCAGATGTAGCTGACACAAAAATGATTACATTTGAAATAGAAGAGTGAATAAATGATTGTTACTATAATACAAACAAAAAGTTACGCATGGGATCTCAAAGACACTAGCAAAGAAAACAGCATATGCATTAGCAATGGACAGAGTAGTGAACAATGGTGTCTATCAATGACTCATAATCTTTCCATCCAACATCCTTATTTAAGAGGAGCCGCTGAAATGTACGAAGATGGAGTGTTTGTGATGTTGTGTCTACGAGGATGTCTCGTCCTGCGGTCTTAATAAGTTCATTAGTTGTTAACGGACCCATAATGAATATTTGATTTTAAAATAAATAAATGAATAAAAAAGTGCACTGAATAATCAATAATAACAAACTTATCCAATTTTCACGTGGCCTTTTTAGGTTTAAATGTTAATAACGTTAAAGTACTATTTTGTAGGAGTTGTTTTCTGATTAATAAATTGCCTGGTCTTTAGGAATTTCTAATATTTAAATCCTTGTAATTCATTTCTCAAGCAGTTGCAGTTTATGTTTTGAGAGCTTTCTCACTAAGTTCTCTCATCCAATTAATCAAAGGTACACTACTGCATCCCTTTAATATTATTTATTTACCTTCTTGCAAGGTTTTGAAAAACAGCTGGAGCAACACGGTCATGTATTGGTTTTCGCGATTTAGATCAATAAAGTGTTGCAACATTGATTATGAATTAATCATAATTTATTTTTTAACATAATAATAGTGCCGATACTATCTGCGGACCCTTTTTATTTTAAGCCTTTGCTTCATGCATGATGCATGCTATTCTCTTTCGCTTTTATTTTCTACATTTTAAGAAAGATATTATATAAGTGTTTGTGTGAAGATTAACTTACATATATACATGTTATTTTGATAGAGAAAAAGGCATGGAAAATCAAGTGATTGTGAATAATATTGTGAATATTGTGATCGAAGAATGTAAGAAAAACAGCGTAAAGGAACCTTTGATTGCAATGGAAGAAGAATCTTCAGACGTAGAGAGGATTAAGTTTTTAGTCCTTCTCTCGATGGCATGTTGCATACTACTGATATTCAGCCCGTGGCCACTACAGTGTGCTGTTCAGTGTGCTGATCCTACTGCACCCATCAGCCAGCCACTCGCTGTAGGGATATGTGTGGTCGTCTTAATCGGTATGGTTTTAGCCATGCAAATATCGCAAATAGGGGTTACACTAAGGGACCGGCCTGTTAACAGAAGCAACTTTATATTCTTATTCATACATGTGATAACAGCTGCAATACAAGTAATGGAAGCCAGGTTCTTTGATTCCAACGCAATTGCTATCATGGTTTTCATCCTTTGGTGCATCATGCTCTCAGTAGTCGTTTTCGTTAGCCGCCAAGAGTTTTATAAACTATGTACTTGTCTCAAAAGAAGAAAAGAACTCGCTTAACCTAGTTTCTAGAATTACTTGTTTTTAATTTGAAAAATTCTATGGTGACACAAATGACTTCTTTGGTGAAGTCATTTATCTTAGAAATGAGGAAATATTATTTACTTAGTCAATGACACATATGATTATATGATAGGTACCACTTATACAATGTATCATCATATCTATTCATATTGCAATCAAGTCCTTAACCTATTAAAAGTAATAAAAGTATCCCAATTTTTATATTATTTTTTAATTTTAATAGTTATTGTGAAAATTAATTAAAAACAACTTTTGATGGCTCAAATTCATCATGCTCATTGTCATTTCATCCTAACACTGCAGACAAACATTAACATCATATTCATCGTCTGCTATTGTTGATCAAACTAAAGTTATTGATCGCGCTTATTTGTCATTTCATATTTTTTCCCAACATTGCAGACGAACATCATATTCATCGTGTTCATCCGTCATTATTGAACAAACTGACGTTTGCTATTCTTTTGATGTTCTCCTATTCGATTGCTCATTAAACATAACACCAACAAAAATCTGCTTTCGAGGGCAAAATTGAAGAAAAAAGCAGTTTGCTAGTGTTAGTATTGAGAACACACTTGCCAAAGTAAATACAAAAATGTTTGTTGTATTTATTTGAAATTAATTATTAAGATTTGCTGATTTCGAATAAAATTTAATTGAGGGTGTTAAATTTGATTTCAATTTGAGAATTAGGGTTTATACTTGAATTTGTTTTCTATATATGAGTTCATATTTAATAATTTTGATATTTAATTTTGTTAGTTTAAATTTGAATGAAGTATTGGGAGTGTTAAATCTGATTTCAATATGTGAATTAGGGTTTATGTTTTAAATTGTTTTCAATATGTGAATTAGTTATTATGCTTGATTTCTTTTTCTGAATATGGATTTTGTATTTGATGATTTCGATTTTTCAAATTTTTTAGTTACTTTTGATTTAATTAGGAAATTAGGTATTGTAATTGATGTTGAATTTTGATGGGTTAAAAATTGTGTTAATTCAAGTTTTAAAATGGAAAACTACGACAATTTTGATTTCAATGACGTTCATTTCACTAATGGTGATGCACCTGATGTTGAATTGAATGATGTTGAGGATGACAATTATTTGGTATCTAGTAGGTATCAAAGTTGAGATGATTGTGATGATGTTGATAATATTCATAATAATGATTTGGTTGAAGTAGATGTAGTTATAGGTGATAGATTTGTTAATATTAATTCCATTACTTTTGATGAAATTCTTGCTATGGAATTTGTTACTGTTGGTGAAGCTAACGAATTTTATTATCGGTATGTTAAATGTAAATATTTTGTCAATAGGAAAAGTGATGTTAGGACAAAAGAGCATGAAGGCAGTAAAATATGGTTTAAGAGAGAAGAAACACTTATGTAGGGTAGATAGGAAAAGAGATCACAGACGTTTGACCCGTACTAAATGTGCAGCAATGCTTCGTGTGCACTACAAAGCCAAAAAGGATAGATATGTAGTGTCGGTTTTTGAAGAGGGTCATAACCATGAATTAACCCATCTAGGTTTGTGCACTTACACATAGGGATGGCAAACAAATTCATATTCGTGGATATCCGCGGATAAAACTCATCATAGATATGGGGTGGGTAGCTTAATGAATATCCACGGATAAAATAAATGGATATTAAAATACTCATTTGTTAATATATATGGATCCTGGTTTAATGATACTTGTTCCCGCGGATATCCGTATCTGTTAATAAATTATTAAAATTATTTAACTATCATTAGTTTATCATACTTTTTCTTTTCATCTTCTAAAATAATTAGTCTACTTTTATATATACTTCATCCGTCCTAAAATATAAGAGAGAAAAATTAAAAACACACTTATTAAGAAAAGTAAAAAGTATAATAGTTTGACTAAGATTTTGTTGAAAAAAATTGTTTTGAAAGATGTAAAAATAATTCTAATTGGTTGTTAGTTATAGAAAAGATGATAGAGAAAGCAAATTAAATGCAACTTGCATTTAATTTTACCTTGAAAAGATGAAAGTTATTTTTTTCTCTTATATTTTGGGACAAGAAAAATACATTTTTTCTCTTATATTTTGGGACGGAGGAAGTATATATATATATATATATATATATATATATATATATATATATATATATATATATATATATATATTATAATTTTCCTTTGAATAAAACCTTTCACATTCCATACAAAATTCTATTAGCCATTTTATATTTAAGCTTTTAAATAGCACAAAATTAGACATTTATCTCCTTCACAAAGATTTGATGTCAAAGTTGATATAAATGTTGATGCTTCTTTAAAACATCCTTTAAAATTAATGAAAATTTTAGAACTGCCATATCATATGGTCTTTTGTCTTGAAGGATCAATCTTGATTTGTCAATGCTAGCATATGACTTTCAAGTACCTACAAAATAATTAGTTACATCTAGGTACCCAATTTTCTTTTGGTCCTTTTGGGTTAGATACATTCCTCACCTATACATACTCACTATAAGTAATACCATAATTTCTTATGTAGCAAGCATTAGTAGTATGGTCTTTACTTTACAATAGAAACAAGTAGGTCTAAAACCATGATTCATATCATAAGATGGAATATCATTAGTTTTATAATCACTAACCGCGTGTTCTTCATCACTTGAATGATGTGAGACCATCAATGCCTTGTATGTATGATCTTCATCTGAAGATGGACTTATTTCATTGTCATAACATGCTACATATGTTTTCTTTTCCTTTTTGTAACTCTTGCTTTTGAATTTATCTTTCTTTTCAAGTGTAGTACGTTAACTCTTGACATGTCCTCTTTTTCCACATTCAAAACATGTAACTCTCCTTGTTGGTGATTCTTTGTGAATGATCTCCTTTTTCCTTTCTTTTTTCAAGAAATTTTTAAACTTTTTGATAAGATCATCATTGTCATTAGTGGATTCTTCCTCTTGATTGCTATCATGAAATTTGACTCTTATCTTTAATACAACATCTTTTGAATCTTTTACTTGTATTTCAAGTTTCTCCAATCTTTCAAGTTCTATTTCATGCTCTTGAAGTTTTTCGAACAAGGAAGCAGATGTCATGGTAGAATGAATCTTCTTTTCTTATATTGCTGTCATCTTTGGTTGTCATTCCCTAGTTAAAGACCTAAACACTTTAAGATTTAATTCATTGTTAGTAAAAGTCTTACCGGGAGCAATAGGTGATTGGTTAAGTGAACAAATCTCTTTTATAGAGCAAATATTGATTCTTTAGGATGCATTCTGAATAACTCATAATCTTGACTCGACGTATTCAATCTTGATCTCTTTACTTTAGCGGTTCCTTCACAAGTTTCCACTAATGTATCCCATATTTGTTATGTCATTGTACATTGAGAGACGCGAAAGAATTCATCCATGCCAAGTGCACTTTGAAGTATGTTGATTACTTTCTTGTCATATAATACCTTCTTCTTATCATTTTAATTCCATGAACTTTTAATCTTTATTGTCTCAACACCATCGACAACACTAGTAGGAACAAATAGACCATTTTGTACAGCATCACATATATCATCTCCTTGTGCTTCTAAATGAGGCTTCATACAAATTTTTCAAAAATCGAAGTATTCACCACAGAACAATGGATGCTTGTTATTGCTACCACTATCTCTAAACATCGAGTTTGCGGAAGCCATTGTGGATCACAAGAGCAAATTACTTGAATTTTCTCTGATACCAATTGTTAGTTTATGTGTGGTCTCTAAGAAGGGGGTAAATTAGATTTATTGGACTTTTCTCAATTTGAAGCGTTAGCTATGGTTTCGTTATTTTTTAGAATTGACATGAAAATAAATATGCTGAAAAATAAATGTCAAAAGTAAAGGAAACAATGTTATAGCCTCGTTCCCATCATAATCTGGGAGCATTTAAGTTCCTTTACCCCCTGTGAGAGATTTTCCACTATGTCAGATCTTTGTACAAATCTCCAACCAAGACCTATCCTAAAATCTTCTAACATAAGCAACACAATCAATAAGGACAATCCCCTTATGATCTTTACAAAGTGAAAGAAGAGAATAATCCTCTATGTTCACTCTCTTGCTTCCAATAATCCTGGACAGCAAGGTATACACATATATGAGTTTGAAACAGACGTTATAGCTCTTGAATCAATTACTTATTAAATGATTATCTCTTTGTATTGATCACAATCCAAACATATATACACCTAAGTGCTCAGAATAATATGAATGAAACTTTAATGAATATGTATGAAAATTCATGCAGAAAGTTTCATATTTGAAAGTTTAGAAACTTGTTTTGATTATGAGATGTGAAAGTTTAATATCAAAGAATTTCTTTTGAAATGTAAAATTTATGTTTCTAAGAGTCTCTTTTTGAAAAACTGAAACCACAAATATGTATACCTGCAATATACCCTTTTAAAAGAGAGTATATTCATGAAACATTGTCATGTTTGATGTATGAAAGTTTCAAAACAATGGAATCGGTTTTTTCAGGAAAAAGTGTCACTGCTTCAGTGGTAACTGGTTAACAAAATCATTGTAACCGGTTACAGCTGAAGCGATATGTAAAATTTTAAATTTTAAATGTGTAATCGGTTATCAAAACTGGTGAAAGTGGTTACACTTGATACTTTTTCAATAACAAAGGTACTTTAACGTTTTTGTAACCGGTGAAAATTGTGGTGGTTTTAAAGTGTTGTTACGATAGTTTCAAATGTCATAATTTATCAAAAATAGAATGTTTGAAACAATCTTCTGAAAAACCATTGTTACATTTATGTAACTGGTTACCAGGAATGGTGTAACCGGTTACACCTGCTATGAAAGTAAAAAATACATAAAAATTAAGTTTCAAACAAGTTCCACATGATGTTATATATATATATATATATATATATATATATATATATATATATATATATATATATATATATTTGAATTGTGAAGAATACTCAACCATCTTGATTCTTCCATTGACTTTCCAAAGCTTATGATAATTTAAATTTCATTGCTCTCGTTTTCAAGCTTTGACTTCTTTTTGTTGATGTGTTTGTCTTCATCAAAACTATAATCAAGGACAAGAAAAACTCTTCTCACTACAACAAATAACGCTTTTCATGACAAATCTTTCACCTCGAACCATAGAGAACTGAGGTATAAAGCCAAGGCGCGGTAATTTTTATTATTTAAAAAAAAAGAAACATAATTTCCCTTGGTTTTTAAAATAATAGAGGTGAAAAAATAACTCAGTACAAGCTTCGATTCCCAGCTATCGCAGTTTATGATTTTATTTGTTTATAAGGGTAAACAAAATGTTCTAACCCTTTGGTTTTATATTTAACTGAGGTATAAAATAATAAGATTTAACTATAAAAGCACTCGTTAAACAGATTTTACCCTAATCCTTACTAATATGAAGTCGTTGCAAACATCATTTTTTGGGATGGATTTCAAGGCAAAAAAAAATCTTCAATGTTCTTCTATCTTGAAGAAAACATTTTTTTTTCCCTTGCAATCTATCTCACATAATGATATTGATGTTGTTATTGTATTTATGTAATAACATTCCAATGTTGTCAATCAAAGAAAACATTAAGAAATATATTTCTTTCCTCGGTTGACAACATTGGAAATCTTTTTACTAAACACATTCATCCATTTCTCTTTCATATTTTTTTTTCCATGTGAAAGCATTTGTCATGAAAACATTCGCTCAATATAATCAAGGATGGATTACAAGTATAGAAACAAATTTTCTCTTGGTAGGAACAGATAACTTCTCAGAAATCTAAAAACAATGTAAATATAAAAAAATAATTATCTTGTTTGGAACACATAACTCCTCTGGGTTGTTCTCAAAGAATCCATTGTCAAACTCTGAATTTGGTTAAGAAATTTATTTTAATATTCTTTGTATACAAATTAAATATAAAAAATTAAAAAAAAAAAGATATTTCACCTCGGTTTTAAGTAATAACTGAGGTAACATATTAACATGTTTTTTCTTCTTCACCTTCCTTAAGCAAATCTTCACCGTCCATTTAATAACTATCAACGCTCAAGACACTGTCATTAGTGACCCTCGAGAAAACTAAAACCCTCATTATAAAAGCATTTTGAGTATTTATATTAGATAGTAGTGAATCCACAAGAAACATTGTTGTGAAAATCTATGTGATGAATTGCAAGAGCAAAAAAAAGTTAGGTTTATTTGGTCCCTACCGTTAGTTTGTGTGAAAAAATATTAATTATGACTGAGGTGGCATGCTAGGTAAGCAACAAGGTAAATTGAATAATCAGCTTCTGTGTTTTTTTTCCTCCATCTACAGTGCTCATCCATCTTTCCTCCATCTACATTGTTCATCCATCTTTCATTGCAAGCCATGCTTCCTCCAAACACAAACAATAGAACAAAGAAAACCAAGAAACAACATTCAAACATCATCCGCATGAATCTCTGTATAACAAATGAGTCTTTAAATCCAACCCATCAACTAGCACACAACATAAACAATATCAAAAAGCAGAAAAAACTATCATATCAAAAGCGAAAAAATGCAAAAAAAAACAAAATAGAAAATATATCATATCAAAAACACAATTATTGTGATGGCAAAATAAGCAAACAAAATAAAACAACATTTAACATATGCCTCTCATTTTGTAATCACAGAATTGAAATGAAATGGATCTTGTAATCACAAAATAATCAAAACCCAACATCTAAAACCTAAAAAATGAACTGACTTTTAAGGAAAGGTGAAATTTTTCATAGAAGAAATTGGTGAAATTGCAACCAAGATGAAGAAAAATGCGAAAATTTTCATAAAAGAAATTGGTGAATTGCAAACAAGATGAAGAAAAAGGTGAAATTTTTCATAAAAGAAATTGGTGAAATTGCAAACAAGATGAAGAAAAATGTGAGGTTTTTCATAGAAGAAATTGGTGAAATTGCAAATAAGATGAAGAAAAAGGTGAAAATTTTCATAGAAGAAATTGGTGAATTTGCAATCAAACAAAAACACATTAAAGTTTTTCATAGAAGGAAAGAAACAAGATGAAGAATAAGGAAAGAAACAAAACCCATTAGGGTGATTGATTACAGTGAATGAAAAAGGTGAGAAAGAAACAAGATGAAGATTAATATTTCATGTTTTATTTTTGTAATTGATTACAGTGAATGAAAAAGTGATTGATTACAGTGAATGAAAAAGGTGAGAAAGAAACAAGATGTTAATTGAAAATTAACATTTCATGTTTTATTTTTTTCTATTTATTATTTGTAATATTTTAATCAATATAAAATAAATGAATATTCCAACTCAGTCATTCAAAGTCCAACAAAGCATATTTTAACGTTTTTTTTAACAGAAATGACTAACATATGTAACTGAGTATAAGTTAATGGACCAGTGTGTAACGTTTTTTTAGGGACCAAAGAGAAACATTGCCTAGAGTTAAGGGACCAAAAGAGGTATTAAGCCTTTATTTAATATGTGGCTGGTGATAGTGTATTTACTGTCAAAGATTTATGTGATGAATTGCAAGTGCAGAAAATTATCATGGGTTCAAGGTTTGTTTTCTTAAAGAATCATATAATTATATATTTATTTAATTTAGCTAACCTTTTTTTATATTAGAAAAAAAAATTAATGAAATAACAATAGAAAATATATTCCATTCAACATTTAATCTTCATCAAGATCAACGAAACAAGGATCCCCAACATTTTCTCTTCTCTGAGATATCCAACTATTGTTCTTCACCGATAGCAACGACGATGAAGAACAATATTTTTACTTTAATATTTTGTGTAAGCAATGTAATATTATGTGTAAACAATGTAGTTTGTAAACAAATTAATTTATTAATATTCTGTGTAAACAATGTAATGAATTTATTTTTAAAAAAAATGATCTAACCCCTCGGTTTTTAAATAAACCGAGAGGTTTGAGGTGTTGTTTGTGTAAATAATAAAAATTCAGATGATGGGGTTCGAATATATGATCATATAACTTTACCCCTCAGATTTTCATTAGCCGAGGTGTTTAGTGGCAACTTTTCATGCCACCGTTTGTTATGCCAGCTTGGTAGCCAAGGTTACGTCTATTTTGCATGCGACGTTATAAGCATTATTGTAGTAGTGTCTTCACATTAACATACTCCTATTTTACATTTTTTTATTGATATTTTTTTTACATGTTCAAAGTTTAAAGTGACTTTTTCATTGTTAAGCATTGAAAAACGGTAATTAAAAATAAATAAATGTTGTAAAATTAGTTTTTTTCTCATAAATTAATTTAAAGAGTTTAAATTAATTAAGGAAACATCTTAAAATATGCAATGACTATAATACAAGGAAAAAAACAACAAAGTCTTAAACATCTTAGATATTTTGCTTTCATTATGTAGTTTCATCTTCATCTTCTCTCGTTTCTTGTATTGAAGTTCTTTAACAATGTCAGTCAAGTCCTTTAAAAGCTCTGAGCAGTTGCAACCACAACACATTTTCTCACCGTGTGTTGATGCATCGTTCGAATTTAACAACAAATTTGTGGGTTCATGTCTATTTTACGAACATGTGGAGTGTTGGTTCTTGGATTGGCTAGAATCTTGGTAAAACAAAGTGTTCAATGTTGATGTCACATGGGTGATGTCTTAACATTGAGTCTTAACATTGGTTTATGTTAAGGATTTAAGTTGTTGAAGTTTTGAAGTCTGATGTCATGACATCAGGTCTGCAGAAGATTAATAACATCAGGTTTAGTGATGTTGTTAGGGTTTGCGTTTTAGCTGGATATTGGGAGAGGTGTTAGTCTCATTGGTTGCGGATATCTTGGGATAGATATTCTCTGTTGCATAGAGATTTGATGCAGATTTGTAGGGAGGTTTAAAGACTGAGATTTAAAAAGATTTTGGGGATAAAATCTATTTTGAAGATTCAGTTTTAAATAACAAATCAGGTCAGATAATGTAGCAGGTGGAAGACCAAATCAGATGGCTATATAAAGCGCATCAACCAAAGGAAGAGAACATAGAAAGTAGACAGAAGATAGAGAGCGTTGACTGGAGGTTAAGCATTGTCTTTGTTCGAGTATTGTGTTAACCATTCAAGAGTGAATTGGTGAGTGTAATCTGTCCTCTCTATAGCTATGAAGCAAGAGAGTTTTATAACTTGATCAAAGCTGTGAAGCAGGATCAAGGTGTTTCTCAAAGTGTTTGATCTTTGAAAGGTTTTAGGGATTGAGTAGTGTTCTCATACCTAAGTGGGCTCTTAGGTAGAAAGTTCATTAGTAGAAATTAAGTTTAGGAGATTGTCAACTAGGTTGTTGAGTCTGTAAATTAATTCTACAAGTAGTGAATTTCATCCCTGGCTTGTCGCCCCCAGATTAAGTTGTTGAACTGAACTGGGTAAACAATTTTGTGTGTTTCTCTTGTTGTTTTACATTCCATTGCATAGTGTGTTGTTGTGACATCACACGTAACATCACATATCTAGTACCAGAATTTCAATTGGTATCAGAGCAGGCATCCTGCTCTGCATCTGGGTGAGATCTAGGGCTGATACTTTCTGGTAAAGATGGACAAGGAAGTTGGTGGATTTGTGAATAGACCCCCTATTTTAGATGGCTCGAATTATGATTATTGGAAACCAAGGATGATCACCTTTTTGAAATCCTTGGACAGCAGGGCTTGGAAGGCTATCATAAAAGAATGGAAAGCACCTGTTGTGTTTGAAAAAGATGATGCTGGGAAAGATAAAGAGGGCACCTCAAAGCTTAAGCCTGAAGAAGAATGAACCAAGGAAGAAGATGAGCTTGCCCTTGGTAACTCTAAAGCCCTAAATGCTATCTTCAATGGAGTTGATAAGAACATCTTCAGGTTGATCAACTCGTGTGAAGTTGCTAAGGAAGCATGGGATATTTTGAAGGCTACACATGAAGGAACATCTAGAGTTAAGATGTCAAGACTTCAACTTCTAACATCAAAGTTTGAAAGTCTGAAGATGAAGGAAGATGAGACTATCCATGACTTCCACATGAGTATTCTTGAGCTGTCTAATGCATCCAGTGCTCTTGGAGAAAAGATGTCAGAAGAAAAGCTTGTAAGGAAAATCCTTAGGTCCCTTCCTAAGAGGTACAAGATGAAGGTGACTGCCATTGAAGAAGCACAAGACATCAGTCGGATGAGGGTTAATGAGCTCATTGGATCTCTTTAAGCTTTTGAGCTTGGGTTGAATGAGGAAGAACCTGAAAAGAAGCCAAAGAGTATAGCCTTGGTTTCAAATGCTCAAGAAGAGAAAGGGAATAGTGCTGAATCCCAGGAAGATCTATCTCAGGCCATTGTTATGTTGGGAAGGCAGTTCAACAAGGTGCTCAAAAGAATGAACAAGAACTCCAAGCCTAATGTCAAGAACATCGCTTCTGACATCAGCAAGTCTAAGGAGAAGGATGAAGAGAAGACTGCTCAAGACAAGGGTGTCCAATGCTTTGAGTGTGAAGATTATGGACATGTTAAGAAAGAATGTCCTACATTCCTGAAGAAGCAGAAGAAAGGCATGACTGTTTCTTGGTCAGACTCTGACAGTGAAAGTGAAGGAGAGTCAGCTAAACATGTCAAAGCTTTAACTGGAACAGTTGTTTCTGATGGTGATTCAAGTGATGAGGAACTGACTTTTGAGGAGTTAGCTTCCACTTATCAAGAGCTTTGTCTGAAGAGTGCAGAAATCTGTCAAGAAAGTGAAAAACAGAAGAAACAGATTATTCAGCTTGAGACTGCTAAAGCTGATTTGGAAAATGAAGTCTTATTGGTCAAAGCTCATCTTGATCATATGACCAAATATGTTAAGATGCTAAATAGTGGTACAGACACACTTGATAAGATCCTTCAGACAGAAAAGGTTGCTGGAGATAAGTCAGGCATAGGATTTTTGGTTGAGGAAAAGGTATCTGCTGAAGCAAGCACTTCAGGAACCAAGAAGGAGATGTCTCAACCAATGTCTCAACTCCACACAAAGAGACAAGATCCTAAACCTAAGCAGGTTGCTCATCCACAACCTCAAAATGTTGGGAAGAGGCATGCTCATGGTCCTCATCAAAGGAAGGCACATGTTTCTGGAGCTAGGCAGTATATGCCTCCACAATATCATAAGAGCATGCAGGCTTCTAGGTTCAAACAGAACATGTTCCATCAGATGTCTCAACATCAGGGAAACATGTATGGCTATGGATATAATAATGGTGTGCCTTATTATTATGGAAGAAGGAAGCCTCATCACCATAGAAGACAACCAAAAGGACAACATCCTTACCATAGAAGACAGTCAAACTATGGGAGAAGAAGACAACATTATGGGTGGCAGCCACAGCAGTATCATCCTCAAGGTGGCAGAAGGTTTAACCACTTCAGAGAAGACAGAGTTAGGTGCTTTTACTGTGGCAGATTTGGACACATGCAGTTTTCTTGTTTCAAGCTACATGGTTATCCCAAGTCTAACCCTCAACCCAGACAGAAGGATAATAGGCCCAAGGTTGTTAAGCAGTGGGTTCCTAAAGAAGAGGTTAAGTGTCTATTGGCTCACTTTTCAGATAGACACTCTGCTAAGGATGGTTGGTACTTTGATAGTGGTTGTTCAAAGCACATGACTGGTTTCAAAAACCAATTGGTGGATGTCACTTCTTGCTCCTCAATTGATGTTACTTTTGGAAATGGAGAGAAAGGGGTGGTAAAAGGTGTTGGAAAAGTGAAGTGTCATGATGGACCTGATCTTGACAATGTGCTACTTGTTAAAGGTTTGAGTGCTAACCTGATTAGCATAAGTCAGCTCTGTGATGATGGATATAAGGTCAGCTACACTAAAGATGAGTGTTTGATAACTAATGAGCAGAATGAGGTAGTGATGAAGGGAATAAGATCCAGAGATAATTGCTATCAATGGGTACCTCACGTGGGCAGCCTATCTGGTGATGTTAAGGTTGATGTTGTAACATCAGATTGTGACAACAAGTGGGAAAGTCTGCTGAAAGGCCAATTAGGGTTAATTACTCTTAATGTGAATCCTTTTAAATTTTTAAAAGGAAAGTTAATTTGGAGGGAGAAACTCATTGATTGGGATACACAAAATCAGGCGCCATATCTTAGACCATCATTCTCTATTGTAGCAATATCACGTTTCATCAAAGCTCATATCTCCCGTCTGTTCATCTCCTTCAACAAGAAGAATCATCTGTCTCTGAACCTATACTGCTTCAAGGGAACCATGTCAAAACAGATGTCTTCTCCATCAAAGAAATCTGCCTCACAAAGTTCCTCGCGAGATAAAGCTAGGGTTTCTACAGAAGAGGGGACTGCAGAAGAAGCTTTGAATGTAGAACCCATCTCTATGATGCTCCCAGAGTCAGGTAAATCTAGACCTTCTAAACTTGTTTCAAAAAGGGCCGCGACTATCTTTAAAGATAATGAAACAAAGAAGCTTGTTACTAGTGTTCTATTTAGTAATAAAACAGCACCTAGGTCATCCACTTCTCAAACTGTTGAAGAAAGGGTAGATGTTGACAAAAGCTTAGGTCAGATTGTCGATAAGATCTTTGAGAAAGGGCTTCCTATAAAGGGTATATCTAGACCACTGAGGCAAATGCCTGCTAAACATTCTGAAAGGGAAAAGAGTGACATGCAAAGTGCAGCTACAAATCTTCACCGACTGGCTATGTCTGTCATAGAAGATGCTGAAGTAGGTGGTGAAGAACAAGGTGTTCAGGAGGAAGCTGATGTTGACACAAATGTCAGAACATCGACTGATAGAGATATTGAAACTGGCCCTGGTGAAGAAAAGAATGAGGATGTGATCAATGTGGTTGATTTATATGATGATGAAGTCATTGGAAATGTTGTTCCAAGTATTGCTAAGAGACTGAAGACAAGGAAAGGAAAGACTATTGAATCCTCTCCAAAGAAGTCTTCTGAAGGCAAGAATAAAACTGTTGTTGTGGGTCCTACAAAACCTTGGAGCAAGGTTCCTACATCCTCCAAAAAGAGGAAGATCAGGGAAGATTCTGATTCTGACTTTGATGTTGAGTATGATGCTCATGACATCACACCTGTCAGAAGAATAATTTTAAAGAGAATCTCTGACAAAGTCCCTGAAGTACCAGTTGACAACATTTCCTTTCATTATGCCAGCAGTGCATCAATGTGGAAATTTGTATATCAGAGAAGACTAGCCCTAGAGAGGGAGCTTGGGAAAGAAGCTTTAGAGATGAAGGATATTATGGAGTTGATTAATGAGGTTGGGTTGGTGAAGACTGTGACCAAGTTTCCTAAGTGCTATGAGGGTCTTGTCAAAGAATTTGTTGTCAACATTTTTGGAAAAATTGCTGATAAAAAGAGCACTGATTTCATGAAAGTCTATGTGAGAGGAAAGTGCATTAATTTCTCTCCTAGTACTATTAACAAGTATCTGGGAAGAGATGATGAAGAGTATAGTGAACTTGAGATGACTGATAATGAAATATGTAAAGAGATTACAGCTGGTCAGGTAAAGGTTTGGCCATTGAAAGGGAAGTTGAAGGCTAGTAAACTTAGCATCAAGTATGCCATTCTTCACAGAATTGGAGCAGCCAACTGGGTGCCAACAAACCAAAAGACAACAATAGCTGTTGGATTGGGTAGGTTTATCTATGCTGTTGGGAAGAAGATCAAGTTTGACTATGGAAGCTACATCTTTGAGCAAATGGTAAAACATGCTGAAACAATTGCTATCCAGCTACCTATAGCATTCCCATCCCTTGTTTGTGGAATCATCTTGGAGCAACATCCTGAAACTTTAACAAGTTCAGATATAGCTTGCAAGAGGGAGTCAGCCTTGTCCTTGCATCCTAAGTTGTTTGCTGGACATCATGTTCCAGACATTGCTGTAACATCAGATGCTGGTGGCAAAAAGAGTACCAAGGCTGAATTACTTGAAGAACTGAAGGCCACTTGCAAAGATCTTGATGAGGTCATTAGTACCAGCACATCAAGAAAGATGAAGATAGAACTGCTGATAAAATCCTTGGAACAAGGTGATTGTGATAAAGGGGCTAATGTCAATACTGAAAATTCAGAAACTGAAGATGGTGGAGATGGTGCCAGCTCTGATGAAGACTAGTTTCCCTGCTTCTTTTTCTAGATAGTTGTTTAGTTTTTTTTGTTTTTTTTGTTTCTGTACTTGATTTGCCTAATATGTAATTTGAATATTGTGCCTGTTTATGCACTATTTATGTTTTTATGTTCTATGATTTGTCTTGTCTTGCATGCTGACTTTAGACTGACAATGAGAGCTTGTTTAGGACTAACTGTAGTTAGTAGGACTTTCATGTTGAGGTTTGTCCAATTGTGGCTAAAAAGGGGGAGAGTTAGCCAAGAGTTAGTCAAGGTGTTGCAATGCCAAGAAGAAGAATTAGTCAGTGTGCAATGCTAAGGAGTGCAGCTAGTGTGATGCTGAAATGTAGATATTGAGGGGGAGTTTGCTCTATGTTGAACAGTTGCTGGTATGCTGATTCTTGCTTTGAGGGGGAGCTTGCCCTATGCTGCTGATTAGTGTTTGAAGTTTGTGCAGCTGTTTGAAGAAATACTGCTACTAGTTAGTACTGAAGTATGTAGCAGAGTATTGGAGTGTGTGCAGCATGCTGAAAGCATTTTGAAACTGTTTGAAGAAGTGCTGCTATGAGTTTTATAATAATTTTTTCCGCTGCTGAAGTCTCTGATGTTGCAGAGGTTGTTTTAGCCAAAATTAGCCAAAGGGGGAGATTGTTGGTTCTTGGATTGACTAGAATTTTGGTAAAACAAAGTGTTTAATGTTGATGTCACATGGGTGATGTCTTAACATTGAGTCTTAACATTGGTTTATGTTAAGGATTTAAGTTGTTGAAGTTTTGAAGTCTGATGTCACATGCGATGTCATGACATCAGGTCTGCAGAAGATTAATAACATCAGGTTTAGTGATGTTGTTAGGGTTTGCATTTTAGCTGGATATTGGGAGAGCTGTTAGTCTCATTGGTTGCGGATATCTTGGGATAGATATTCTCTGTTGCATAGAGATTTGATGCAGATTTGTAGGGAGGTTTAAAGACTGAGATTTAAAAAGATTTTGGGGATAAAATTTGTTTTGAAGATTCAGCTTTAAATAACAAATCAGGTCAGATATTGTAGCAGGTGGAAGACCAAATCAGATGGCTATATAAAGCGCATCAACTAAAGGAAGAGAACATAGAAAGTAGACAGAAGATAGAGAGCGTTGACTGGAGGTTAATCATTGTCTTTGTTCGAGTATTGTGTTAACCATTCAAGAGGGAATTGGTGAGTGTAATCTGTCCTCTCTAGAGCTGTGAAGCAAGAGAGTTTTGTAACTTGATCAAAGCTGTGAAGCAGGATCAAGGTGTTTCTCAAAGTGTTTGATCTTTGAGAGGTTTTAGGGATTGAGTAGTGTTCTCATACCTAACTGGGCTCTTAGGTAGAAAGTTCATTAGTAGAAATTAAGTTTAGGAGATTGTCAACTAGGTTGTTGAGTCTGTAAATTAATTCTACAAGTAGTGAATTTCATCCCTGGCTTGGTCGCCCCCCGATTAAGTTGTTGAACTGAATTGGGTAAACAATTTTGTGTGTTTCTCTTGTTGTTTTACATTGTCCATTGCAGAGTGTGTTGTTGTGACATCACACGTAACATCACAATCTGGTACCAGAATTTCATGGAGGTTGACCATCAATTTCATCATCCCATATGAACAACTTACAGTTTCTCACTACCTAAAAAACGACAAAAACAACCATAACCATATTGAAGCACAAATTAACCAAATCCGTAATAGATTTCAACTTATAAAAAAAGAAATTGTATAAAAGAATATGCAATCAAACTCACCCACCAATTTGTATGTTTCCATATCTCCTTTTAGGATTATCATTTAAATTGGAGATGAACAACCTCATTGATTTATTGCAACCACATTCTGGAACTACTATAAAAAGCACAATTAACCTCTGATGCGAAATTAATTTAACCTTAGTTAAAGAGGCAGGGTAACGAAGGACATCATGCAAAACTGTCACTTTACCACTCGGTTTAAAATAACATAGGAGATAGTTGAAATTATCATTGTTTCGACCCTAGGAATAGTTTTTTTTTTATATTTTTCAAAACTAGCGTCATATATCTCTCAGTTTATGAAGAAAACCAAAGGGATATATATATATATATATATATATATATATATATATATATATACTCATTACATTATTTACACATAATATTAATATATTAATTTGTTTACAAACTACATTATTTACACAGAATATTATATTGTTTACAGAGAATATTAAACTAACAATGTTGAATTTGATTTGTCGTCATCACTGTCGGTGAAGAACATATGTTAGATATCTTGGAGAATAACAAATGTTGGGGGATCCTCGTTTCATTGATCTTATATATATATATATATATATATATATATATATATATATATATATATATATATATATATATATATATATATATATATATATATATATACTCATTACATTATTTACACACAATATTAATATATTAATTTGTTTACAAACTACATTATTTACACAAAATATTATATTGTTTACGGAGAATATTAAACTAACAATGTTGAATTTGATTTGTCGTCATCACTGTCGGTGAAGAACATATGTTAGATATCTTGGAGAATAGCAAATGTTGGGGGATCCTCGTTTCATTGATCTTGAGGAAGATCAAATGTTTGATATAAAAGCAAAAAAAAGGTTAGATAAACAAAATAAATATCTAGTTCTAGGATTATTTAAGAACACTTACCTTAAACCCAAATAATTTTCTACTCTTGCAATCCATCATTGAGAACTTTTTTCCAAACAAAATAAACGCCTTTTTTAAGTTTCAAAGTTTTCATGTTAAATGTTTCATTATCAATTTTTAATATTAAGAATGTTTTTATAATGAGGGTTTTAGGTTTCACGAGGATCTTTAATGATATTGTCTTGAGTGTTGATACTCATTAAATTGACGACAAAAAATTGTCTAAGGACGATGAAGAAACTGAATAAACGCGCTTAAATTTGTTGGAATTCAACCATAATCTATGGAGAATTTCACTCAATCTTGATCTCAAGATTGTTTCACTCACGCAATGATAATGAAAAGAAAAGGTTTAAAAAGAAAGAAAGAAAATGTTGGAGAAGAAGATGAAATATTCTGCAGAGTTTCTCTCTGCCCACAAACTGTGGAAACCTTGTTAATATTGCAAATGCAAGTCATTACAAGTTCTCAATTCCAAGTTGTTTACAAAATATGAGTTTTCTCCCTATTTATAGATTTAGGTTAGCTTGCACCCCAAGCCAAAGCCCAAAACTATAAAAGCCCAAAATGGCTAACATTACTAAAATAGGCCTAAGTCGAAATCCTGTGTGAAGCAACCTACTTCGACACTTCTACACACTAATACAACTCGACACACACACATACACACATACACACACATACATTAGACTAATTCGACTAATCCTTGTTTCTGTCGAGCCACACTACTTCGACACAAGGAATTACAACTCAACACACCATATAATTCATTATGTCTAAGCTATCTACATTCATCATAGACCTTAGCTTCTTGAACACTTCGACCTGCACTCCCTTCGCTATGATGTCTACAATCTGATTCTCAGTTCTGCAGTGTTCCAAGTTCATCTTCCCTTTTACTACCTGTTCTCGAAGATAAAATAACCTCATTTCGATGTGCTTGCTTTGACCACGTCTTATTGGATTCTTTGTCAGGTTGATAGCTGACGTGTTGTCGATCTTCATGGTAATTGCTCCATGACTCTTTCCTATAATCTCTTCGACCAGGTTGACTATCCATGTTGATTGACATCCACGTTGATTGAATCTTTCCTATAATCTCTTCACATGACGACAATGCCACTACTGGCTCCTTTCTCAAACTCCAAGCATCTACTGCACCACCTAACATAAACACATAGCCACCTGTGGATTTTCTATCCTCAGCATCATTACACCAACTCGAGTCAGTGTATCCCACTAACTTGCATTCTTTTCCTTCATCAGCTGCATAAAACATAATGTCATAGTCGAGAGTTCCTTTAAGATACCTCAGTATCCTCTTCGTCGCTACTAGAGTATTGTCATTTGCAAATTTCAACACATTCTTCATTGAGGGCTTCATGCTGACAAACCAATATTTCCATCCAGTCATGTGTGATGAGCATCCTGAGTCCAAGTACCACTAATCCTAGAATCTTTATTCATCTCTTGTTGTGACCATCAACAACATCTCTTCTTCTTCATGTTTCGCCAGCTTTGCATTAGTTTCTTGATTATTCTTCTTTTCCAGACAATTACTAAAATAGTGACCATACTTCTGACAATTGAAACACTGGATGTGTCTTTTGTCAGGCTTTCGACCACCACCTCTTCCTCTATCTGCAGCACCACCTCTTTGGTAGCCTTGGTTCCAGGGTTTTCTCTGATTCCACCAGTTTCCTTCCTGTTGATTTCGACCAGTCGAATAGTTATAGACTCCTCTACCTTTGTTGCCATTCCAAATTCTTTTACCATTCTTTTCCTTTTCTAACAGCGCCTGCAAAGCCCTATCACTCTTCGACCTTCTTGCAGATTTTTCAACTATCCTTTGATTATGAGACTCAAGCGTCCCTTGAAGCTCTTCCTTCGTCAATGCTGACAAGTCTTTTGACTCTTCTATAGCTACTACCACGTGGTCGAACTTTAGATTCAATGACCTTAAGATTTTTGCAACAACTGATCTTGATGTCAACACTTCTTCGTATACCTTAATTTAATTCACCAGTTTTCTAACCCTAGTGAAGAAATTTGTTATGCTTTCATTGTCTTCCATCTGAAGAAATTCATAAGTCCTTTTGTGAGTTTGTAACATCACCTCTTTCACCTTCTCTGCACCTCCAAATGATTTTTCAAGAATCTCCAAAGCTTGTTTTGTTGATTCTACATCACTAACCTTTTCAAAGTTATCTAGATCAAAACATTGATGGATTATAAAGAGAGCTTTATAATCTTTCTTCTTCAATTCTTTATGTGAAACCTTTTCTTGATCCGTCGCATTCTCTCCAAGCGGTGCTACTTCTTCCTTCACAAGATCTCAAAGATCTTGATAACAGAAAACCACCATAATCTGATTGGATTATTCATCGCCATCACGGTTTTACTTCCTTGAACCGCAACCGGAGCTCTAGATACCAAATGTTGGAATTCAACCATAATCTATGGAGAATTTCACTCAATCTTGATCTCAAGATTGTTTCACTCACGCAATGACAATGAAAAGAAAAGGTTGAGAAAGAAAGAAAACATTGGAGAAGAAGATGAAATATTCCGCAGAGTTTCTCTCTGCCCACAACTGTGGAAACCTTGTTACTATTGCAATTGCAAGTGATTACAAGTTCTTAATTCTGAGTTGTTTACAAAATAAGGGTTTCTCCCTATTTATAGATTCAGGTTAGCTTGCACTCCAAGCCAAAGCCCAAAACTATAAAAACCCAAAATAGTTAACATTACTAAAATAGGCCTAAGTCAAAATTCTGTGTGAAGCAACTTGCTTCGACACTTCGACACACTAATACAACTCGACACACACACATTAGGCTGATTAAACTAATCATTATTTCTGTCAAGCTACACTACTTCGACACAAGGAATTACAACTCAACAAAATTTTACCTCGGTTATAATTCAAAATCGAGGTAATATGTGTTTCTTTAAAGATAAAAAATAATATAAAATATGTTTCACCCCAAACGCCACATACCTCTTGGTTTCTATTAAAAAACCGAGGAGAAAAACTTTTTTTTATATTTACATTGTTTACACAGAATATTAAAATAAATTATTTAAACAAATCAAGATTTTGACAATGGATTCTTAGGGAACAACATATCTTTTCAAATTTATTGTAAGATATCAGTTCCAACTAAGAGAATTTTTTTCTGTACTTGCAATCCATCATAGAGAGATTTAATTATTTTGAGCAAATGCTTTCATATGAAAGAGAACGTAAAAGAGAAATGTATGATTGTATATAGAAATAAATTTCTTAATGTTACTGGAATACCCTAATTTTTACCCCTAAGATCCCACATATCATTTGCATCTGCATCACAAACAAGATCACAACTTTGTTCCTCCTGCCCTTCTCTGTGGACAAGATCACCGAGCACCTGTGTTTTTCTTACTTATTTTATATTTGTTTATGTTTACTAATCTCTAACCAAAATACCAAAAATATTTTGCTTTTTTGTTTGTTTCTTCCTCTTTGTGTGATTAGAGTTTTGCAGGGAGATTGATGACAGAGACATGGCTTGGAAGCAAGTGTGGTTGTTCAGTCGTGGTTAAAGTTAGATGGAAATTTGACCTAATAAGGGTCAAACCACCAGGTTTGCTTAAATTGTAAATTGGTTGTGGCAATGGATTATTTCTCAAGCAACATGTATTAAAGGATAAGTTGTTTCGTGTTGGAATTCATCAAGCTTTCAAGCAGTGTTCTATGAGAAGTTTGGTCCAGGTTATCATGATCATGATTTATCAGTCCAGGTTGTGTTCATCTGTGGATTTATTTTCTAAAAGTCTGTTTCAGGACAAATTCAAGGTGATTCAGAATTCATTCCATTTTAAATCAGAAATTCTGAGCATTATGACAAAGATCAAGGTTGATGGCCGTTGTTTCAGTTGCGGATTGTTCAGTAGTGGTTGTGTGCGCTTTATCAGAAGCTTGTGAAAAAAAAGTCAAGTTTGGTTTTGGGCTAAAAATAAAGATTTGCTATCCACGACCCTTTTCATATCCATTTTGATTATCCACTTCATTTTTTTCCATGTCTATTTCTTTCCAATATCCATATAACCAAATTCCCATTATCCAATATTCAACTATTCGAATCAATTTTTTTTCATAACCATTTTTAATCCATGGTTATCCAATTCATTTTTTTATCCATAACCAATTATCCATTTTTTCTCTAAAAACCAATCCAATATCCATTTTGGCTAAACCATTCATTATCCATTTAAGTTCAACTTCCTTTTCCTAAACCATTTTTCCTAACTAATTTTTCAACCATTATCCATTTTATTCAAATAATAACCAATCCTATCCATTATCCATATCCAATTCTTCATATCCATATTTTCCCTTTCTTATTTTTCATCCATATTCTAAAAAAATTAATTTACATTTTTTCTATTATCCTTTTTTTCTTAATCATAAACTAAACCATGATCCATTATCAAAATATACCAAAGTCCATTACAAAGAAAAAACAATTCAAATAAAAGCCCATGTGTTAAAAAAAATGGAGTCCATTACATCTAAAAATTGCAAAAAAAAAGAAAAAAGAAAAGAAGAAGCTCATGAGAAGCTTCACGCTGATACAAGCTTATGCTACAAATTCACCAAGCTGCATACTCCTTCTTGAAGCCAAGTCGTGTCACAACATCAATAGTGAATTCACAACAAACAACAACAACTCGTGATACACAAATTTCATCAAATGCGTACCAATACGAAACAACTGACCTGAATCCGATTTCGTTGTCATCACAATCGCATTTTCTGGTTTCGAATCTTGCTTCTTTTTGGGCGCGGTGGAGCAACAAATTTCGTGGCGGAGGTTTTTATCTGAGACTGGCCGGCGTTGAAACGACGAGGGAGAGAGTTGAATCGAGGAGAATCGCGGCGGAAATTTTGAATAAGAAAGAGGAATTACGGCGCGGTGAGCATTTTTCCTTTACCGGTGAAGAATTGAACAAGAGAGTTGGATCGAGGAGAATCACGGCCAAAAAAAATTGAAGAAGAATCGCGGTGAAAATTTTGGCGAGAAGGATTCCACCGTGTCAACAGTGCCGCAGCAACTTGATGATGAAGACGACGGCGATTCAAATGAACGAGAAAGAGAAAGAAGACCGGTCGCGGGAAGTTTTTGAGAGAGAGAGAGTAAAAGGATGTACAGTAGCGGCCGTGAAGAAGAAAAGAAGGTGATGAATCAACATTCTGATTCTTTCTTTTTTTATTTTTTTTTATTTTTTTATTTTTTTTAATGTTTTCATATTAAGGCAATGGGCTGGGTCCGTATTTGTTTTCTTTAATTCCATAAACGTTTTTTTTTTAAAACCTTCATCGTACATTTTTTTTCTAGTTTTTTTTTTCTCCTTTAAATTCATAATTCAAATTATTTTTTATTAATTTCTTCTTTTTTTTTTAGTGACTTCAAAACAGATTTTAACTTCTTTTTTTTTTTTGTGTTGATTTTGCTCCTTTTTTTTTTTTGCTTTTTTTTTTAGTTTAAAATCACTTTTAAAAAAATTTAGTAAAAAAATATTTTAGTTTTATTTTTTTTCTTGTAAGTACTCATTGTTGGTTGTTGATGGATCATAAATGTTAGATCTATATTTCCCTCTTTCTTCTTCTTCTTTTATTTTGATTGATGAAAGTCTTATGGATCTTAGAATTTCTTTGTTGAATTCTTGATCAAGACTAGATCGTTACCTATTTTCTTTTCGTGCGGTATTGCTTTCGGATGACGATTTACATATCGCCCATCTAGCATGCATTAGCACAAAGATCACTATTGATCGGCCTCATTGTAGGGTAATTACTCCGTAAATTATTCGGCAATTGTTTAATATAGCGCAACATATGTCCCGTATCGAAAAACGATCAAAGATGGTTGATGATTTGTCTTTTGGTTCAACACTTATGAAACTTGTTGTTAGGAGGCTTTGGTCTTATCAATCCTCTAATGAGTTTTCATTAACCTTGACCTAAGTGCATTATTCAATCCTTATTAATCACTTACTTTAAACATTTAACTACTAACTTACTAACAATATTATTGTACTAATTTTGTTTATGTTTCCTTCTTGCTCCCTATCTCTCTTTTATCTTTTATGCTTCATTATTATCATTTCATATCATGTTTATGCTTCCGCAATTTTTTATTTGTCCATTTGGACACGTGTTTATGCTTATGTCATTTTTCCTTTGTCCATTTGGACCATATTGTCTTGTGCTTTTATTTTTCCATTGTCCATTTGGACTCAAAAACACTAATAAAGGATTAAACCACTAAAAGACTTGTGTTCTTAATGTTGGACTATGACCACTATCCCTTGCTTTGGAGGATCTTCTTGGCTTGATTATGGATTTATGGACTTAGAATTAGGATTCTCTCCCTTATGCTTTGGACCATTATGGAGTTTGATATCTTAGCCTTTATTTGGCTTGCTTAGTGGCTCAAGAGGATGAAATTCTTTTCTTATTATGCTTTGAAGAGTGCCTCCATGTGGTTAGATCTTTCTTACTTTAGCTTTTATTTTATGCACTAGGATAGTCACTTCTTCTCCACCCCTTTCTTCAATTTTCAAAATCTCCTCTCCTTTTTTCAAAACTTTCTTGTTTTCAAACTTAAAATCGCTTTCATAATAAAACCTTGACTTCGGTCAAGTGATTTTTAAACTTTGTTTTTTTTAATAAATGTCAATCCATGTTAATCATATTTTGACCATTTCAAAAAGATATATAAAAAAAAAGAAGAGAAAACTCATCCAAATTTTTTGTGCTTTGTGCACCTTTTTCTTTTAAAACTTTTCAAAAGGAATTAGACATGAGTCATTTTTTTGTTGAGATGTAAAGCTCCTAACCATGGTATTTTGTTGAAAGTATGGTCATTTTCCACTTAGATGTTGAAGTGATTAGTCTTGTTGATGTTAATCCAAGCAAATCCTCCATCTTAATGTGATGCAAATGCCTCTTTCCCATACCTTTGGGTAATTAGTTGAGTATTCTCTCTTGAGAATGACGGGTTGTCTTTTTCAAGGTAAAATGAACCACAACCAATAATTTTTGTTATTTGTACCTACGAACTACGAGGTTTTGATCCTACATTGCACATCGTGGGTACGTAGGCATGAGGCGATAAGTCTCTCCAAACACAAAAATATTAAAAAATAATTCTCCTCTCATCTCCTCAATCTCTTTTCAAGCAAACCTTTTCAAACCAAAAACCAATAGATATTTCAAAGGGTTCCTATAGAGTACTATAGACGTTTTGGGTGCTAATACCTTTCCATTGCGTAACCAACCCCCCTTACCCATTCTATGTTTGTTCTTGTTTTTTTAAGAACTCTTTAGGTTTTGTTCGCTCTTTTTCCTTTCCTTTTTTGGGATAAAATAAAAGTGCGGTGGCGACTCTAGTTTTTTGAGTTAAGTTAATAAATAGCTTACACTCACAAATTTCCCCGCTACAGTTACCGATCGAGGAAAACAATAAATCTCTCCATGTTTTCTTTGATTGACAGCATAGGAAAATTATTCCAAAAGTACAACAACAACATCAACATCACTATACGAGATAACACTACTACAGAAAACCCATTTAACAACTGTTGAAAAATATATATAATCACGTAATTCAAGGCATTGTTATGTAGAGTGTTTTGTAAATGCGCTACTTATAATCACGGTCATGGGACCGTTGTTGTATTCTGTAAAGCGCGCGGTATATCACAACAGTTATATTTAACAGCCGTTGTGATATATACGGTACTGGGTTCGAAACCCAGCAGCAGCAAATAAATTACATTAGATCACGGTTAATGTAGAAAACTGTTGTGGAACGTACCCATAGTTTATTATATACCAATGTATATTGCTTGTTTTACCATACACCTCATTAAAGAAATACAACCAGTAAAATTGGTAAAGAACTATATAATCTGAAATCAAATTATTCTTGAAAACCAACTTAAACACACCACTGTATTCCGAATTGCACGCGTCTCATCTTGCACATTTTATATTCTTTAACACATATATGGTTCAATGGTTTGATTCCTTCAATGCATCAACATCTTTTATTATAGTTTACCTCATCATCTTCGCTTATCATCGCGATTTTTATGATGACTTATCATCATAACAATCATGATCTTAACAATCACGGTGATAAACGACGACGACGAGGTAAAATATAATTGTACATATCGATGCATTGAAGCAAACAGACCATTGAACTATATATTATGTGTTAAAGAACATAAAATGTACAGAATGAGACGCATGCAATTCGGAAAACATTGATTGATATAGGTTGGTTTTCAAATACATCTTAATTTTCAAATTATAAGTTTCTATGTCAATTTAAATGATTGTATTTTCATTAAAAGGTTAGTGAAACAAACAATATACGTAGTATGTAATAAACTAAACTTCATATACTGTCAACCTGTATAAGAATTTAAAGAACAAAACATTGATAAGTCACAAGAAGCCTCTTTCTTGTGACTTAGCAATGTTTTGTTCTTATTTTGAGAACATTTGTCAACAACAACAACATACAACAACACAACAAATCCATGCAACACAATAAAAAATATACATTATTTTAGACACAAAACACTAACAACATAGAATATCACAATGACTTCATACTTCTTGTATTTTTTTCCATTGCTACACAAACCATATGTACCTTATCAACTTATACTATACGTTTTCTACCACCATCATCATCACCAAGTATCATCTTTACTATACAGCTTCAGCTATTTCAAATAAAATAAAATAGTCAGTATTCAAAACAAATGCAGCTATAGTTGAAACAAAACCCTAAGTGGGACTGTAACAAATCAAGATACATTGAGTCAATAACGCACCTCTTATTGAAAATAATCGTGGAACTGTAACAAATCAAGATATATTAAGTTCATCTATTTTGTGATGCCATGAAGAAAAAATATAAGGTGGATGAAGTTTATACAATAACTTCATAGTCCTCGTATATTTTTTTCATAGCAACAAAAACCATATGTACCATCACCATACTATACGTTTGCTACCACCATCATCACCATGTATCTACAAGAAAACACAACAAACTTCAAACCTAACCCTAAAAAATAAACAACATAATGTTTTCCACAACATCCTAAACCAAACCCTAAAACAATAATCCAAAATTCTAAATATCAACAACATCCAGAAGAAGAGTAGAAAGAAGAGAGCAGGAGAACATACCATCTTCGTCGTCGTAGGAGTTTGCACCAGAAGTTACTCCTGTCAGATATCCTTTAAGCTTCTTTTTGTCCTTCACTTGTTACAATATTGGTTAAGATTCATGAGAGGAGAGGGTCGTGTTAGGGTTTTCTTTAGAGAGAGACGGCTGTTATGAATTGGGCAACAGATACTTTCGTTTATATATTAAAAAATATCACTTTTCGTCACAGTTTACAAGAATAATCATAATTATATTTTAAACAATAGCAAATTATATCACAACGGTTACTCATAATAATCGTAGTAATATCCCTTTTATTATTTATTTAAAAATAAATAAAAATGAAATGAGCGCTTTAACATTAAATGAATAAAAAAATTTAGATCGCGGAGGTTTGAACCCATGAAAGATTGATTGTCTCATATCGATTATAACGTCAACCGTTATTATACCCTAAACATTTATAATTAAAAAATAAAATAAAAAGTTAGCGACTGAGTTTAGAGATGTCACCACGGTGTTTGGAAGAACCGTGGTGAGTTAGGAGTTGTTATTTGCGCGTTTTGTAGTAGTGTAGATTGTAAGGGTAGAATAAATGTTTTGTTCAAGATTGAAGAACATTGAAGATTTTTTCTGTCTTACAATCCATCCTCGAGAATGATGTGTACGACTTTGGAGCAGCTACATATAAGTTAGGTTTAGGATAAAATCTGCTCTTATAGTAAAATATGATAATCTAATCCATCGGTTATTAAATATAATCGAAGGTATATATCATTAATTTAAAAAAATAAAAAAAAATAAAAAAAAAAGAAAGGCACCACTTTTAAAGAAATAAAACATAAATTGGTGTTGATGTGATGAAGCACGTCCTGAATTATTTTTCCCCTCGATTATATTTAGAAACTGAGGGAATATGTGTAATTTATTTCTATAAAATTAAACATGGCATACCTTGGCATTTTACCTTGATTTTTGGTTGGGTGAGGTGAAAACTTTTTCATTAAATGTATTATTTGTAGTAGTGTGGAATTTGGAATGACATGGAGTTTGCAATAGATAACAAAGACATGATTGAATGAATAAAAGAAATGAATGAAGGTTAAAGGTGAATATGAAGAAGAGATAAGAAAAATTGGGAATTTAGGGTTTTGGAAGAAATTATCAATTTGGAATAGATTTGGAATTGAGTTGTTGAATTTGGTTCATTAGGAACCAGACTTCATAAATTGTTGAAAGTACATTCTGAAAGAACCAAAGTGCGGAAGACTCCTATGACTTGAAGTTCTGAAGGCTGAAGGCGCTGAAGACCAACTACAGAAAGAATCTGAAGACTTATGAGTTCTAAAGATCAAGGTTTCAAATATCAAGTGCTGAAGACTCTGAAGACAGGTTCTGAAGATTCGGAAGACTTGAAGCAGAAAAGAATAACGCTCTTAAAGACCAAGTGCTGAAGTTCTGAAGACTGGTTCCTAATGGACTTTTTCAATCAACTAAAGACTTGAAGCATCAGATATTCTGCTAAGAAGACTCTACTCATGCTTCATCAAATTAACATCAGAAGTCACTGAAGATTTGAAGTCTAAATACTATCGTTGTGAGTTAAATGTACACACTGCCCAAGAAAAGACGTCAAGTCACTTCTCCCTCTGCAAAAAGAAGATGTGTCAGTACAACCCATTATCACAACGTCTCTTTTCCAAATGGCCAATAGTAATCTCAAACGGCTATATTTCTACTTGCTATTTAATGGATAGAGTTTTTGCTTCTGATGTGTCGATCACTTGTAGAATCACGAACTAAATGTTCATCTACAAAATTGACCAAGTCATTGTGTGAAGATAGCAACAACGATGAGTTCTCGTTGTAACACTTAGAAGATTCAAAGCTGTCAACATTTCACTCATGACCATTGTTGTTGGAACTTAAGAAGACAAATCAACTCAACAACAACAATCAAGAACAGAAGTTGTTGATGAAGAAGACTACATTGAAGATCTGTCAAGTCACCAACCTACCTTCTCGTCAGGACTACATTGAAGATTTGAAGCAAGGAGTTGCTGCTCAAAGCTTGCTCAACAAAGAAGACGAAGAATAAGAATATCTACAAGATGTCAACAATTGTAATATCTAAATACATCTTTGTAGTTTCTTAGGAAAGCAAGGAGCTGTTGCTCAAATCTTGCTTGAACACTGATGTGTTCTTTGTACTGTAACTTAAGAGAAACTTGCTTATTAAGAAGCACAATTTGTAATCTCCAATTTGCCAATTCAACTAAATGAATTGAGACTCCTCCAGTGAACGTTATATCCAAAATGGATCCCTGAACGGTTCAGCTGTGAGTTGAGGACCTTGAGTAGATCACGTGGTGATCAAAGACTTGAGATGACAATGGCTGGGTGTCATTGTGGAAAATCCAGAAATATGGTCAGTAGCGTTATATTCATTAAGTTGAATCCCTGAACGGCTAGCTGTGAAATCCCAGCAGAGAGTCTGCTCGGTCAATGAACGTTATATTCATTAAGTTGAATCCCTGAACGGTTCATTGAGTTAGTCACAGTGCGGCTGTGCCAATGGTTAGTCACCGGCGTGGCCTGTGCAAGTGTAATCATGATTTGGTTATAGTGGATTAAGTCCTTGTGTTCAAGGCAAAATCACTTGAGGAGGGTGGACTGGATTAGCCCGCGTGGTGAACCAGGATATATCGTGTGTGCATTACTCTCTTGCTTAGTATCTTTATTTATGTTTCTGTATTAAGCTTCAAAACCTTATATTAAGCAATATCAGAACCCTTGCAGCCTATCTATGATATGCTTCCGCACTGCAAGTTCTGATTATCGTTTCTTATGTTTAGAACCTATGTGGTTCTCATGCTCAACAGTTAAGAGATCAGAATCTCTTTGAAGGTTCTTAAGCGTCTCTTTATCAAAGAAGCAAAAAGTAATTAAAAGAGTGAATACACAATTCAAACCCCTCTTTCTTATGTCATTCTCGCACCTTCAAAACTTTCATCTTAGATTGTTCAAGTTTTATCAAATTTGTGTGATATTTGAGGTTCAAAGTTCGTTTTCCTGCTTTATTTTACTATATTCAAGTTCTTGTCTACTTATATTATTGAACTTTATGTGGGATTTGATTTGACATCAAAGTTGTGATAGTGAAGTTGGGTGGTTAATTTCTTGTTTTGAAATTCATTACTTCCTAGTTATGGATGTGGTGATAGTCCATTTTCTTTGAAGTGATTAAACAACCATGAATATGACGACTGAGATAAATATGGAGAGAGATCTAATTTATTGATATGCATATTAATCAATCTTTAACAAGATGGCGATTATTATTGGCTTAGAGTTGTGTTGTTCATAAAATTTATAGGTTAGGAAATGGTTATTTATGATTGAAATAATTTGGTCAAATGTAGTTTGAGTGGTTGTATGATGGCGTGATCATTGTGTGATGCTCCCATCAGCCATGAATCAGTCTATAATTTTGTTAGGCCTGAAAGAGCAGTAACTTCTCATTATATAATTTAATATATCTGTTCTACTAAGCACTAGTACCATGTATGATAATCATTCTTAAGGTTTTATGTGCCAATGATAATCATAACCATAGTTCTAACATTCTTCTGTGCCACTACTATAGAACCAAATCTACAATACTTGTACTTTACTTTTAGCTAAGTAAAAAGCCTTCAAGAGAGTAGTGAAGTTTATTTATTTTATTGTATTATGACTCCTGCATGTTGTCCTTGCAAAAGGTATACTTATGGATTTTGTGATACAATTGGTTTGAAATTTATTATTTTGTTGTATTGTGATTCTTGCATCTTGTTTTGTGTTATTATTTTGTATATGAGTAACTTTTCATTTTTGTATGCTCAAGCGTGAAAGTGATCACTAAAACCTTTACAATTTCAAAAATAGGGATCCATTATATTTAGAAACCGAATAGAGGTGAACTTCTCAAACCATCAGAACTAGAGCTGTCAAAATGGGCCGAAGCTCATGGGCCGGCCCGCCGAGCCCGAAAAAAGTTAGGGCTTGGGCCTTATTTTTGGAGCCCATATTATTCCGGGCCTTTTTGAGCCCGGCCCGAAAAAGCCCGAAAAAAAATGGGCCGGCCCGTACGGGCTATGGGTAGCCCGCCAGCCCGACAACTTTTTTTAAAAGAATTAATTTAACTATTTGGCCCATATATAAATTAATAAATATATATAATTGGACCTAAAAAATAAATTTGGCCCAAGAAACATTTGGATACAATGTGTTAGTGCTTCTTTGGTTCGGTCCACACACACTTCAGTGACTACCAGAACATTAATTTCTATTACATTATATTACATTACAGTATTCTAAAATGAATATATTACATTAAGATCATTAAAATGAGTATTAATTTCTATAACATTATATATTAAAATGAGTATTAATTTCTATTACATTATATATTACTTAAAAAATGAATTTTTTAATTTTTTTTTTTAAATGGGCCCGTTTAGGGCTGGGTAGCCCGCAGCCCAGACAGGACTGGGCCTGGGTAGTAAAAAAGGAGCCCGTATTCAAAATGGGCTTTTTGAGCCCGGCCCGGAAAAGCCCGAGGCCCGCCAGGGCCGGCCCGTTTAGGGCCGGGCTACCCGTTTTGACAGCTCTAATCAGAACATAACCCAAGGTGCTGATACACATGAATACATGAGCTCAAATCCCAATCGATTCAACTACAACGCTACTAAAAACTATTAGTATTGCTCCTCACCGACAAGGATCATCCACTTGTCCTCTGTCCCATAAGAAATCAATGAAGATGAGTTTTCAAGTCTTCTATAGGAGCATGAAATCATTATCAATTGCGAGATCTTTTTCATTTCAAGAGCTAAGAAGAGGCAGTTGAAGCCCTTGTATGCAAGCATGCAACTCCACTTTTCTGGCTCTGGTTTGCATCTCCACCTTATTAATTTTCTTTTGTTTTTCATATCTTTGTGGTTCTATAGATTGAGATTTGTATAGTGCAGGCTTTCACTATTGAAAAGTTCAACACTTTTATTTATATGTGATATTTCTGTTATGTAGCTGACAAGTCAGACTCATGTTACACCATGTTACTCTTTTTTTAATCCTTTGCAGGTAGTTCAGGTCAAGAGTAATATATTGAGGTTTTCTGGTTTTGTATGGCATGACAATGAGGTAATTATTACCACAAAAATTACCAAATATAATACTCATATCATGCATCCATATCATATAAAATTATATAAGGGTTTTGTTTATGTTGATTTGGTCTGCAGTACAATGGGATTTTTGTTGTTCCAGTTTGCTTCGGATGGTCAGTGTTGTTGTCTCTAGTATGGTGTAGATTAGTTGTAGACAAATCATAGTTGTCCTACTATTTGTTTTTCTGATGGAGTTTCCTTTTCCCCCCTAAAGGGTGATGTTTTGTATCAGATAAAGTGAAACATCAGAGTAAAGGATTTTACGCTCCGATAAAAAATGAATATTGTGTAAAGGGAATGGCTTGGTGAGTGATATACATTGATTTTTTTTTAATTACATCCTTTTGTTTTCTACTTTTTTTTTCTAAACCCAAGAACTACAACCTTGAATTTGGTTCTTTTAAATTTTGGAGGTCATTTCAAAGTTTGCATTATTTTTGGAGCTTGAAAACAAGGAACTTCAATCTTATGCTTAACATATCGCTCATCTTTGAAATAAAGGCGGGCCCATGGTATTTTACGGATGAGTTGGTTGTCGGCGAATGAGATTCCGATAAGGTTAAGGAGAAACGAGATAGTGGCGAGAAGAAAACCAATGAGTTTGTTGTAGGTGAATTTGAGATTTCGATAAAGATCATATTCGTTACTATTTTATTAGATTCTTTTGTGGTTAATGATTATTGTTTGTTCAGTTCTTTATCTAAAGTGGAGACTGTTGCGTTGGAAGCTGAAGTTGATATGACTGAAGTATGCATCACTACATTTCCAACTTTCGAGTTTGATTTCAATTTCAGTTTCGATTTGGTGCTCACTACATTTCCTAGTTTTTGTTTCGGTTTTGATTTCGATTTCAATTTGAGGTTCACTACATTTTAACGTTTCTATTTCAATTTAAAGGTATTTAAATATTCAAGTTTTGATTTCTGTTCTGCAATGGTCCGACATAGATAAGTCAAGTAAAGTTAGTGAAATTTTGTTCTGATTTTGTATTTTCTTTCCCCTTGTTAATGGATTATTGCAGGGATTGCTACATTTCCAATTTACAGGTTAATTCCCCTTGTTATAAATTTTGTTGCACTGGGTGTCTCCCTTTCATTATTTATTTGTTTTTCTTCAAATTACCATGGGAGAGGTTTTTGTGTTCTTATGTTGTTTTTTCCATGTTAGTAGGCTATTAGCAAACTGTCATTGACTGTATAAGTGAGGGGAAGCAAACAAGATGTTTCCGATGTTTCTTATTTGGTATGTAACAACTATGCTTTTATGCTTAAAAAATTCATATTAGCCCTTGTGTGAATGCATGTTTTTACTACTGTTTATTTGAATGTTAATTTTTGAATTGGATTTGTTCAAATTATACAACGACGAACTAAATATTTTTCCAATTTACAGGTTAATGGGTTCACATCTTTGATGGACAGTGATCATGTGAGATATTTAAACTTGTGTAACCCAAGTGAATTAACCACATTAGAACTTGCTCAGGTAATTCACTCTCATTTCTTCCTCATGTTAAGGTCACTGTCAGATCATGATGTGATGTGCTTCTTATATTCGTTCTTTCATCAATCGATCGATCAAACATATCGTATATTTTTTGTATCTTATATAATAAGGAATTAAATAGTGGATTGAGTTCTTTCAGCAACTCTTTCTCTAACTTTTTTATTCATAGCCCAAAATTTGTTCTATGTCAAATACTGTTAGAAGATAAATATTATTGGTTGTCATTATGTACGCCTGTTTCCTTAGTTCAGATTCAATTTAATTGAATATTAAATATATTAACTAATTAACAATCATTTCTCTATGCTGAGTTAGGTTGCCAACTTAAAACCATGAGCTTATATTTATGTTCACATGTGTTAGGATGCTCCAAAAAATAGAGATAGTTGGCCTCAATTTCCTTTTGTCTACTTTATTCTTTTATTTCTTCTAGTTTTTTATAACTTCTGATGTCCAACTCAGGATGTTACTTACTTTCTTTTGTCTAAATTAAATAAATTAGGAGTTTCATTTAGAAAACTTGATTTTAGCACTAGTTTTTACTAACTTCTGATGTCCAGCTCAGGATGCTATAAGCTTCTCAATATATTTTTTGATATTGTTATCAACATTGTTCTGGACTGTACCAATGACTAGAATTGACCCAATCCGCCTCTACTCCAGAGCGGTCCATATTGCCTAAGTCCAATCCACATAGGGGCAAAAGTGATATTTCTGCCCCTCCAACCGGGCAAGGAATGCAACGTTCCTCCCCGGCGTCTATGCCCGTTACGCACAGCTTTCTCGCTGCCCGGACAGCAGAGGACAGGTGCCCGGAACTGCAGCCATGCCCGACATAACGTCTAGTTTTGGGCACCCTGCCCAACATAACGGCTAGTTTGGGCAGTTACCTATTCTTTGGGGAAAACAGTTATTTCGCCCCGAAAATAGGACCGTTGGCCACGCGTTGGGGGCTCTATATAAACCCTCTCACTTGAGAGGGTCAGGTATCCAATATTCACCCTACGAATTCGTACTTTGTACTTGCCCCTTTTCTCTGACCCTTTCTTACTTGAGCATCGGAGTGCCTTGCAAGTACACCCCTTCCTCCTCTCCATACGACCAGCATCCCTGACGCACTTGGCGGCCTGATTCTACAGGATCTGATCCAGCCCTCACGATCAAACATGATTTTTGACTAAAACTTCTTGCTGCTACCCATTTTCCAGGTTATTGTATTGAGGTTGGATAATATAGAAGTTAGCAAAGATAGACCTGGCAGGAGTTTTCCTATTATGAGGTTCAAGTGTTTTTCTATTATGAGGTTCAAGTGGTAGACAATGGTCAAGGTTCAAGTATACATTTTTGTTTTTTACACTAAGTACTATTTCTTTTACAATGCAAGTTAGTGAAGTGAATGGTGATGATGTAACTTGTCTCTTCAAAATTTTATCACTGTGAATTTAAACAGGTTCTTGACCTTATTGTGATATTGATAATTTTTTTGTTTAGTAAAATTATAATTTTTCATGGTATTTTGTATTAATTGAATTGAATATTGTAATAGTATCGGGATTATACTAATATGAAGAGAGGAGATAATTTAGCAATTTTTAATTTTTTTCTTAAATAATAAAATTACGGCGGTTCTAAACCGTCACTATTTAAAATGAAATATATAATATATAATTATGACGCTTACAACCTTCGTTATTTTCAATGAAATATATATTATATAATTATGGCGGTTACAACCGTCCTAATAAAATATTGGAGGCCGTTTCAAAACCGTTGCGGAATGTTACAGCTGTTGGAGACACATGTTTCTAGAGGAACCGTCGTGACTTGCAATTTGTGTCGGTTGTAACCGCTGTAACCTGCCGAAATTAACCGTTTTAATTTACCAATTTTCTTGTAGTGACATGCAGCAAATATGGATAATGCATTTTTATTATAATTTTTTTTGGATAATATTAGTAATGTAAGAGTTTAAATATAAAAATGTTGGTGAAAATAAAGTAAACTTCAAAAATTATGTTTTAACTATTAAAAATTAAAATGTTGGTGAAAAATTATTTTAATCAAAAATAAAATTATCGTAGTCAAAAATAAAAATGTTGGTGAAAAATAAAATTAAAAAATTGTTGTAGTCAAAAATTCAAAAATTATGTTCCAAGAGTCCTGGAAGGTCGGTTCTGTGAAATTGCAGTCGGATCTTCTAGTGTGGGAAATAATGGATTGGAAAGGACCGTTTCTAGTGGAATGGTTGTGAATTGTGTTGGTGTGGGTAGGTTGATGGACTTCCTAGAGACGGAACTTGAAAATTATGGAACCAATGTGTCAGTTGGCGCATGATCGATCACCATTTCTACATTGTTTCAGTCACTTATTCGGCATCAATCCATAAAATCGGTAGCACTTTGTTTGTCTTTTTATTGTTTTTCAATTCAATTTTACTTGTCGTATTTTATTCTCGCATTTTATGATTTTTGTTGTTTTATTTCAATTATGTTGCATTTTATGCTTTGGTTTGGTAGTTTTCAATGGTTTCAGGTCTGAGTGGAAAAGCCCAAAGGACTCGTACGAAGAAAATGGAAGTTCCGGGGATTTAGAAGAGTTTTTGTAATGAAGCAGAGGATGCCTGGACCTAAAATTCAAAAAACATTGAAAAATATTGGGCAACCAAGTTCCTTGTATGTACTATATTGTAGTTCTTTTCATTAGCTTTCCGACGCTTCGAACGAGGACCAAAACATACTTAGGGATCAAAAGTTATGAGCGAAACAATTTCAGTTATAAAATCTAGCAACCAGACACGGCCGGCCGTGTTGGCTGACATGGCCCGTGTCAGCTTTGACGCTAATTTTCTGAATTTTTCCATATTTTCTCCTTATATTAAGTTGTGGGGCACTTTGGTTATTTTCAATCGATCTGGGTGAATTGGGGCTATTTAGACTTGTTTTTGAGAAGCTAGAAAGGACTTTTGCTCTTACGTACAATTTTACGCTTGAGTTCTGATGCTATCAAGGAGATTGGAAGAAGGGAGATCATCGATGAGCTTTCGCCATTGAAGATAAAAATTCATCCGATTATGGTAATGTCTTCTTTTAATTATCTTTTTGTTTTTTGTTCTTAATACTATGAGAGACTAAACCCCCCAATGCCAGGGGGTGTCCCTGATTTTCCCTGTAATGACAATTTTTCCTTTGCAATAGAAATTTCACTGCTTTCTCATAATCATGTTTATCGTATAATGTTCTTAATGCTTGTCCATATTGGAAAATAGGATTTGATTTACGGTTAACCTTAGGTCGGACAAACCACTGTTAACGCTTTTTATACGATAATACTATAGTAGATATCGCCTAGGAATAGGGATACCCTATAGTAACCATAGAGCTTTTGATAAAAATAAGTGCTTGGTATTCTTTCTATACCGCTAAGGAATTGGGGTGTAGGGAGAATACCGACGGTTTTTCTACTAAGGAATTAGAGAAAAATATTCTTAAGAGCCGGTAATGATTGGTTCAAGCAATGATTTTGAAAAATAAGGATTGTTATTATTATAAGGAATTTCATACACTTTGCCCTGGCATGTTTCTCATATTTGTTTAAGACATTTTTACTCGTTCTGCTTATTTGCTCAACAGTTATTATAACTTTTTATAACAAACAAACCCCCAAAGGATTTTTTTTGTTTAATTGAAATAACATTTGCACTTACAATAACATGCAGTCCTCTAGAGATCGATTCTGGGGATAACCCCAACTATAACTACATCGGTAAAAATAGTACACTTGCTATTTTTCCGATCAGCGCATCTGGAAGGTCGGTTCCGTTAAATTGTAGTCAGCGGTATGGTAAAGAGTAGTTTAGAAAGGACCTTTTTCTAGTAGAAGGATTGTTAATTGTGTTGGTGTGGGTAGGTTGGTGGACCGCTGGGAGCCAGAACTTGGAAAATCCGAAAGTAGTGTGTTAGTGGCGCATCCCGGAAGTCTTGGAGGGTCAGTTCCGTAAAATTATAGTCGGCGGTCTTTCGGTGTGGCAAAAAGTGGCTTAGAAATGACTCATTCTAGTGGAAAGGTTGTATATTGTGTGTGTAGGTTGGTGGACCTCCAGGAGCTGAAACTTGGAAATTCTGGAACCAATGTGTCAGTTGGGGCATCCCAGGAGTCCCGAAAGGTCCTTTCCATAAAATTGTAGTTGGCGATCTTAAGAAGCGTTCCATCTTCAAGGTGTGCTTCGTACTTAACTGCAATACCACAAGAGGAGCTTATAGTTTTTTTTTACCGTAAACAACATCATTCATTAGAACAAAGATAAGGTACACGCATAGTTAAAGACATTAGGGCATTTTCCATCCACGTTCTAAAAACAACAATTATAACTAAGTCAACCAAGATTTAGATATCAATAAGCATAGAGAAATTAGAAACTAATAGAGTATTATCAATCCAACTCATTTATCCAAACAACCAAGCAACTTTCTTCCACAAATGAGAAATGAGTTTCGTAGCCACAATCTTCAAATTTATCTAGTTACGGATCATTTCTTTATCTTTGGATCACATAGTTCGATTATAAAAGCTTGCGAGTTTGATAAAACTTACCATATGTGAAGGAATAATTTTTTGAGTGAAAAAGAGAGTCTAATTTGCAACAACTATTGTTAGATTCTCACTCATCAACACCTTTTCTTCATCCAAACTTCTTTGGGGCATCTCAATAAACACCTTCAGAGAAAACTTAAAATAACCTAAACATAAGAACAACAACACACACAACTGAGGTAAAATAGAAAACAAAACAATAACTATAACAAAATCACAAACACAATATCTCATAAATTTTTAATCTTCTGGTGGCGGAGGCTCTGGGGGAGGTCATTTTCCATGTTTGTACGATTTTCACCCATTGATTATTGAAGACGGTTTTGGCATTGCAAGATCTCGGTTGTTGTTGAAGGGGAGGACTGGATCTTTAATGGAGGTTGGAGTTAAACTAAGGCAAAGATCCATAAAAAATGAATGGTTTAACAGGATGAGAAGGAAAGGAGAAAACCTCATAGTGAAGGAGAAAGTTTAAAAGAGGAGATGAGAGCCTCCATGTCAGAAGAGAGAGGTACTGTTACCAGAGGATAAACCCTTATAAGAGGGGAGGAAACACCCATCCATAAAAGGAAACACTAGTTTTAGAGAGAGGCTCCCCCTCTCTCTTTCCAAGGGGGCTTATAGTTAAGACATATAAAAACCTATAATATAATTAATTAATATATTTATCAAATACATATATCATGCCATTATCTATTCAATAAATTTAAGAAATAATTTTTATTTATTAATAAAATCATAAGGAATATTTTTTATTTATAAATAAAATCATAAGGAATAATTTACTATAGTGTTTGAAACTATCCAATAATAAAATCAATTACATTTAAATCATTTTGATTAGATGGTTGAGATGTAGCCATGCATATACAAAATGATAACACCCATATATAACAACATACATCAAAGCATATATATTATACATGAATCCAAGTATTTGGTACTGAAATACCATAAGTTCCTAGTTAACACATTATATACATTAAATGCCCTAAATACAAAGTTCTAAAGTCTACGGCATAACATATACAAGATGTTCCAAAAAGCACTAAGAACTAGATCAATACAATGATCTAGAAATAAAACGCCATAGCGGAAGCCATGCCATCTCAAAAGCTACGATCCGTAAGGAAAAGTCAAACCACTTTGTCCTTACCCTTCGCCGAACCTGTAGTACCTGTGATGTAAACAACAACAGTGGGGTGAGATACATCAATCTCAATGAGTTCCCTATCTTAAATGTCCTCTCGGCTCTACAAGGTTCTATCACACCTAACTCAAGTCGAAAGGGAAGGGAAAAGACTTGAGTATACACACACAATATGGAAACATGTCATGGGTTCATCAAGTCACAATACCACTAATCGGTAACCACACCAAGGCATCCCCTGTTCCCGTCCGCTTCTACGTCTAGAAGTCGACCCGAGTCATGGATCTTGGTAACCTACTTGACATACGAATGGATTCGGGTTCTACGGGCCATTAACCATTATGAACCGTCACTTCACATGGGCCATTAACCGTCACAAGCATACGCTCCCAGAGCGCCATTCGTACTGCACGCGGGAATTAAACCTGCCAAGTAGTTGTGCACATGTTTCAGAGGAACTCGAGACCCATGAAACACACTCACAAGATAACCGGTTACGATTACGTGATCTCACACACAAACGTGATTGTATTCGACAATCACAAGGCCATAACGCCTTATCACAACCACAAAGGTTAACACACATGTTCCATACTAGTGTTTATTCATTCTATGTCATTCCACACTTTCCTACGTTGTTTACGGTAATAATCCTCACTCTACCTATTTCGTACTTAGCATGCATTTTCACTTATAATCATGCTACACAATCAATAAGATAGGCAAGACATGTCATAATTGCATAGTAGAATAATGTATAACAATTAAAACATAATTATATCACTTTTGGAACATTCTCGATTATTTAATCGGTCGGTAAAATTGACATATTTCATCTCCATCGCATAGAATACTTCCTCGGCTTTACGTCAATATAAAGAATGATCGAAACCGATAAACGAGCCGAAAGTTATGAATTTTCTCACTAAAGGAAAGATTTCAACTCCCAGGTATGCGCGTTGAGCGCGCCCCTGACCGCACTGAGTGCGGTTCTCCCTGACTTGAGGGGTTGCAGATTTTCTTGAGCGCGCTGAGCGGGCTCTGCGATTTCCATAAAATAAAACTCTTAACAAAGCTTTTCCCAACCTGCAACAACATCTCAACAACATACCCAACAACCCATCGAGGTATAATATCACGGTTCTATTACGGTTTAACCGATAAACTTCATACAATATGATTTTCAACATTTATCACATAATTTCCACTAAAACCCTAACATTTCCAATCAAACCAAAACATCAAAACAATCATCAATACATGTTTCTATAAGCACATTGAGCATTCATTTCGATTTATATCAATTTCCAACCGTTAAAACATTGTGTTTCAACATTCTAACCTAATAACTCATATTATCCAAAACTCAAAAAAAGAGGTTTCTTACTAGAACCCACCTTGAAATGAGCAAGATGAAGATGATGAGAAGATTGGGTGAAGATTTGATGAATGGGTGATGATTATTCTTGAAGTTCTTGAACTTTCTTCCAATTTTCCTCTTCTCCACTTTTCTCTCCTTCCTTTCCTTTCTTTCTTCTTTCTTTCCTTTTCCTTCTCTTCTCTTACTATCTTTTTCTTTTGTTTGGAAAATGGGAGGAAAAGGAAACATATAGTAAACTATCATTAATAAATAATACTACTAAATGTCCAAAAAGTCTCTTAAGTCCAAATTAGTAAAATACCTCAGAGTCAGATAATATTAATTGGATTTATTCTAAGTTCCATAGTTACTCTAATTATTTTGTCAAATAATTTCTCAGAGTACACTGGGCTTAGTCGATCACAATATAATATTATCCGGAGTAATAAAATACGGGGTATTACATCCTCCCCCCCCCCTTAAATAGAAATTCGCCCTCGAATTTAAAACAATTACCTGAAAAGATGAGGATAAACTTCTCGCATCTCGAATTCCAATTTCCAAGTTGCATCACCCGGATGCGTCTCATCCCACTGGACCTTAACAAGAGGAATCTCTTTGTTCCTTAACACTTTAGTTTCTCTTCCTGTGATACGACTTGGTTGAGGCTCAAACGTCAAATCGACTTCTATCTCAATTGTATCTGGTAAAATTGGCTGAAGAGGATCTGGGACAAATTTTCGAAGTTGAGACACATGAAAAACGTCGTGCATCTCTGACAGAGAAGTCGGTAAGGCTAATCTGTAAGCTACTTCACCAATTCTTTCCAAAATCTGATACGGTCCCACGTATCTTGGACTTAATTTCCGTGACCGAAACGGTCCTTTCAACCGCAATCTCGGAGTAACTTTCAAAAACACGTGATCGCCTTCTACAAACTCTAAAGGTCTTCTTCGGTCATCCGCATAACTCTTCTGACGATCTTGTGCTTGTTTGACCTTATTACGGATCATCCTAATCTTCTCCGTAGTTTCGTGAATAATCTCAGGTCCCAACATTGTATCCTCGCCAACTTCTGCCCAACACAAAGGTGTCCTACACTTCCTTCCATACAATGCCTCATAAGGCGCCATACCAATACTTGCATGATAAATGTTATTATAAGAGAACTCAATCAACGGCAAAAGTTCTATCCAATTTCATCCACTTTCAAGTACACAAGCTCTCAACATGTCCTCCATTGTTGTATCGTCCGTTCCGTCTGACCATCCGTTTGCGGATGATTCGACGTACTCAAACACAACTTTGCTCCCATGGCTTGTTGAAAAGCTCTCCAAAATCTCGAAGTGAACTTTGGATATCTATCCGAAATGATACTAGTGGGAATACCATGCAATCTCACTATCTCCGAAATGAACAACTTTGCGAGATGAATCGCCTTGTAGGTAGTTTTCACAGCTAAGAAATGCGCGGATTTCGTCAATCGATCCACAATTACCCAAATCGAATCATAACCACCCTGAGTACAGGGTAACCCAACAGCGAAGTCCATAGAGATACTATTCCATTTCCATACCGAAATTTCTAAAGGTTGCAACAAGCCACCCGGTCTTTGGTGCTCGATCTTCACTTGTTGGCACACCGTACATTCTGACACATATACCGCAATATCTCTTTTCATCCCGAACCACCAATAGTCCCTATTTAAATCTTGATACATCTTTGAAGATCCCGGATGTATAGTAAAAGCACTCTTATGCGCTTCTTCCAAAATCCTCCTTTTTAACTCCGTGTTATCCGGAACACAAATCCTTTGGTTAAACAAAATAATTCCGTCGGTAGCTCGCACAAAACCCGGTTGCAATAACACTTCTTGTAACTTCTCTTCTAACCCTTGATCTTGTTGGATTTCTTTCCTAAGAGTAGAATTGATATTCAAGTTCCCCATAATCACACCATTAGGGGTCCAAACAAATTGAAGATTTAGATTTCGAAATTTTTCCAATAAAGTATACTCGAGCATCATCAACTCGGCATTATGCAACACCTTCCTACTCAATGCATCTGCCACCTTATTTGCCTTACCCGGATGGTATTTTAACTCCAAGTCATAATCTTTCAAATACTCCATCCACCTCCTTTGACGCATGTTCAACTCTTTCTGGTCAAAAAGATACTTTAGACTCTCGTGGTCGCTAAACATCTCAAAACGTACACCATACAAATAGTGACACCACACTTTCAAAGTAAATACAACTGCCGCCAATTCTAAATCATGCGTTGGATAGTTCTCCTCATGGACTTTCAACTGTCGAGACGCATACGCTACCACATGCCCATCTTGCATTAACACACCGCCTAACCCCTTCTTCGATGCATCGCAATATACCTCATACGACTTGCTAGGATCAGGAATAACCAAAACAGAAGCGGTCGTCAATCTTTCCTTCAAATTCATAAAACTTTGCTCATAAGTCGAATCCCATTCATAAAAATAATCCTTCCGAGTAAGTCTTGTCATCGGTAAAGCTAGTTGGGAAAAGTCCTTAACAAACCTCCTATAATAACCTACTAGTCCCAAGAAGCTTCTAACTTCAGACACATTCTTCGGTCTCTCCCAATTTATCACTGCTTCAACTTTTGATGGATCAACCGCTACTCCTCCCTGAGATATGACATGTCCAAGAAAATTCACCTCCGACATCCAAAATTCACACTTACTTAGCTTGGCAAAAAGTTGTCTTTCTTGTAAGATGGATAAAACGATTCTTAGGTGTTCTCCGTGCCATTGAGGATCACGAGAATAGATAAGAATGTCATCAATGAAAATCATCACAAATTAGTCCAAGTAAGGTTGAAATATCCGATTCATATAATCCATGAAAACGGCCGGAGCATTCGTCACACCGAAAGGCATCACCAAAAATTCATAATGACCATAGCGGGTTCTAAACGCAGTCTTTGGTACATCCGAACTCTTCACCCGAATCTGATGATAACCCGACCGTAAATCAATCTTCGAGAACACACAGGCTCCTTTCAATTAATCTAACAGATCGTCTATCCTTGGTAATGGGTATTTATTCTTGATGGTGACGTTATTCAGCTGACGACAATCAATACACAACCGCATTCCACCATCCTTTTTCTTTACCAACAACACTGGAGCTCCCCAGGGCGAAACACTGGGTCGAACAAAATGCTTAGCCAACAACTCTTCCAATTGATCCTTTAATTCTCTCAATTCAAGTGGTGCCATCCGATACGGAGAAACAGATATTGGAGTCGTTCCTGGTATCAGGTCAATAGAGAATTCCACTTCCCGCTCCGGAGGAAGAGAAGTGATATCCTCGGGGAAAACTTTCGGAAAGTCACAAACTACCGAAATACTCAAAACTTGACGGCTACTACCCTCCTCCTTAGTAAGAATCAAAAGAACAGATTTTTTCCTCCTCAAACAAGAAATTAATCATTCCCACCGTGCCTTCTAAAATAGTAGTTAACACATCCTTCAGAGTGGCCTCGGTAGATGGAATAATGATTAGTTTTTCTTCACACCCGATAAATACCGAATTAGCTGAAAGCCAATCCATTCCCAGAACAACATCCACTTTCTTAAGCGGTAAATAAATCAGATCAATCTGGAAAAATCTTCCATCCACAGATAAAACACAATTTTCACACATTAAAGGTGTTTCAACCATCTCATCCATGGCAGTAGTAACCACCATGGGTGGAGACAACGGAACCGCTTGCAACCCAAGTCGCTTTACACATTGCATTGATACAAAAGAGTGTGTAGCTCCACAATCAAATGAAACAAAGCAAGGATTTCCATTCACAAAACACGTATCAGCAATTAAAGAGTTATCACCCTTTGCTTTCCTCGCATCCAAGGTATACACTCGCCCGGTATTCTTCTCTTGCGTCTGATTCCTCCTTTGAGGACAATCCCTCGCCAAGTGGCCCACTTTCTGACACTGATAACACCTCACACCTTCGATACCACACCTTCCCTGATGATTCCTACCGCAAAGACGACATACAGGAGGTGCACTAGTCCTAGAACTCTGAACTTGCTTCCCTTTGAAAGATTGTTGCCTTGCTCTAAATTATTGATTCGATCTCCCACAATCATTTTGATTCACCCTACTCAACTCTCCTTCTGCTTGCACTTTCTTTAAACTATGTTCCGCCACATAACACTGTCGTAACAACTCAACATAGTTAGTGAATTCCCTTTGAGACACGCTATGTGAAATTTCAGCCCTCAAACCAAAAAGAAACTGATCAATCTTCCACCTCTCATCAGGAGCATACATGGCCTGCCTAGAATAAGCAGCCATAACCTCGAACTTTTCTGCATAAGAAGCCACGGTCAAGTTGCCTTGTCTCAACTGTTGAAACTCGAATTCCTTCTGAGACCTTAAGGAACTTGGAAAATACTTCTCCATAAAAGTTATCTTAAACTGCTCCCATACCTTCGGTACCTCTTGAATTGTCATTAAGGCTGAAGCGCTTTCCCACCACCTCATGGCAGGACCCTTTAACAAGTAAGAAGCGAATACCACCTTGTTTTCTTCACTACACTGAACTATTAAGAAAATCCGCTCCATACCAGATATCCATTCATGAGCCTTTACTAGATCTAGCCCTAACTGAAACTCCAGAGGATTCATACGAATGAAATCCCTAAAGGTTCCCCCTACAGCTTCAGGCACAACCACTGGAGGATGCAAGCCACCAACCATTTGATGTACCATTTGTTGCACAAACTGATTTTGTTGTTGCTGCATCTACTGCATGAATTGATACAAAGGGGCATTCCCTTCGTCCCCTGGCGGATTTGTCCATGCTGGAGTAGTTCTCGGTCTCCCACGGTTATTTCTGCATCCATCGGCCATGTTCCTAAATGTCATACAGATAGGATTAAGTTGATTAGGCTCAATACCATAAATATAACACGTAAGACCAATGGCGACACCACGCATATGAAACGGAAAGAAATACTTATACTATCTCATGGCTAGGTCGAGGATACAACCTGCTCTGATACCAACTATAACACCCATATATAACAACATACATCAAAGCATATATATTATACATGAATCCAAGTATTTGGTACTGAAATACCATAAGTTCTTAGTTAACACATTATATACATTAAATGCCCTAAATACAAAGTTCTAAAGTCTACGGCATAACATATACAAGATGTTCCAAAAAGCACTAAGAACTAGATCAATACAATGATCTCAAAATAAAATGCCATAGCGGAAGCCATGCCATCTCAAAAGCTACGATCCGTAAGGAAAAGTCAAACCACTTTGTCCTTACCCTTCGCCGAACATGTAGTACCTGTGATGTAAACAACAACAGTGGGGTGAGATACATCAATCTCAGTGAGTTCCCTATCTTAAATGTCCTCTCGGCTCTACAAGGTTCTATCACACCTAACTCAAGTCGAAAGGGAAGGGAAAAGACTTGAGTAAACACACACTATATGGAAACATGTCATGAGTTCATCAACTCACAATACCACTAATCGGTAACCACACCAAGGCATCCCCTGTTCCCGTCCGCTTCTACGTCTAGAAGTCGACCCGAGTCATGGATCCTGGTAACCTACTTGACATACGAATGGATTCGGGTTCTACGAGCCATTAACAGTTATGAACCGTCACTTCACACGGGCCATTAACCGTCACAAGCATACGCTCCCAGAGTGCCATTCGTACTGCACACGGGAATCAAACCTGCCAAGTAGTTGTGCACATGTTTCAGAGGAGCTCGAGACCCATGAAACGCACTCACAAGATAACCGGTTACGATTACTTGATCTCACACACAAACGTGATTGTATTCGACAATCACAAGGCCATAACGCCTTATCACAACCTCAAAGGTTAACACACATGTTCCATACTAGTGTTTATTCATTCTATGTTATTCCACACTTTCCTACGTTGTTTACGGTAATAATCCTCACTCTACCTATTTTGTACTTAGCATGCATTTTCACTTATAATCATGCTACACAATCAATAAGATAGGCAATACATGTCATAATTGCATAGTAGAATAATGTATAACAATTAAAACATAATTATATCACTTTTGGAACATTCTCGATTATTTAATCGGTCGGTAAAATCGACATATTTCATCTCCATCGCATAGAATATTTCCTCGGCTTTACGCCGATATAAAGAATGATCGAAACCGATAAACGAGTCGAAAGTTATGAATTTTCTCACTAAAGGAAAGATTTCAACTCCCAGGTCTGCGCGCTGAGCGCGGTTCTCCCTGACTTGAGGGGTTGCAGATTTTTTTTAGCGTGCTGAGCGGGCTACTGCGCGCAGAGCGGGCTCTACGATTTCCAGAAAAATAAAACTCTTAACAGAGCTTTTCCCAACCTGCAACAACATCTCAACAACATACCCAACAACCCATCGAGGTATAATATCACGGTTCTATTACGGTTTAACCGATAAACTTCATACAATATGATTTTCAACATTTATCACATAATTTCCACTAAAACCCTAACATTTACAATCAAACCAAAACATCAAAACAATCATCAATACATGTTTCTATAAGCACATTGAGCATTCGTTTCGATTTATATCAATTTCCAACCGTTAAAACATTGTGTTTCAACATTCTAACCTAATAACTCATATTATCCAAAACTCAAAAAAAGAGGTTCCTAACTAGAACCCACCTTGAAATGAGCAAGATGAAGATGATGAGAAGATTGGGTGAAGATTTGATGAATGGGTGATGATGATTCTTGAAGTTCTTGAACTTTCTTCCAATTTTCCTCTTCTCCACTTTTCTCTCCTTCCTTTCCTTTCTTTCTTCTTTCTTTCCTTTTCCTTCTCTTCTCTTACTATCTTTTTCTTTTGTTTGGACAATGGGAGGAAAAGGAAACATATAGTAAACTATCATTAATAAATAATACTACTAAATGTCCAAAAAGTCTCTTAAGTCCAAATTAGTAAATTACCTCAGAGTCAGATAATATTAATTGGATTTATTCTAAGTTCCACAGTTACTCTAATTATTTTGTCAAATAATTTCTTAGAGTACACTGGGCTTAGTCGATCACAATATAATATTATCCGGAGTAATAAAATACGGGGTATTACAAAAATGATTACATTTGAAATACATGAGTGAATGATGAGTTTTTAATTTCCTTGCCTGCCACAAATCTGAAATGTTTTTCCTTGAATGTCACACCCACACAAAAAATACCCAAACTGCCACTTTTTTGTCTTTTTCTGCAAATATTTAAACTATATTCAGACACCACAATCCCAGATGGTGACGTGTCAAACGACCATGCTTTGGTCCGCCATCTGGGATGGCGACCTCCTTTTTTTTCGTTTTTATTTTTTGAAAAGATTTTAAATGTTTTAATTTTTTTAATTATTTAAATTTAAATATTATATAAATTTTTTTATACTTTAATAAAGATTTATTTCTTTAATGTTGTATTAATTAATGATATATATTTAAGAAGAATATTATTTTTTCAATTTTTTATATAAATATTTAATGAAGTATTTAATTTAATATCTTTAATTACTTTTTATTTAATAAAATTGAATATGAAATATTTTTAAATGACAATTTAGGAAGAAAAACAATATAATATATAGAATTATAAATTACAATAGGAATGTGCCATCAAAAAACTAATTTTCTTCTTCATCAGAATCTTCGTCAAAGAAATGACTGCCAGTTCCACGTCTTACCAGAAAAGCGGTTGAAGTTGTGGGCGTATTGGTAGAGGTCAGAATGACGGGGGTTTGGTTTGGGAATATTTGAAATTGCTCAAAATTCTCAAAAAAAGTTAGTAGGAGGAAAATCGTTAAATGCTTGTGAGAATTGAGTGGGGTTTGGGGCTGTAGGCTTGATGGTTGCGACATAATAGTCGAACACATCGAGGGATGAAGATGGTTGATTTGTGTTTGAGTATTTGAAGTTTGTATGTAGAATTGTTGTGTGGTGTCTTGGTGGCCGGTGGAGTCGTTGTCGTTGGCTTTGATAGCTGAAGTGTGGTTATTGTTGAGGAGTTTGGTAGGTGTAATGTGTTGGTGTAGGTTGAGTCTGTGTTTGGTAGTTTTGGGGTTGGTATGATATGGATGTAGATATGTGCTGGTTTTGGAAATTCGGTTGTGGATGATTTGGCACCTGCTGTGTGGGATAGCGTTCACGGGGGTCAATTAAGAATTGTTTCAGTGATGCGTATTGAAATGGGAGGGTATGAAACCAATTCAAATATTATTGAGTTGGTTTTATTTCTCCGTGAAATGGTACCCCAGTCAAGCATAACAGTTGTCTGTTTTCCCAAAGTCTACATTCAGATTTATTTAGACTAGTGTAGGCGTACTTCCTTGGCTCTTGCATTGTCATATTATGTTGATCTTGGAGGCATTTTGGAGGGTTGGGTATTTCTTGATAATACCCAAACTGCAATTTAACCCTATCGGACTGATGCATCTCAACAATCCAAAAACATAAAATAGGGGTGGTTGCATTCCAAATCAGTTGATCGTCAGTTTGTATTGGTGGATACTCAAGATATGGACTCCATTTGAACTATAAATGTATGAATAATAAATATTAGTTCGAGCAAAATATTTATTGAAATAAATAAAAATAGTTAATGGTGGTGAAATTACATTTTCTGGTAACATTTGATTTATGAGGCGACGGTAACCGTTGAGGTCATGACGAGGGTTGCGAGAGCAATTTTTCTTCTTTGCGGGGTCTGTAGCCCATCTAATAAATAAAATAAAAAATTAGTGTATTTAAAAAATATAAATAATAGAGGTAGAAGAGTAAATAGAAACTTACAATGTTGCGTACAGGTATCGTAGTGTGTTAGAACTGACAAGTGTCAAAAATAGCATCCTTGAAAATCCTCACGCTTGTAAAAGAATAACACAACCTCCCATTCCATCAACAGTAATATGAGTTGCTTTACACATTTCTCTATATAAATATGTCAATACATCTGATCCCCAACTATAAGTACCACACTTTTCCAAGTCATTAATAAATGGAATCCACATAGAATTAATATGTTTGACACCTTTTTTCGGGGAACAACACAAGCGCAATGCATAATAAAATATATTGCTTTACATATAAAGAAGTTTCATCGTGTGTTGAATTTTCGGAAACTAAATTTTTTCTAAAAATTTGTTTAAGCCAACTTAGACTTATACATCTACCTTTTATTACATTACTAGGTGGTTTTCCACCAAAAAACTCAGCCCATGTTGATAAGGGAAGCTCGGTAGGCCCCACCACCGGATTACCATTCACACGGAGACCCAAAATCATACTTACATCTTCCAATGTTATTGTACACTCACTCGTTGGAAAGTGGAACGTATGGGTTTCGGGTCTCCATCGTTCGAGTAAAGCATATATGAAACTCGAATCAAGGGTGATGTCGTGCAAATGGTATATATTTGCGAAACCTACTTGTTCCAATAGCGGTAATATTAATCGTGAGGCTTCAAGTGGCTTGTGGTTTCGAGGTCGAAAACCTCTATCGTGTTCCTCCTAATACAACCATAAATACAATAAGTATGTAGAGTAAAAATGTACAAGATTGTAAAAATAGAATAGATAAATAGAAGATTATAAAAAAATGTACAAGATTGCTAATGGGAAAGGAAAGTAACAAACAATAAAAATTTAGCAAAGACTTACTAAACCACGAATGTTATTAGGAGTTCCCCTATGTTGTTCACCCATCCAAAAAAAGGAAGTTGAGCCATTGTTAAGAAGAAGTAAAGAAATATTTGAGATGAAGGTAGGAAATGTAGAGATGAAAGAGAGAAAGATTTTTTGAATGAAGAATGTTTATCACCACATAGCTATTTAAAGAAGAAAGAAAATGAATGTGGTTAGGTGGATTTAATGTTACAATAAATTTTATTGTTGAATGTGGTTGGGTGAACTAGTTGTGAAATTAAATTTTATGGTTGAATGTTGTTAGGAAAATTAGTTGTGAGAATTAGTTGGGAGAACATTTATTAAATTTAAATTAATAAAATAAAATTAATGAATTTTAAATTAATGAATTATAAAAAATTTAAAACAAGAGCATTAAGGAAAATACGCTATTAATTCTTCTTGCATAGGAATAAAATTTCATCAACTGTTCTATGATATCTAACATATAACTCTAGCGGACCATTTGTAATGAAATTTAAATAATTTCTAAACATCTCTTGTACATCTTCATCGTTACAAATTCTTACTTCTGCATACTTCAAAATTTCATTAGCATTAAAGTATGGTTTTCGGTAGACCAGACGCACTACTTCTCTCTCCACTTCAGTGACATGCTGTATCTGAGCTTTGATTTCATCAAAGCTGAATGTTTCCATTAGTCTAACTGATATTGGATCAGAAACAATATTACAAGAATCATAATTTTCTGCTGAAACTGGCTTAATAATGTATATTAGACCAATTAGTAGAGCAATTACACACAACCTCTGCATTTTTTGATACATATGCATGCTTATATACTGTGCTTGGTGAGACTAAACGTGCAGAAAGGTCTCCAGCTTCCCAGATGACGGACACATTAAAATATTTTATGAACGTATAGGTAACCCAACTCAGATGGCGGACATACACATTAAAAAGGACACGTGTACATGGTCGCCAACTCAGATGGCGGGCCAAAACATGAAAAAATTCACGTGTACATGGTCGCTAACTCAGATGGCGGACACACAGATGCTTAGTTATGGTCCGCCATCCCAGATGGCGGACTCTGTATGCACGGGTGACACATGGCGTGCTTTCCCTACTATAAGTCTGCATGTAAAATGGCTATATAGTTGTATACAATTAATTTGGACATAACACACACTCAATGACTTAAAACAATTTCAGAGTCCAAGTCCATTACAATGGAAATATTTATTTCGATGTTAATGTCAGAGTAGTATTTCAAAACACAAGCATGCAGATATTCAAAATAAGTCACAATTCCAATTTTAGCCACCTGAGAGAAAGAATTGAAACAAAAATTCAACAGCGTATATCTGACATTTATTATCGCTATCCATGCTTTAACGAAGGTGATAATAGTGTCACATATACCACTACAAAAATAGAAGACAACAACGACGTCAACCTGATGTTCCGACGTCACACAACGTATAACGTAACAAATATGATCGAATTATACGTATGTATCGTCGAACAAAATGAAGCGCTATAAGCTATGTATCCGACGCAAGAATCACAAGCGCACCAATATCAAATGAGTCAGGAGACTACGTTGACGTTGTCACCGGAACCAACAAACACGTACAACGAACCATTTTTTCCAGATGAGGAAATTGGTGAAGATAGTGACATAGAAGAGGTGCATGAAGTTAATACCCAAAATCTTTTTAGCGGGGATAGCGACGACTCCGACAATGATATTGGCGTTGGGCAACAAAATCAAGTGCTGGAATTTTACAATCTACCACTCCACATGAGAAATCCAACATACATGGATGATGAAGATGTCTCAATATTCGAAGCACTAAGGCCGCTTCGGCTTGAAGGTGGGTTACTTGGTTTGGAATTTGAAAACAAAGAGCATTGTGTGTTTGGCATACGACAATTTCACATCAGAAATTGTCTTGACTATAAAGTTTATAAGTCAGATATGAAACGACTTATAATCATTTGTGAACACAAAGAATGCAACTTCACATGTAGGGCCTCCGTGGAAAAGGGCAGTACTACATGGAGGATAACCAAGGTTAGCGAACCACATACCTGTACATCTAACGCCATGTCCCAAGATCATTCCAAATTAGATTCAAACCTAATTTGTGATAGTATTAAACCTCTGATTAATGAAGATGCTTGTCTAAAGGTGAAACACATCATAACAAATACGGCTACACCATTTTTTACAAGAAGGCATAGATTGCTAAGAACAAGGATATTGCTTCTATTTATGGCAACTGGGAAACATCATACAACGACCTCCCACAATGGTTGTTGGTCATGAAAACATTTGTACCCGGTACTGTCATAGAATTAGAAACCATTCCTGTGTGGTCGAACGAGGCGACACAAATTGGTAGATCTAGGATTTTTCACCGTTATTGAAAGGCAGGGTGCGAGCCAAATATCACAACGGTTATGATAATAAACCGTTGTGATACATACACTTAGGTACTGGGTTCGAAACCCATCAGCAGCGAAATTATATAAAACATAAATTACTTATGATATCGGTTACAATAGATAATTGTTGTTGTAAGTAGCCTAAGTTTATAATATTAAATGCAGATTGCTTGTTTTCCAAACACCTCACTAAATAAATATACATGAATTCAATTTGATGAAGATATCTATAATCTGCAAATTAAACTGTTCTTGAAAACCAACTTAAACAAACCAATGTTGTTTTCTGATTGCATTCGTCTCATCGTGCATTTCACGCTCTTTTACATATATTGTGGTTTATTGATCTGACTCCTTCGTTATATCGTTATCTTCGATTATTGTTAAATTTCCATAAGATCAACAAGACATTGGATAATCTGCCTCATCTTCGATTTAACTATAATGGAAGATGGCGATGCATCTAAGGAGCTAGATCATTATACCATAATCTATATATAAAAGAACGTTAGATGAATGACGAGAGGCATGCCATCAGAAAACAACATTGGTTTATTTAAGTTGGTTTTCAAATACAACTTAATTTGCCGATTATAAGTATCTATGTCAAATAAATGAATGTATTTTAAGTGAGGGTTAGTGAAACAAACAATCTACATAGAATATAATAAATGCAAACAACATTCTATACCAGATCCAGATATTATAAACTCATATAATATGCTTGCTACCACCAACAAACTTTAAGTGAGGGTTAGTGAAACAAACAATCTAAATAGAATATAATAAACTCAAACAACATTCTATACCAGATCCAGATATTATAAACTCATATAATATGCTTGCTTCCACCAGCATCATCACCATGTATCATCCCCTTAACATGTAAGGAAACACAGCAAACTTCAAAAATGAGCATCCTCAGTTGAAAACAAACCCTAAAACCATAATCCAGTGAAGAGTAAAGAGAGGAACGGGAATAACGCACCTTTAAATGAAACTAATCGTGGAATAGGAATCAATTATGATGTTCAACTAGTTTGGGAATCAATGAAGAAGAAATATAAGGAGGAAGAAGCTTACACAAAAGCTTCATACTTCTTATATTTGTTTTCATTATTTCTAAAATTAGATAAAGTTTGCTTACAGTGTTGATTCTTCATTTACTAACATCTTGTTCGTGAAGCTATGAAGAAAAAGTACAAGGTGGATGAAGTTTCTATAATAGCTTCATGCTTCTTGTACTTTTTTCCATAGCTACACAAACATTATGAAGTTTCCAAAGCATAGTCTTTGTTAAGGTAGTGAAAACGAATCTGAAAAAATTAGAACAATCAACAAAAATAACAATCCACAAACGAGATAATGGGAAATATCTAACAATAGATGGAAAAAGAAGAATACCTTAATGTATGTGTTTACCGTGAATTTTGGTAAACAACCTCTGGTCTATCAATCTAAACGCAAATTGATTTAACTTGCGGGATCGACCACACAAATCCTAGGACATGTGCTAAGTTTGAGAGACAAGTGTAAATTAAAGAAAATGTAAACTGAACTCCACGTTCGACAATGCTGAAAATAAAGTCTAACAGAACTCCACGTTCGACTATGGGCAATAAAGTAAAGCGAAGACTAGAAATTTAAAGTGATGCAAATAAAGGGTGCAGAAATTAAAGGCGTCGAATGAGTAAAAGCTTTGAAAGTAAAATGCAACGAACTCCACGTTCTTGGAAAGTAAAGGCTGGAATAATAAAAGTGATGTCGAAGGTAAAGTGCAGGAAAGTAAAAGACTTTGAAAATAAATGCAATGGATTTAAAGGAGAACTCCACGTTCTTGAAAATGAAAGACTTTGAAACATAAAGGCTTGAACATTAAATGCTTGAACGTAAAAACGCAGTCGAAAGTAAAATGCAGAAAGTTTAAATTTGGCATGGAAGATAAAGTTCAAAAAACTGTAAAGGCATGGAAAGTAAATGGCTGAATCTTAAACATGCTGAAGATAAATTAGATTAATGAAGACAATGGTGTTACATTACGTACATTCTCACGAACTCGTTTCTCTACACGCGGGTACTTTGAGTTTCTTAGAGTAACTTGTACAAAAATATGAACACCCCATTTACATAGAACCAACTCCTATTTATAGTGCTAGGAAATAACTACTCAGTGGTGGTTACTGCTTCGAACGTGTGGATTTTGGCGCCTTCCCCTTGATCTCAACTGTTCCCACATTCGCAACTGCTCTTATTTAAATTTCAAATACTGGAAATTCCCTCCAATCTTAATATAACCACTGCAGCGCTACATTCTCATGGTCGAAGAACCCTTTCAACACAGCCATTTTTTAAGGTTTCTCCACATTTATTCGACTCAGGCCTCTCAACAAGTTAGGTCGAAGCCTTCTTTACATTAAAAATAATTTTTTAACATTAAAATAGCTTTGATTTTGTCTGGCGTGGAAATTGAGGGTTAACAAATTGCCCCCAAGGAATGTCCTTTCGCCAGACTTGGTAGGAAGGCCATTTCTTGGCATAATGCTTATTTCGACGCCTATTTGCATGGCCTTAACTGAACACCCCACTAATTCCTAATAGCAAACTATTCAGTTTCTTTAACCCATGCCTCTGACGTCACGCCATCATGACAAATCCTTAAAACGTCTTTTCAGCCGTATTCATCATCACGCCTTTCTTGAAAACAGACGTTAACAGTCTGCACATAACTACTACTTTTCATCACGCCTTCAGGAGGAAGCCACGTTCCCCACTAACCCCTCAGCTTCAACGGTGGATCCAAGTCCCTGGAGGTTTTCAAATATCTATATATACCCATTTCTGCCACTTTGTGATCTTTCCACACTTTTAGTACTCTCAAGCAACTCTTTTTCTCTTCAGTTTTTCCGCAAACCCAGTAAAGACACTACCTTTTCATCTTCTTCCACAATGGCATCCTCCCAAATTAATCCTCAAGCAAAGAAGACCCAAAGGGGCAAAGCCACTCCATTCAAGCAAACCATCTCACCGTTCGCTAACATCCCAGGCCCTCAACTGGTAGATTATCATCATTGTATGTCGGAACCTACCTCTACAGAATTAAGAGCCATCTACCAATCTCAGGTAATGATTCCCCTAGTTATGTCTGTTAAAACTTATGCGTTATCTGGTCCTTTGGCCGAGGTGGACATTTTTAACGAGAAGCTGAGTGAGTTTTTCCCATCATACCGGAAATCCAGACCATTAGGGCAAAAGAGTTTCTCTAAAATTAATTATGCTGCTGGAGCTTCCCCTGAAGAGATCCCTTTACCCAAGATCAATGTTGGCTATCTCACTAATGGCACTAGACTGGTGAGAGCCGTCAGCCCTTTAAAGGAATTCGACCAATGGCTGGCAAAGATGGAGAAAGTTAAAGCTGACCATTGGAAGGAGATAGGGATCTATGACCTTCTGATGCCGTCGAAGACCAACATACCCTATTGTGTGAACCTGTTGGCAGCATCTTTACACTTTTGGGACAACACCCATTATACATTCCACCTGCCATGTGGAATGGTTACTCCAACCCTTTTCGACGTAGCTGCCATCACGGGGCTTCGTCCAGATGGCCTCGTCTACAATCCTGAAGTTGATGCTGATGATACTATCAACATTTCAGGCTCAAACCTGACCTACACCCTCTTTATCAAACACCACTTCAAACAAGAAGATGATGAGGTGTCTGATGAAGAACACATTGCTTTCCTCACAGTCTGGCTGTCGAGGTATGTTTTTTGTACCAAGTCTTTGCAGGTGGCTAAGAAGTACCTGCCCCTGGAGAACCAACTCCACCACAACAGAGGGACCTGCCTGAGTGAACTCATTCTGGCGAACCTTTACGAATCTATCAGTGAAGGAGCTTCTCGGCTGAAGAATGTGGAAGCCCAAGGTCCTATGCATTTGAGCGGTCCTCTTTGGCTACTTCAACTGTGGCTTAATGCTACCTTTGAGGCTAGCCTCCCCAGAAAAGGCGTAGTCGATGAAGCTTCTGCTGAGATCAGGGAGAGGAGTGTCGAAGGGACACGTCTGGCTAAGCTCACTCCTAATGATGATGGTGAAAACCTGCAGAGGGCTTTCACCAGTTATATAATGATGTTTTCCAAACGCTATGAGTTCACTCCTAGCATGGCACCCTTTGTTCGACGAAGCTATGGCCCTGAGTGGTTTCAAAGACCATTTCCAAATCCTCTCCAACCCCTTGATCCAGAGTCTGTTGCCATCTGGGAAGCCTTTTTAATTCCTAGATTTATTATCCACAGGCTGAACCTAGGGAGAGGCTTATCAGCATTGATTGCCTACCAACCCAACTTGGTTTCTCGACAATTTGGGCTGGCCCAGAGCTTCCCTCAGTGCTTATATGAGAAAAAGGGTCAAGTGATTCTTCACACCGCCTACCTCGACGAGGAGAACGTCTCAGAAGAACTCAACAGCAGGAACGAAAAAAGAAGCACCCTCTCCCCTGTGTTTTTCGAACCTTCCGTTTTATGCACTTCATCCTTCCACCAATGGTGGTTGAAGCATTATACTGAGCACTTTCTTGATGCGGATACGTTTTCTTCGTTACTTGACCAAGCTTTTCTCCATGTGCAGGACAAGACGAAAAAAAGTAAGTTCACTCACATCGAAGAAATACAGGCTTTTCAAAAATACTTTGAAACTATCTATCGACCAGATGATCTTAGTCGAACCATTCATGAGGCTGCTGTTACTCTAAAGAGAAAATTTCTAGAAAAGCTGGATCAACTAAAAATTCCTCCCAACGTCCCTCGTGAGAAACGTTATGAGGTAGCTTTTAAACTTTTTCCTCCAAAGTTCCCTCGACTGCCTAATGCTGATTTTGGAGTGGCGCTTGCCCCTCCATTTCCAGATTGGTTTGTCTGTGGGGAGCATTTCAAACTTCTTCGACAGCAGTCTCAGCCAAAAGCCCAACGAGTGGTTTCGACTAAGCATACGTTAGACAGTTTTAAAGGGCACCTTCATATAGGAATTCAGGACGTTCGTGTCGAATCTGAAATATATGAAGGTTTGAGATCCTTACTCCATGGCTTTATGACTAGTCATGTAATCATTAACTTGTAACAATTGTGTGCTATCTTTCAGCTGTGCCTAGGAAAACTGCTTCGACTAGAGCTGCCACCTTGCAAAGTGGCAAAGAACAAGGGAGTACACAGGTATATTTTACCCCTTTTTGTCTTTTTTTTTAATTACTTGTACTCTATGAATTTCTTCCTTATTTTCACTGCCTCTTCAGACTGGTCGAAAGCCTCCCACACATTCCAAGAAAGGTAAGAAGGATACCCCAGCTGTAGTTATAGCTTCAGAGGCCTCAGATGAATCTCCTGAAGAGGTTCTCACAAGGAAAAGGAAAAAACCCACAAAGGCCTCTGGACCTGCTGGCCCACCTCCTTCGAAGGTGGCCAAAATACTCGAGAAGGCATCCATCACACGTGGTGTCGAGAAGAAATCCTCCAAGGTAGCCTTGAGAACCCCTCTTGGTGACCATGGGGGTGATAAATCAAGTCCTGCTGTTGAACAAACTCAGGTATGCGCACCATTATCTTTTCTATTATGCTTGACATCCTTCGCCTATTATTTCATTCTCATTATCTCCACTTGTGTTCTTTAGGCACCCATAATCAACAATCCGGATCCCCGACCAACTCCAGGCAACTTCGCCGCCACCACACTTGACGATTCTGTTCCTCCCCCAACTTCTGAAAGCCTCACCACCACGCTTCTTAACAACCAAGGTGAGCCAACTTATCACCCCTCTTCTGATATTGGCTCTGGTTTTAGTGAGATTAATCAACCCATTCCACATGTTACAGCAGCTACTGCAGTACCAGCTCCAACCCCAACTCAGGACGCACAAGATGAGGGAGCTAACTCTAATAAGGATGACGCTTCAAGCCCACCACCTATCAATCTGGATGCCTCCATGGATAAAGGCCAGATGGTCGAAGAAGAACGACGTGAACCTGATATCCAAACACACAACGCCACTCCTGATCAAACCACCCTGGCTGATGACCAGGAAAACGTGCAACCAGCTGCGGATGAATCTGATAAGGACATGAGAGAGGGAGAATATGAAGAGGAAGAAGAATCAGCAGAGGAGGAAGAAGAACAAGCTGAGCCTCGCCCCCACCATACTTCTTCGCTTATGGTCACTCCACTATCTGGGGACGCGCTGATAGCACTCAAGTGGTCGAACCCATGTGAGTTTGCCAAATTGATTCTTGACCAAAGGCATGGTTCTTCCTCTGTTTCTTCGACCTCAGCACCAGATGACTTCGCCCAATCAATTCTCCAAGCCATCAAGCAAAAAATTCTTCAAAGGGGATATTTACAAAATCCTGGCCTCCGATCCAACTGCAACTGCTTACTTGAAGGACACCCTTGCAAAGATTGAGCTCACTACTCTCAATCCAGATGTCTCTGATTATTTGATAGATCTAACTGCTGTGGTAAACCAAATAGCTGCAGAAATAAAACTGCTCCCCTCGATCAAGGACACCATAGAGAGAACATCTGGCTGTGATAGTGCAGCCTGGTGTGGTGCACAAGAGACGTACGAAGAGATCCAACGTATGGAGGCTGATCAAAGGAAAAAGCAAGATGAGATAGCCTCCAACAAGAAGGACATTGAAGTCTGGAAGCAACAAATCACGGAGCTACAAGCTAAAATTGAAAATGCTGAAAACAGCAACCGTGACTTACGCCAACTCGACGACACTGAGATAGTTGAAGAAATGAAGAACGCTATTGATCAAATTGAGGCGGCCCAAAGATATGAGAAAGATCTCGCAGAAGCAAAACTTGACGAATCTTTGTGCAACGCTCGCCTCAAACATCACATAGGGTCTTTTTCTCAGTTGGCGTCGAGGCTTCCCTTCTGATACCTTCGACACCTTTATTTCATTTGTTTAATCATCACTTGTTTCCTGGCCTTTTCAGGACTTTTATGTAATGACAATTTTATGCCTGTTGGCATTGATTTAATCAATCATTATTATTTTGCCTTTAACTGCTTTTGACCTATATTGCATGATAATGTTCTTTTATTGTTATATTTTATTAGTCAAATTCGCAATTAAGGCATTCTATCCTTTTCTTGTAAAGTCATCCCTCCAGCTTTAACTTCCAAGGCATAAGCCTCTAGCTTTAAAGTAACATTTAAAGCATAGCCCTCAGGCCTACTTCCAAGAATAACTCACCTGTTTCCACCGTTTGGCTGGCCAATCCACTCAGCCATTAGCCTCTATAAATTTCTTCCATCTAACCATGTTTTGCGTAGAAGCAACCATGAATAATTCAGAGAAATCCTCAACTAAGAAGATGGCTGGAAAGGTCCAGGCAATTGAGGAAACAAAGAAGGTAGAGGCGCCCCAACAACCTAATGCCTCCGTCGGAGCAACCTCTTCAGCCAAGAAGAGAGAAACCAAAATGAAGATCTCCAAGAAAGGGCGCTCCAGCACCCAAGATTCTGATGATGAGCCAGATGCAGATTATATGGACTTCCTCAAATCCATAGATTGGAGAGATTATGAATAACCTTTCCTTGAGAAAAAAACAAAAAAATGTTGTACTAGTTTCTCTTCGCTTTGTATGCCATATTAGCCTGACTTGGCCTATTTTGGCTTTCTTTTATTAAATAAAGCTTATGTTTTAATATGAATCTCCTGCAGCATAGGCTTATATTTTTTCAAATACTTGCCATTTACTTTCAAGATTCTTTTATCTTTGTCTAACTCTTCCACTTCATAAGCTCCATTAGAGAACACTTGTATGACTTGGAATGGTCCTTCCCACTTAGGGGACCACTTGCCCAATGTTCTATCCTTTCGATCCATGGGCAAAATCACCTTCAAAACCAATTCCCCACATGCAAAAGATTTAGATTTAACCTTTTTGTTGTAAGATTCTTCGACCCTCTTCTTTTGTCTTCTCAGCAACTCCAAGGGTCTAAGCCTTTCTTCATCCAAATCCACTAATTCATTCATCATCATTTCCCAATAATTCTCAGAGGGAATTTCATGATGTCTTTGAACTCTTACAGACTGTAGATAAATCTCAACAGGTAATACTGCATCATGACCAAAAGTGAGTCGAAATGGGGTAGTGTTGGTAGCCTCTTTGGGGGATGTTCGACACGACCAAAGAACTTGGTCTAACGTCTTGTGCCAATTTCTAGGCCTTTTTCCCACACGTTTCTTGATTAGTCCAATCACTACCTTATTGGCAGCTTCGACTTGCCCATTGACCTGAGCATAATAAGGTGTAGAAGTTAATAACTTAAAACCTATTTCTTTGGAAAATTCCTGCATCTTTCGACCAGTGAACACTGATCCCTGATCTGTAGTAATTGTTTCAGGAATACCAAATCTATAAATAATGTGATTTTGAATGAACTCAATAACATCTTCCTGGCCTATATTCACCAGTGGTATTGCCTCAATCCTCTTGGTGAAATAATCAATTCCCACCAAAATATATCTCTGGTTCTTTGAAGATGCTGGTCGAATCTCTCCCACTATATCCAAAGCCCATCCTCTGAAAGGCCATGGTTTCACTATAGAATGTAATTCACTTGCAGGGATGTGCTGTATGCCAGCATGAATTTGACATTCTTGGCACCCTTTAGCAAATTCTATGCAATCCTTCAGCATAGTGGGCCAATACATGCCTTGTCGAAACAACAACCATTTCATCTTTTGGCCAACTTGGTGCGCTCCACATGCCCCACTATGTACTGTCGAAAGTGCCCAATACGCCTCTGCTTCACTAAGGCATTTCAATAAGACTCCCTCAGGAGTCTTTTTAAATAATTCATTGCCCACCAGTACATAGCTCAAAGCTTGATACCTGATTTTCAGTTCTGTCGAAGCCGCCGGGTTTCGCAAATACTCAACTATGGGCTTCCTCCAATCTTCATCTGTTAAATTATTTATGGCAAAAATTTCAAAATTTTCGCCATCTATGCACCCAAGCTTAGTTGTTTCTAAGTCTGATGGACATAATCCAACAGCCACCACCTTACCTCTTGCCTCAATTACTTCTTGAAGGTTTTCTTTCGACACCTTGTATCCAGAAGCAAGTTGGGCCAAGTCGTTAGCTACTTGATTCTCTATTCTAGGTATGTGTTGGATGGCCACTACCTCAAATTTCTTTAATAATCTATTGGCTATCACAAAGTACATAATGAGATTTTCTTTAACACATTTATACTCCTTTGTGATTTGTTTTATAACCAATTCTGAATCTCCCATTATTTCGACTCTAGTTGCCCCCAATTCTAACAAAATTTCAAGGCCAGCAATTAATGCTTCATATTCAGCCTCATTGTTAGAACAAGGACCTTCGACCTTGTACTTGAATTTTGTTGGAATTTTTTCAGGAGAAATAATGTATATTCCTACTCCTGTTCCATTTTTATGACTTGATCCGTCAAAGTATAATTTCCAAGATCTTAATTCGACGTAATTCAAATCATTTTCATTTATGGAGTGATCAACTATAAATTCTGCAACTATTTGCCCTTTCACAGCTTTTAAAGGTTGATATGTTAAGGAAAATTCTGTTAATGCTAATGCCCATTTCCCAATTCGACTATGCAAAATGGGTTTAGATAACATATGTTTTACAACATCAAAGCGAGACGAAACATACACATCAACAGGTTTTATATATTGCTTCAGTTTAGTACAAGAGAAATACAAGCATAAACATAACTTTTCAATCATGTTATACCTAGTTTCTGCATCATTTAAAACTCGACTAAGGTAATAAATGGCTCTTTCGACTCCATTTTCATCCTCCTGAGCTAACATGCTCCCTAGAGTTTTATCTGATGCAGCTATGTACAATCTCATACTTTTGTTTCTACAAGGTGGTGAAAGAATTGGAGGGTGGCTTAGGTACTCCTTGATCTTGTCGAAGGCTTCCTGCTGTAATTGCCCCCACTCGAAACCATCTTTGTTAAAACGAAGCAATGGCGAAAAAGCTTGTGTTTTGCCACTCAGGTTGGATATAAACCTTCTTAAGAAGTTGATTTTGCCCAACAACGACTGCAACTCCTTTTTGGTTGATGGCGCTTTCGCCTCCATTATGGCTTTGGTTTTATTCTGATTTATTTCAATCCCTTTCTTGTGGACCACAAAGCCTAAGAAATCCCCTGCCTGCACACAAAAAGCACATTTAAGAGGATTCATTTTAAGACCATATTTTCTCATCCTTTCAAAGGACTGTCGAAGATGGTCTATGTGACTATTCCCAGAAATAGATTTTATAACAATATCATCAATATAAATTTGCATGAATGTGTCTATAAAATCGTGGAAAATTGAATTCATTGCCCTTTGATAAGTAGCACTAGCGTTCTTGAGACCAAAAGGCATCACTACCCACTCATAGGTGCCTAAGGCTCCAGGGCATCTAAAAGCAGTTTTATGAACATCTTCCTCAGCAATGAATATTTGGTTATAGCCAGAATATCCATCCAGCATACTAAGATATTCATGCCCTGCTGCAGTATCTATTAACATTTCTGCTACTGGCATTGAATATTCATCTTTGGGAGTTGCAGAGTTTAAATCTCTAAAATCGATGCAAACTCTCAAAGACCCATTCTTTTTAATAACAGGTACTATATTAGCCAACCATTCGACATACCTTGCAGTGCGAATGAATTTGCAACGAAGCAGTCTTTCGACTTCCTCTTTGATCTTTGACAATATCTCTGGTGCAAACCATCTTGGATTTTGCTTGACTGGTTTTTTCCCAGGCGTCATAGGCAACCTATGTTCGACTTACTCCCTGCTCAGACCAGGCATCTCATCATAATCCCAAGCGAAGCAGTCTTTGAATTCTTTCAACAGCTGAACTACTTCGACTTTCAACTGGGGATCAAGATTGGCACTGATGTAGGTAGGCCTTTTGGTTGCCCCCTCACTGAGGTCCACTTCTTCCAAAGGATCTTGTGCTAGCATTTTTATATTATTCGCCAATGGATCCTTCTCAAATCCCAAAGGCTCATCTTCATAGATGGCATCAAGACTCTGGCTTTGCCCTCCAGTTTCAACCCTATCTGGAGGTTTTGGGTCGAAGTCCTTACCAGGACCGTCTTGATATACTTCAGAAATGGTTTTACCAGCCATATAATCATCGGCGGCTTCCAAAGCCGCTTGTAGTTTTGTTTCGGCCACATAGGCCGAAATTCTTTTCAAAGCGTCGAACTCAGTCATGATCACTGAATTCATCTCCCCACCCTGTGGGCTCTATTGGAGGTGTGCCTAGGCATGGCAATCTTCCTCCTGGTACCTCCCTGTCCCATCTGAAACCTTCAACAGGGTGTAAGAGCAACGAATAAAATGTTTCCTCGTCAGGTGTAAACTCAAAATCAGCTGGAGGACATGGAGCAATGTTCGCCAGATGTTTCTCGAATTGCCTACTGTCCACATGATTAACAGGCACCTTGAAGTACCCTTGATCAACTTCAATGTTTTCCACTATCCCATCTGGTCTCCAGATTGTGATTCTCTGGTGCATAGATGAGGGTACTACTCCTATCCCATGAATCCACTCCCTACCTAAGAGTAGGTTATAGTTAGCCTTTGTTTCGACGACCATGAACACTGTTGGTCTGGTAATTGTTCCCACAGTGAGATCCACCTGAATCACTCCCAGAGTGGAACCAACTTTGCCTTCATAGTTCGATAGAACCATGTTGTGGGGTTTAGTATCAGTCTCAAATTTTCCAATCTTTCTCAACAAAAATCTTGGCATCAAATTAACCGTCGCACCACAGTCAACCAAAATTTTGTTGACAGGAACGTTCTCCACTTTTCCAGTAATGTAAAGAGGCTTCAAATGACCCTTCATTGCCTCTGTGGGACGCTCGAAGAAAGCATTCTGTTCTTCGATGCACCCATTGTTCATGATGTAATAGCACACAGGCTTGTGTGCCATCATTTCCAATTCAGCAGTTTGGTCTAAGTCTTCGACCTCTGAGACTTGACCAAATTCTCTTGGCATCACTGACACCACATTTACCAAAATGTCTAGGGAAGCTGCTGACTCATTGTCGAAGTTATCAGTCATATCATCATCCTCTTCAACCTTCTTTTCTGGCTGAATAGTAAACAACTTTCGTCATATGGGCATCTTCTCCATTGCCCCAACCACATTGGTGCTTGACTCCCCTTGCACCTGAGCCTCCCTGACAGCTTTTCGCCTGCGCTGCTCACTTCGCCATTGCGATCTAGACATTGGGTTTTTACCCTTGTAGTTCTGAGAAATGTATGCTGATTTGTTTGTGGTGTGATTCTCTTTTCTGTACTCAAATGACGCACCTCTTTCCACATCAAACTTCTCCCATTTTTTCTTTTGTCCTCTCCCTTCGACAGGTTTGATCCAACTACTTGTTGGCGCGTTCGCAGTTGGTTTGAACGTACCTGGCCTAATTCCCGGTGCTTGGTTTTTTAACCCTGTCGAAAGTCGCCTATGGTCAAAACCTCTGTGCCCCTTGTTCACCTTCTGCCCCCAGCTTTCGCCAGCCTTCTTGATACCTTCCAGCTTGTGGACAGCCTTCTCATCAAAAATGGCGCTGCACCTGGGGCACAACATTACTCCAGAGTCTTTTTTCTGGCAACGATGCAAGAAGTCCACGATTGTCTCTTCTGGCTCAGGATAAGCCATTTTGTTGAGTTTCTCTTGCTCATCTACCTTACTCAATTGTTTATCTTTTCGATCCGTAATTTCGACCATGTTGACATCCATTCTGTCCTTCAGGCGCATCTTGGAGAAGCTGGCTTCCCGACTTTCAGTGGTCTTTGCCAAGCAGCCACTACCTACTGCTGCTTTTGCAGCTCTTTGGGAAGCTTTTTCCCAAGCAGCTTTCTCAGCCTCCACCATCTCCTCAGCATTGACTCTCTCGACATCAGGAGATGTCTTGAAAATTTTTTAGCAGCCATGCATATCCAATTTTCCACCAGACAGCCATCCATGTCCAGCATCTCTCCGACCAAGAGCATTTCATCTTCCAATTCCTTAACAACTTGAACTTTAGGGGCATTTCTACCCATAGCCTCATTGGTGTTGACACTATCTGAGCTAGAATCAGACTCTTCAGCCAATTCGACCATGTTAATGCCTTCATTGGCATTTATCTTCCACCTATCCAAAACCTTAGCAGCCTTATCCATTTCAACAAACTTATCAGCAGTTTCTCTGGTTACCAACATCAGACTGGTATCATCAACGTTTAGGCCACTTGTAGCCTTACTAGAACCTTCAATTATCACAGAACTGATGGCGAGGTCTTCAGTAACTTCTACCATGTTGACTGACTCGTCGAATCCCCCTGTGGCTTCCACCATCTGAACCTCATGAGGCTCTGTATAGTTGGCCTCTGCAACTTGCAATGGGTCAGAGTCAATCTTCATCTGGGCTTTGCCTTTTTCCCCAAACTTTAGCCTTCCTTCCTGGATAGCGTTTTGCACCAAATCCCTGAAAAGAAAACATTGAGAAGTTTTATGACCCAAAAAATTATGGTACTTACAAAAACCTCTTTTCTTTCTTTGTTCTAAAGGTGGCGTTTTAGCACCAGCAGACACTATCATTTGCCCATCTTTAACTAACAAATCAAAAATTTTGTCACATTTAGTGACATCGAAGGTATATGTTTTCTTAGGGAATTTGTCGTTAGATTCGACAGGATTTTTCCCTTCTGAATGGGCTAGTAATTTGCAAGCATAAGGTGGACCTTGCTTTAACTCAGCAACATCAACCTCATTTTCGTCAAAACAAGATGGTTCACCATACAGATTCTCCACATCTTCCTTGCATTCGACAAATGCTACTTTTTTACCCCTACTGAATTTTGCCTTTTCTTCTTTTAGCCTTTCTAGCTGTCGAACCCTATCAGCCAGCTGGGCCATATCTCTAAGATATTGGGTATCTAATTTCTTCCTAATGGAATAATCAAGACCCCCAGCAGCCATTTCGACCAACTCATGTTCTGGCACTTGTGTAAAGCACCTGGCTTTAAGAAGTCGAAACCTATTCAGGTAATCATCAATTGGCTCAGTGACTTTGCGCTTGATGCTAGCCAATTCTTTCAAACTAATCTTAGTTTGCCCCATGTAGAACTGTTCATGAAACAAACGTTCTAATTGGGTCCAATTATATATGGAATTTGGAGGCAACGTAGTAAACCATGTGAAGGCATTCTTGGTAAGGGAACTTGGGAAGTATTTGATCCTAAGGCTTTCGTCAGCTGCAATCTCGCCCGCTTCGATCAAATATCTAGCCACATGTTCGACAGTAGACTCAGTAGTATCTCCTGAAAACTTGCTGAACTTTGGAACCTTCATCCTAGGGGGTAGTTCTGCTTGGAGAATGTAATCTACTATAGGTGAAGTATAATTTGGCCTGGTGAATCCAAAATTTATACCATTTCTAGTCATTATCCTTTCAACCATTGCTGCAAGATTATTTTCTTCTGCTTGATTCTGGTGTCGAACCTGCCTAAGTAGTTGATCTGCGTTTTGGTTCCTGTTCACCATCACTACTGGTTCTTCCTCCATCTGGTATGGCATCTGGTTTCTTGGTGGTTCGACTCTAAAATGGTCAACCATCTATTGATCCTCCAAGTTAGCATCAGGTATTTGACGTGGATGACGTCTTGGGATATCTTCGACAACCGTCGCTCTTCGATCTACTGCTGGTACTCCCATGAAATCAGCCATGCGTGCCACTTGTGCAGCCAGTTGTTGGTTAGTTTGGGTTGTATTTTGGATCAAAGGTTGAAAAACTTCTCCCATTGTCTGAGACAACGTATGTACCATTTGCATGTTACTTTCATCCATCTGCTGTCTCAAACAATTTATGGATGTATTTGTAAGGCTAGGAGTTTGAGCAGAGTAACCAACACCTATGTTCTGGTTGTTTCGTCCTCCTGATCCTGACCCTTGTAGTGGCGAAGACACAACAGTTTCTGAAAACACAGGTGGAGCATTCTGCAAGTTTTGCATCATTGATGTAGGCATACCATAGGGTTGACTCCTTGACCCTGGATGTGGAAAACCTGGTGGAGGAACGTGCCTGTACATTGTATTTCCTCTTGAGGGTGTTGGTGAATTAGAACTTTGTGGTCCTATGTATTCCAACACAGGTTGAGTATATGATTTTGTATATGTTGATCCTGGCTCGGACACTACTAATGGAAGTGACGCTTGTCCTCCTGTCGAAGACACTGGTGATGGTGTGCTTTGAGTCCCAATACTGCTACTGGACTGAGTGTTTGAAATACTCCCTTGAGGATCAACTTGTTGATTGCCATTGGTTGCCATTTTCTTAGTGTATCTTCTCTTTGGTATTCCTTCGTTTGCTGTGGCTAACTTCCCACTTCTCAATAACATACAACGAAAGTGCTTCTTCACCAAGAGAGATGAGGTTGACAAAAGGTTTAGCTTAGCACTGGGTCCCACCGGGTGTGCCAATTTGTTTACCGTGAATTTTGGTAAATAACCTCTGGTCTATCAATCTAAACGCAAATTGATTTAACTTGCAGGATCGACCACACAAATCCTAGGACATGTGCTAAGTTTGAGAGACAAGTGTAAATTAAAGAAAATGTAAACTGAACTCCACGTTCGACAATGCTGAAATAAAGTCTAACTGAACTCCACGTTCGACTATGGGCAATAAAGTAAAGCGAAGACTCGAAATTTAAAGTGATGCAAATAAAGGGTGCAGAAATTAAAGGCGTCGAATGAGTAAAAGCTTTGAAAGTAAAATGCAACGAACTCCACGTTCTTGGAAAGTAAAGGCTAGAATAATAAAAGTGTTGTCGAAGGTAAAGTGCAGGAAAGTAAAAGACTTTGAAAATAAATGCAATGGATTTAAAGGAGAACTCCACGTTCTTGAAAATGAAAGACTTTGAAACATAAAGGCTTGAACATTAAATGCTTGAACGTAAAAACGCAGCCAAAAGTAAAACGCAGAAAGTTTAAATTTGGTATGGAAGATAAAGTTCAAAAAACTGTAAAGGCATGGAAAGTAAATGGATGAATCTTAAACATGCTGAAGATAAATTAGATTAATGAAGACAATGGTGTTACATTACGTACATTCTCACGAACTCGTTTCTCTACACGCGGGTACTTTGAGTTTCTTAGAGTAACTTGTACAAAAATATGAACACCCCATTTACATAGAACCAACTCCTATTTATAGTGCTAGGAAATAACTACTCAGTGGTGGTTACTGCTTCGAACGTGTGGATTTTGGCGCCTTTCCCTTGATCTCAACTGTTCCCACGTTCGCAACTGCTCTTATTTAAATTTCAAATACTGGAAATTCCCTCCAATCTTAATATAATCACTGCAGCGCTACATTCTCATGGTCGAAGAACCCTTTCAACACTTGGCCATTTTTTAAGGTTTCTCCGCATTTATTCGACTCAGGCCTCTCAACAAGTTAGGTCGAAGCCTTCTTTACATTAAAAATAATTTTTTAACATTAAAATAGCTTTGATTTTGTCTGGCGTCGAAATTGAGGGTTAACAGTATGAAGCACAAGATTCACGGCTAATGGTGAAAACGAAGAGAAAAAATGGGTTCTAGGGTTTCACTTTGAAGGCAACAGCGTTATTGTCAATAAGTGAAAGTTATTTCGCTTATATATGGGTAAACTATTTCACAACGGTTAACAATAACAACCTTATAGATAGGTATTTATTTATTCTAAATATATCACTACGGTTAACCAGAAGAACCGTAGTGATAACCCTTTTATCTGTGAATTTTAAAATAAATAAAAACCGTATAGATAGGTATTTATTTATTATAAATATATCACTACGGTTAACCAGAAGAACCGTAGTGATAACCCTTTTATTTGTGAATTTTAAAATAAATAAAAAGAAAAGGTGCGCCTTAACTTGTCACTTAATGCATCTGCAGTTTAAACATCAACAATGTAATTCACAATGCATCTGCAGTTGAAACATCAACAATGTAATTCAAACCCTAATTCAACTATTACATTTCATAACAAAGTAAACATTAAACATAAAGGAGACAAGAAAACATAACATCTTTATATTTCCAGAAAATATCTCTAATTTCAGTTTGTTCTTCAAATTCTTGTTCTTTTTCTTTAAATCCTCATACGTAACCTTCAGATAGCCCACAGCTTCCAACTCTGATTTCATAATGCTCCCGTCGTCATTTCCATCTCTTTCTCCCACGTCTTCATCTCATATGAACAAATTACATGTTTCATCGCTCCTCCAAAATGGACATCTCCAAAAAAGCCTTCCTTTATTTTGTCCTTTCTTGCATTGATACGAAACCATACGACCATCACAACCACAAAAATTTCCAGATCGAGATTTTACCCTGGAATAAGACTTAGAAACACCTTTGGATGATTTTGTCTTCAAATGTGACATTGCAACACCTTAAAGTAGAACACTTTCTATTTGTTGTTGTCTTCTTCCCGACAATGGTGACGGTGTTGGTGTTAGGGTTGTTTCGTCTTGTTTCTTTTCTCAATGGATAAATTGATATGTACTTGGTGTTTAAAATACATAAAAAAAAGCTTCTGTTTGTAACAACAGTTTTAATAAAAAACCGTCGTGATATCCTTATTATTTTTTAGTTAAATATTAATAAAACTTAAAAAGGGAGCATTTACGTCAAAGGAATAAACTATTTGAGGGCGATAAGGTTCGAACCCATGTTAGCTAGATTGTATCACCACGGTTTTCATAACAACTGTTATTATACCCTTGAGATTTCTAATTAAATTAATGCGTGTGTATCCAGTATGCACTATAAGAACGGTGTATAGGATGCCGTTGTAAACCTGGCGTTGTTGTTTGGGCGTTTTGTAGTAGTGTGTCCAAGTGGATGGCACGTGGTTATATGGAAAGTACAAGGGAACTTTGCTATTGGTCGTTGCTCAAGACGGTAACATGAATATATTTCCAATTGCTTTTGCATTGGTAGAGGGTGAAACAGGTGAAGCATGGAGTTTTTTCTTAAGGAATCTTAGAAGGCACGTTACACCGCAACCCAACCTGTGTTTGATCTCCGATAGACACAAGTCGATAATAAGCGCCTACAATAACCCGGATAATGGTTGGCAGTATCCTCCCTCCGCAAACCTATTTTGCATCAGGCACATAAGTCAAAACTTTATGAGGGAAATAAGGGACAACAAACTTCGCGAAAAAGTTACTAACATGTATCTTCTAAAACTTATCTTTCTATATACCTCTAGTAATAACTCGCATAAACTAATATATTTTTCTTTTTCATGCATAGGATACACATTAAATGAGTCTACATGTGAATACTACAGAGGAGAGGTACGTAAAGCTAACATACAAGCATTTAATTGGCTGAAAAATATTCCACGAGACAAATGGACCAGGGCGTTTGATGGAGGGAAAGGATGAGGCCATATGACCACCAACCTCGCTGAATCAACAAACTCAGTTCTAAATCGTTGGGTTCTGAACTAGTGTATACTGATAACTGCATGAAGGTATTGAGAAAGAAGCTTTCAAATCAAATAGCCAGAACGTTATACAATTTGATCGTCAAAGGTTCTGCTTTCTTGTCCAAGAAACGGTGACTTATAACGATGGTAGACTGGCTACCCATTACAACGTCGACCTAAGGAATCAGACGTGCGAGTGCGGAAGATTTCAAACTTTCCACGTCCCTTGCTCACATGCAATTGCTGCTTGTTCTATCATCAGACGGGACTATACTATGCACATAGCTGATGTGTTCAAAGTTGTTAACGTGTTTAAGGTCTATGAGGAGAGCTTTATCGGGGTCCCTACTGATACAACTTGGCCGCAATACGAAGGTGACACTCTATGCCACAACGACAGCATGCAGAGGAAAAAGAAAGGTCGTCCAAACAGTAGTCGGATAAGAACTAAAATGGACAACATTGAAAAATAAAAAAGGCGGTGTGGCATTTGTCGTGAAATCGGACATATGGGCAAAAAGTGTCCAAATATAGCTGGACCTTCCAGTTAGTTGTGGAACAAGTTTTATTTTATTTTGTTGTACTTTTATTTATGAAACTCTTGTATGTCCTTCTCTAACAACAACAACACCAACTTTTATATTGAGCGTAACAAAATAATGATACAACTCATTCAGGATGACAACATAACTAAAACTTCAAAAAAAACATACAACAAAATTAATAATACAACAAAGCATTATGATTGATCATCTTGACATATTAAACAACAACAGCTAAAACAAGTGGATCTACAACGACGCGGTTGACTTCTTCGCTATGAGCGGAAAACATATAATGGACATGCACATCATTTTTAACCCGGTCCCAGTAATGAAGGTAGGTACCATCTGGGCTGGCATCCGTTAGAGTTATGTAGGGACAATAATATTCAATTTTCCTAACGCATCGAATTGGACCACCCAACTGTCGAAACCCTGCATTGATGACAGAAACCAATTGTCGGAACTTTCATTGTGGATTCAAAGACACCCTCATGTGTTTGTCTGTTTCAAAAAAAATAACACACGCCACAGACATGATTATGAAATAGATGAAACAATTAGGCAGACGGAAAAAATGGAATGATTTTTTGTGTATTCAACACCTCTATTTATAGTAGATAGGGCTGGCAATGAACCGAACCAACTCGAAAATAGTTCGGAACTCGTTTCGACAATAAATTGTTGAACTAGGTTCATGAACCAAATGAGCTGAATATGAGCGAAAAATTTTGTTTGTTAACTAAATGAGCTGAACTTGAACTATACATAGCTCGACTCGTTAGGTTCATAAGGCAACTCGATTATATGCAAGAATGATTATATTATCTTTAAGAGTATGTTTAAATATTTACTCCAAATTTTAACTCTATATTGTCCCGTATGCATTAGTTATGGAAGTAAAACTGATAATTGCATTTAGAATTATCTTGTTGGAGACATTATGGCATTTGCTAAAATGTAATGAAAGTTGCAACTGGGATAATCATTTTATGATAAAAATGTATCAATTTCTAATAATTTTTGTGTATACTATTTCATTAAATTTGCAAATTTCCTAAATATTTGATGAAATTATGGATATTTGAGACAAATTTAAACTTCAATTGATTGTTTTTTGAATTAGACTTTCAAACGTGTCTCTTGAAAGTTATATAATTTTTGAATTAGTAGATTTTTGAAACAAAGTTAAATTTCATACTTATAACTTTTTATTTTATTTCAATATTTTCTTTTAAAAAAAAAATACTAACTTAAAATGTCAAATGTATAAAAGTACAATAGACTTTAAACAATATCTTTTAAGTCCGTGAAACAAGTGAGTTGAACCTAACAAGATGAATCTAACGAGTTGAACCGAATTGTTCGTAAACTTTTAACGAGTCAAGTATGAGCTTAAAAAAAGTTCGTGTTGAACTCGAACTGAGAATTGAGTTGAGTCAATTCTTAACGAGTCGAGTCGAGCTAAGGCGGGTTCGACTCGACTCGGCTCATTTCCAATCCTAATAATAGATCATAGGGAGGGAAAAATATATTACACAACAAAATTGGTGGAAAAACCATAATTATATATTCTAAAATTATTCAATTTAAATTATTACAAATTAATTAAATAAATACAATTAAATAGCTAATTAATTATTAACAAAATATTTGGAATTAAAGAAAAATACCACTTATTAAAATATAAAAAAAAAATGTTTTTTTTAAATATAATAATATTATATCATATTTAACTAATTAAAATATTAAAATAAAATTTAAAAACATTTAAAATCTTTTCATAAAATAAAAACGAAAAAAAAATGTTTTTTTAATATATTAATATTATATCATATTTAACTAATTAAAATATTAAAATAAAATTTAAAAACATTTATAATCTTTTCATAAAATAAAAACAAATAAAAATGAGGTCGCCATCCCATATGGCGGACTAAAACATGGTTGTTTGACACATCGTCATTTGGGATGGTGGTGTCTGAATATAACATATATATTGACCGAAAATGACAAAAAATGTGGCATTTTGGAAATTATTTTTTAGGGGGTGGCATTCAAAGAAAATAATTTCAGATTTGTGGCAGGCAAGGAAAAAACTGGTGAATGATTGATTATTACTATACAAACAAAAAAAAGCCAGGCATGGGATCTCAAAGATGCTGGAAAAGAAAACAATGTTTGCATTAGCAATGGACAGAGTAGTGAACATGGTGTCTATCAATGACTAGTAATCTTTCCATCCAACATTCTTATCGCTGAAATGTAGGAAGACGGTGTTTTTGGACATTGATTTAGGATTCTTGATGTCTACTCACATCTGTGTCTACGAGGATGTCTTATCCTGCAGTCTTAATAAGTTTATTAGTTTTTAACGGACCCAGGATAAATATTTTATTGTAAAATAAATAAATGAATAAAAATTGCACTCAATAATCAATAATAACAAACTTGTCCAATTTTCACGTGGCGTAGTTAGGTTTTAATGTTAATAACACTATTTTGTAGGAGTTGTTTTCTGATGAATAAGTTGCCTAGTCTTTAGTAATTTCTATTTTTTAGGCTACCGAACACTGTTGTATTATACTAAATAGTTGATATTTTCAAGTGGAATAAACTAATATTTAAATCCTTGTAATTCATTCCTCAAGCATTATGTTTTGAGAGCTCTCTCTAATCAAGTTACTGTGAGTAAGGGAAGAAAATAAGTTCTCCCATCCAATCAAAGGTACTTCTTGCAAGGTTTTGAAAAACAGCTGTAGCAATACAGTCATGTATAGGTTTAGGTTTTTGCGATTTAGATCTTGTTAAAAGTGTTTAGACATTGATTATGAATTAATCACAATTTGTTTTTTAAGCCTTCATGATGCATGCTATTCTTTTTCGCTTTTATTCTCTACATGTTAAGAAAGATATTGTATAAATGTTTGAATGAACGTTAACTTACATATATACATGTTATTTTTGATAGAGAAAAAGGCATTGTGATGGAAGAATGTAACAAAAACAGCATAAACGAGCCTTTGATTGCAAAAGAAGAAGAATCTTCAAACGTAAAGAGGCTTAAGTTATTAATCTTTTGCTCGGTGGTTTTTTGCTTACTACTGATATTCCGTCCTTGGCCAAGTCAGTGGGCTGTTCCTACTGCATCCATCAGCGAACCAGTCGCTTTAGGGATACGTGTGGCGATCCTCATAATAACTTACGTTTTACCCTTGCTAATATTTGTATTATACTTTACAGTAAGGGCATATATATACCATTATTATGATATGTGGTGAGTTTAACAGAAACAACTTTATATTCTTATTCATACTAGTGATAACATCCGCAATACAAGTAACGGAAGCCAGGTTTTTTGATTCCAATGCAATGGCTATCATGACTTTGATCTTTTGGTGCATCATACTCGCAGTCGTTGTTATTGTTAGCCGCCAAGAGTTCTATAATCTACGAACATGCCTAAAAAAGGAATCCGCTTAACCTAGGTTTTAGAATTACTTGTTCTTAATTTTAGCTTTGCTTAGTTGTGACGTGATATTACTATTTGTGATATGAAAATTAAGTAGCTGATAAGTATTTTTTTAAAGTATATACATATTCATAAACACTATTATGCATTGTGTTGGAAATCAATGGATTAATAGATTACGGAAAGATTGTTGACTTTAAATTTGAAATAAATAAACTCAAAATGTGCTAGCGTGTATAGAGGTGAATTTGAAAAAGTTGATTAAAGTTCTGCATTGAATGGACGCTACATTTTAGTAATGCTTATATACGGAAGGTTTGTTTCTCGAGATGTGCCCCAAGGGATACACTATCATGAAACCTCACACGCACTCGAAGGTGCCGATGTCTGGCTCGGCCCGAGTGATCCATTATTTTTTTTTGTACTCGAAATGGTGAAAAGTATTTAAGATTATTTAATTTTAAATCATTTCTAGTGTGCATTATATTAATTAATTAATGTGTTGTTCTTTTCATCTCATTCTCCTCACTTCAGATTTTTGTATTTTGAAATCTTTTTTCTCTTTCATAACTTTGCTTCATGTATACTTTTCCTTGAAAAAAATTGTCAATGTTTTGATTGATGACATTCATATTACTCCTTCAAGATCAATTGAATAAACTATAATGACAAGAAATATGTGAATTTAGATGGAACGGTTAACTCGACTGAAGTAAATCATAGTGCATAGACTAAAGTGAATGATTTACAACTTAGGAAAGAAGTCGCCCAATGGAAAAAGAATGGTTATCTCTTAAAAAAATTACATTTTTAATGGACTCACTGATGATTTGTATGATTATTACAATAGCTATGAGATTACAAAACAAGTATGGGAGACACTGAAAAAGAAGTATGATACTGAAAAGGTTGAAGCAAAGAAGTATGTTATTAGTCGCTACATGAAGTATTATATGGTATATGAAAGGTCCCTGGAGGCCCAGTGTCACGCATTTCAAATTGCTATTCTAATCGAAATATTACCTCTTTGTTGGAAATATTTTAATAACTTGTTTCGCCACAAAACTAAAGAATTTTCAATGGAGAGTCTGATTACTCGCATTTGAATTGAAGAAAAATCCCCTAGACAAGATAAAAAAGATGACGTCTTGGTTGTTTCTAACAACAACAAAAAAGTTCAGTGTGGTTTTAAAGTCATCTGGTAAACCATTAAAGAATCAGAATCACGATGTTGTGAGCTGAATTAAGAATAGGAACCTTTATAGGGTCCAAATTGCTCCAATTGCTAGGTAGCATCCACCACCTCAAAGAAATGGCGCTTTTATTTTCACATGCTTTAACGGTGGAAAATCAGCTCATATAACTAAGCGATGTAAGAGCATACTACAAGAGAAAGGCTATTTTGCCAGGCTTAACACCTCACAACAACAATAACAACAAAAAAACCTTCACAAAAACAAAATTTTGCCAGGGGCCAACGTACCTCGCAAAAGAGGCCATCATAATTTATTTTCTAAGGGCTTCCACCTCGCTGATTTGCTAGGGGTTTAACCCCGCACAAACGCAAACGCCCTTTTTCACGTTGTAGACACGCAATCATAGGTGCAGTGTGGTGTAGTATGTCAGTTATTTGTTAGGAGTTAAGCCCTTTACAACACACTGTCACATTTTGGTTTTGTGAGGGTGAGTGGTAACCTTAGATTAATATTTACAATATTGTATACAAAATATTATAATTATATTATTGTAAATATAATAATTTAATTATAATAAATAAAGTATTATTATATTAAATAAATTTTTAATAGTATTAATAATAACTAAATTTAATTTTATTTCTAAAAAAAACTTACTAGCTTCATTAACCATTTAACTATATTCTTTACAAAATTTAATTTGTTTTAAATTGAATAAATACTCCATTCTTTTTAAACTTTTATTATATTGTGTAAATAAATATATACTATTTTAAAAAAATTAAATACTTTTTCTAAATAAATATACACTTATAAATATACTTTTTAAATATATATTATATTATTCACTTATTCCAAATATAAAAATACTTTATTCACACACACACACACACACATATATATATATATATATATATATATATATATATATATATATATATATATATATATATTATTACTCACTTATTCTAAATATACATACACTTATAAATATTTATTCAAATTAAACATATATTTTTTCCTAAATATATATATTTTCTAAAAATTATTTGTTGTAAAAATAATATTTTAATGATTTAATTCATGTCTTTTTAAATATACTAAATGTATAAATATTAACAATATACATTAATATTAACATTATATATATTAATAGTGTATATTTATATTAACAGTATAACACCACAAACTTTTATAAATATTATAATATAAATAAATTTTAGATTTTTGAAATATTATAACATAATTTTTTTATAAATATTATAAAAATATAATTTTTATAAATATTAGCAATGTATTTTTTTTAACAAACATTGAAAGTTTCACATTAAATGGATGAACAAATCAATTTATTATACATCTGTTCTGGACTGGGCCAATGCCAGCCCATCCGTCGGGCAGACCCAACCCAATACTGCTATATGAGGCTCAATACGACCCAATTCTCCCTATTGTCGGGCACGCTCACTGGCCTTACTGTCGAGCAGAGACACCTGATGCGAGGAGAGGCCACGACTCTCCTCCTCATCTCTCCACGTGCTCCCCCCTCCCCCTCCCGCGGGGACACGTCATCATGTAACTTCCCACCTCCGAAAGCGTCGGTCTGCCCACCTTCCAGAGTTCTCGGGACCGTTACCCCAGGGCGAAGACCACGTGTTGGTCTTTCCTACGCCACATAAGCCCTAGCAGTCACCTGCATTGGGCCTTGCAATCCAGCCCAGTGCACATGACCATTGGTCCTGTGCTGGGGGCAGCCTATAAATACCCTCTCACTTGAGAGGGTCAGGTTACATTACATTCTAACTCACTTTCACTTTCTGTACTTGCCTACTCACTTTTCCTGACTTTGGCATCGGAGTACCTTGCAGGTACCCCCCTCCCCCCCGCCGTCTCATCACTGCCGGAGTTGCGGAGCTCACGACGTTGCTGGCCACTAATCTCCTTTCTGATCAGGTATGACCAGTGGCGCTGTCTGTGGGAAATCTTTGATTCCCCGTTTTCCTCTTCGTAAAACCAAAGCAACATCCATCTTTCTGACAACCATAGCCAACTCCCAACCTAAGAACAAGACTTCGGACACCGACTTTGCGCAGTTCGACAACGGAGACGACCGCGAGGACAATGTGGTCGTCCACGTCGAAGAAGGCGACGAAAGGGATGGGCAGACTGCCTCCCCTTCTTCTGACAACGCGACTTACCACGCCGCCCAACGGGACAACGCTCCCGCTGTCTACTAACCGATCCCCGTGCCACCAAGTGCTGATCCCTACACGGTGGCCATGTTCGATTTGATCAATCAGACCAACCAGCTGATAACCCTGCAAAACGTGAGAATTGAAGAGCTCGAAAGGGGGCGACAACGACGCTCTTCCCCGTGGAGACATCGTCGCCCTCCATCTCTCAGTCGTTCTTCTTCCCCGCAAAGGACACCACCGATCGACTCCAGAAGCCTGACGCCCCCACCTGTGGGACGCCGCCCGCGCCTGGAATGACCTCAGCCTGTGGTCGCGCAAAAGCGCCATCGATCACCTCCTCCAAAGAAACAAAGACGCTCCCCTAGCCAGAAGAGGAACAAAGCTGACAGCGAAAAGCCGAAGAGCCGTTCGAGGAGCTCTCCCCGACGACACGGACCTGGTCGTGGCCATGACTCCCCATCACGATCACCAGTTAGGAGTGATGAGGATGACCAGCGGACCCCTCTGTCCAAGAAGATTATGGAGACCCCTATACCTGTAGGGATGGAAAAGCCCCCACCCTTGGGGACATACGACGACACTGCCAACCCCGACGATCATGTCGAGAGCTTTGATGCTATGCTCGACTACAGGAATGTTCGAGGAGCTATTAAGTACAGGTTTTTCCCGACCACCCTCAGAAAAGGTTCCATGACTTGGTACAAAAGTATGACACCAGAACCCATCACGTCCTGGAAGCAAATGAAGAGACAGTTCTTCAGGCATTTTACTGCATCTCGCCGCCATCCGAAGAAGGTGGCCTCTTTGGAAGGCATCCTCCAAGGGAGGAACAAATATCTCAGAGACTACATCGAGAGATTCAACCAGGAAGCCGTCAAGGTACCCACTACCAACGACATGATGAAGTTCCTGATCGAACGGGGACTGCGTCACGAGACCGAGTTCGTAAAATCTGTGGGCATCCATAGGCCCTGCAACTTATAAGACATCATCCACCGAGCCTAATCGTACATCCAGTTCGAAGACTCGGAGGCCGCTCACGTTTCCCGAGACTCATGACACCAAGAGGGCTCCCGCAGCTCTAAGGATGAAGACTCTACTGCCCCCCAGCACGGGGGAGAGAGAAGACGCGAAGGCCGCCCCAGGGACTCTCGCGAGCCATGAGGTCCATCTGGTCGGTTCACGGAGTACACTCCGCTCAATGCTCCCCGCGAGCGAATCCTCTCCGAGTGTGCCAACTCGGAACTTCATAAAGGGGGTGTCCGCTTTCCGAAGCTGACACCCCCCAAATCAAACACGGACAGGTCCAAATACTGCAGGTTCTATCGGAGCCACAGACATGTCACTGAAGATTGCATCCACCTCAAGGATGAAATTAAGATCCTAATCAAGGAGGGGCATCTCAAGCAGTATACCAAGAGGAATGACGCTCATCGCCCAGATGTCCGGGACACACAAAGCGTCGAGGAGACGGCACCTCCCTCCGGGGAAAACAGACTGCAAGTCACCCTGAGCGTCACTCGACCAGAGGACTTTTACGTCCCCGAAGGAATCGAGGACCCCGAGGTAGTTCACAGTATGTGGGCGAGCTTCCCCCTGAAGACCCTGTCACAACCCGCAGCACATGGGAAAGCTTCCCTACGGCGATGGTTATATCCGGCGGAGGCTTCAGCAAGGTCTCCATCGGGTCGATCAAGCGGAAGTTTGACGAGCTGAAATCCGCGACCTCGGTGCAGACTACCACTTTTGAGAAGGTGCAAGGGAAGTCAAACCCCATCACCTTCTACCTCGAGGAGCTGCCGGGCGGAGCGCCCAACTCCACCATCCCCCTCTTGATCCGGGCGCAAATGGAAAATTTTGATGTCCGCAGAATCCTGGTCGACCAAGGGAGTTCTTTTATATCATGTTCACCCACCTCTTCGAGACCCTTCAGCTCGACGAAAAGCATCTGACTCATTATGTGGGCTCGGATCTACAAGGGTTCAACTGCACCACCACCAGACCGTGGAGCTATGTTGAACTGATGGTCACTTTCGGGAGCGAGGACACTGCCCGACAAGTCAAGACCCGCTTCTTATTGGTCGAATTCCCTTCCCTATACCAATGCATCCTGGGGAGAACCACTCTGGCCGAACTCACGGTAGTACCATCTACAGTCCATCTGAAGATGAAGTACTATACGGCCAGAGGCCGGGTCGTCACCATGCACGGGGACATTGAAGTTGCTAGGAGATGCTTCTAAGTAGCAACCAAGGGCCTGAGCTCGATCAACGGCAAGCCCAAGGCTAGAGAGAAGTCAACCCCAGACGCAGTGCAGAAGCCACTCCCGCACGTCAACGCGGTCGACCTCAACAGTTGTTTCCCCGGTGAGCAAAAAGAAGATGGAGCAGCGGACAACGACCTCCCAGCTGAAGGCAACGGGAAACCTCTCCACCCAACGAGCCCCATCCCAGACGGTGACTTCGAGCTCATCACCCTTGGGGACGATCCAGATCGAAGCGTGAAGATCGGCACAGGGCTCCCCGACTTGGAGAAGAAGTAGCTGAAGGCATGCCTCCGAGAGAACGATGATTTTTTCGCATGGAGCGCATTAAAGATGCCTGGCCTCGACCCAGAGGTGGCCTGTCACCAGCTCACTGTAGATCCAGCCGCTAGGGCTATAGTGCAACGTAGGCGTAGGCAGGTTCCCGAGAAAGCGGAGGCTGCTGAAAAAGCTGTAAAAGACCTTTTAGAGGCAAATTTTATTTCGGAGGTCAGGTACACAACCTGGCTGTCTAATGTTGTACTTGTCAAGAAAAATAATGGAAAATGGAGGGTGTGCGTTGACTATACCAACTTTAATCGGGCGTGCCTGAAAGATTCTTATATGTTGCCTAACATCGACTAGCTGGTCGACAATTCTGCAGGTTTCTAAATATTGTCCTTCATGGACGCCTACTCGGGGTACAATCAAATCCCCATGGCGAAGGCCGACAAGCAGCACACCGCCTTCATGACCGAGTTGGGCAATTACTACTACAACGTAATGCCCTTCGGCCTGAAGAACGCCGACGCGACCTACCATCGGATGATGAACAAAGTCTTCTGGAGAGAGATCGACGACATGCTCGAGGTCTACATAGACGACATGATCGTCAAATCCGGAGAAGAAGTCAACCACGCTGCCCATCTCACAAAAGTCTTCGACACAGCGAGAAAGTGCAGGATGAGGTTCAACCCCGACAAATGCACCTTCGGCGTTAGGGCGAGCAAGTTCCTCGGTTTCTACCTCACGGAGAGAGGAATCGAGGCAAACCCCAATAAGTGCAGGGCATTCTCTGAGATCTCGAACCCGAACTCGATACAATCGCTGAACGGGATGCTGACCGCGCTTTCCCGCTTCGTCGCCAAGTCCGCATAGTACGCACTCCCGTTTTTCAAGTTGTTACGCCAGAAAGCCACGTTCGAATGGACTGAGGAATGCGAGCAAGCTCTCCTCCACCTCAAATAAGTCCTTTCACAACCCCCAGTTCTCTCGCAACCAGAGTGCGGGGAGACGTTATTCCTATACCTCACCATCACGGGCGAAGCAGTCAGTTTGGTCCTAATCCGGGAAACCACCGATGGGCGGAAGCCAATTTACTTCACCAGAAAAGCCCTCCAAGGTACGGAACTTAGGTACTAGCAAATCAAAAAGGTCGCCCTGGCTCTCATCACCGTGGCCAGAAGGCTGTGACATTACTTCTTGGCCCACACGATCGTGGTAAGGACCGAGTAACCTATAAGACAACTCCTCGGCCGGCCGGACATGGCAGGGAGGATGCTCAGATGGTCGCTCTAACTCACTGAGTTCGACATCCAATACGAGGGCATGAAGGTCCTGAAAGCTCAAGAACTGGCCGACTTCGTGGCGAAGATGACCCTCCCGGAGCCTTCGACCAACGGATCCCAAAAGTGGATGATCTACGTCGACAGGGTATCCAGCTCGAAAGGCATCGGGGCTGGTATAATCCTCGAGAATGGGGAAGGCATCCTGATCGAAGTCTCCATCACTTTGTCTTTCCCGACGTCGAACAATCAGGTCAAGTACGAGGCTTTCCTCGTCGGGTTACACATAGTTGTGGACTTCGGGGCCAAAGAGGTCAAAATATTCACCGACTCCCAGCTCATGGCATCCCAGGTACGGGGAGAATACCAAGCCAAGAACGACAAACTTATCGAATACTTTGCTTTGGTGAAGGAAATGATGAAAAAGTTCTCCTCAGCGGAAGTGCATCACGTCCCACGCGAACACAATACTCGAGCAGACGTTCTGTCGAAACTCGCGAACACATAGAAGAAAGGCAGAAACAAATCTGTCATTTAAGAGGTTCTCTCTCATCCGAGCATCGAGAATATTGTCCCCACGACTGACGTGAACGCCATTGGAGATAGCCAAATCTGGATGACCCCGGTGTACGAGTACCTCAGCACGAGCAAGCTACCCGATGACCGTAAAGACGCCGGAGTGGTTAGGCGTTGGGCATGCTCCTATATAATCGTCGAAGACAAACTATATATCGACGCGGCTTTTCGATCCCTCTTCGCATGTGCATCAAGGAGTCCAAGGTCCCCGATATACTCCAGGAAATCCACGAGGGGATCAATGCACAACACCTCGGCGGGTGATCGTTAGCCCGTAAAGCATTACGAGCAAGGTATTACTGACCCACCATGCAGCAAGACGCCAAAGAGCATGTCAAGAAGTGCTACAAATGCCAACGACACGGGGACATGCACCTGGCCCCGCCCAGCTAGCTCAAAATGCTATAGTCCCCGTGGCCGTTTGCATGGTGGGGATGGATATCCTTGGGCCCTTCATCGTGGGGTCGTACCAAAACAAGTACCTGATTGTCGGCGTTGACTATTTTACGAAGTGGATCGAGGCAGAAGCCTTGGCCAAAATCACGGCCCACAACATACTTCGTTTCTACAAGAGGAACATACTCGCCCGGTCCGGCGTGGCCCAAGCGATTGTCACCGACAACGGGACACAATTCACCGACAAGAACTTTCAAGACTTCGTCACCAAACTGGGCACGAAGCAACACTTCACGTCGGTCGAGCATCCCCAAACGAACGGGCAAGCCGAAGCGGCGAAGAGAGTGATCCTGCGAGGAATGAAACGGAGACTAGGTGACGCCAAGAAAAGATGGGTCAAGGAGCTGCACAAGGTCCTCTGGGCCTACAGAACAACCCCGGACTCCACTACCAGGGAGACCCCCTTCCGCTTGACTTACGGAATGAAGGCGGTGATCCCCATGAAAATAAGGGAACCCTCGAGAAGAACCGAGTCTCCCCTCGATGAGGAGACAAAGGATGAGGCCCTCAGGGAGGAGCTCGACTTCGTCGAAGAGATAAGGTCGGGCGCGTACCTCTGTGAAGCCTCACTCAAACAGAAGATAACTCCACGTTATAACAACAAAGCTATTAAACGTGATTTTCAGGTATGCACCCTCGTCCTACGAAGGAACCAACAAGATTCGCGAGAAGGCAAGCTCGCTGCGAACTGGGAGGGCCCCTGTAACGCCCCAGTTTTGTTAGATTTATTTAATCGAGTCGATTTAATTATTTTTGTTTTTATATTATTTTATTCTTGACTTTTATTTGACAATATATTATTTTTCATCGTTATTATGTTTTATCGCGTTTTGAGAGCGTTTGCGAGATATTTGAGTTGAGGGGTATTTTGGTCTTTTGCTTGGTTATTTTTCTTAAAATAGAACTTAGAGGTTAGAAAGAGAGAAAAATAGAAAGAAGAAAAAGAGAAGAGAGAAAGGAAGAGAAGGGAAAAGAAGGGGAAAACTTGGGATAGAAGGAATCATCCGTTCAAGCACGATTAATCGGGTAAGGGTGAGAAGTTTCGATTATACCTTGCTTGTGTATGTATATGTGTTGTTTGTTGTAATTGTTTTAGTTGTTTCACAACTTTTTCTAATTGATAAATTGATGAACAATTGATAGAAATCGATGTTTTCGCAGTTGAAACTCGGTATAAACTGCGTAGAATACTGGTTGTTATGATTGGAACATGTTTTAGTTGATATATATCGTGATTTGGAAGTGTTTAGATGAGATTTGGAGAGGATTTGGGGTGGAATTCATAACAAGAATTATGCAGGAAAAATTCTAGGTTTTCGCTGCCGTTACGCGTAACAGGCAAGGCAATACGCGTATTGGTTAGGGCAATACGCGTATGGCAAGGGAGAAATGGGGGCATTACGCGTATGGAAATCCATTCTTCACGACCCTCTGCTGAAATGCATAATGGTACGCGTATGGGGCAAGGCAATACGCGTATGGCTCAGGGCAATACGCGTATGGCCAGCACGATTGCAGAATTTTGCCATTTCGCGATTTCTTTCCCGATTTCGCGTCCGATGCCGTAACTTTTGATCCGTAACTCGGATCGAGGCGTTCTTGGTACCGTTGGAAAGCTGATGAGTTGTTATTTCTTATAAAAATGGTTTTGAGATTTGTGGCCGATTTAATTATGCCGGGAATTTGGAAATGTGTCATTTTGTTGACTTTTACCGTCGTAATTGTGTGCGATTGATGTGTTATCATGCAATGTGCTTTTGATATATTAAGTATAGCTTGTGTGCTATTATATGATGGGAATATATGTGATGAAATATTGTGATGATGGTTTGTGGCCTTATGGCAAATAAATACATTGTTTTGGGCTTGATTGCAAAGCATGATTATTGTGGTTGAGATGGTTCGCATGGTGATGTATGTGTATATGCATTTGATTGTCATGAGTCTTTGTATGCCAAGCATCATGATATGCATTCTTGTGATGTCGTGTGCCCTAGTGGGTGTGAGGGACAAATCGATTCCAGAGGGAATCTACTATAACGGTCATGAGCCTTATGCCGAGAGGACCTAAAGCGACGTTATAGACGATCGTGAGCCTTATACAAAGAGGACCTAAAGTGATCAGATCGTGAGCCTTATACAAAGAGGACCTAAAGCGATCCATAAACGTCGTGAGCCTTATACCAAGAGAACCTAAAGCAACGGGGAACATGGTTTGCCCAACGGGGAGTTACAATAAGTAACATGCGATGATTCCAATAGTTCCTGAGTGAACTGATGATGAGATTGATGGATGGATGGTACCGCATTGCATTGCATAGAGTCGTTGTGTCGGTCTCTGTACATATGCATAAATCATGAATGGATTGATTATGTGTGGAAAATCATGAATTGATTTATTATGTGTTGAGCTTGTGATAGCTTTGGTGATTTGATCTGCATTCGTGATAAATGCATTGGTTGTGTGTAGCGAGTGATTTTTGGATGTGGTTGCGAAGCACGATCGCTCTAGTACTACAGCTCGATTCATTTTTTATCCTATTGAAGCTGATGAAGGAAGGGAAATAGATGTCTCCAACTAACCCTGCTTGCATAATGAGGTTAAACAGTCAAAACTGTTGGTTTACAGATGCTACAAAGATTCGGGGTCTCTCCTAGGTTATTTTGTAAAAAAGGGTGTTTTAGGCTATCAGTTGAGATGTTAGGACGTATGTTTTTGAATGATGTATGAAAGTATGGGATTTTGGGTTTTTGTTTAGTGTGCTCGCTAAGATTTTTTCTTTCAATCTTATGCCTACGTATTCCCGTTTACCGAAACAGGGAAATCAGAGCGATCGTAGTTCCTCCTATTCTATGGGAGGAAATGGTGTTTTGGTGTCTTGTTCAAAGCCCAAGACGTGAAGCGAAAAGGTTGTTTGTATCTTGTTTAAATCCCAAGATATGAAGCTGAAGGGTCTATTTGTATCTTGTTCAAAGCCCAAGATGTGAAGCTAACGGGTGTTGTCTTTAGAGAGAATTTGTCATCTCTAAAGAGGGTCTGTTTGTCACAACTGTTTATAAAGGAGAATTACTTTAACCGGGATATGTGAATCCGAAAATGCCATAATTTCCTTTATAGGGGAGTTCTAACCTGAAGGAGAAGACTTTAACTCAGTGTAGAGCAATGCTATCTTTCCTTAGGAATTTCTCATGCTAAAAGAGGGACAGTGACATGGATGTAGATGATCCAGTGGCTTGCCGCTTAGAGCAATTAGATGAAGGGAAAGGAGCTGTTGATGTTTGTATACTGTGAACGAGGCACAGCTTTGATGCTAAAAGGTTGATTGACTCAACCGGGGTTTTCTAATACAGAGCCTAAGAGGAGGCTATTGGCCCAACAAGAGGGTTTTTATGTGTCTCGTACGAAGCCCGAGAGAGAGGCTAGAAGGATTTGACTCAACGAGGGAGTTTTTTTTGGTATCTCGTATGAAGCCCGAGATGGAGGCTAAAAGATGTTTGACCCCCCAAAGGGAGACTTTGTATCTCGTATAATGCCCGAGATAGAGGCTAAAAGAGGTCGACTCAACAAGAGAGTTTTTTTGTATCTCGTACGAAGCCTGAGGTAGAGGCTAAAAAAGTTAACTCCGCTGGGGAGAATCCTTGTACAAAGCCCAAGAGGAGGCCATTGTAACTGTTTTGGTTGAGTGACATATCCAATATGTTGATTTAAAGAGAAAACCAGTTCTTATATGAGTAATGTTTGCACTCAGGGATTTGGTCAGAGGATCGGGGTTATTTCCTGTTCTTTAAGGAAATGGGAAATCCAAAGGGTATTAAGACTGTTCGAGTCTACGAGTTTTCTTCCTATTTTGGGAAGGGACTTGAGAATGTCTTTGAGACTCAAGGAACTTAGACTGTCCAAGTCTAGAGTTTTATCTTTTTGTACTATGCTTGGAGAAACAGTAGTATGGTCTAGACTCTTTGAGAGACTGTTCTATGAAGATGACTAATTTTTGTTCCTATACCTCTAGGAGGTCGTCGGGACAATTTGGATAAAGCCCAAGAGGAGGCTGGAAACTTTTAAGAAGCCGATAGGTCCTTGTATGAAGCCCAAGAGGAGGCTATCATTCCTGGAGGAAGAATCATTATATGAAGCCTAAGAGGAGGCTGTGAATACTTCTAAGAAGCCGACGGGTCCTTGTACTAAGCCCAAGAGGAGGCGGGGATGCTTTTAGAAAACCTGTGGGTTCTTGTACAATGCCCAAGAGGAGGTCGATGCTTTTAAGAAGCCTGTGGGTCCCCAAACCCCGAGAAATTCAAGACAGGCTATTCACGAGGAATAGATCAAGCCAGGAAAGTTTGAGAATTTGGAAGAAACTCAAGAGATGTTATTCACGGAGAATACATTCATCTCTGGGGAGGTAGAGTCTCTTGACAATTCCTAATGAGGACAACCGAAGAGAAGACTGTATCTGGTGCTCCTATTGGGGATCTAGCTTGTCTATTTCTACAAGTAATCGAAACGGCTTTACTTAGTTCTAGACATAGTTGCCGGGGAAACTCTAAATATCTATACTATTATTACATAGTTGATATGAGTTTATGAAAGAAGACTTACAGTGAAACAGCCCCACAATACAGTTATATGTATATGAAAGCGGTAAATGAAAGCGGGTAAACACTTACTCGGTTGTAGAGCTTCCATGTTGTTTTGTTAGTTGTTCAACAAAGAAATATTGAAAACAATAGTATATTTCAAAATCAAAGGAGAAAATGCTTTAAAAGAGAAAGATTTGGGGCTTACAGCTCAAGGCGAGGCCCAGGGTTTTATCAGTGATCGCACTGTTGAATTTTGTACATAGGGACTTATACAAGTGACTGTGGCCCAAAAGGTTTTCTGTACAAAGGGATGAGTCTTACACTCTCTCAAGAGGCCCAAAATAGTGGGGCTTATAACACGAGGGTAGGCCCAGATGGTTTTTCATTTGAAATGGCGATCGCGCCGAGGTTTTCTTTTAACGCGGAGGGACTTATACAATAAGTGAGGCCCAAAAAGGTTTTGGTTAAAAGGGGATTGAGTCTTACACTCTAATAGAGGCCCAAAAGTTTTGAATGGGTCTTATAGCTCGAGGAGAGACCCAGATGTTTTAAACGGACGACGGTCGCACCGTTTACTTGTATAGAGGGACTTATACAATAAGTGAGGCCCACAAAGTTTTATGTACAAGGGGGTTTGGGTCTTACACTCTCTCAAGAGGCCCAAAAGTGTTTTGAAAAAGTTTGATGAGGGTTGAATTAATCAAAAACCCTAATTTGTTTCCCAAATGTATTTTAATTGAATAAAAATTCAATTAAAATGATCAAAATTGTTTAACATGTGGAAAACAAATTATGATCTTGGATTAATGCTTCATAAATCAAGTATTGACCTATAAAATAATTAGAAGTCATTAAAAGTTGCAAAATCAAGATGGAAAAAATATTTTAAATGTCAAAAACAATTCAAACATTAATTCTTTGTAAAAATATCAATTATATGAAATAAATAATATTTTTGGGATTTTTTGGTAAAATAAAATATTTTAACATTTTTGTGAATTATTCAAAAAAGAATCAACTCAAAATCATTAAAACTCAGAGAGAAATTAATTTTTGAATCAATTAAATAAAATCACAAAATTCAAATATTTGAATTTGTGAAAATGGCGCCAAGAACAGGCCCAAGAACACGCACATTTTTTTGCCTTGCCCAGATTTGCGTTTTCTATCCAATCTCACTGAATACTTGATGGAATCACACAATCCACATATCAATCTGCTCGTTTTCACCTCACGATCATGTTTATGACAATTAATTTCATTTAAATTAAGCATAAAATAAGAAATCACGACAAATCCTCAAGAACCCTAATTTTTGCATGAAGGCTGGGATTTTTGATACACGATTCAAACAAAGCAATTAATTAAGGGGAAACATTCCATGCATGATTATGAACCTTTGGCAAAAGTATTGTGCGAGGAAACATGTATAGATTGAGAGATGACCAAGTTTAGGCTTACCTCTAGGTCGTGACAGCAAGTTCAAAGTGATTTCTGAGTTGGAGGTGTTACAGATGAGTTGTGATGATCTGAACAGCTTCCCTACACCCTATGGAGTGTGTTTGAATGCTTGGACTTGACTGAAATTGGCTGGATCACTTCATGGAATCTCAACTGCACCTTGGTTAAAACCTTGAGCAATTGACTGGTGATTATGAGAAATCAGTGTTCCAGATGTTGTTTAAGTGTTTGATCAGCTCATATATGATGTATGTGAGGTGTGTGTGTGATTGGTTTGAGTGGAATTACTCTCTACTGAAAAATTCGATAGTGACTTGCTAAGAAAGGCATTTTTTTAGAGTGAGAAGTGGATTTTGAGAAAGGCAAGTGTTGTAGGCCTTTGGTGTACTTAAACTGATCATAATTGAGCTCTATTTATAGTAGAGCAAGTTTGTTTTGCAAGGAATAGTGAATGGCAACTGCTGAGTAGGTTTGGCCAATGTTGGCAAATGAAAATCCAAGTCTCCTCTAGCCATTGACTAGAGGTTAGGGCACAAGCTGCTGGTTCCCTTGGTCTTGGATAAGTCTTAACTGAATTCAGTTGCTAAGAGCTCAGTCCATGCCACCTTGGTGCTTCCATTGCATGCTCCAATCCAAAATTGGAGTCTTGTCCCTATTTTAGGTAATTCTAGGGTTGGCATGCTATTTCTTGTTCCAAGGACTTTGGAGGCTTGGTTCAGTGATTGTCCCCTTTAGATTTAATCCTCAGATGTGTCCAAGATGATGACAAGGCTTGGAATTGGCTGATTTTGGCAAATCGACCAAAAGTGCAAAAATATGCCTTGCCTTGGCAGATTTCAGCAAGGCATCTTGCCACTACCATATCTCTTAGCTCAAATTGAATTTGGTGATGTTCTTGGCCATTTTGGAAAGGCCTTATATGATACAACAACTGTTTGATCATATTTGGTTTTGATAATTTTTGGATCCAAGTGAAAAATGCCCCTACATTTGGGAAAAAGTAAGGCAGATTCTGACTTAGTGAAATTTTCACTAAGTGTTGGAACAAAGTGACTTTTCTTGATTTTGATCACTCCATAACTCAAAATCCATGAGGAATTTAGACATAGATCAGTATGAAGCTTTTGTAGAGGGAAATGAGATCTACAAATCAAGCTTTGGATGGGGAAAAATGGCTTTGTTGTTTAGGAGTTATGATCCTCCAAAGTTGGTACCCTTGCCACTTTATTTCATAACTTAGAAATTTTTCTAAGTTTTTATGGTTACCCCTTTTACAAGTTATCCTACTTTCTTTGATTTTTCTTGATGAATGATGATTCAAATCATACATAAACATCATTTTAGGGTTAAAAATCCATTTTAGTGAAAAATCTCAAAAAGTCAAAGTTTGACTTTTGTGCATAGTTGACTTTTGTCAGATGAATTCCAAACTGTGCAATTCTTCAGGAAATCATGTCCTTGACCTAAATCAAACTTGATGGAAATGTTCCATGGGTGTTATAAAGTGTATTGAATCATGTCTTAGGGCTTGGGAGCATGTCCTGGTCAAAAGTCAAAGATACAGTTGACTTTTTCCGCGAAACCCTAACTGTGGTCCAGATGAAATTGAGACTTGTTGCTCAAGCTTCTTGGATCAATCCATTGTTACAAATAGATCAATGTGGTATATTAGAGACCCTCAAATCCTCTCTTGAGGTCTTGGCTCATGTTTTATCACAAAAGTCAGCTTAGGGGTGAATTAGGTCAAGAAACCCTAATTCCTGATTTTTGATGAATGCATCCCCTGAGGCAAAATTGACTTGATGATTGGGTCCATGAGGTTCCATGGAGCATATTAGGTATTTTTTTGGATCTTTGGCTCATGCCCAGAGAAAAATTTCCATCTGGAGGCCCTGGTTGACCAAAACCCTAATTTGGTGACGCTGGCGATCTTGAGGCTTGATCCACCTAGAAGGGAGCATCCTTGTGCTTAATCCTTGAAGTGGAAGTCCTTTTGATCCATTGTGGATGTTTGAGAGGTTAGACAAGTTGAAGATCATGTCATTCCTTGATTGATCCTTTGTCTAAGAGCTCTGAGAGGGCTTGAAACCCTAATTCTGATTACAGTGGATGCTCACCCATATTTGAGGAGATTGATGAGGCATAAAGGTACATCCATATTGTGATGATGAATAGCACAATGATGGGAAATCTTAGTGGTCAAAATTTGGGGTATGACATTGTGGATAATATGTTTTATGTATAGACATATGCTATGTTTTGTGGGGATGTTGTACATTACAATGATTGTATTAATTCTGTATGGTGTGCTATATATGAATATATGTGATATGGTGGCGTGTTTCCATATGTCATAACCTTGGTATGCCTTATATGTGAATAGGTGATTATGTTGGTATAAGTGATATATGCTAGGTGGTTGGATTATTAGAAATGTGTTATGTATCTGTGGTATGCTATGTGTATTAGTATGTGATGCTTGTGGTGAGAATAATTGTGCATGTGAATTTAATGTGTTTGCATATTATTATGAAATCTTGATTTAGTTGTTATTTCTCACCCTTCTGCTGTGGTTTGTTTCTCTATGAGGCAATTGCAGATTAGTATCTTGGAGGCTTTTGTGAAGATTAGTCCTCCATCCTTTTGTCAGTCTGTCTGCTCTGATACGTAACACGGGAGTCGGGGAACACTTTTGCTATATATGTATACATTTGTTGGATCTATTTTGTATTACCTTTGTATGAATATTTTGATGTTATAAAACAATTTATTTTGTAAAACAAGTCAGTTATGGATCTTTTCGCTTTATTCCATAATTGCACTTTCCCTTTGTTGGAAAAAGTTTCCCTTTTTGGGTTATTCAATTTTGTGTTATGTACCAAATTCATGAGCAGGGATTGTGTTTTCTTTCTTTAAATGTGGCATCCTTGTTTCTGTCGGAAAAATAAATTTTTATTTACTCTGATTTAATTATGCATTATTTATTCCCGATGGGAATTGGGGTGTTACATAGTGGTATCAGAGCAGGTCGGTCCATCCGGCCAAGTTGTTGAGTCAGTTGGTGTGACAATTGAATATTGTCGATGTTGTTTGTCCCTTAGTACGTGATATGTGTGTGAAACACTGTCAGTGCTTTCTGGTTTTCTAATCTTTTATCTTCAGGATTGAGAATGAGATAAGTGGGGGAGAAGCTTGTGCTTCTCCAAGTTGCTTCAGGTGTGGAGCATTGGCTCAGTGTGTCGTTGGTTGCAAGATTGTAAGTGTTGTTTGGACAATGTTGTTCCCGGTTCCAGAGGGAAGGCGGAGGTAAGGTTTATGTCAACTAAGGATGTGTGCCTTAGGTAGTTTGTGCACAAGATGTAAGAAATGCTATTATAGTTTGGTAAAGACGGTTTATGCCCCATCATGATTGTCGGCTGTCTATTGACAAATTAAGGAACTGGTCACCCTTAATCTCTTGTTGATAGTAGACGAGAATTATGTTGGATGGAATAGACGTGTTTTTCCGACGTTGATAGTGTGTGAAATGAATTGGTTGGAATTTAAGAAAATGGTTACAGATTGATTTGATTGAGTCGATGAAGATTCTTATATCAGAAGATGAGGCGGATTAGAGGTTTTGGTATGTTGGTCAAGTTGGGAAGTCATTGAGGGAGAACGATTGGGTATTGTTAATGGTTATTCTCAGAGAGTAGAGTGTGAACTCAAATTTGACAAAGGTAAGGATTTGAGGTTTATATCTGCTAAGTTAGTAGAAAACTCTTAGGGGATGAGACTAAGATGTTTGTTATGTTTGTGATGATAGTGTTCAGGAAATTGGCAGGAAAGTCACAGTGATGGGCCGTCAATTGTGCATGGTTTTCAGATGTGTTTTTGGATGGAACATTAGTGTGTTGAATTGACGAGGTCCAGCATGGTTGGTAAGGAAAAGGATGATAGCATGAGGTTGTGTGTCAATCAGAGAGTAGTAGGGAAACTTGCAGCTGTGTCCTGGATAGCTTAAGTTTTGGGTTGTGATGAATCGCGAACAATTTGAGAGTTCTTTTGGGTTGGTTGTTGCTACATGTTGGGATTTATGGAATCTGGACTGTCACGAGAAGGAATTGTGTATGGATTACTGACAGTTGAATAAGGTAATGATTGAGAATAAGTGTCCACTTTCATGAAAAGATAACTGGATTGTTTTGGTTGAGTTTGAGTGAAATCACAATTGGTTTGGAATGTTTGATAAGAGTGGTGAATTATGTGAGTTGAGGATTTGATCGATTTAATGAGACGGGTTATGTTTGTTATCGTCGGGATAATCTGTTATTTACTCGGTTAAGCTTGTATGTGAGTAACCAGTTACTCAGTGAAAATTTTTGCAAAAGCTTTAAGAATTTATATCTTTTGGAATTTGGTTGGGCATTACAACGTACAGTGATGTTATTTGGTGTTAGTAATGCGTCTGTAATGTTTATGGAGTAGTTGACTCGTATCTTCCTTATTTATTTGGATAAGTTCGTAGTGGTTTTAATTGAGGATATTCGGATCTGTTTTAAACTCAGAGGAAGAACAGGTAGAGTGTTTGAGATTTGAATTACAAGTGTTGAAAAGAGACGAAGTTTTATGCTAAGTTATTCAAGTGAGAATTTGGGTTGAAAAAGGGTTAGTTTTCTTGGATATGTTATTTCAGATGAGAGTAAGGTTATGGATCCATCAGAAGTAGATGCAGTTCTACAATGAGAGGCTCCGAAGTTGGTTAAGGAGATTAGAATCTTTTTGGACTTTAGTTGGTTATTACCGGAGGTTATGGAAGGCTTTTCCAAGTTAGCGTTTTTGTTACTTCAGTTGACTTGCGAAAGGTAAGTCATTTGCTTTGGATGTTCATTGTGAAGAAAGTTTCAGACAGCTGAAGTAGAAGTTGTCTGCGGTTCCAGTTTTGGTACTGCGTGATCCTGATCAACCGTTTTTGAGGTATTGGGATGCGTCTTTGATGAGTTTGGTCAGTGTGTTAATGCCAAAGGGTAAAGTCGTGGCTTATGCTTTACGACAATTGAAGATTCATAAAAGGATCTATACTATTCCGGATTTGGAATTGGTTGCAGTTGTATTGTGTTGGAATATTTGGAGGTATTATCATTATGGTTCTAGGTTCAAAGTATTTAGTAATCACAAGAGTTTAGAGTACTTGTTTGGTCTGAAGGAATAGAGTATGAGACTACGAGGATGGTTAGAATTCGTGACGAGTTATGAATTTGGCTTGGATTATCCTTCGGGGAAAGCCAATGTTGTGCCTGAAGAGTTAAGTCGATAGTTTTTGCATATGGCTGTTTTGATGGTCAGAGAATTAAAATTATTTATGTAATTCAGAGACTTGTGTCTGGTGTGGGAGATAACACAGTAGAGTGTGAGGTTGGGTATATTAAAAGTGAACAGTGATTTTTGGCAAATATGAGAAAGAGTTAGACTTTGGACGTGAGATTGGTAGTTTTGATGGTTACGAGTAATCAGAGTGCGCAGCGAAAGCGTGATGTGGCATATTTTGTATATGCAGGTGGGAGTTGTAAGAGTTCATAGGTTGAACATTGGGAACATGTAGGAGTGAGGAGACCATTGGACGCTTCAGAATGGAAGTGTTAGGTGAAAGGTTTAAATATTAATCATGGGCTACTATGTAGATGGATGTTTTGGTTATATGTTCGATTGGTGAATCGTAGCATTGTTGTAATATTGTTGTGTCGTGGAACATTATGTTCTTGTTTGTGTTGTTGCCTAGTTTACATCGTGATGGTTCGAGTGCGAGTAGCTAATTCCTATGTGTGTTCGTAACTTGGGTATTCTTTGAGTCGTGAGTTAGTCGTCAAGTGCATTGTATGGGCTTTGCATCTTGTCGTCGTTGTCGTGTCGTTGTTGTAGTTGTCGTCGCTGTCGTGTCGTTGTTGTAGCTGCGGTTAGCAAGGTGGTTTGTCAGTTTGTGTTATTCGTGGTGTGCCTTTTGTTGGCATGATAGTTTGTTGGTCGGATGCGACAGTCGTATCCGGAGTTGTTCGTATCGGTTATATTTTCGAATACGAAAATTCCTAAGTGGGGGAGAATTGTAATGCCCCAGTTTTGTTAGATTTATTTAATCGAGTCGATTTAATTATTTTAGTTTTTATATTATTTTATTCTTGACTTTTATTTGACAATACATTATTTTTCATCGTTATTATGTTTTATCGCGATTTGAGAGCGTTTGCGAGATATTTGAGTTGAGGGGTATTTTGGTCATTTGCTTGGTTATTTTTCTTAAAATAGAACTTAGAGGTTAGAAAGAGAGAAAAATAGAAAGAAGAAAAAGAGAAGAGAGAAAGGAAGAGAAGGGAAAAGAAGGGGAAAACTTGGGATAGAAGGAATCATCCGTTCAAGCACGATTAATCGGGTAAGGGTGAGAAGTTTCGATTATACCTTGCTTGTGTATGTATATGTGTTGTTTGTTGTAATTGTTTTGGTTGTTTCACGACTTTTTCTAATTGATAAATTGATGAACAATTGATAGAAATTGATGTTTTCGCGGTTGAAACTCGATATAAACTGCGTAGAATACTGGTTGTTATGATTGGAACGTGTTTTAGTTGATATATAAATCGTGATTTGGAAGTGTTTAGATGAGATTTGGAGAGGATTTGGGGTGGAATTCGTAACAGAAATTATGCAGGAAAAATTCTGGGTTTTCGCTGCCGTTACGCGTAACAGGCAAGGCAATACGCGTATTGGTTAGGGCAATACGCGTATGGCAAGGGAGAAATTGGGGCATTACGCGTATGCAAATCCATTCTTCACGGCCCTCTGCTGAAATGCGTAATGGTACGCGTATGGGGCAAGGCAATACGCGTATGGCTCAGGGCAATACGCGTATGGCCAGCACGATTGCAGAATTTTGCCATTTCGCGATTTCTCTCCCGATTTCGCGTCCGATGCCGTAACTTTTGATCCGTAACTCGGATCGAGGCGTTCTTGGTACCGTTGGAAAACTGATGAGTTGTTCTTTCTTATAAAAATGGTTTTGAGATTTGTGGCCGATTTAATTACGTTGGGAATTTGGAAATGTGTCATTTTGTCGACTTTTACCGTCGTAATTGTGTGCGATTGATGTGTTATCATGCAATGTGCTTTTGATATATTAAGTATAGCTTGTGTGCTGTTATATGATGGGAATATATGTGATGAAATGTTGTGATGATGGTTTGTGGCCTTATGGAAAATAAATGCATTGTTTTGGGCTTGATTGCAATGCATGATTATTGTGGTTGAGATGGTTCGCTTGGTGATGTATGTGTATATGCATTTGATTGTCATGAGTCTTTGTATGCCAAGCATCATGATATGCATTCTTGTGATGTCGTGTGCCCTAGTGGGTGTGAGCGAAGAATCGATTCCAGAGGGAATCTGCTATAACGGTCGTGAGCCTTATACCGAGAGGACCTAAAGCAATGTTATAGACGATCGTGAGCCTTATACAAAGAGGACCTAAAGCGATCGGATCGTGAGCCTTATACAAAGAGGACCTAAAGCGATCCATAAACGTCGCGAGCCTTATACCAAGAGGACCTAAAGCGACGGGGAACATGGTTTTCCCAACGGAGAGTTACACTAAGTAACAAGCGATGATTCCAATAGTTTCTGAGTGAACTGATGATGAGATTGATGGATGGATGGTACTACATTGCATTGCATAGAGTCGTTGTGTCGGTCTCTGTGCATATGCATAAATCATGAATGGATTGATTATGTGTGGAAAATCATGAATTGATTGATTATGTGTTGAGCTTGTGATAACTTTGGTGATTTGATGTTCATTCGTGATAAATGCATTGGTTGTGGATAATATGTTTTATGTATAGACATATGCTATGTTTTGTGGGGGATGTTGTACATTACAATGAATGTATTAATTCTCTATGGTGTGCTATATATGAATATATGTGATGTGGTGGTGTGTTTCCATATGCATAACCTTGGTATGCCTTATATGTGAATAGGTGATTATGTTGGTATAAGTGATATATGCTAGGTGGTTGGATTATTAGAAATGTGTTATGTATCTGTGGTATGCTATGTGTATTAGTATGTGATGCTTGTGGTGAGAATAATTGTGCATGTGAATTTAATGTGTTTGCATATTATTATGCAATCTTGATTTAGTTGTTATTTCTCACCCTTCTGCTGTGGTTTGTTGCTCTATGAGGCAACTGTAGATTAGTATCTTGGAGGCTTTTGTGAAGATTAGTCCTCCATCCTTTTGTCGGTCTGTCTGCTCTGATACGTAACACGGGAGTCGGGGAACGCTTTTGTTATATATGTATACATTTGTTGGATCTATTTTGTATTACCTTTGTATGAATATTTTGATGTTATAAAACAATTTATTTTGTAAAACAAGTCAGTTATGAATCTTTCCTCTTTATTCCATAATTACACTTTCCCTTTGTTGGAAAAAGTTTCCCTTTTTGGGTTATTCCATTTTGTGTTATGTATCAAATTCATGAGCAGGGATTGTGTTTTCTTTCTTTAAATGTGGCATCCTTGTTTCTGTCGGAAAAATACATTTTTATTTACTCTGATTTAATTATGCATTATTTATTCGCGATGGGAATTGGGGTGTTACAGCCCCTACCGCGTCCGCGCGAAAACGGGGACAGAAGCCTACTACCTAGAAAATCTACACGAGGAGGAACTTGCTCGACCATGGAATGCTGAAAAGCTTAAACCGTACCACAGTTACACACTGCCCGCGACCACGGGGGCGCACTAAGGTACAAGCGCGACTCCCATTCACGAAACACGAAGACAAGGGTCCGCATTGTGTGTGCGCGAGGACCCTTGATCCGACGAGGATAGCTCAACCGAGCTCCATCATCACCGTACCAATTAGGCAGAACACCCAGCTCATGATGGGAAGTTCACGCCACGAAGCTAATACCTCGATCGAGCTCTTAGCTTCGTCGAAGGTCGGAATACAGCTCCGGTCACTCAACCAGTTCCCTACACTGTCGAGGATCAACAAAGTCGAGCAAAACCTCCAAATTACTTATACAAAAACAAAACAGATATATCATCAAGCATACAAACATCACACACACAGATAAACAAAAGACAAAGCATTAAACCGAATAGTACATACAAAAATTTCATAAATCCCCTGGCACGTAGGCCGGGCAAAGGTAATCACAAAAATCATTACAAAATCATGGCACGCAGGCCGACCAAGCCAAAGAAAAACTAAATCGTGTCATCCACAGATTGCTCGTCTTCCATAGTCACATCGTCCTCATCTTCTTCGGACGCCGGTGGGATAATCTGACCGTCGACCACATCATGGTAAAGACTAGTCCCTTTAGTGATGAGGTCAGGGTTCACGATCCGTAGCTACCTCACGGCGTTATTAAAGCCCACATTGACAGCCTGAAGGACATCCTGCTCAATCTGCCTGAGCCTTGCGATGAGGTCTGCCCGTGAGGTCAGTAGCTTGTCGTCCTCAGTTTCCTCCTCAGCAGGGCAGGCGGCCACCTCCAGCTCAGCGATCCTTGCCAAGAGATTCTTCCTCTCTTTAGTGGAACTCTTCAATTTCCCCTCCAGCTGTCCCTGAAGCTTGACCTAGTTTTTGTTTTGCTTTTTGCATTCAGTGAGGTCCTCGCTCAGTTTCTTCTTCTTGGCCTCTACCGACTTGAAGCTATCCTGTAGCTTGGTTAGCTCCACTGATGGACATGTCTCGTCGTTCAGGATTAGGCTTGAAGCACAAACCCGCATCATCGCGGCCACGTCTTCCACCAAGGCTTTTCTCCGCGAGACCCGCTCAGCCCCTAAGATGGCCTAGGCTTCAGGTGCGCTGATGGTCAATGAGTTAGCCCCAGAGAATAAATTGGGCCTCAGATGACAAGGCGGGAGCACGAACTTCTCACTTGGGGGACTCTCAGTTAGGTCGACTTGCACCTGCTCGATGGTCCGCTGCCTTTTCGGGGACCCTTGCGAATTAGGAGATTGGCTGCATTGTGGAGAACTTGAGGAGTCCTCGGGGGTCGGGGTGGGGGGCCGCATATGCTGTTTGACCTGCTCGACTCGCCCTTTTCCACTTTTCTTCCCCCTCGGATAGCTGCCAACCTCTTAATACGCTTCTCTGCGCTCGACATCTTTCCTGCAAAGAAAAGTTGAAACAAGTCAGTAAACTGAAGGCAAAAATGTACAAAAAGCCCAGCTAAGGGGTTGTTCAACGTCTCGAGGAGGGCCCTCGTATTAATCAACCAAGGCTCTTCTAAGATCTTCTCGTCGTCGCCATGGATAAACTTTCTGTCCGGAGTCACCTCTTGCTGGAAGCTACTGAAGGGCATGCGCCAGCCTGCCTCGTCGAAGGTAAACTCATTTAGGGGAAATCTCATCCCTTTGAATGTCGAACAGATACAGTGGTGCAGTAGAGGCCTGTACACCAACCAGTTCTTCGAGGAGCCCTAGAGGCGATCCTCGAGAGTGGCAAAGATATCGTCAGAAGCATATGTGACGAACTGAGACGCGACGCCCAGAGGCTCCTCCCTAGCCCAGTCCTCTAGTGGCTGTTCCTCGACACTGGTGATCAGCACCATCGGGGAGTCGGGCTCGTCATCAGTCTCTATAAATCCTGCGGCCATTGTCACCATTTTACCTAAAAAGCATAAGGAACTGGTGAATTCGATAGTCCAGATCAAATTCACCCTTCCACCGCTGATCAAGTGAAAGGGCGAAGAAAGGATACGGGGGACTGCTCAGCGGAACGACCCCCGACCACGGTGAGCGGGGTCATACGTAGGTGTGTTCGGTGCCTTTATCCCATTCACCCAACGTCTTCAGGACATTCATCGAACGTCCCCAGGATCGTCATCGGGTCCCCGATTCCTTCGTTCCATGTCCCCGGGGGATTCATCCTACATCCTCGGGACCTTCATCAGATCCCCGAGAGACTCATTCTAGCTCCCTGCTGTATTCATCAGAAACCTAAGGAAACTCCGTCGTTGTCGCCGAAAACTCTGTGGCCTCCCCGGGAACTTCATCAGTTCACCAGAGAAACTGCCGTAGAGAACGTAAAGTAGAAGAGAAAAGGAACCAGAAACTTACTTGAAATAACGGTTGAGAATATCTGGTGCGGCGGCGTACGGTGGGAGGATGGCGACGGAGGTTGAAGACACAGAGAGAAAGTGGTGAGCTGAGAGAGTGGAAACGTGCAAATGGCACGAACCCAACTCTATTTATAGAAGCCGTCCCAAACCTCGAGGCACCCCTAGGCACTTGAGTGCCTAGGATCCTAGCCACACTAGGCATTGATGGTGAATGACACATGGCACTCAAGACCCGTGCGTACCATTTCGTTTCCCTGGGTCCCCGCGGGACAAACGCGTCTGTTTCCATTCATCTCCCCGCTGAGTCGACCTCAAACAACCTTTCGGAGGACAGAAGACCATCAGTCACCGAGAGTGGCGCGTAGCGGACACCCTGCACCTGGTCATCTACGCTTCCCCCTTAGCTTGTCACTTCGGGCATGCTGCTCTACTAGAACTTCCCCGACAGATGGGTTACCTCTTAAGTCATTACTTCGACGCTCCAAAGTAACTACTTGGGGGGCTCCTGTTCTGGGCTGGGCCAGTGTCTGCCCATCCGTCGGGCAGGCCCAACCCAATACTACTATATGAGGCCCAATACGGCCCAATTCTACCCATTGTCAGGCACGCTCACTGGCCCTACTGTCGAGCAGAGGCACCTGATGCAAGGAGAGGCCATGACTCTCCTCCCCATCTCTCCACGTGCCCCCCTGCGGGGACACGTCATCATGTAACTTCCCACTTCCGAAAGAGTTGGTCTGCCCACCTTCCTACGCCACGTAAGCCCTGGTAGTCACCTGCATTGGGTCTTGCAATCCAGCCCAGTGCAAATGACCATTGGCCCTGCGCTAGGGGCAGGCTATAAATACCCTCTCACTTGAGAGGGTCAGGTTACATTACATTCTAACTCACTTTCACTTTCTGTACTTGCCTATCCCTTTTCCTGACTTTGGCATCGGAGTATCTTGTAGGCACCCCCCCTCCCCCCCCCCCCCCCCCCCCCCGCGGTCTCATCACCACCGAAGTTGCGGAGCTCACGACGTTGCTGGCTACTAATCTCCTTTCTGATCAGGTACGATCAACACCTTAGATTTGATGCTCCTTTACTGCAAAATTTGACATTTTTAGATGAACAAAATGGTACATGAAATATATAAAATGAAGTATAAAATAGGTGATTAGATGAATGTAAATTGAAAACAAATAGAAAATTTAACTTAAACATAAAATATTACCTTAAAATTGATTAGTGTTGTTGAAGGTTTGATGAGAAAAGAAAAGAGTTGCTGGAAATTGTTGAAGGTTTGAAGAGAAAAGAAAGAATTGCTGGAAAATGAAGAAGAAGAGAGAAAATTGTGTACTGGGTGTGGAGGAAATGGGTCGGTGGAAATATTTATGGCAGATTTTGTAAAGGGTTGTCCCTCGCAAATGAGGAAGCAGTAATAACACCTGCACGGAAGCAGTAATACCACTGACGTGATTTGACCTCACAGTCAATTTTTGCCATGGGCTACCCCTGGAAAAATCTGCCTTAATATTTTGCCAGGGGTTGGTCCTCGCAAATGTGCACATTTCTCTCCTCAATAAAAAGAGTAATGGTGTCATTTCATTGAGTGATGTGTGACCCATCACAAGAATAATTTTAAATAAAAAAAAATCCCTCCATAATATTTACGAGGGGCAGCCCCTGGTAATGTAATTTTTTATTTTATTTTATTTATTTTTTGTATTGCGAGGGGTTAAACCTCAAGCAACGTATTAATTTAGTGACGGACTTAACCTCTAGCATATTCTGTAGCACCCCAACTTATAATTTGAGTATTTTATGCAACACTTCTGGTATATTTGAGTTTTTTTTGGACACATCAATCTTCCCACTCCTTTAATTTCTCATTTAAATCCATCACCAAATCTGACAGACCCTGAGGGCTGAGACCTAATATCCACCAGTATCCTCTGAATCCCTGTCATGTGTCAAGAGAATCCACCGCCAAAGTACCAGTCTTCTCTATTTGAAGCCCTCAGGGAGGTGTGAGCCATAAGATTCACATCCCTATTGATAGACCTTCTTTTCTTACTCTCTTGATTTGCTTTGGCACGAGCTGAAGATTGTTGCACTCCATATAGCTTATAACAGAAAGGCTTAATGTGACAATACTCACCACAGTAATGAAACCTCCAAGTTGATGGTTTAGATTTTGTTGAAGACACACCATGTCTGCCAGGATGTTGTAACATATGGTTGGACATGGTGACAACTTTCTTCTTTTTAGAAGGAAAGAACTCTTCTACAGAATTATTATTTTGTTGATCATCAGATAGATGACCACCTTTTGCTTTTCCATAATCTTTCACCATATCATACCTGTTATTCATTCTTCTTAATGAGTCTGTCATGATATTAAGCTTAGATTTTAGGAAGGTTACTGTTGTGGTGAAAATCGGATAACAAGCTATTAATTAACTTGCATCATATTTCTTTTACAACCGACTTTGATTTATCCAAAGGAAAGGTTCAAGATCGTTAGAAAAACCTAAAGGGGGAAAGATCTAAGGTTCGGGGGTTGGTTACGCCTAGGGAAGGTATTAGCACCCTAAACGTCCGTAGTACTCTACGAGAACCTCTTGTTTAATGTTATCTTATGTTTGCTAAAGGTTCTATGCTAAAGGTTTGAAACCCTAGGGATTAGTATCTAAGTATACTCGATAAAGCATCGCACTTTACGCCTACGTATCCTTGGGAATAGAATCAGAGTATGCGTAGTTCTGCTTCTACTGAATGATTGACTGTGTTCAATATTCAGAGGGGAAATGAGTACAAGCTCATTGTAGAGTCCAAGAACTCTCTAGATCTAGTTGAAATAGACCTATGTTGAAGTTTAGTCAGTAGGGGAAAGTGATAAATTCATTAGGATGAATATCACTAAGAGTTGAAGAACTCTCTCCTAAAGCTAGTTATGATTTCATGGCCCTTGATGAGGCCAAGAAACAAGGTTTCTTCCTAAGAGGTTACTTAGGTTAAGATGGGGGCTATGACTTTAAGAGTCAACAATAATTACCTTCCTTTGGAACATGGGGAAAAACAGTAGATAAGATAACAATAAATAAGACATGATACAAGCTAAAACATTGATATAATAGATAAAAACAACATAAGCATGAGGATGGCAATATGTTTTATGAATAAGATAAGATGAACATGATAATAAGAACACATCAATATGCTTCAATCTTTAGGAAGACAAACATATAGAATGATATAAAAGAACACATCAATATGCTTCAATCTTTAGGAAGACAAACATATAGAATGATATTAAAGATGACATTCATATAAAAGTCAAGCATATGACAAATCAACAATGGATAGATTAATTCAAGGATTAAACAAGTCATAGTGAAATAACATTTCAACCAAAATTGATAATTAATTGACAAGGCAATTGAAATTAACAATTAACACACAATAAGGTAATTTAAAATTAACTACATATGGATAATTAATAATTAACAATTAACCATACATTAGAAATACAAATTAACAATCCCAAAATTAAGACACAAATTGATAATTAATAACAATTAGAATTAACAATACATATCAAGATATAATTGATAATTAAAATTAAAAGCTAACCAAACAATTAATCAATTAAAAATAACACTTAGAAAATATATTAATTAACCACATAAATAATAAAGAACAAACTGAAATTAAATATTAAGCAAAAATAAATAAGATGAAAGAAAAATAAAAAAGAGAAATATAATGCGCAGGGGGTGCATAAGTGATTCTGGTTAGTTAAAATAACATAAGGAAATAAATGGGCCAGATGACAGGGAGTGTGGATAACAGGATGGGGCGCAAGGCCCAGGTTGAGAAAATAGCAAGGCAATACAGGCGAAAAAGAAAAACAATCAAAAGGGTTGATCCAAGGATCTAACCCGAGCATGGCAAGGCATAGGCGTATTAAGTGCATGTGTGTGACCGTTGGGACGGCGTGTTCATCCGTTCATAATACACTTCAATAAATTAATAAACCCAAACAAAGACATGAAAATGAATAAAGTAAAACAACGCGCGTGGTAGCAGACGTGGGGTAGTGGTGGCATGTGATAGTGTATGCAGTAGTGATATATATGCACTAATAGACAAAACAGAAGCAACCAATTAATTAATCATTATCACGCATGGGAAAAGATGAGAAACATGCAGCCATAACACAAAAGCCATAACAACCAATTAATTATGAAATACGCATGGAATTGGAAAAAAAACATGCAGAATCATACTGCAATCGTGTTTCATTTACAATATTAACATAAAACTCAACTTCACTTCAATCTAACTCAATCACCACTTAACCAAATAACATGAAATAAAACACCAAATTGAAGCATATTTCATGAAGAACACGATGCAGCCAAAAGCTAAGCAAGATAGTGATCAAGATATGAGCAGTGAGCAATGAAAAAACAGGGTCCAACAAGATATTCAGTTTAAGAAAAAACAATCAACTTACTGTTTCAATAAGCAAACCAAACACACTAATTCCAAACAGCAACATGATAGTAACCAAACCTTGAACTCCCACACGAGTGGACCAAAATAATAAGAGTTCAACAACAACTCACATGAATAAACCAAAACAGAAACATGCTTTAAAACAAATAATTCATGCAGATTGGACATGGCAAGGCACGAAAAACACAATATTAATCATGTTATCATGAGCAAATCATAAACCAAAGACATTCACTTGAACTGGTGTATAGGCATGATATAGTGAGTAGAAAACAAAGCAACCAACATTCAAAAATACAATCATAAACCCGAATCATCATTCAAACGAGACCTAAAGTTATGACATTTTAGGGACAGTAACACATATCATATATTGTAGAGACAACATGATTTTTACAACACAACCCACGCAAAAACATTTCCAACACATACATGCTATGCACATAAGGTGGATAGCCGAGAAGCTCATACAATATTAGATGGAAAAGTGATAGCATGTAACTCAAGTCACTAACCACTACACCATTGAAACTTAAGAAACTGATATGGTTATGACTACCTATAATATTACCAACATGTCACTAACAAGTAGGTACCAATTTATCACACATCATAAACAAACAATATCAAAACCGTATCACAAAGAATCATGCATATATAGGTTCAGTTTCAAAGGTATAAAAGAGAAATGGCCAAATGCTTACTTCAACATCATATTCAACATAGAATTCTCCATAAGTCAAACCATACAACATCCATAAAAAAAAACCAACAGCATGTAAATAAAAGTTGATACACATTATGCTTCAAGAAAGATATTTGGTGTTTCAAGACAGGGTTATCAACATGTGTACACGAGTAATACCTTGAACAGAAGATTAACACACTCAACCATACTCCATGATTCATAAGAACAACACATCATAACAAAATATTAACATCCCTCAAACGGGTTCAAAAGGATCAATATCTTGGCGTTCCAAAACCAAGGCCAAAACGCATCACGCATGGACTCAAAATGGTATTCACAACATCAAAACAGTAAGCATCATATGGACATGTATACGTTAACAATTTTTAGACTACACAAACTTATGAATAACCAAACACCAGCATGCTTCCAAAACAAATTCATACGTGAAAAGATTAAAGCTATTGGGTTTAATATTTATGAGTCAAAGCTTTTTCCAACAAACTTAACATGATGCTACCATAAAAAGATACACACTAAGCACTTTAAACATTAAGGCAACAAATAAAATGATCTAACATATGTAATGCAACTAACATAGTATGATGAACAAGGTAAATGAGAGTTTGAGACTTACCTCTTTTCCACGCAAGTTGCAAGAACTTTCTCCTTCTCCCAGTTTGCTCCCGTGCTCTTCAGAAAACAAGTTTAGAGTCTTTTTGTGCTTGTTGTTGGTGTGGAATGAAGTGGAGGAATGCCCCTTTTATAGGGAGTTCAACTGGTCCGAGAGAATGAAAATCCAACGTGCTAAAGGTTTGTCTTGGGAAGAAATATCATGGAAAGATTTGGAGATGGTTGTGGCTGTTCTGAGCAACATGGAGCCACGTGAATTCTCTCCTTTATGCCACTTGGTCAGAGAGAAATAGCATGGTTTGGCTTGTGTCCTTTGGTTCAAGGAAGTACACGAAGGACATATTTGTGGTAGCTTGCAAAGGTTGATAAAAGTACAAAAGCAAAGCAGGGGCAGCGTGTTTTTAGGAGAAGTGATGTTGGAAAAGGTTTTAGTAAGTCTGCAGAGAGTGTACTTGAATGGAGAAATGAGATTCAAACTCACAAATTGGTGGTGTTCTTGGTGCAAAAACAAATTCGTGTGGCCATATTGCTCAAATTATATCTCATGACTTAATGATCCAATTTTCATGCTCTTAGATTCAAATGAAAGCTCTTGGATAATACTACAAGTTTGATGTTGGAAGATAGTTGAAATAATGCCTTGGATTGGTAGAAAAATGGCTTACAAATCGTGTCCCCAAAACTGCCAAAAGAACTTAGAAAAAATTCTAAGTTATTGAAATTTGACAACTTCAAGTTCCCTTCTTGAATAATTCATAACTTGAGAATGGTTTATCCCCTTGAGATGTTCCACATATGGTTGGAAAGCTCTCAACAAGCTCTACAACTTTCATTTGGGACTCAAGACTTGAATCCAAATGGAAAAGGGTGAAAAGTGGCGCCAAAGTTGGGAAAAAGAGTGGTGGATAATGGTGAAAAATTTTCTAAGTGTTGGTCAAAATGCCTTGTAAGCTCCATAACTCAAAATACAAGCATTTTTAGACAAAAATTCATATGGAACAAATTGAAGATCTTGGAAAGAGATTTCCAATGAGTTTTGAGCCACTCCAATTGGATGTGCAGTTTAGGAGTTATGGTTCCTTCAAAATAGGCTATTAGGGGAAAAATCTCACAAATGACACCTTTCTTGGTCAAAACCCTACTTCCCTTGCAAGAAACCTCATGAAACTTGATGTGGATACTTTGTATACTCCATGAGACAATATATGATGATTAGAACCAATAATTCTTCATTTGATCCAAAATTCCAAAAGATTAGGGCTTCAGTCAAACCCTAAATTTGACTGTGAATGCACTGAGGTTAGATCTTGTAATCTTGCTTCTTCCTTCTCATATAAAGGTCCTAGGATACTATTAAGGGTGTTGATAAACCAATAGGATCAAGAACTAGGATTTGGGTGTCCATCTTGATGAAGAATCAAAGTTGTTGGCTGACAAGTGCCACAGAAAATCTAGTTTGGAGGCACAGTGAGGCTGAGGCTCAAACTTCTCTTGCTGAGGACCCATAAACCTTGGATTCTTGTTGAATGATGTCCCTTGAATGTAGATGAATTCATATGGTAAGTGAACCACATAAATCTTAACTTGATAGAGCCAATTCCTTAATGACTTCTTCAGAGCAAACCCTAATTCCAAAGTCCTTGCATTGGAGGTCTTTTGTTGACTTGACTTGCTTCAAACAACTTGTGGAGCTTCATGATGATATGTAAACCTAATTTGAACACAAAGAAACAAACTACAAGATATGGGTTAGTTCAAACAATGCAGAGATGCTCCTAAGATGCACAAAAGCTGGATGACATCTAAGGGTAAAACTTTAGGGTACAACAGTTACATCATCTTAAAGATGATAAACATTCCAAAGAAGTTTTTTCTTCTCATTCTCCAGTGCAAATATGATCTTCCTCTTATTTTCCTCTGTCTTAATATGTTCCTCACACTTGTCACAAGTTTCCTTGTAAGACATATCCAGATCTTCATAGAGGAAATTTGCTGCACAAGATTCTTCCTCATCAGCCTATCTACCAGAGAGAGCATTCACAAGGTTGACAGTCTCAGAATTAGATTCATCTTCTAAATCATCATCATCAGACCATGATACAGACATCCCTTTCTTTTATTTCTTGAGAAAGGTGGGACATTCTGATTTGATGTGACCGAAACCCTCACACTCATAGCATTGTATTCCTTTGCCTTGATTTGACTTTTCTTCAGTCTTGGCATTCTTTTGAGAGTCATTGTTATTTCCGATGTCGGATGAGATGTTCTTGACACCTGATCTTCCTCTTCTGTCCACCCTTTTCAGAACCTTGTTGAATTGCCTCCCAAGAAGCACAACAGCATTAGATATGTTTTTATCTGTATCTAGGTCACATTTATCTTTTGTGTCTTTAGCATTTGACACAAAGGCTATGCTCTTCTTCTTATCAGCCTTTTCACCGACCCCTAATTCAAAAGTCTAAAGAGGTCCCATAAGTCCATCCACTTTCATGTTGTTTATGTCTTGGGCTTCTTCAATGACAATTACCTTCTTTGGAAGAGATCTGAGAATTTTTCTGACCAACTTAGCTTCTGATATCTTTTCCCCCAGGGCACTTGAGTCATTGGATATCTCAATAATATTCATGTGAAAATCATGAATGTTGTCATCCTCCTTCATTTTCAAGTTCTCAAACTTGGTGGTAAGAAGTTGTAGTCTTGACATCTTTACCTTAGAAGTTCCTTCATGAGCAGTCTTCAAAATATCCCAAGCATCTTTAGCAATAGTATAATTATTTATCAGTCTGAAGATGTTCTTGTCCACTCCATTAAACAGGGCATTCAATGCTTTAGAGTTTCCCTGAGCTAGCTTGTCATCTTCATCATCCCAGTCTTCCTCAGCCTTCAGCACATCAGTAATATCACCATCCTTATCTCTAGCCATTGGTGGATCCCATCCCTTGATCACAGACTTCCAAACCTTGTTGTCCATAGACTTCAGAAATGCCACCATACGTGCTTTCAATAGTCATCCTTGGTTCCATCAAGGATGGGTGGTCTGTTTACAAATCCTCCTTCCTTGTCCATTGTACCAGAAATTATCTTCCTTAGATCTCACCCAGATAGAGAGCAAAATGTCTGCTCTGATACCAATTGAAATTTTGGTATACAGATATCAGATGTCCTAAGAGAAGTCGAGACACTGATATCTGTTTAAAACACAAGGACAAAATAACACTAAGTTAAACGTACAGAAAATAACAGAACACAAAGAATTATTAACCCAGTTTAGTGTACAACAACACCTATGTCTGGGGGTTACTAAGCTGTAGCGAGTGATTTTGGACGCGGTTCTTAAGCGTTGGTCACTCTCTGCGGTTGAGCTTTAACTACAGGTCGATTCATTTTTTATCCTATTGTGAGCTGATGAAGGAAGGGAAATAGATGTCTCCAATTAACCCTACTTTGCATACTGAGTTTAAACAGCGGTCTGTTAGGTTACGAATGCTATCAATGTGGGGGGGCCTTTGTACTGGTTATTTGTATTTTCGCCAATACGGTTCTCTTTCTTTTTATCTAGACAGAAGGTTTCTGGCGGGGAACAAGGATTAGGATGTTAGGACTGATGCTTTTGAATTACTGCTTTTGATTGATGGAGATATGGGATTTTTGGTTTTTTGTTTAGTGTGCTCGCTAAGATCTTTTCTTTCGATCTTATGCCTACGTATTCCCGTTTACCGAAACAGGGAAATCAGAGCGTTCGTAGTTCCTCATATTCTATGGGAGGAAGTGGGTGTTTTTGGTGTCTTGTTCAAAGCCCAAGACGTAAAGCGAAAGATGATTTGTATCTTGTTCAAAGCCCAAGATATGAAGCTGAAAAGTCTATTTGTATCTTGTTCAAAGCCCAAGACGTGAAGCTAAAAGGGTGTTGTCTTTAGAGAGAATTTGTCATCTCTAAATAGGGGGTTGTATGTCACAACTGTTTATAAAGGAGAATTACTTTAACCGGGATTTGTGAATCCTAGCAATGCCATAATTTCCTTTAAAGGGGATTTTAACCTGAAGGAGAAGACTTTAACTCAGTGTAGAGCAATGCTATCTTTCCTTAGGAATTTCTCATGCTAAAAGAGGGACAGTGGCATGGATGTAGATGATCCAGAAGGTTGCCGCTTACAGCAATTAGATGAAAGGGGAGGAGTTGTTGATGTTTGTGTACTGTGAACGAGGCACAACTTTGATGCTAAAAGGTTGATTGGATTAACCAGTGGTTTTCTTATACAAAGCCGAAGAGGAGGCTATTATGTGTCTCGTACAAAGCCCGAGAGAGAGGCTAAAAGGTTTTGACCCGACAATGGAGTCTTTTGGTATCTCGTATAAAGCCCGAGATGGAGGTTATTTGACTCAACAAGAGAGTTTTTTGTATCTCGTACGAAGCCCGAGATGGAGGCGAAAGGGGTGATTGACTCAATGAGGGAGTCTCTTATGTGTCTTGTACAAAGCCCGAGAGAGAGGCTAAATGTTGTTTGACTCCGCTGGGGAGAATCATTGTACAAAGCCCAAGAGGAGGCTAACTTCACTGGAGAAGGATCATTATACAAAGCCTAAGAGGAGGCTAGGGTAACTGTTTCAGTTAAGTGACAGGTCCAGTATACTAATTTTAAAGAGAAAATCAGTTCTTATATGAGCAACACTGTACTCATGGATTTGACTCAAGGATCCGGGTTATTCCTGTTCTTTAAGGAAGCGGGAAATCCGAAGGGTATTGAGACTATCCGAGTCTGCGGGTTTCCTTCCTATTTAACGAAGGGGTCACTTGAGAATGTCTTTGAGACTCAAGGAAGTTAGACTGTCCAAGTCTAGAGTTTCACCTTTTGTACTATGTTTTGAGAAACAGTAGTAGACTCTTTGGACCGTTCTATGCAGATGACTAAGTTCTGTTCCTATACCTCTAGGAGGTTGTCGAGACAATTTGTACGAAGCCCAAGAGGAGGCTGGAAACTTTTAAGAAGCCGACGGGTCCTTGTACTAAGCCCAAGAGGAGGCTATCATTCCCGGAGGAAGAGATCATTATACGAAGCCTAAGAGGAGGCTGGGGATACTTCTAAGAAGCCGTATGGTCCTTGTACTAAGCCCAAGAGGAGTCGGGGTTGCTTTTAGGAAGCCTGTGGGTCCTTGTACGATGCCCAAGAGGAGGCCGATTTCTTTTAAGAAGCCCGTGGGTCCCCAAACCCCGAGAAATTCAAGGCAATGCTATTCACCGAGAATAGATCAAAGTCAGGAAAGTTCGAGAATTTGGAAGAAACTTAAAGATGCCATTCACGGAGAATACATTCATCTCTGGGAGTAGAGTTTCTTGACAATTCCTAATGAGGACAGCCTGAGAGAAGACTGTATCTGGTGATCCTATTGGGGATCTAGTTGTCTATTTCTACGAATAAACGAAACGGCGTCACCTAGTTCTAGACGTAGTTGCCAGGGAAACTCTAAATATCTATACTATTATTACACAGTCGATATGAGTTTATGAAAGAAGACTTACAGTGAAACAGCCCCACAATACAGTTATATGTATATGAAAGCGGTAAATGAAAGCGATAACCACTTACTCGGTTGTAGAGCTTCCATGCTGTTTGGTTAGTTGTTCAATAAAGAAAGATTGAAAACGACAGTATATTCAAAATCAAAGGAGAAAGTGCTTTGAAAAAGAAAAATTTGGGACTTACAGCTCAAGGAGAGGCCCAAGGTTTTATCAGTGAGCGCACTGTTTGAATTTGTACAGAGGGACTTATACAAGTGACTGAGGCCCAAAAAAGGTTTTCTGTGCAAAGGGATGGGTCTTACACTCTTTCAAGAGGCCCAAAGAGTTTTAAAGAAAAAGAATGAGGCTTATAACACGAGGGTAGGCCCAATTGATTATTCGTTTTAAAAATGGCGATTGCGCCGAGGTTTTCTTTTAACGCAGAGGGACTTATACAATAAGTGAGGCCCAAAATGGTTTGGTTAAAAGGGGATTGGGTCTTACACTCTATTAGAGGCCCAAAGTGTTTTTGAATGGGTCTTATAGCTCAAGGAGAGGCCCAAGGTTATTTTTCAAAAGGCGATGATCATGCCGTTTATTTGAAAATGTACAGAGGGACTTATACAACGAATGGGGCCCAAAATATTTCTGTACAAGTGGGTTGGGTCTTACACTATCTCAAGAGGCCCAAAGAGTTTTGAAAATGATTTATGAGGGTTGAATTAATCCAAAAACCCTAATTTGTTTTCAAAAATGTATTTAATTGAATAAAAATTCAATTAAAAATGATCAAAATTGTTTAACATATGAAAAACAAATTGTGATTTTGGATTAATGCTTTAAAAATTAAGTATTGATCTACAAAATAATTAGAAAGCATTAAAAGTTGCAAAATCAATGTAGAAAAAATATTTAAAATGTCAAAAAACAATTAAAACATTAATTCTTTGCAAAAATATCAATTATATGAAATAAATAATATTTTTGGGATTTTTTGATAAAATAAAATATTTTAACATTTTTGTGAATTATTAAAAAAAGAATCAACTCAAAATCATTAAAACTCAGAGAGAAATTAATTTTTGAATCAATTAAACAAAATCACAAAATTCAAATATTTGAATTTGTGAAAAAGGCGCCAAGAACACAAGCAAGAACACGCGCGTTTTTCTAGGTTTGGCTGATTTGCGTTTTCCATCCAATCTCACTGAATACGTAATCATATCATGCAATCCACATATCATTATGCTCGTCTCAACCTCACGATCATGTCTATAACACTTAATTTCATTTGAATTAAACATAAAACATGAAATCACAAAGAAACCTCAAGAACCCTAATTTCTGCATGAAGGCTAGGATTTTTGATACACGATTCAAACAATGCAATTAATTGAGGGAAAACATTCCATGCATGATTATGAACATATGGCCAAATTATTGTGCGAGGAAATATGCATAGATTGAGAGATGACCAAGTATATGCTTACCTCTAAGCCGTGACAGCAAGTGCAATGTGATTTTTGATTTGGAGGTGTTACAGATGAGTGGTGATGATCTGAACAGCTTCCCTACACCCTATGGAGTGTGTTTGAATGCTTGGACTTGATTGAAATTGGCTGGATCAATTCATGGCATCTCAGCTGCAACTTGATTGAAAATTTGAGCAACCAGCTGGTGATTTTGTGAAATTGGTGTTTCAGAAGTGATCTAAGTGTTTGATCAGCTCATATGTGATGTATATGAGGTGTGTGTGTGTGATTGGATTGATTGGAAAAGCTCTCAAACTCAAAACCCGATAGCTACCTTGCTAAGAAAGGCATTTTTGCCAAGAGAAAGAGATTTTGAGGAAAGCATCTGTTAGATGGATTTGGTGTACTCAAACTGATCACAATTGAGCTTTATTTATAGCAGAGCAAGTTTGTTTTGGGATCCACAGTGAATGGTAACTGCAGCAGGTGTTTGTTCAATGTTGGCCAATGGAAATGCAAGTCTCCTCTAGCCATTGACTAGAGGTTAGGGCACAGGGCTGTGGTTCCCTTGGTCTTGGATAAGTCTTGACTAATTTCAGATGAGAATGGCTCAGTCCATGCCACCTTGATGCTTCCATTGAATGCTTCAATCCAAATTTGGAGTCTTGTCCCTATTTTGGCCATTCTAGGTTCAACATGCTATTTCTTGTTCCATGGACTTTGGAGGCTTGGCTCAGTGATTGTCCCCTTTAGATTCAATCCTCAGATGTTTCCAAGTGGATAGGAGCATTTGAATTTGGCTGATTTTGGCAAATCGAGCAAAATTGCAAATTATGCCTTGCCTTGACAGATTTCAGCAAGGCAACTTTCCAATGTCATATCTCATGACTCAAATGGAATTTGGCAATGTTCTTGGCCATTTTGGAAAGCCCTTACATGATATAACAACTGTTTGAACATATTTGGTTTTGATCTCTTTTGAATCCAAGTGAAAAATCCCCCTGGATTTGGCAAAAAGTGAAGGCAGATTCTGACTTAGTGAAAATTTCACTAAGTGTTGGAAAATTGACATTTTCATTTTTCAGCCATTTTGATCACTCCATAACTCAAAATCCTTAATGAATTGGACTTAGGTCTAGTTGAAGTTTTTGTAGAGGGTAATGAGGGCTACAAATCCATCTTTGGATGAGAAAAAATGGCTTTGTAGTTTAGGAGTTATGATCCTTCAAAGTTGGTACCCTTGTCACTTTATTTTTAACTTAGAAAATTTTCTAAGTTTTTATGGTTACCCCTTTTACAAGTTATCCCACTTTTCTTGATTTTTCTTGATGAATGATGATTCAAATCATACATTAACATCATTTTAGGGTTAAAAATCCATTTTGGTGAAAAATCTCAAAAAGTCAAAGTTGACTTTTGTGCACAGTTGACTTTTTATTAGATGAATTCCAAACTGTGCAATTCTTCAGGAAATCATGTCCTTGACCTAAATCAAACTTGATGGACATGTTCCATGGGTGTCATAGGGTATATTGGGGCATGTCCTAGGGCTTGGGAGCATGTCCTGGTCAAAAGTCAAAGTTACAGTTGACTTTCCTCGCGAAACCCTAATTGTGGTGCAGATGAAATTGAGACTTGTTGCTCAAGCTTCCTGGATTAATCCATTGTTACAAATGGATCAATATAGCTCATTAGAGACCCTCAAACCCTCTCTTGAGGTCTTGGCTCTTGATTTGCCCTAAAAGTCAACTTAGGGGTGAATTAGGTCAAGAAACCCTAATTCCTGATTTTTTATGTATGCATCCCCTGAGGCAAAATTGACTTGATGAATGGGTCCATGAGGTTCCATGGAGTACATTAGGTTGTGTTTTGGATCTTTGGCTTGTGTCCAGATGAAATTTTTCATCTGGAGGCCCTGGTCGACCAAAACCCTAATTTGGTGATACTGGCGATCTTGAGACTTGATCCACCTAGAAGGGAGCAGCCTTGTGCTTGATCCTTGAAGTGGGAGTCCTTTTGATCCATTGTGGACATGTTAGAGGCTAAAAAAGTTGAAGATCATGCCATTCCTTGATTGATCCTTTGTCTAAGGCTCTGAGAGGGCTTGAAACCCTAATTTTGATTGTAGTGGATGCTCACCCATCTTTGGGGAGACTGATGAAGTATGATGGTTTCTTCATATTATGATGATGATTTGCACAATGATGGGAAATATTAGTGGTCAAAATTTGGGGTATGGCAGATGCCCCTATTTAATCTTCTTGGACCCGAAGGTGTGAATGACGAAGGTATTCGGGCATTCGGGGTGCAAGAGGATTAAATATCGGAATACCCGAAATTTTGATGGTGGTTATGAATGGTAGCTTGCGCATTCATCTTATTTTGCTAAGCAATGATGCTTAGAAAAGGTAAACTTCCCCTTGATCCTGGTTTCCAGCCAAGGAACTGGTCTCAGTTGCGGAAACAAACTTCCCCTCGATCTTGGTTTCCTACCAAGGAACTGGTCACAGTTTCTAATTTAAACTTCCCCTCGATCCTGGTTTCCTACCAAGGAACTGGTCTTAGTTTCTGATTTAAACTTCCCCTCGATCCTGGTTTCCTACCAAGGAACTGGTCTAAGTTTCTTTTGTCAATAAACTTTATTGACAAGGGACGCTATTCGTAGCGGTTTTCCTCAAACTTCTCGCCGAATTTTCCTGGGGAGATGCCATTTGATAGAAAATTCTTTGATGTCAGACTGGCTGGGGAACCCAGTCGTCTGAATTGTAGAGGTACACAAACTTCTCTGTTTGGAGACGCCATTTGTCGATTCTACTGGGGGAAAGCGAGTCTCTTGAGAGACTGTTTCCACTTGGGGATCTTACATCATACGTTTCTCAGGATCTTCCCGGAGAAACGCCATGTGATGGGGTCCAATTTTGAGGTGTCGATGACCTTTTCATCAGCGATCTTTTCAGAGAATGGCAGCTGTACTGCCAAATCTCTGCTTAAGAGGCTTTTTCTGGGGGATTTTTCTTTAATCCGGGAAAGCAAGGATATCATCTTCAACTACGAAGAGTGATGTTAACTGAGGGCTCTCTGGTCTTTCATAGGTTCAAGTTATCAAAGTGGTCGAGGACCCAACTTCAATCCAGAAATAAACAGGGAGAGAGAGAATGTTCAGACGCAGCGTTTCCTGACGAGGCAAGAACTGACGACTCGATTGAGAGAACTTCTATCACTAGGGGACAAGATCGACTAGAGTGATAGTGATGCAATATGAAATGTGAATGCAAATCAATAATGCATGATGTATGTATATTTATGCTGACAAAACTGATGCGACATACAAACTAACAGGTGAACACGACTGGATACTCGGCCATCGCGGGGCGAAGAAGTACCGTTGGTTCAGAATAGTAATTCCACCTTACTTAGGAGAGATAGTCTCTGTGGGGGGGAATATCGTTGATCGGCCTTAGGAGATAAGAACTCGGCCGAGGGGTGTCAGACGAAACAAGGTCTCTGACACAGTTGATCCCTTCATTCAGTTATACTGGGTTAGAAGGAGTACTTTGATTCTGCACTTTGAAGTTTGCTTACTTCTGGAGAAGCGGTCGATGTTCTTCTGATGTTTAACAGTCAAAAGAAATTGCCATCTTTAATTTAAAAGCAGAAAAAAATTTAACAAGTAAATTCATTTTTGTTTCATTTCAAGAATCGCTAATCATGTTAAAATGTCGTTCTGTAAAGCTAAAACAAGTAAGAATTACAAACAAAAGCACAAGGGCTCAAATTTTATTAATAGGATGGAAATCAGCCAAACGCGTGATTCCAAAGAGTATTTACAAAGTTTGAAAATGGTAATTTACAGGGAAAAGGGCTACGTTAAAACATAACGACCACTATCCTTCTACCAACTTTGAATTCGGGACATCCTGAGCTTCTGTCGAAGATGACCTTGACTGGAGTTTTCCTCCGATGGACGATGTAACTGCTGCTGCTGCTGAGGGACTTGCCTCTGTTGAACATAGTTACCTGCCATTATCCCTAATTTTTGCCTGGATTGTACTATGAGATTTCCAATCCATCGGGATGATTTTTTTATATGTCTCTAACTTTTGCCTGGACCGCCCTTTCGGGTTTTCAATCCACCGAGACGTTTTTTTTTTAGTTTAGGCGAAGTATTTCTTGACTACATCAACATTCGTGGGGTAGGAAAATTCCTCTCCGTCCATGGTTGCAAGTCTCAAGGCGCCGCCTGAGAAAGCTTTTGTGACCACATAGGGGCCATCATAATTCGGAGTCCACTTGCCCCGGGAATCAGTGAGAAATTATTGTATCTTCTTGAGCACGAGGTCTCCTTTCCTGAAGACACGAGGTCGGACCTTTTTGTCGAACGCCTTCTTCATTCTCTGTTGATACAACTGACCATGGCATAATGCCGTTATTCTCTTTTCTTCGATTAGATTCAGTTCATCGTGTCGATTTTAACACCATTCAGCTTCGGTGAGCTTAGCTTCCATCAATACCCTGATTGATGGGATCTCTACTTCCATGGGGAGCACTGCCTCCATGCCATACACTAGAGAGAAAAGGGTTTCCCCTGTTGAAGTGCGGACAGATGTGCGATAACCGTGAAGAGCAAAGGGTAGCATCTCGTGCCAGTCTTTGTATGTTACAACCATCTTTTGAACGATCCTCTTGATGTTCTAGTTAGCCGCTTCTACCGCTCCGTTCATCTTGGGTCGGTAGGGAGATGAGTTATGATGCTTAATCTTGAACTCTGCGCACAACTCCTTCATCATCTTATTGTTCAAGTTAGATCCATTATCAGTAATGATCTCGCTTGAAACACCATAACGGCATATGATATTGTTTTTGATAAATCGGACCACCACTTGTCGGTTTACATTAGCGTATGATGCTGCTTCGACCCACTTGGTGAAATAGTCAATGGCTACCAGGATGAACCGATGTCCGTTTGAAGCCTTAGGTTCGATCATGCCGATCATGTCGATTCCCCATATGGAAAAAGGCCATGGGAAAAAGAGAACTTTGAGATGTGATGGCGGTACATGAATTTTGTCGGCGTATATCTGACACTTGTGACACCTCCTCATGTACTTGTAGCAGTCGGATTCCATGGTCAACCAATAGTACCCTGCTCTCAGCATTTTTCTCGCCATTGCGTGTCCATTGGCATGAGTGCCAAAAGATCCTTCGTGAATTTCTTTTATCAGCATGTCTGCTTCTGGTCTGTCTACGCATCGGAGCAAGACCATGTCAAAGTTTCTCTTATAGAGAGTGTCACCGCTCAGGAAGAAGTTTCTAGCCAGTCTTCTGAGGGTTTTCCTGTCTTTTCGGAGTGCCCTAGATGGGTACTCTTGTTTCTGAAGGAAGCGTTTGATATCGTGATACCAAGGTTTGTCGTTTATGACTGCTTCGATCGTGAAGATGTAAGCGGGCAGTTCAAGGCGCATGATGTCGATCTTAGGTATGTCATTCCATTGACCTACACTAATCATGGAAGAGAGAGTGGCTAAGGCATCAGCCATGTGATTCTCTTCACGAGGGATGTGATGAAACTCAACTCTGTTGAAGAAGGGTAACAACCTTCTTACATAGTCTTTGTAAGGAATCAATCCTGATTGGTATATGTTCCAATCTCCTGTGATCTGATTGATAACCAAGGCTGAGTCGCCGTATACGTCCAAGTTTTTGATCCTTAAATCAATTGCTTCTTCGAGACCCATGATACAAGCTTCGTATTCGGCCTCGTTGTTCGTACATTTGAACGTAAGTCTAGCAGTGAAAGGAATGTGGGTACCCTGAGGGGTAACAATGATTGCCCCAATTCCGTTTCCATAATGATTAACTGCTCCGTCAAAGATAAGTCCCCATTGGGAACCTGGTTCTGGCCCTTCACTGGGTAACGGTTCATCGCAATCTTTCATTTTTAGATACATGACATCTTCGTCTGGGAATTCAAACCCGATTGATTCTTGATTGTCAATCGGTTGATGAGCCAAATGATCGGCTAAAATACTTCCCTTAACAGCTTTCTGAGCGTGGCACTCTATGTCATATTCTGATAACAGCATCTGCCAACGGGCAATTCTTCCTGTGAGAGCAGGTTTTTCAAATACGTACTTGATTGGATCCATTTCGGAGATTAACCAAGTAGTATGACGAATCATGTATTGGCGAAGACGTTTGGCTGCCCAAGCCAAAGCACAGCAAGTTTTCTCGAGCATCGTGTACCGAGTTTCACAGTCGGTGAATTTCTTGCTCAGATAGTAGATGGCAGACTCTTTCCTTTTGGTTTCGTCTTGTTGGCCAAGTACACATCCCATTGAGTCCTCTAGGACTGTGAGGTAAATGATCAGTGGTCTTCCTTCCACTGAAGGTGATAGAATCGGAGGATTCAACAGGTATTCCTTGATACTGTCGAAGGCGGTTTGGCAATCTTTTGACCAAACGCAATCCTAGTTCTTTTTCAGTAATTTGAAAATCGGCGCACATGTCGCGGTCATGAGGAATATGAATCGGAGAAGGCATTTCTTGAATGGCCTTGACTTGTCAGGATCAACCTCAATTCCTTTCTGGCTGACGATGAACCCTAGTAGTTTCCCAGAACAGACACCGAAGGTGCACTTGTTGGGATTCAAGCGGAGCTTGAATTTTCTTAGACGTTCGAACAATTTTGACAGATGTTCAACGTGCTCACTCTCTGTTTTTGATTTTGCAATCATATCATCGACATATACCTCGATTTCTTTATGTATCATGTCATGAAACAGAGTAGTCATGGCCCTTTGATAGGTTGCCCCGGCGTTCTTCAAACCGAACGGCATTACCTTGTAACAAAAGGTGCCCTATGGGGTAATAAACGAAGTTTTCTCCATGTCTGTCGGCGCCATTTTGATCTGGTTATAGCCCGAGAATCCATCCATGAAGGAGAATACTTTGAACTTTGCTGTACTGTCTACCAGCATGTCAATGTGTGGTAAAGGAAAGTCGTCCTTTGGACTAGCCTTGTTCAGATCTCGGTAGTCGACACACATTCTGACCTTTCCGTCCTTTTTTGGAACAGGTACGATGTTGGCTAACCATTGAGGATATTCAGATGTAGTGAGGAAACCCGCGTCAATCTGTTTCTGTACCTCTTCTTTGATTTTGATGGCCATGTCTGGGTGAGTCCATCTCAACCTTTGCTTTACTGGCGGACATTCCGATCTTAACGGTAAGTGATGTTCCACGATGCTGGTATCCAACCCTGGCATATCCTGATAGGACCAAGCGAATACATCGGGAAATTCTTTGAGAAGCTTTATCAAACCCTCTCTGGCAGTTGGACTGAGCAGTGCCCCAATCCTGATTTCTTTTCTCTCTTGCTCTGAACCCAAGTTTACCGTTTCCAACGGTTCTTTGTGAGGTTCAATGGACCTTTCCTCTCGTCTGAGTAATCGGGAGATCTCTTCTGGAATTTCGTTGTCATTTTCTTCTTCAGCCTCAAATACCGGGAACTCAAAGTTGGGAGAAGGCATCGGATCGTATGTTTCAACTGGGTTTAAAACAAGCAATCTGCATGACGTGATGATTCGTGTTTAGAAGAGATAGAGAAAATGCAAAAGTGTGCAGTGTATTTTTTTTTACTGCTTGTTTTTATTTTTAATTATTTTTTAGGATTACCATTTTCTGAAAAAGCAAAAAGAGAAAACAGCAATTAATGCGGAAATTACAGAACGACGTTATTTTATTAATGAACAAGTCGAAACTTGAAACTACAGCCCTATAAAACAAAACTCTGTCGCTTTGGGCGAAGCGAAGAGGGATATTTACAGAAAGCGAGCCCTATCAAAACATCCGTTTCACCTGGGCAGGGTGAAAGGTTAAAAGACGACAATTACTTTGACTGACGGACGACCTTCGGAACCTCGACGACAACCCATTGGCGGCGAACTCCTCAGTGAATCACAAAGTCTAGCACCTTCCTTGATTTGTCTTCACAAATGACACTGATTTCTGGTGGAGCAGGATCATTGGAATCTATTTCCCAGGCAGAGTTGTCATAGGAGAATTCCTCTGTTGCATTTTGCATAACATTTGTGCTCTCAGCTGTATCTCCCCATCCAATTGGCTGGATGTCTTCGAGCCTGATACGAGAGCTTCCGGGAGCGGTGTACTTGACCATATAGTCGTATTTTCCACTCGGTTGTCCCAAGGTGTCCCACACTTCTTTCGAACTGGAGGAGTCATTTCTCTCGATGACGTTGACCTCGGGAAAAGCATAGTTGATGAATTCAAGTCCTGCAAACGTTGCAAATTCATCTTCATGTCGAGTAGTTTCTGGGTGACCCGAGTGTTGATCCCATGACATGGTGGGGACACAGGTATTCTGTTCAATGACGGTCAGCTGAGCTTTATTACTCGACTGACTTTCTTGCCCCAAGTTTCCTGGGTAAGGTTTCCACATTGGCAGACCATTCATTGGGCCATAATAGTTGTGGTCAAAGTTGTCTTTCATCAGATTGTCTTCCTCTAATGAATTTGGCGGAGCGCAGCATCCTTCCGGATCACAATCCTCATAGATCATTTCGACATCTGATCTTAGTATAAATCTCGGACTTTCTGTAGGAAAGCAAAAAGGCATAGGCACCTCTTCCTGAGACATATAACCGTCCTTGTTAAGGTAGGACTTCCACTCTTCATCTGTGTCAGAGGGATCTTCCTCATTGATAGCATGAACTGTCTGAGACACTGGGTGAAGGAAACCTCCACTGTGGAATAAGTTTTGAAGAGGATGAAGACTTTCATCGCTGGCAGCTGTCTGGGTACAGGTTGCAGAAAAACCAAGACCCTCCTTTGTTTTATTGCCAACAGGAATGACAAGCTGTCCTCATCCTGTCGTATCGGTACTCTCGACCGCTTTGATAGCATCGTTGTATGAGGAAATTGAGGTTCCTCCTTTGAAACGATTGTCCTTGCTCACCGACAGTGCTTGGAACTGAGTTCTAATAACCTCCTCGGGTTCTATACCAGTAAATGATGACAAGTTACTCACAAGCAAGGCTTGTTCCCCACAAACCGTGACAAGCTGATCGTTCTTGACGAACTTTAGCTTTTGGTGGAGGGTCGAAGTGACCGCTCTAGCCTGATGTATCCAAGGTCTTCCTAATAAACAACTGTATGTTGCCAGGATATCCATGACCTGGAAAGTAACTTCGAAAGTGTGAGGATCGATAGTTATGGGAAGATCAACTTCGCCGATAACTATTTTTATGGATCCGTCGAATGCTTTGACGACAACCTCGCTGACTCTCATCGGAGGGCCTTTAAATGATAATTGCATCAAAGTGGACTTCGGCATAACATTCAGGGCTGACCCCGTGTCTACCAGTACGCTGGCTAAAGCATCGTCCTGGCAGTTAACTGTAATGTTGAGCGCCATGTTATGACGGCGACCCTCTTCAGGTAATTCCTCATCACTAAATCCCAAATTGTTGCAGGAAGTGATGTTAGAGACAATGCTATCGAACTGTCTGATTGTTACATCCTGTTCTACAAAGGCCTGCTCCAAGACTTTCTGTAGAGCCTCCCTATGTGCTTCTGAACTGAGTAACAGTGATAACACCGAGATCTTTGAAGGAGTTTGTAATAGCTGATCAACAATGTTGTATTCACTCCTTTGGATGAGCTTTAGCATCTCATCATCATTTTTTAAAAGGTCGGGATTACTGGACTGACCGACTGGTGGATCGGGAGCTTCTATCTGAAGTTCCTTTTCTTTGTTAAGTTCTCCAACTCCTCGGTTGAAGATTCGACCACTCCGTGTTACTCGACTGATGTCTACAATATTCACGATGGAGGGTAATGGAATTTCCTTTCAATTTTTAATTATTGTTGCACCGTATTTGTAAGGGATCGCCTTAGCTGATTCATACGGTAGCGGTCCTGGTAGATAGATGACTACAGGAGCCTTCTGATTTTTCTGACCATCGTAAGTAATCTCGATCCGTTCTCGGTTGGGAACTTTAGATTCGTCAAGTAGAGGAATAATGGCAAAAACATCCCTGGTCCTGTGATGACCAGAGATCGTGACAACATCCTCAACTTGCTCGGCAAGGTAGTTCGGTGTCCAATTGATGGGTCCAGACCCCGGATATGGACGAGTTTCTCTACGATCGACCTAACCCTGAAGAGCTGCTCTCACAAGGTAACACCCTTGGTTACTTTCTGAACAGACGCTATAACTGTCACAGTTGTGTGGTGGCACCTGGCCACGCCCACTTTGAATACAATGTAACCTTACTAGGTTAGCTTCCACTGATCGGACATCCTGACTCTGACGTCGAGTAGGATTCCTGTTACTGATACTAATCTGCTGAGTATCTTCATCCATATAGATTGGCATCCACCAGTGATTTAACAAGTGCTGAAGTGCCTCTTGGACAAGGGTACAACCTCGATCATTTTCGCAACCTGCTTTACAGCTTTGATAGTCGTGTGATATTAAGAATCTGAGTCGGACCTGTTCCGCATGTAACTCTACCAGGTTGGTATTCATCACGCGAATATCGAAGATCTGAACCATGTTGATCTGATAAGGGTTCCTATCATGGTAGTCTTGGATCCATCCAAGATCCATCTGACGCTGGAGGGCCTCCTGTATGAAAGAGCATCCCTGTTTGTTTACCGAGCAAATCAGACAAGAACTGTAATCGTGCCACGGCAGATTATGATACTGGCTTTGCCTTGAGTGCATCGCCACCAAGTTGGCATTCATCGCACGGATGTCGTGGTTTTGAATGACGTTAGAATTCGTGTAAACCATATTAACTCCACGAACTCGGTGCTCCTGGATCCATCCGAGATCCATATGTTCCTGTAGAGCTGCTTGCACTACAGAACATCCTTGGTTGTCTTTAGAGTAGATATCACACTGGTGATAGTTATGAGGTGGCGCATGGCCATATCCGCTATGTCTACAATGCATCTTGACCAGATTGGTCTTCAACAAGAGTACATCGTGAATTTGATAGACATCGTTAGTCTCTCTCTCAATCAGATTGACGGCAGTTTTCTCGTGTTGAGGCAGCAGGTTCGTAAGAACATTAGGATTCGTATCCTTGAAGGATAAGACCCCGCTCCTAACAAGTTTTTGCACGTCGGACTTGAAATTAAGACAAGTCTCAATGTTATGCCCTGAACCTCCTTGATGATAAGGGCATGTTTGATCCACCTTAAACCAAAAAGGCAGATTTTTCGGTACTGTAAGAGGAGATTTAGTCTGAATGTGCCCCTTAGCCAGTAGTAATGGAAACAGTTCTGCATACGTTACGGGTATAGGATCAAATCCTGGTGGCCGTGTTGTACGATTGTTGTTATATGGAGGACGAGCCTGCTGAAGAGGCTATTGTGTCCTTTGCTGGTCAGGTTGGCCCTACGCAACCTGAGGTTGATACGTAGGAATAGACGCAGGGTTGATAGCAGGAGTCACAGCTGCTACCGGTTGATAACGTCGTCTTTGCTTTTCGAGAGAGATATTCCCAATATCTTGCTCTTTTTTCTTAGGGAGAGCACTACCGTATTTTTTAGTACCGCTCGTCGATCCAGTGTCTTTTACCAAACGTCCTTCTCGGACGGCTTCCTCAAGACGTACGCCCATGCCGACCATTTCGGTGAAGTCACTGGGCGCACTGGCAACCATTCGGTCATAGTAAAATGAGCTTAAGGTCTTTAAGAAAATCTTTGTCATCTCTTTTTCCTCAAGAGGTGGACAAATTTGAGCGGCAATTTCACGCCACCTTTGAGCATACTCCTTAAAGGTTTCCTTGTCCTTTTGCGACATCGATCTGAGTTGATCTCTGTCGGGTGCCATGTCCAAGTTGTATTTGTATTGTTGGACGAAGGCAGTACCAAGATCTCTGAATGTGCTGATCGTGCCACGGTTCAAACCCATGTACCATTTGAGTGCAGCACCGATTAAACTATCCTGAAAGTAGTGAATCAGTAGGTCCTGATTCTCCGTCTGAGCTGACATCCGCCGAGCGTACATCACCAGATGGCTTTGAGGGCAAGAGTTACCCTTGTACTTTTCAAAGTCGGACACTTGAAATTTGTGCGGGACTTTGACATTTGGGACCAAGCCGAGATCTGCGGCGTCTTTTCCAAATAGATCCTGACCGCGAATGGCTTGCAGCTCCTTCTGCATTTCCAAGAATTGCTCCTGGAATTCATCCATTCTATCGAACATAGTTTCCTTCTTACCAGAAGGTGTTGGTGGAATTTGTCCTTCTGGGACAGTGTGCACTACAGGGGGCGGGACCGTGACTACGGCGGTGAATCTTGGCGCTTCCCAAAGTTTGTAGCCTTCAAGAGTCTTCAGCATGCCCCTGGCATCTTCGCTTTCCCGAAGTTTGTAACCTTCAGGCCCAGCGGCTTCTGTTGTGATTCCTTGATCTTCAGTGATCGGCAGAACATATCCTTCCGGGATATAGTTAACAGGCATGCCCCAAGGACGGTCTTTCGGTATCTGATACCTAGGATCATACCTCTCCACTATGGGTGTTGAGGTGATCTCTGAGATCACAGTTCGTTGTAGCTGAGCTTCTGCCATGGCTTGCATGTCGTTACGAAGCTTTCTCATATCCTCTCTTAGAGCGTCGATCTCTTCTTTCAACTCTCTGTTTTCTTCCTCAAGATCATCCATCCTTTTCTGACGATTGGCCCGAGTATTATACGAATGAGACAGTTTGACTCTAGAATCGAGACTCAAACGTGAGATTCGTAGGGAAGAAGAATGCGCGATGTGAGAATGATGAATACAATGATTATATTAATTATTTTTTTTGGTTTAATCAAAATAAACTTCGACAATTAGATTGTAAATATCAAACGGTGGGGAAACCCCTTTTTATTGAATTCCAAAGGATTACAGAAATGGAAATACAGTAGATTACAAGGTGCGGAAACAGAAACCTAAACTAATGGGTCCCGAGTCCTCTCTGAAGAGAAGTCGGGTGCTGATTCTGGTATCTTCCTTTTCTTTGACCGGGGCTCTTGGGCCGTTGTTGGGTTGTCATTCCTTTGCCAAGTGAAAGGAGCGAGCAAATTCCTTTGGTCATCTTGATTATCCACAACATGTTGCTCTAAAATCTCAATCAGAGCATCCTTTTCTTTTAGTAATTGTTGTATTTTGATGCACTCTACGTCGAGGGTGCGGTACTTGTTCTTCCAAGACCTTCTCTCCCGTTGAACTTTGTTGAGAGTAACCTAAAGCTTTTCAGTTTCCGTCATGAAGTACATGACAGATTCCCTCGGTGGAAGAACTCCATGACAAGGATAAGGCATCTTTAGCTTGAGAGCTTTGGTTTGTACCCAATGGAGATAAGGCTCCACCGAGACATAGTCCGGTTTTCCCAGAGACTCTCGTCCTTTCTTATGAACGTGTTTCCAAGCTTGCACTATTTCCGTCTTTAGTGCTCTGTCGTTTTCTCCTTCCTTGAAGAAAAGACCTTCCAGATGAACACCCAGTGGGATGTGCCTCATCGGGTATCCAAATTGACGGCGAACCAATACCGGATGGTAGTTGATTCCTCCTTTAGTTCCTATGAGGGGTACGTTGGGGAAGTTTCCACAACGGTCAATGATCCTAATTCCCTCATAAATCCTATTACACCAATCAATGTCAGAGTTGGTAAGAGACATGATCTTCTGCGACCAACGTAGGGCACTCTTACAATCCCAAAAAGCAGCAGACTTGGGCAAGTGAGAGATAAACCATTTGTAAAGCAAAGGTACACAGCACGTGATCTCCCCTCCGCTGTACAAATTCCCCAAGTGTATAGAATAATACGCATCTGCGAGCAAAGTCGGCACAGGATTTCCAATGAGAAAAACCTTAATAGAATTAATATCGACGAAGTTATTGATGTTAGGAAACAAAAATAACCCGTAGGTGAGCAAGACAAAGATGCTTTCAAAAGCAGTCACGTTTCCTATACTGGCAAAATACAGGGCCTTCTTTGTCAAGAACTGGGCTGGCAAACCTTGGATGCCACCTTTAGCGGTCATGTGAGTCCTGACCTCAGACTCGTCCAAATGAATTGCTCTTGCAATGGTCTGATTCTTTGGAATTTCTTCCAGTCCAGAAAATGGAGCTCGATCCGTAATGTGTAGATCGATCAGATGAGAATACTCCTCCAACGTTGGTGCTAGCTGGTAATCCGAGAATGTGAAACAGTGATAAACCGGATCGTAAAACTGAATGAGCGCATCCATGATTCCCTCAATCACATGGACTCTTAACAGTGGTAGCAGACCTCCGTGCTTGGCCCTAAAAGCCTCAGGGTTAGTGATCATCCTTGCTAACCTTCTGAAATCCTCTAACTTTGGAACCTTGAAGGTGTACTGGTGAGTTCTCCTTCTACCGAAATCCATTAGTGCAATCCTTTTCTCTGATATTTGCAATCACAATCTTAGTTTAATTTGAAAAACAGAGAGACTAGAAGAGAAGTATTTTGAGTGTTTTAATGTTTTTTTAAATGAATGCATGAATGCAGCACACAAAAACATAGAAAAAACATGGGGTCAAAGGGTCGTTGTCATGAAGTCAAGGCTCTACCCATCCCCAAAGGTTTATACTAGGGTGATTTTTGTACCTGTACTCATTATCATCAGCTCCTCCCAGGAAAGCAAAACAACAAGCGGATCGTCAGCGAGTTGTAAAGCAATCTTAGAGTAAGTGTCATTCACCGAGAATAGATCACCAGCCTCAAATGAGGGTAGTATCGCGTAAAAACTATTTTCGATAGTTTCCGCACTACGAAAGGGTTTGGCTCCTCAGCTTCTCAGACTTAACAACCGGCCCATTGTCTAGGTGAGAGAATGGGTTGCGTTGGTCAGCCTCCACTGAGGTTGATGGTCGACCCCGTCGCTATCACTTATCTTAAGTGTATACTCAATCTTTCCACATACGGCATCACCCGCATTCCCATTAGCAGAAAAATAAACATGTATAGCAACTAGGAAAAGCAGTATATATATTTGTCCTAAACATCCTAGACCTTTAAAGCTATGAATCCTAAGTTCCTGACAGAAAATAGGTTCCCCGGCGGAAGCCCCAATCCATGGTATTCACACAAGAGGTAAAAAGGAAGAAAAAACAGAGACCGGCCCCACGGTGGGCGCCATCTTTCTGTAGCGAGCGATTTTGGACGCGGTTCTTAAGCGCTGGTCACTCTCTACGGTTGAGCTTTAACTACAGGTCGATTCATTTTTTATCCTATTGTGAGCTGATGAAGGAAGGGAAATAGATGTCTCTAATTAACCCTGCTTTGCATACTGAGTTTAAACAGCAGTCTGTTAGGTTACGAATGCTATCAATGTGGGGGGGCCTTTGTACTGGTTATTTGTATTTTCGCCAATACGGTTCTCTTTCTTTTTATCTAGACAGAAGGTTTCTGGCGGGGAACAAGGATTAGGATGTTAGGACTGATGCTTTTGAATTACTGCTTTTGATTGATGGAGATATGGGATTTTTGGTTTTTTGTTTAGTGTGCTCGCTAAGATCTTTTCTTTCGATCTTATGCCTACGTATTCCCGTTTACCGAAACAGGGAAATCAGAGCGTTCGTAGTTCCTCATATTCTATGGGAGGAAGTGGGTGTTTTTGGTGTCTTATTCAAAGCCCAAGACGTGAAGCGAAAGATGATTTGTATCTTGTTCAAAGCCCAAGATATGAAGCTGAAAAGTCTATTTGTATCTTGTTCAAAGCCCAAGACGTGAAGCTAAAAGGGTGTTGTCTTTAGAGAGAATTTGTCATCTCTAAAGAGGGGGTTGTATGTCATAACTGTTTATAAAGGAGAATTACTTTAACCGGGATTTGTGAATCCTAGCAATGCCATAATTTCCTTTAAAGGGGATTTTAACCTGAAGGAGAAGACTTTAACTCAGTGTAGAGCAATGTTATCTTTCCTTAGGAATTTCTCATGCTAAAAGAGGGACAGTGGCATGGATGTAGATGATCCAGAGGCTTGCCGCTTACAGCAATTAGATGAAAGGGGAGGAGTTATTGATGTTTGTGTACTGTGAACGAGGCACACCTTTGATGCTAAAAGGTTGATTGGATCAACCAGTGGTTTTCTTATACAAAGCCTAAGAGGAGGCTATTATGTGTCTCGTACAAAGCCCGAGAGAGAGGCTAAAAGGTTTTGACCCGACAATGGAGTCTTTTGGTATCTCGTATAAAGCCCGAGATGGAGGTTATTTGACTCAACAAGAGAATTTTTTGTATCTCGTACGAAGCCCGAGATGGAGGTGAAAGGGGTGATTGACTCAACGAAGGAGTCTCTTATGTGTCTCGTACAAAGCCCGGGAGAGAGGCTAAATGTTGTTTGACTCCGCTGGGGAGAATCATTGTACAAAGCCCAAGAGGAGGCTAACTTCACTGGAGAAGGATCATTATACAAAGCCTAAGAGGAGGCTAGGGTAACTGTTTCAGTTAAGTGACAGGTCCAGTATACAGATTTTAAAGAGAAAATCAGTTCTTATATGAGCAACACTGTACTCATGGATTTGACTCAAGGATCCGGGTTATTCATGTTCTTTAAGGAAGCGGGAAATTCGAAGGGTATTGAGACTGTCCGAGTCTGCGGGTTTCCTTCCTATTTAATGAAGGGGTCACTTGAGAATGTCTTTGAGACTTAAGGAAGTTAGACTGTCTAAGTCTAGAGTTTCACCTTTTGTACTATGTTTTGAGAAACAGTAGTAGACTCTTTGAAAGGACCATTCTATGCAGATGACTAAGTTCTGTTCCTATACCTCTAGGAGGTTGTCGGGACAATTTGTACGAAGCCCAAGAGGAGACTGGAAACTTTTAAGAAGCCGACGGGTCCTTGTACTAAGCCCAAGAGGAGGCTATTATTCCCGGAGGAAGAGATCATTATACGAAGCCTAAGATGAGGGTGGGGATACTTCTAAGAAGCCGTATGGTCCTTGTACTAAGCCTAAGAGGAGGCGGGGTTGCTTTTAGGAAGCCTGTGGGTCCTTGTACGATGCCCAAGAGGAGGCCGATTGCTTTTAAGAAGCCCGTGGGTCCCCAAACCCCGAAAAATTCAAGGCAATCCTATTCACCGAGAATAGACCAAAGTCAGGAAAGTTCGAGAATTTGGAAGAAACTCAAAGATGCCATTCACGGAGAATACATTCATCTCTGGGAGTAGAGTTTCTTGACAATTCCTAATGAGGACAGCCTGAGAGAAGACTGTATCTGGTGATCCTATTGGGGATCTAGTTGTCTATTTCTACGAATAAACGAAACGGCGTCACCTAGTTCTAGACTTAGTTGTCGGGGAAACTCTAAATATCTATACTATTATTACACAGTCGATATGAGTTTATGAAAGAAGACTTACATTGAAACAGCCCCATAATACAGTTATATGTATATGAAAGCGGTAAATGAAAGCGATAACCACTTACTCGGTTGTAGAGCTTCCATGCTGTTTGGTTAGTTATTCAACAAAGAAAGATTGAAAACGACAGTATATTCAAAATCAAAGGAGAAAGTGCTTTGAAAAAGAAAAATTTGGGACTTACAGCTCAAGGAGAGGCCCAAGGTTTTATCAGTGAGCGCACTGTTTGAATTTGTACAGAGGGACTTATACAAGTGACTGAGGCCCAAAAAAGGGTTTCTGTATAAAGGGATGGGTCTTACACTCTTTCAAGAGGCCTAAAGAGTTTTAAAGAAAAAGAATTAGGCTTATAACACGAGGGTAGGCCCAATTGATTATTCGTTTAAAAATGGCGATCGCGCCGAGGTTTTCTTTCAACGCAGAGGGACTTATACAATAAGTGAGGCCCAAAATGGTTTGGTTAAAAGGGGATTGGGTCTTACACTCTATTAGCGGCCCAATGTGTTTTTGAATGGGTCTTATAGCTCAAGGAGAGACCCAAGGTTATTTTTCAAAAGGCGATGATCATGCCGTTTATTTGAAAATGTACAGAGGGACTTATACAACGAATGAGGCCCAAAATATTTCTGTACAAGTGGGTTGGGTCTTACACTCTCTCAAGAGGCCCAAAGAGTTTTGAAAATGATTTATGAGGGTTGAATTAATCCAAAAACCCTAATTTGTTTTCAAAAATGTATTTAATTGAATAAAAATTCAATTAAAAATGATCAAAATTGTTTAACATATGAAAAACAAATTGTGATTTTGGATTAATGCTTTAAAAATTAAGTATTGACCTACAAAATAATTAGAAAGCATTAAAAGTTGCAAAATCAATGTAGAAAAAATATTTAAAATGTCAAAAAACAATTAAAACATTAATTCTTTGCAAAAATATCAATTATATGAAATAAATAATATTTTTGGGATTTTTTGATAAAATAAAATATTTTAACATTTTTGTGAATTATTAAAAAAAGAATCAACTCAAAATCATTAAAACTCAGAGAGAAATTAATTTTTGAATCAATTAAACAAAATCACAAAATTCAAATATTTGAATTTGTGAAAAAGGCGCCAAGAACACAAGCAAGAACACGCGCGTTTTTCTGGGTTTGGCTGATTTGCGTTTTCCATCCAATCTCACTGAATACGTAATCATATCATGCAATCCACATATCATTATGCTCGTCTCAACCTCACGATCATGTCTATAACACTTAATTTCATTTAAATTAAACATAAAACATGAAATCACGAAGAAACCTCAAGAACCCTAATTTCTGCATGAAGGCTAGGATTTTTGATACACAATTCAAACAATGCAATTAATTGAGGGAAAACATTCCATGCATGATTATGAACATATGGCCAAATTTTTGTGCGAGGAAATATACATAGATTGAGAGATGACCAAGTATATGCTTACCTCTAAGCCGTGACAGCAAGTGCAATGTGATTTTTTATTTGGAGGTGTTACAGATGAGTGGTGATGATCTGAACAGCTTCCCTACACCCTATGGAGTGTGTTTGAATGCTTGGACTTGATTGAAATTGGCTGGATCAATTCATGGCATCTCAGCTGCAACTTAATTGAAAATTTGAGCAACCAGCTGGTGATTTTGTGAAATTGGTGTTTCAGAAGTGATCTAAGTGTTTGATCAGCTCATATGTGATGTATATGAGGTGTGTGTGTGTGTGATTGGATTGATTGGAAAAGCTCTCAAACTCAAAACCCGATAGCTACCTTGCTAAGAAAGGCATTTTTGCCAAGAGAAAGAGATTTTGAGGAAAGCATCTGTTAGATGGCTTTGGTGTACTCAAACTGATCACAATTGAGCTTTATTTATAGCAGAGCAAGTTTGTTTTGGGATCCACAGTGAATGGTAACTGCAGCAGGTGTTTGTTCAATGTTGGCCAATGGAAATGCAAGTCTCCTCTAGCCATTGACTAGAGGTTAGGGCACAGGGTTGTGGTTCCCTTGTTCTTGGATAAGTCTTGACTAATTTCAGATGAGAATGGCTCAATCCATGCCACCTTGATGCTTCCATTGAATGCTTCAATCCAAATTTGGAGTTTTGTCCCTATTTTGGCCATTCTAGGTTCAACATGTTATTTCTTGTTCCATGGACTTTGGAGGCTTGGCTCAGTGATTGTCCCCTTTAGATTCAATCCTCAGATGTGTCCAAGTGGATAGGAGCATTTGAATTTGGCTGATTTTGGCAAATCGAGCAAAATTGCAAATTCTGCCTTGCCTTGACAGATTTCAGCAAGGCAACTTTCCAATGTCATATCTCATGACTCAAATGGAATTTGGCAATGTTCTTGGCCATTTTGGAAAGCCCTTACATGATATAACAACTGTTTGAACATATTTGGTTTTGATCTCTTTTGAATCCAAGTGAAAAATCCCCCTGGATTTGGCAAAAAGTGAAGGCAGATTCTGACTTAGTGAAAATTTCACTAAGTGTTGGAAAATTGACATTTTCATTTTTCAGCCATTTTGATCACTCCATAACTCAAAATCCTTAATGAATTGGACTTAGGTCTAGTTGAAGTTTTTGTAGAGGGTAATGAGGGCTACAAATCCATCTTTGGATGAGAAAAAATGGCTTTGTAGTTTAGGAGTTATGATCCTTCAAAGTTGGTACCCTTGTCACATTATTTTTAACTTAGAAAATTTTCTAAGTTTTTATGGTTACCCCTTTTACAAGTTATCCCACTTTTCTTGATTTTTATTGATGAATGATGATTCAAATCATACATTAACATCATTTTAGGGTTAAAAATCCATTTTGGTGAAAAATCTCAAAAAGTCAAAGTTGACTTTTGTGCACAGTTGACTTTTTATCAGATGAATTCCAAACTGTGCAATTCTTCAGGAAATCATGTCCTTGACCTAAATTAAACTTGATGGACATGTTCCATGGGTGTCATAGGGTATATTGGGGCATGTCCTAGGGCTTGGGAGCATGTCCTGGTCAAAAGTCAAAGTTACAGTTGACTTTCCTCGCGAAACCCTAATTGTGGTGCAGATGAAATTGAGACTTGTTGCTCAAGCTTCCTGGATTAATCCATTGTTACAAATGGATCAATATAGCTCATTAGAGACCCTCAAACCCTCTCTTGAGGTCTTGGCTCTTGATTTGCCCTAAAAGTCAACTTAGGGGTGAATTAGGTCAAGAAACCCTAATTCCTGATTTTTTATGTATGCATCCCCTGAGGCAAAATTGACTTGATGAATGGGTCCATGAGGTTCCATGGAGTACATTAGGTTGTGTTTTGGATCTTTGGCTTGTGTCCAGATGAAATTTTTCATCTGGAGGCCCTGGTCGACCAAAACCCTAATTTGGTGATACTGGCGATCTTGAGACTTGATCCACCTAGAAGGGAGCAGCCTTGTGCTTGATCCTTGAAGTGGGAGTCCTTTTGATCCATTGTGGACATGTTAGAGGCTAGACAAGTTGAAGATCATGTCATTCCTTGATTGATCATTTGTCTAAGGCTCTGAGAGGGCTTGAAACCCTAATTTTGATTGTAGTGGATGCTCACCCATCTTTGGGGAGACTGATGAAGTATGATGGTTTCTCCATATTGTGATGATGATTTGCACAATGATGGGAAATCTTAGTGGTCAATATTTGGGGTATGACACAAGCCAGGAAAGAAATCCACTATTAGTATTATCAATTCAAAGCTAAACAATCCTAGTTTACAACTTCTCACTTAATACCCACCCACTGCAATTTCTACCTAAGACTCACCTAGGTAAGAGAATTCCCTCTCACTTCCTACCAGTCACAAACAACAGTGATAGCCATAACAATATATCAAAAGAAGACACACTTCAAAGACAATACTTGATCTTGCTTAAAAGCTTCAATCAAGGACAATACACTCTTGCTTAAAAGCTTAGAGTGAACACTTACAACTCAATAACATCATTCTAGTTCAAGCATCTAGGTGATGAATGATTGGATCATAAACAGTCTACCTCAATGTATCAAAAGACACATGAGTGACACACAACACAACAACACACTAAAATAAAATTCAAACCCTAAACCCTTATTTGCACACACTGTTTCTTCAACAATAATTTTACTATATATTTTAGGTTTAGTAAGTCTCTTTATATAGACTCGAGCAGTATGGGCTTGGACTCTTCAATCAATTCCATTTTGTCAGTTTTAAACCACCTGCATAATCTTCTCCATAATAACAGGAACAAATCATCAAAGTTTCCTAAAACGTCTCATCATCCAAATTTAGCAATTTGTGTACAGCTGGAGATACATAAACTTATTCCTGATAGCACCTTCTTGACCTGCGAAAATTACTGAGATATATCCAAAAGAGATATCACAGAATTAGAACAAATCTGTCAAGATTTTAACCAGCCAGAACAGATGTTCTGGTATAACATGTTACAACATCTGTTAGGACATCTGCTCTCAAGGTGAGCTGATCAGCATGTTACAACATGACATCCTGCAGTGAACCATGTTTTAGGAAAATTGTTTCAAATCCTTAAACCATGGAACCTTCAAATCTTCCATAAGTCTGATTGTATAAATGTTTCAATTCGCCTCAACCCTAAACACCTTATTTAGGTTCATTGTAAACTTTATTCTGATAAAAAACCTTGCTACATCCTACTTCAAGTGTTTCTCCGTTGCGATGTTAGATTTAACGTATTCACCTACTCTGCTTGAGATTAATCGAAAAACTTTGGACACTTTCTTGAGCAAAGCAGCAATGTCTCCTTCAACCGATTCCTCCAACAAACAGAGATTAGAACATAAAGGAGTTTCTTTTATGAAAAAGTATCCCTTAGTATGTAGGGCATCCTGCACGTTATAAGTAATTCCTGGTTCGACCACTATACCAACAAAAGCTTTTTCAAATCTAGCAAATTCATTTTCTCGATGTTGAACAACAGGTGTGCAAACCTTGATTTTGCAGCACCCAATTGTTAAAGCGGTAAATCGGCAAGCAACAAAAGTTTTTGGAAGTATTTTTCTGGGAATTTATCGTGTCCACAGAGATCGGTGTTATTGATCTGGCGTTCGACAATTTAACTGTTATAGAGTTTGGGTTTAAAACGGGTTTAAATTAAATGCGGGAAATAAAACTTATGAACAAAAAAGAATACATTCTTTGGAGAGTAGAGAACTTTCGGGTTTGCGTTTCATCTACCTATCAAATACATATACTTACTACCCAGTTGTACGCAACCTAAATCACTCGTCAACATTATTACGTATCTCTCACACAGAGGTTATCTCTAACACAGAGTGAGACAAAGACCGTATTACTCGCGTCGGAGATCTCTCAGCGCAACACAAACAACACATAAGCATTAAGTTCTGATACCCAAATGAATATTAAGCCTAAATCTATCTCTAGAATCTAGAACCTAATAGATGTTCATCATAAATCCGGATTCAACCCGTTCATGTACGCAACAACTCAAACTCAAATAAAGAAAGCAATCATCAACATTAATTTGTAAAATGAGTTTTATACAACACCATGAGCAATAAATATACATATAATCAAGGTAAACTTACATACAAACTCACAACAAATGGAAACTACAAAGGGAAGAGAGAAGAGGAATCAAAATATCTCGCGGTGTCAATCACGATCCAAGAATCATCCACCCTCAATCATCGAGTTGCAACCTCCATGTATGCTTTTCTAAGCTCTAAACTATCAAAAAACGAGGTTTGATGGAATGGGAGCAAAAAATACCCAAACCATACCCTAAAAAATGTGTTTTTACCCTTAAATATGTGTTTCTGTCCAGGCAAATTCGCCCGGCGAAGCCCCAGTTTGCCCCGCGAATTAAGACGGTCTATTCTGCATTTTTTTCACGCTTCTGGAGTGTCCACCTCGCCTCTGCTTCTCTCGGCGAGTTCGGGGCGAAGCTGACAGATACAGAAAAATTCCCACATTGTTTTCTTCGTAACTTTCGAACTGTAACTCCGTTTTTTGCCCGGTTCGAAGCGTTGCAAAGCTTATTCAATGCTATTTATGAATATGACAAGATATCCTTGCTTGAATACCTGCAAAAAATGAGATAAAACAATTAAACTCAATGATATTTACACGATAATGCAGTATATACACTATAACGTAAAGTAAACGTATTTACAAACAAAGCGGCGTTTATTCGTACGATGTTAACAAAAAGTATCGATAATTGCAACAAAAATTATCTACAAAAATAGCTACAATTTGTATTTATCACCAATTCCCAACCTCTACCCATACCTAGTACCCTGCCTCCCTCCTCAATGCCCTTAGAAGTTTCTAAGCAACCTCTGTCTCCAACATCCTCTGCATATGAGAACTTAGAAATTCTGGCGTTCGAATTCCCATATCTCTATTGTTAAAAGTGTCCTCTCACAGTTACAGCTTCATCCCTCAACTTCCCTTGAGCCTTAAAGTCCTTATGTATTATATTTGGGTTTTTATCCATTTCACAGTGGAACCTTGGCACATTAGCGTATATCTCTTGCCATTGATCATGATATTGTTCAGTTTGACTGCCAATAATCTATCATCAGCAACCTTTTTGAATCGGACGAAACCGTAATGTATGCCATGTTTGTTCCTCCTTGGAGGAATGACAATTTCAACCACCAGACCATGGATCTTGAAAGTATCGAACATTTGTTTCACTTCGTACGATCCCGAAAACTCAATGAAGTAAAATGTAGAAATCTCTCCTTTTCCCTCCTCCATACCCTTACCACCTTGAGCCACCCAAACAAATCTCTTAGCCTCCCCAACCTTAGTGTTTTTCCGACTAACCTCCACCTAAGCATTACCACTACCCATATTAATTAAAAATCTAATTACTTCCCATGATACGTTTCTTAAACAATTCCAAGTTAGGGATGAGAATTTGATACATCCTATGAGAATTTGGGGAGACTTCGGAATCCCACTGTCAGCTTTCACGACTGATGATTCTGCTGTCATTTAATCCTCAGCAGTGGCAGATTTACAAACGTCTTCAGTTCTTAATTTAGAGGATGGTTTTGTATCAAGGAATTTTCATACTGTTTTTTATTTCATTGGTTCTTCTGGCTTGGAATCCAATAGTTTTTCAAGAGCAGTCGCCCAAAGTAGTTTTGAAGATGCCTTAGATACAGTTAGCAAAATCACAGGTCGGGCAGCTACTGTCCTTTCAGAAACAGGCTTTCAGGCTAGTTTCTTTAATGCCCCAGCAGCGTCTGTTTTGCTCATTTCGGGGGCTGGACCTGCTAGTTCGAATGTCAACCCAGATGCAATAACTGTTGCGGAGGAGTTGGATGCGTTACGTGCTCACCTTAATGCGATTATTCTGAATTTTCAGGAGAATGATCGTGCGTTGGATTCAAGGGGATGCCGATGTTTATTCGGTAAGTTCGTTTTACAAGTTGGCCAACAGATTTCACATCCCTTTAGGTCCTCAAAATCAGTATGATTTAGCTTTCAATTTAATTTGGAAAGTTGAGGCTCCTTTGAAAATCAAGGTGTTCGGGTGGAGATGTTTTTTGAACAAACTTCTGACAAAAGATTTATTATCTTCTAGAGGTATTATTCCTCTGGGGAGCAATACTAACTGTTTATTTTACAATAGCCAACCGAAATCTTTGTCGCACTCTTTTCTTAGGTGTTCGGTGGCCAAATTGGTTTGGAAAGAAACGGTCGAGTGGATCGGTTTTACCGCCCCAGATGTGAATGGTTTCATGGGAAGTTTTGTGGATTGGTTTTCTTTCTATAAATCTAAGAAAGTTAAACCCGGTAGAGAAGGTTGTATTTGGTTGGCGGTTTGTTGGAATCTTTGGTTGCTTAGAAACGACATTGCTTTTAGGAACATCGGATGGAATGTGATTGATACAGTGTGGACGGTAAAGTTTTCGGTGTGGAGATGGTCTTTTATAGGAGACATTACTAATCTCAATTGTAATTTTTATGAATTCAACGAAGATCCTTTGTTTTATTTGTCGTAGATTTCAATTTGTAGGTAATTTCTTTGTTTTGTCGAGCTCAGTCTCGCCCCTTTTGTAATCAGGTTTAAGTACCTTTTGTACTCCTATCAATATATTTCTTGCTTACAATAAAAAAAACATCCCATGAGAATTTGCATATTATCACATTCTTGCAGTTCTTGCTTGCTCAGTGATCCATTTAAATCTTTATAAAATAAATTACATGTCAGCATCGTTACTATCACCTCACTAATGTTAATGTCAAATATGCATTTTTGAAACAGAATCTTTAAAAAAGGACAACGGTGTAGACGTTAGAAAACTATTTTACCTGTGCAATTTTGCCTATGCAATTTTTTTAAAAAAAATATAATTGATTATCTAAATAATATCAACCGTCTTATATGATATTTGTGAGATTTAACAAATGTTTACATGTACCAAAATTAGAAGTTGAACCCTGCGATAGCAGTGTTTCCTAGTTTTATGCAAAATAAACTAGGGGTGTTTATTGGTTCGGACAAATCCAAACCAAACCATTGTGTTTGGTTCGGACATTTTTTTAGTTCGGGCAAAAACCGAACCAAACCAATAAAACCCAATGTTAATTGGTTCGGACAACGGATTTCCAAAATTCTACCCACGAGCCCGTCTATCCGAACCAATCATAATTAATTAGTATAATATATATCATCATTATCATGGACACTAGAATGAGGTATTCAACTTCAAGAAGAAAAAAATGAAATGTCATTTGTGATATGCACAACCAATATGGAGAAACAATAAAATCAAGAATTTTATATTATTTTGAAAAATTAGTTGATATAAGTTAATATTTTTTAAAAATATTTTTGCACATTTGTTTCTAATGTACCCGATCAATCCAACTCAAACCAACCCGTTGTTTATAAATTGTGTAAATCCAATCCAAACCAATCCATATATTTTTTATTGATTTGGGTATCGGATTCTCCCAAAACCGAACCAAACCGATCCGCGAACACCCCTAAAATAAACAGCACGCCCATGACCATAAAATAAAATAAAAATAAATGAATATTAAATTTTTAAAATAAATAAATGAGTAAAAAAAGTGCACTCAATAATCAATAATAACAAACTTGTCCAATTTTCACGTGTAGTTAGGTTTAAAGTCCTTGTAATTCATTCCTCAAGCAGTTTATGTTTTGGGAGCTCTCTCCAATCAAGTTACTGTGAGTGAGAAGAAACTAAGTCCTCTCATCCAATTAATCAAAGGTATAGTACTGCATCCTTTAATATTATTTATTCACTCAGATTTTAAAAACGGTTGCATTAGTGATTTTGGTCTATATGATGTTTCGACATTGATTTGAGTAGTATTGCAATGGTAGTCATATGAACTAATCACAATTTATTTTTGGGTTAATTGCATGTTATCCCCTGTAATGTTAGCGAATTTTGCTTTTCTCCCTTCCTGACTTTTGGCAACGGTTTTTTCAAGCAAACTGTTGTCAAAACCTGTCTTTGACAACGGTGGGGGTACGCTGATATGGCAGGGGGTAAAATGCAATTAACCCTTTATTTTTTAACATAAAAATAATGAATAATGGTATCGGGATCAGGATCGGCAATCAGCAATCCTGTTTGCGTACAGTTTTTTTAAACCTTTCCTGCATGATGCATGCTATTCTTTTTTCTCTTTTAATCGGTACATTCTAAGAATGTTTGTACTATGTATGAATATTCATATATTTACATTTTATTTTGATAGAGAAAAAGGCATGGAAAAACAAGTGATTGTGAATAACATTGTGAATATTGTGATCGAAGAATGTAACAAAAACAAAAACAGCGTAAACGAACCTATGATTCCAGTAAAGGAACCTTTGATTGCAATGAAAGAAGAATCTTCAGACGTAGAGAGGATTAAGGTATTAGTCCTTCTCTCGGTGTTTTTTTGCTTAGCACTGATAGTCGCCCCTTGGCCAAGTCAGTGGGCTGTTCCTACTGCATCCATCAGCGAACCACTCGCTTTAGGGATATGTATGGTTTTCATCCTTTGGTGCATCATACTCGCAGTCGTCGTTTTTGTTAGCCACCAAGAGTTTTATAACCTATGTACTTGCCTCAAAAGAAGAACCCTCCTAACCTAGTTTCTAGAATTACTTAGTTCTTAATTTTAGCTTTACCTAGTTTGCAGTATTGTTCTTAAGTTTAACTTAGTTTCCTGTTATGTTAATGTATGGACTACTTTTCAATTTTCCTTTATGAATGAAATATAGGGTCAGTTTCTTTTGGTTTTTTTCTTTTTAAAATGATTTTTATAATATAAATAATAATAATATTGATATGCCTTATATTGCAATTGTAGTGTGATGACTTAAAGAACCAAAATTGCCTTACATTGCACTTTATAATTTGCTAGCGTTTTCATCCATTTTCCATTGTTCCATTCGCCCAAGAACCGAAATTGCAGACATAATTTGAATGGGAACTGCCTGAAAATAGTTTCGGAAATCTTGAGGCTAAAGGAAGCGCATCGCACCGAGAATTCCACCAGAATAAGATTTTATCCCCACATCCCGGTTTGCAACGAATGGAATCACAGAACCAATTAGGATTATTCAAAAACTTGTTATCAACCAGATTCAAATCTCTCCATCAAAGTGAAGCCATTTTCAAAGAATTGTGAGAGCAAGGACCGAAAACGCCGTCAGGTTACCATATATGAATTACAAGATATCCTTCCAAATCGCTTCCTTCGGGTGAATGAACTGCCACTTTCATTTTGCCAATAATGCCCCATTAATGATAGCAATATCTTTGAGTCGAGCCCACCAACCTGTTTAGATTTGCAGACCTTTTTCCAACAATATCTCATGTTGCCCTTGCCAAAGGAAACGAGACTGAATGGAAATGATCGACTTCAGAACCGCTTTCGGAGCTCTGTAGAAAGACAGCATATAGATTGAAATGTTGTTTAAAGTGGAGTTTAAGAGGGTGATTCTTCCACCTATGGAGAGAAATTTTCCTTTACAAGAAGATAACTTGGCTTTTAAGAAATTAATCACACCCGACCAATAGGAGATTCTTCTTGGGTTAGATCTGACAGAGATCCCAAGAAATTTGAAAGGGATGGAGTCTGCACAGCTGTTTAGGAAGTCTGCACTAGAATTAAGGAAAGAATTAGTGGAATTAATGCCAAATAATTTGCTTTTGAAGAAATTCACCTTAAGACCCGGGACTAATTCAAAACCCCGGAAAATAGCTTTAAAGGCCCATAAATTCTGCCAGCAACTCTCTCCCGTCAAAATTGTATCATCCGCGAATTGAAGAATATTATATTCATAATTATTACCACACTTAAAACCCTTTAACATTCCTATCTCCTTTTCCTTGTTAACGATACCACCCAAACCTTCATCAATAATCGCGAAAAGAAACGCTGATAGGGGATCACCTTGCGTAAGACCCTTTGCTCCAACGAAGTCCTTGGTTGGGCTACCATTGACTAAAACCGAAAAAGAAGTGTTGAAAATACAGTCTTTCATCCATAGTTTCCACCTTGAGCCAAAGCCAAGACTTCCAAACATATAATGTAGGAAATTCCAAGAGACACAATCAAAAGCTTTCTCAAAGTCTACTTTCAAAAAAGAATCTCTTTCTTAAATTTTTTGGCGTAGTCGATGAGCTCGTTAACCACCACCACCCCATCGAAGATCTGTCTGCCGGGAATGAAGCCAGTTTGGGTGTGGGAGATAACTTTGCCAATCACTTTCTTCAACCTTCCCGCGAGAATTTTGGAAAGAGTCTTGTATGTGCTTGAGATGAGACAAATCGGGCGATAATCACCCAAGGATTGAGGAATCTCAACCTTAGGGAAAAGAGCGATGAAGGCAGCAGTTAATGCTTTAGGGAGAGTACCTAAAATAAAAAATTCATTAAGAAAGTTCATAAGGTCAGATTTCAAAAGATCCCAACTCCTTTTAAAGAATTCTAAAGAGAAACCGTCAGGCCCGAACGTCTTTTCTCCATCGCACTCCTAGATGGCAGACTTCAATTCTTCTAAAGAAAATGACTTCTCCAAAATGAGGTTATCTTCATCAGACAGAGATTTGAAATCAATTCCATGTAGCTGTGGTCTGTTGATGAAGGATTCAAAATAAGTATTTTCAAAATGGTTTTTGATGAAGGATTTAACCTCGGTCACGCCTTCAATTCTACCCTCTACAACATCAATATGGAGAATATTTGGATTTCTTCTGCGGGCCCTCATGATGTTGTGGAAGAATCTTGTATTCTGATCGCCTTCCTTGATCCATTTGATCCTATCTTTTTTCCTCACAAACACTCTCTTCTGAGTAATAGATCCCAAAACAAGTTGTTCAGGGATTTCTGTTGAATCAATTCTTCTGCATAATTGGAAATTTCCCCTTCTGACCATTTGATTTATAACAGATTGATCTCATCGACCGCCTTCTCTAATTGCAGGTCCACCTTACCATAAACTTCACAGTTCCAAACCTTAAGCCTAGCTTTCAACAGTTTGAGTTTCTCTTTAACGATGAATGCCTTTTTGCCCTTGATATTAATCTTACCCCATTCTTCCTCAACGAAACGATTAAACTCTTTATGATCGAACCGTCCTCATATGAATCTGAAGGGTTTAGGTCCCCAATCGATGGAATCACACTTCAACCAAACTGGACCGTGATCAGAAATATCTCGAAGACCAGTTTCCGCACCTATATTTTCCAAGAATTCACCAAACCAACTGAGACAAGGAAACGATCTACTCTGCTGCAAATGCTTCCTTCAGTATTTCTCCAAGTGAATTTACTACCTATGACAGACAGCTCTTCAAAATCCATCTTTACAATAAATCAAAAAAATTCTAGCATTGTCTTCTTGTCTCTGTTGTATGATAGACTATTTCATTCATCTAAGTTTTAAATCGAGTTAAAATCGCCACCGATACACCATTCGCCTGAAGCCAAGGATAATTTCTTGGCTAAAAGCTCAGTCCACAACTTTCTCTTGTTGGATTGAAGGCGCGAGGAATAAACATTAATAAAGCAACATACCTTATCTTCAATTTGAGAACACAATCCCACAAAGCCTTCACCATTAAAGCTAAAGAGCAGGCATATAGTCCCCTTACTCTACAAAATAAGCATCCTCCCAGATAGGCATACTGAATCTTTTGATGTCCAATCCACCTCTTTGCTAAGCCAATTACTCTGCGGGATCTCACTAGTCATCTTCTTAATTTTGGTTTCTTGCAAAAAAAACAAATATTTGTTTTCCTTCTACTTAAGATCTGCTGAATCCTTTTCCTTTTAAGAAGGTTACCACATCCACGCACATTGAAAGGTGCAACAATCATGGTAAACTTCTGATTTTGGCCACCCTCTTAACCTTTTCTTCCTTGTCTCTCATTTCCATCGATCTAATTAATCCTTTGTAGACTTCATCATTCTCTGACCCCTGAATTCCCAGTTCTTGCATAGTTATCCAAAGTCTTCCCACTAACTTATCCTCACAGTTAGTCAAAAATCTGCGATTGCCTTGAATGACATCAGAATCCAACATTTCTCCACAACATAAGACAGAACCACCTGAGTATGCTTGAGAAGACTCAGAGGTAGAACTAGAAAGCAAACTTCTCACAAGAGATTTGTGGAAAATGATGGGCAGACTGGAATTCAATTTGTGAGGAAAGAGAGGTTGAACCAAGGATGACGCAAGGCTTTGAAACATCGGCTGCTTTAGATTGAACACACACATTTGTCTTGAAGCACCAACAGAATTCGGGGAACCGAAGAGGACCCAACATTCTTCAAAGTTTTCTTCTTGATCTTCTTCTTTAATTGGGCTTTGAGGAGTTGGGCTTATTTTTAACTTTTTTCCCTCGAGGACGTTTAAAAAAATATTTATTGGATTTAGAGCAACCCGACCCAACCAATGGAATAGTGGGCCACATTTCTGCAGAGAAGTCATCCAAAGAGGAATATCTGTCAACCTGAGGGCACTCCACACTAACCTCTGACCTAGAAGCAGACTTGACAGCGACTTTTGAACAGAAATGAGAAGACCCAACACTTTTCTCCACTTTCGAAACATGGGGATTATCCTTAGGATCAGAAAAGGCTACCCCTACATCACCAATATCAAAATTAAATTTTGATAAGTCAACTCTGCGTTTGTTACCTGAAGAACCTCCCACCACCCTACACCTGGGTTACTGTGATAATCCTCTTCCTTAGATTCCAAGATAACTTTGGGTAAATTTTCCTCGTCGGAGCTTCCAACGGAGACCGATGAATATAAACCTTTTCTTCTTTCTTTGTTGCTGCTTTCAGAAGTCGTTAACCTCAATGGGTCAATGTTATCTTCCATTATTTTGACTATCATTTCCACTCCGTTCACGTTGAACCTCAAGACTTCATTAATCACCATGGCGCAGCAAGATCTGATCATGAGTCTGGCAACATCAAATTTGGTTTGATTCATTGTCTCTTCATCCGCACAGACGAAGACTCCAAAAGGTTGGCTATAAAATTCAAAAAAGCTTGGTGTCCATGCAAAGGTCGGGATCCCGAAACACCTTACCTAGGTTATTATCTCATTATCTATATCTTCCAATCTCTATGGTCTTACTTCTTTAAACCATTGGTCGAGCCAGTTACCGCCGTCTTATAGAAGAGCTTGTATTTCTCCATCTACCATTTCTTTGAGAAGACAGAAATTTGCACCGAGCGGAGTTGATTTAAGAGAGACATAACCTTCCAAGTTAAAAGATTGCTGGATGTTGTAGGTCATACCCAGATTTGTCACCACTCCAATGTAAGCTTTCTTGAAACGCTGAAGATCCGAATCATCCACTATGAAGGAACAGACTAAGGTTTCAGCCGCCGAAGGATGGATGATATTACCCCCAGATTTGAGAACCTGGGAAAAGGAAAACTTCCCACCTTGCAAGATTTCCTCACGATTGAAAGGATCACCAATAACCTTCTTCAATGGTACGGATGTTTTCTTCTCAGAAATGAACGAAGGCCTTTGAAATCTGGGAACGTTTGCGAATAGATTGGACTTACCAAAAAAGATATTATCAAGTTTGGTTGGCAAGATTCTTACGTCTTTAACTCTGCTGAATCTTGCGAAACCATATATTTTCCCTCTCTTATCTCTTTTGGAGGGGATGAAAACTTCCTCAATTTTCCCATAATCCTCAAAAACTTTGAACATGTCTTTAGCTCTAAGGTTCTCCGGGAATTCTGTGAAGAAAAACGTTTATACCTCTTTGGGATGAGAACCCGCATGTTCATTGACTTCAGGATATTTGTAGTTGAAACCTTGTCTACTAAACTCGCCGTCTGGTTTAGATTTCCTCATCCGAGACTGCACTTTTGTCCATTCCTCCTTCTTCTTCGCGCCAGGAACCTCTGAGATTGCACTTTTGTCACTAAAAACCAATAATTTGTAGGTATATGTCCACCTTTGGCGTCAACTATAAAAAGGTGTGGTGTGACGCTAAATTGAATGTCACAATAAATAAATTTTAGCTACGACCAATCTTTTTCCTGCAGTTATAATGAATGTCACTATATACTCTATACTAATAGAACTATAATTACGTATTATTTTCTTTTAGTTGTCAATAAAACTTTAATAAATATAGTTTTTATTATATCAAAACATAATAAATTTATAAATTCGTTTTTTAATACAATTGAAAATATTAATATTAAAATAAAAGTTACTCATTTAAAATATTTTAAAATACATTTTGAACCATGACAAAACTAAATAACTAAAATTAAACTATTATACTATTTTCAATTAAATTCAAATAGAAGGTTTGATTTCATATTAAATTAATAAAAAACAATTACACAAGAAATCATACACTTAGCATCTTATTATATATCCAACTTTCTGTTTCTATTTTCTATATTTGACTTTTCACATAAAATTAAAAAAAAATTGTATGTTAATGTATCCACAACTTTGACTGTTCTTGTATCTTCACTTTCATATTCATGCATCTAAACTCATCTAAATTGTTCCTGAAATATTATATAAATATTGATCAAAATTTAGATATACTATAGTTTTTATCACATGCAAAGACTAGGGGCAAGATTAGACATACTATACTTTAATCAAGTCCTTATTGTCAACTCCAAATTTACTCACATCTAAATCCTTAAGCACGTGTTGGCATTGCAATTTGTTTGCCCCAGATATTGCCGCTCCAAAATCTGCTAGCCTTGAATAAGTAAAATCACCTATATGTTGCACAATTAACAAAATGATAAAAGTAACTACTAACCCAGTTTCAAAAACATATAACAACCACCACATTAAATGCTCTATGCTAGTTAGTGGTAGACACAAGCTTCAAGATGATTATACAACCATCTGAACCTAACAAGTACAAAAACACATTAATTTTATTTGAATGTGTAATACCTTAGTTTTTACCGCTAAGATCTCACCTCATTTGCATCTTTACACAAACAAGATCACAAACATTGGTCCTCCTGCCCTCCTCTTTGGGTTTTTGCTTCTGAGGGAGATTACCAAGCACCTGTGTGTTTCTTACTTGCTTTATGTCTGACTATGTTTACTAGCCTCTAACCAAAATATAAAAATATTTTTCATTTTTGCTTGTTTCTTCTTCTCTGTGTGTTTAGGGTTTTGCAGGGAGATTGATGGCAATGACATGGCTTGGAGTCAAGTGTGGCTATTCAGTTATGGTCAAGAATAGATGGAAGTTTTACCTGATCTTGGTCAAACTATCAAGAGATTACTTCAATTGCAAATTGGTTGTGGCAGTGGTCTATTTCTCAAGCAGTGAATGTTCAAGGTCAAGTTGCCCTGTATTGGAACACATCAGATTATCAAGCAGTGATTCATGTGAAGTAATTAGTCCAAATTATGTTCATCTGTGGATTTATTTTCCCAGAGATTGATTCAGACAAATTCAAATTGATTCAGAACTTATTAATCAGAGATTCAGAGAATTGTGGAAAAGTTCAAGTTGATTCAAGTGGCCTTTGCTTCAGTTACAAGTTATTCAGTGGTTCATCTATGGATTTATTTTTCTCAATGTTAATCTATAATCAGGGTAAAATTCAAAATTGATTCAGATAGTTGTTGTTTCAGGTGCAAGTAATTCACTAGCCCAGGAATATATGTGTTCATTTCTATCAGAGAGGTGTGGAAAAGAATGCAAGTTGGTTTTGAATTGAAATCGAGAGCTCATGGTCGTGTGCGTATGGACAGGAGCCAAATTCATTTTAACCTGAATTCATTTTGTAAACCATTTCAAATTCATTTAAAACCTTTTCTATGTGCAAACATTCAATATCCATTTTATTCAAACCCATGTCTTAAACCCATATCCATTTTGACTATTTCAATTCATATCCATGTTAAGAAAACCATGCACTTTTCATCCATTTTTAATCATTTGTTAAATACATAAACCATTATCCAAATTAAGAACCATGTTCATTTTCTCCATATCAAATTCCAATCCAATTAACCATTTTTTCCAATAGCCAAATAATTACTTTTCAAATCCATTATCCATCTATGTCCAATCAATTTTCAATTTTCCCGTTTTCTTTTTTTTTAACCAATTCAATCCAAAAAGTCCACATTTTACAAAACCAAATTGTATTACAAGGCCCAAGAGGTACCACAAAATTGTCCAAAAAAATAGTATGATGGTGAATTAACTTGAAACAATCCAAAGCCTTGAAACTTCATGATGTTACTAAACCAACATGATTTGCAAAAGAATGAAGCCCATGTGAATAAGCTCATGCTACGTGAAATCCATGAAGCCTTTTCATCAACCAAAACCTCATGCACTCATGCACATGTAGGCTAGTTATGGAATCATTGATGAAGCTTATTAAATGTTTACCAAGATGTCACAGAAAAGCAGAGTGTCTTGGACGATTGTCATCATGGCTTTTGCAAAACAAGGTCTTAGGAAGGAAGCTCTTTATGTGTTTAAAGAAATGCTTAGTGATGGTATGGATAATAGTGGGGTAAGATTTGATGGAACAACATTCATTGGAGTTCTTTGTGCTTGCAGTCATGCAGGATTTGTAGAGGAAAGGCGCGCAGAATATTTGAATTGATGATACATACTTGGCAAATCAGCCCAAGGATTAAACACTACGGATTGCATGGTTGATCTCTTGAGTCGTGAAGGTTGCTTAAATGAGGCATATGAACTTATTGAAACTATGTCGTTTAAGCCTAATAATACAATTTGCGGTGCCTTTCTTGGTGGTTGTCGAATACGCAAGAATTCAGATTTAGCATCACGAATTGCAAACAAGTTAGTTGCTGGGCTCGACAACAATGATCAAGTTGTTGGATATCTTGTTGCCCTTGTCAAACAGATATGCTTTTTCCGAAAGGTGGAAGAATTTCGTTGTAGTAAAAAATAATTGAGATGAGTGTTATATGGATGAAGGTTCCAAAAACTAATCAACTTGATGTTCGGATTAAAGATGGGTTGTTCTAAAAATTCATTGTTTTTCATGACCAGGATGTTGTAAGCTTGACCAATTTTTTTTCCAAATACCTTAGACAAAGCTTGACCAATTATTTTTCAAAATCCCCTTTCAAAACAAGGGAAACCTAACGCTTGAACTAAGTTGTGGTTGAAGAGGATCCTAAAGTTTGAACTGCGTCTAAACTAGGGATGAGTTTAAAATGCTACAATTATATGAATGCAATTGTTGTAAATGTCAAGAGAAACTTAACAAGACAAGTTTGGTTAAGCTTTTAAACAAGTGTAGTCATCGAGGATGACATGAGTATGGTATGATTAAACATGATAGATCAACATGTGAATGGGCATCAGACAAGTGTATATATTCATCATGGTAAGAGTTTATGAAGGAAATTGAATATGTGAGCAAATATTTAATTTATGGATGCAATAACAAAGAAGTTCAAGTAAGCCATATATACAATATGAATCGAGGATCAGATGAATAAGGAAAAGGGTAAATAAAACCCTAATGGAAGTTTATGAAGGTAAGTACAGGAACCAAGCATTCAAACATGGTTAAATCAAGGGCTTTGGGGAATCCAAACTCAAGTGGAATCCCTAGTCATCCTTAAGATGTTTTTGAAAAGTTTGATCAGGATAAAACTCTAAAGTTCTTCCTAACTAACATTTAATCAAAGTATTTTTCAAAAGGAAAATCAATTGAACATGGTATGAATTGTGTTTTAAGTCAAGATAAGCATGTTATGTACATTAAACAAGACTTAGACAAAGCATATTATCCACATAAATAATCATGATCAATTAAGTTAAGGAGATAATAAAAAGAAAGTCATTTTAAAGGTATGAAACACTTAAAATGTACCACTTTTCAACCTAATAAAAATGATTAAATAAATATTATTTTCAAAAAAATTTCATGGATTACCAAAATAGGGAAGATAAATGAAGAGTGTGCAAAAAATTGCCTCAAAAAGATCAATTTTGCAATGTGAAATAATTGTGTGAAGTTGTGAAAAAAATGAAAGGAAAAGTGATAAAAATTTAAAGAATGGTCTCACTCGGGGTTGAACCCACGCCCTTGGACTGATGAGCCTAAAACATTACTATCTGAGCCATGTGTGTGTGGTTGATAAAGGATAGATGATAATGATCGTATATGAAAAATCTCTTTTGAAAAAGTTTTAAAAATAAACCAAAAGGTCTGGGGCGAGGGGGATTCGAACCCCAGACCTGAGGGTCACACAAAGCCTTAAACACACGCCTTCAACCACTGGGGTGGTGATACATCAGTGAATCAAACCACACCCAATTAATTAAGTAGTAAAACAAGTCCCGAAAATTCAAACCATTCGCGCCACCACCATTGTTGTCTTCCTCGTGCATCATCATCTTCATCAACAATTTCAAATTTCCAGATTCTTTATTTCTCAACCAAATGAGATGATGGAAAGATGAAACTTGTGTGGATTTTGACAAGGAATTGAATGGTTCTATTCAATTTCATTTATTCTTGCTATAATTTAAATTAGCTCGTAAGAACATATAAACCTTAAGTTTGCAAAATCTAATGGGGAATCACATATGTTAATGATACAAAGCAAATGACTGATGGAAAATGATCACAACATCATAACAAGTATGTCTGGAATTTAAAATATCAAAAATGATGCATAGATCATAAATTTTGGAAGTTTAAGGCTTGCCTTTCAAGTGAGAATCAAATTCTCTGTTGGAGGTGTTACAGAAATGATTTGATGATTCAGACAGCTCCCTTTACCCTCAAGGATGATGTTGCAATGCTTAGAATGAGTTGAAAACTCCTAGATCACTTGGCTCGATTCAAACTGCAGCTTGATGCTAGTGAGATATGATGATGATGATTCTGGTGTTACAGAAATGATTTGAGGTTATGGATCACTTCTATGATGATTATGTGAAGTGTTTGGATGGTTGAATTGAGTGGAAATGGATTGGTTTAAGAATTCCAAGTTTTCACTCTTTGAGAACTTTGAATTTTGTAAGAAGGAGGATTTATGAGAAAGCAAGCATTGGCAATGTTTTGGTGTACTAAGAATGTTCAGAATGACCTCTATTTATAGGAGAAATACATCAGATATTTTGAATTTGAGAGGATCATGATGCATGCTATTATCTAATAGGTGATGTCATGAACCTGATTCTTGAATGCCAAGGCACACATGGGCTATTCTTCAAATGGCTCACATTCGGATCTTTTGAGCTTTATTCCACCAGGTTGTATCCTATCCTTTGATGTTCTGATCATCTTTGAGCAGATTGGAGGTTTTTTTGCAAAAATCACTATAGAACTTTAATGCTAGAGGACAAAACCTCACTTCATGGTTTTGAAATGATTTTTTTCTCACATGCCAAGGCTAGAAATCTTGAAAATTCTGTTATGCTTTGCAGAGCACGTGCTTCATGATCATTTTGGTGTTGATTTTATGAAGATATTAAGTTTACAAAGTCATCCAAGTCGTGTGGCACAAGTAGGTTTGGCAAATCTGTCTTGAAAAACCAGTTGTAGCAAGGCATGTTGTGAAATTCATATCTCCTTGCTCAAATTAGGTAAATGTGTGTTTTTAGTCATTTTAGAAAGCTGAGATATCATACTTTAACTTTGATGTTCAAAGTTTATCTTGAATCAATGTGGATCATGGAGAAAAATGGCCCTAAAGTTTGCTCCAATATAAGACAGATTCTGTCTAAAATTTCACAACGTGTTTAGGTTCAAAAGCATGGAACCTCCAACTTCATGGCCTTATATCTTAAAATCTATGCATTTTTTGAAAATCCAGCCTCAAGGACAAAGTTGTAGTATGTAAAAAGCTTTTCAATTTGATATTTGAATCAAAGAAAATGGTTACTTGGTTTAGAAGTTATGGCCTTGGAAAGTAGGGAAAAAATCATTGAATTTTATAACTTAGAAAAAATTTAACTTCTCCAATGTTTCCCTTTTTACAAGTAACCTAACATTTTTTTTAATTTTTCTTGACCAGTCATGATCCAAATCACATATTAACATGCTTCTTGACTTGAAGAGACTATGTCTGGCCAAAAACTCTAAAAGTCAAACTTGATTTTGACCACAATTGACTATTATATCAAATGAACTTTGAATTTTGTGATCCTTTATGAAATCAAACCCTTGGGCTTTTTGAACACCATGGATGAACTCCAAAGGTGTTTTTGTGTGTCTTGAGTCATGTCCCAAGGTTTGAGATCATGTATTGGTCAAAAGTCAAAGGTACAGTTGACTTTTTATTATAAACCCTAGTTTGTGCGCTAGATGATTTTAACTTCTTGCACTGCTTATGAATCAAGTTCTTTGGGTTAATCCAATCATATGAAGGGATTAATATGAGGCATTTGAGGTCCTTGAAACATATTTGGAGGTTTGGGATCATGCCTTGCTTCAAAAGTTAACTCAGGGACTGAATTAGGTCAAAACCCTAATTATGGTGTACTGAGGATCTTGAGGCTTGATGAGCTTGTGATGCAATCTTGCACTTGATTATTGATGAATGAAAGCTCTTGATCTTCATGGATGACAAAGGGACTTGATATGTTTGAATAAGATGACAATCCTTTGATAATTCATCTGCTTGAGCCCTTGGGGGGATCACCTAACCTGTAAAGCAAGCAAGCATACATATCTTGTTCTTGTAATGGGTTAGTGATGCATAAAGACATGTATATATGTAACGATGAGTTTTATGCCAATGATGCAAATGAGGTGGCATCTTGGGGGTAAAAAATTAGGGTATGACACACTACTCTCACCAAACTCAGTACCACCAGTACTTGAATCTGGGTTGTTGGCTCTTCCTCCAATAAATGTTGTAAACAACCTTATGGAAGATGCCTCTGCTTCTTTCCTTAATATATGTAGCATATACATTATGATACTTATATTTCTATAAGACCATACATGTAAGTACAAACAGACTCTTCTTTACTTTATGTCTCAACCTAATAGCAAAATCATAAATCACTCCAGAGTATAAGTCTAGGATGAGATATGATAAGAACAAAATCTTGTTCTAAGCAGAGTCACTAATCTCATTGTTTAGGATTAAATCTTTTGATATTGACAAGCTCAGAACCAAATGGTGTTAGCTATCAGAGATTGACACAAAGCAAATCAAAGTATTGTCTTAGTACAACTGACAGAACTCAAAGAGAAATTGAAGACTTCTCATAGAAATGTCTTTTAAAACAACTTCCATGACGATCCTTAATCAAGAAGTAATGGAGTCTCTTAAGATATCACCTTAAAGAATAGACTACATATTATCAAATATTTTAAAGCAAGATAGATTTGACACCATCTCTTACTTTTCAATACTTGATTTTTATTTCAGAACACAAATGCTTCTTTTCATCTGTATCCTGCACTAATATCAGCTTCAAAAGATTAGACATTGAAGAACATCTGTAATTAGGTTCTGATAGTGTTTCTTCTTGCTTTCGGATTTGGGAAATCAGTTGAAATACAAGTATTTCAGAAGCTTCTAAAGTTACTCTTCTATCAATAGATATCTTAATCCATGTAGCTAGTATAGAAGTTCTTCTGATAAGAAACCTAAGTTTCTTATCATTAGTCATTCCAAAGAACTTGAGCTAAATTGAGAAGGTGATCTGTTGAATAGTTTTTCATCATCTAACTTCATTTCTTTTCTTTGAAGACTGCAAGACAAACCTTTAGAACACAGCAGATTCAAGATGTAAACATCCTGAATAACTGTGATCTTAGGTTTAAGTCTTAGAGCAATCTTCTCAAAATTTGCTTGAAAAAATTAGATGAAGTGTAATTGTTCAAGCTTCAAAAACTGATCCCCAAAAATCCAAGCACAAGAATTCAAAGATTGTCCAAGCATCAGACACATCAATGATGTTGATATACTCAGAAGTGAGATAGAGCATCTACCAGAATGCAACTACCTCTGAAAATATTCAATATGCATCTTCTGAGCTGGTGAAAGAGATTTCCAAGAAGATCATCTTTACACCATAAACTTCTATAGTAACACCTTTTTCAAGGATATTCTATAGACCTTCAGCAACCCTTTATCAAGACCAATGAGTTAAAAACATGTTTAGCTTTTCTATCATTTAAATTCAGTGGAATTATCCGTTGAATATGGTAGGAAAAGTCGTATGATATTTTTCATGTGGCACTTGATTCCTTCTTGAAGAAGAAATATACTTTTCTTATTGGATCATTATCTATGCCATTGTTAAGTGTTAAGCACAGACCATGCTCTGATACCAATTGAAGGTGTGAAAAGTACACAAGAAAGGGGGGTTGAATTGTGTTTCGTATTTTCTTTTAATTTAACTTCTGATCAGAGTTTCAGAATCAGAATTGATATTCAGATTCTGATTTAATTCATTGGCAGCGGATATAACAGAAGTAAACAAAATAACAGCAGAAGACACAAAAGATTTATCTTGGTTCCTCCCTTAACTGAGAGTAGTCCATTCCCCTTTCCTCACAAGATATTTTCATTATAACCACTTTATGATTACAATCTCTTATGCTTCTGCATAAGTCTTTTACACTTGCTCAGACCAACTGTTTGAGACTTCACTTGCTTAGAGCACATGTCTAAGACTTCCCTTGCTCACACCTTCTGACCGAGCCACCTGCTTCAAAAGTCATCTAGTTGAGACTTCCCCTTTTTTAGAGCACATGTTTAAGACTTCTTTCTCACATCCTCTGCCCGAGCCATATGCTCTTCTGGCCATCCTGACTAAGACTTTCCTTACTCAAGCAGTACTCGAGACTTCTTGCTTACACCCCTCAGACGGAGACTTCCCCTTGCTCAATCAGACTAGTTGAATATGACTTTCACAGCTCAAGCACTTAAGAAATGAGACTTATATGGCTTAAGCATCTTGGCTCAAGACTTGTTGCTTGAATCCCAATGAGACAAGACTTCTGCTCAAGCACATAGCAAAAGACTTTGATCTAAATTACTGAAGTCTTAGCATAATAGAGAACAAGGTGTACATGATACAAGTATTAGAGGTACAGGAAATCACCATAACAAAGACCTAAAGCTCTTAAGATTTCTAAGATATTCAATGGTAAGAAAGACTTTTACAATTACAACCTACAATAGAAAATCTGCATATTACAATAGAGTTGATAATTGCTTGATCTTGCTACTCCTTCATCAGAAGAATCCTTGTTAAGATTCAAACTTGAATCTTCAGCCATATTTATAGCCTTTTGTTGATTTAGTAATTCGGGGGGTGTTTTTATCATATCCACAGGGATTGCGTGATATTTTGATGTTTGCCGTTCAATAGCCGCAATGTTTTAGGTTTTCAAATTATTCTTGGTTTTGTAACATCAATTTTTGGTAGCAAAGAAGTAAATTATAACAAAGATGTTGTAAGTTTTATAAAAGCATGTCAAGATTATATTTCGCTAATCCGTTTCATACGTATCTGATTAATTAAGCATATGAACTTAGTTCCGACCAATACAATCGCGTATCCTCTCGAATAAGTTTATGTCTAAAGCAAATTCGTGAGTATCGTTGTTTAAATCGTTAGATGATGTCTCACGTTAACAATCGAAACAACAACCGTTAAGATCAATACAACGCGAATATTAAACCCCAAATCCATGTCTAGATTGTGGTTTTTAAGAGATGAAGATATTAGGTCAAGATTTAGAAAATCTATGTATAGAGTTATTCAAACCACAAATACATCATTAAGAACAAACAACTTCATCATATATTGATCATCAACCTTGTTCATATACGAAAGATCAAAAGAAATACATATAAGCAAGATTAGCTACCTCTAACCTTAACACAAGAGGTGTTTAGCTACACATTTTCATGGTAGCTTAGATAACAAGTTTCAAGAGGAGATGAAAGAACATCCGCATCGAATAATCGAGATCGGATGCGACTTCAGCTTCTCTATGTGAAAAAATCACTCTTGGATGATCAAAACTCAGAAAAGTATGTTTTGGTGTGAAAATATCAAGTTATGATCCCAAGAAAAATGTAAAAAACACTTTATAGTACACTTGGGGTCTGATGCATTCGCATTGCGAATGATCCATTCGCCTAGCGAATGAAGAAAATGGAACCTTAAGTGCCTTCTGAAAGTTAAACCGCCCTTGGCTGTCATCGTGAGTTTGCAAAGCGAACAATTCATTCGCAAAGCGAATCACTCGCCAAAACATTCGCAAAGCGAATTTTGGTTCCTTTTGCCACTGCCTCACTCGCTGAGAGCTTCACCAGAGTTCGCCAAGCAAACTTTCGCTGGGGACATCGCCATGGTTCACAAAGTGAACCAGCTGTTGTTTTCCTCTTTCTTTGGCAGCTTGCATCAATTCTTTGTGTCTTCTTTCTTTGATCAATTAGTGCACTTTCCTGCACAATAGCACACAAATTACAAGCACCAAAGGTATAAATATAATGCATGAATAACAACAAAAATTCACTACAAAAATCCACAATTAAGACATGAAAGTAATGAAAAATGCCAAGTATCAAGTACAAATATATAACATGTTTGACATCTAACAACTCTCCCTAACTAACTCTTTGTTTGTCCTCAAGCAAAGTATGCCTCTCATTGAAAACAAGAGGATTTGCTCGAGCATTTGATTTAATCCAAGAAAGGATAAACGGCTCAAATAAAACAACAAATGTAACAAAGCACAATTACATAATCCTAGAATCGACAATGGAAAAGAACTTGATTCTTAAAACAGATCTCAGACAATGTTTCCAGAAACAACTAAATCATCATTGCTTATGTCACTCTAACACTCCTCTTCGAAACAGGATTGAAGGAAATTAACGCGTTTGCAACCGCGGGGCAATTTCGCTCAAATGACAAATGAAGCAAATACTAAGAAATTCATACAATATCTAATCGATCGCAAGAAATTATGGAAGCAAAAGATCACTAAGGGCTTTTATCGGTTGTAACTTGGTCGGGGTTAAAAATAAAGGACATATGTACACGGCCATTGAAACAAGAAAGGGTAAAGACGTTGAAGAGCATTTCTTTTTCAAAATTTTTGATCTTGTTCAATCCTTATTTCTTTCTTTCACAATGCATTCTATTCTTTTCTTTTTCTTTTCTTTTTGTTCTTTTTCTTTCTTCTCTTTTTTTAAAATTCTTTGTCTTAGAATGCATTGTATCACCAAATCCTTTTTCTCTTTTCAAAATAAACCATTCTCCCCAACTTCAACATTGCCATAATCTTAGCTTACATGCTCTTCAAAACGGGTTAAAATCGGGTTCATTATTCAAACAAAAATTTCATTTCGGCTCAAAAGAGGTTTCAAATACGCGCACACTCACAAGGTGACTTGAAGTGTTTTTGGACTGGTGGTTATACTCAAAGTGCACAAACATTGCCTTGATCATTTCTATGTTTCCATAATTTCAAAACAACAAGCAAGATAAAGCATGAATTATAAGTATAAAACAACATTCATCATCAATCCAAAGCATTTAGTACAACATGGAGGTTTCTCACTTTTGTTGTTTTTGGACCTAAATGACACAAGCAATCAAATACAGTTGTAACAAGAAACAACATATTCATTTGTACAAAGACAACAAAGTTCCAATACATTCTAAATTCTAGAACTAGGTAACTATGTACCTTGCCACAACATCATGCTTAAATTACTATCATAGCCATCCAATCTTGGAGGAATCTTCTTTGATGCACAATCAAAACCAACCTAAGTTTCTTCCACAAAACATCAAAAAGTTGGAAATATTAACTTCCACAAGCATACCAACATAAAACAATAAAAAGCATATAAGAGTTGAACATTTGTAAACTGAAGAATTCAACTCTTAACAACAACAATTAACACAAAAGCATACCAACAATTTAAAAGTTGAGCATTCGTAAACTGAAGAACTCAACTCTTAATAACAATAATTAAAACCAAAATATTAGTAAAATTAAAAACAGAAAAATTTACTGAAAAACAACATATATTACTAATAATAATAATAAAAATGTACTGGTGTGAACACACCTACAAAGTCAAAAGTACCACAAAAGGGTACAAGTACATCCAAATATCCAAAATAATCCAACAAAGTGGATAGAGACATCAATAAAAATAGAAATAAAAAATAGAATACAAGAAAACTTCACTTTGATGCTCAAAAGAAGTACAAAATCATCATGGCAAAAAATCAGTCCTCCTCGGACTCTGAAGCATACACCTCGACCTTCTCCTCCTCTGAGCCATATCCAGAACCAGATACCTCAACCTCAGCACCATCACCCTCCTCATCAGCATCATCATCAGCACCAGCCACTGCGTCTCCCCCTCCGAATACTGGCCTGGCCTCAGGCCAACCAGCATGTGCAAGGAACTGCTTCCTTGACATCATCGTATGATCAGCAGAAGGATCGCGAATCTGCAGCTGCAATACCTGCATGGAGTCATGTAAATCAGTCATGGCGCGCTGAGAAGCCGCCATCAAGTCCCAGTTATACTGGCATATCTCCGGCTGATAAGGGTAAAAACTCTGAGACCCCGAACCAGAAGCACCACCACCCCTTGTGATGGCCTCAGCACTAGCACTCGATGTCTCACCCCTTGTCCCCTTAGGCTTGCAAAATTTGTCGACATAACGATCATCGATCGCAGAAGAAATAGTGACCTGGCGGTGTGTGGGAATATCAACCTCAGCACCCGCACACAAAGACATGATCAGACAAGGAAAAGCGAGAGGGGCATTCGCCCGAGAAGCGGTACCACCAAGGCCACTCTCCACAATTGCCCTTATCTCATCGGCAATAATACGGGCCACATCAATCTACACGTTAGTGAAAATACTGTGGACAAGGTGAGCTAGTGGTATAGGGATGGTTGACGAATGCGACTTTGGCTTGATGTTGGTTATCACCAAAAGTAATATAAGTTGAGCCAAAGGTTGCATGTCCTCACGTCGGTACCTAATAGCAACCCCAGATGGGTTGAGTTCTACGGTTTTTCTCGGTCGAAGAAGATCTCTGGTCATTGCAGGTATATCTCGGTGAAGGTGTAACTCTCTATGATAGTCGTCTATCTCGCTAGCTCTTAATGGTAGAGGACTTCCAAGAATAATACTAATTGCTCTACGGTCAAATCTCACCACCTTCCCCCCAACTAAGGTTGTCCAACTAAACTGCTCGCCATCATCAGGAAGGGCGTTCGCATAAAATTCTCGGACAAGCTCAACATTGTAGCTATCAACTGGAGTTATCAGTCGTCCCCATTTTTTTTCTTCCAAGAGTGCAGCCACAGACCGATAACTCCCTCGGTCACTTACGTTGAACCTCTTTTCTGCCAAGATGCTTCTTTTTTCCAAGGTAAAATACCTTTCTGCTTGTTTGGCACCCCTAAAGCGAGTGTCGTCAAACTGGATTGGCACTTGTCTTGTAGTGCTGGACTTTCATTTCTTAGTGAGATTAGTCTTTGGACCCATCTGCATAAATCAGCAAATAAAACAACACAAGTAGCAACACAGGTCATTAGAATTGGTAGCCCAAACAAAGTGACAACTGAAACAACATAAAATAAATTCAGAGTTCTGATATGTTCGCTCCAGAGTTCGCAAAGCGAAGGCTGGCGAACACTCGCCCTAGATTCGCAAAGCAAAGGTCTGGCGAATGCTCGCCCAGGTTCGTAAGGCGAACTGAACAGTGAACCCGCGAAAATTCAGAAAAAACAACAGCCATCAAGTCCAACATTAGAGACCCTTTACAAAATCATTCTAATCTACGATTTGTACAAATTTCAACATGCATTAGCATCCAAACTTCAAAACATAAGTGAAAACCCTAGAATCCAAAAATGTCTCTAATGTTTATTCTACAATCCTAACCATATTTCTACACAGAAATTAAAAGAAAAAGAGATTCGAACCTGAGTTTGTAATTGAAATCGGGAAAAAAAATTGGTGAAATTTGAGAAGAACAAGGCACGTGAAAGATTGAGTTCTTGAGAGATTGAGTTGTTTTGTTTGAATGAGAGATGCAAGAGTGGGAGTAGGGTTTTCCCTCTCACGTTCAGAAAATGATATGGGTCTTGGGCCCAAGTGTTGGCCCACCCAAAAAAAAAATTAAAACCCTTTTTAAACTGAGGTGGCAGCAAACACACTTCCCCTGTCTCGCTAAGTTCGCAAAGCGAACTGGCTGGCGAATGCTCGCCCTAGGTTCGCAAAGCGAACGCCAGCGAACATGACAGGTTTTTCAAATTTTTCTGCCTATGCTGCCACTTCCTAAACCACTCTAAACATCAAACATCATTAAAATAGCAAATAAAGTAATAAATACTTACAATGTTGGGGTGCCTCCCAACAAGCGCTTATTTAACATCGGCTAAGCTCGACAATCCAATGCAACCTCAAGGATCACAAAACGACACAACGGAGGGATTCCGCTCGAAATCACCACCTAGATAAATCTTCAACCTCTGACCATTTACAGTCCAACTCTCATTTGACTTTGTGTCTTCAATGACTATTGCCCCAAATTGCTTGATCTCACGAATCTGGAATGGACCAGACCACTTAGATTTCAATTTACCAGGGAACAGTTTTAATTGAGAATTGAAAAGTAGGACCAGCTGCCCTACTTCAAACTGTTTGGCCACTATCTTTTTGTCATGGTAAGTTTTGACTCGATCTTTATACAGCTTGTTAGAATCATACTCTTGGAGGTGCAATTCCTCAATTTCATGCAATTGCATCTTTGTTCTTTCTCCGCTTAAAGTTCGATCAAAATTCAGAAATTTCAAGGCCCAAAATGCCTTATGTTCCAACTCCACCGGTAAATGAAAATTCTTACCATAGACCAATTTAAAAGGTGTGAGACCAATCGCAGCTTTAAAAGTTGTTCGATAGGCCCACAAAGCATCATCTAGCTTATTTGACCAATCCTTTCTTGAGGCTGACACTGTTTTTTCCAAAATTCTTGTAATTTCCCGGTTTGATACCTCCGCTTGCCCATTGGCCTGAGGATGATATGGTGTTGCAACTTTGTGCTTTACACCATATTTCTCCAAGGCTTTTTCAAGCTGAGTGTTGCAAAAGTGGGATCCTCCGTCACTTATCAACACCCGCGGAGTACCAAATCTAGAAAAAATGTTTTTTTTCAAAAATTTTACCACAGTTTTTCCGTCTGCTTTAGCACATGCTATTGCCTCTACCCATTTGGATACGTAATCAACTGCGACCAAAATATACTCATTGGAAAAGGATGATGGAAAAGGCCCAACAAAGTCGATTCCCCAACAATTAAACACCTCAATTTCCAACATGTTTTGTAAAGGCATTTCATGCCGCTTTGAAATTCCACCACTCCTTTGACACTTGTCGCAACTTTGCGCATGCGCATGCGCATCTTTGAATAAAGAAGGCCAATAAAAGCCCGATTGAAATAATTTTGTTGTCGTTCTTATTCCGTTAAAATATCCTCCATAAGGAGAGTTGTGCCAATGCCAAATTATGTTAGTGGCTTCATCTATTGACACACATCTTCTCAAAAGGTTATCGACACCAAGCTTAAACAAATATGGTTCATCCCAAACAAAAGACTTAGCGTCCGACAAAAATTTCTTTTTCTGATGGTGAGTTAGACTATCCGGTATTAATCCGACGGCTTTGTGATTAGCCATGTCGGCGAACCATGGTCTAACTTGCACCATGTACAACTTTTCGTCCGGAAATTCCTCCTTGACCTCTACTTCCTTTTTGGTCACTTCAACATTTACAAGGCGGGATAAGTGATCCGCCACCAAATTCTCAGATCCTTTCTTGTCACGAATTTCCAAATCAAATTCTTGTAACAAGAGGATCCAACGAATTAGCCTTTGTTTTGAATCTGGCTTGGTGAGCAAATACTTAATCGTCGTGTGATCCGCGTAAACGACTACTCGAGACCCAATTAAATAAGAACAAAATTTCTCTAATGCATACACTATCGCAAGCAACTCTTTTTCAGTTGTTGCATAGTTTACTTGAGCTTCATTCAAGACTTTGCTTGCGTAGTGTATAGCATGAAAATTTTTTGTTTTCCGTTGACCCAAAACCGCACCCACCGCATAATCGCTTGCATCACACATGAGTTCAAAATCCATTTTCCAATTGGGCGCGATGATTTTAGGTGAGGTAGTCAAACTTTGTTTTAAAGAATTAAACGCGACCATGCAAGATTCATCAAAATCAAAGGACTTATCTTTGTTGAGCAAATTGCTCAAAGGCTTTGCTATCTTCGCGAAATCCTTGATGAACCTCCGATAAAATCCCGCATGTCCGAGGAAACTCCTTATACCTTTTACGTTCAACGGTGGTGGCAATTTCTCAATAACATCAACCTTGGCTTGATCGACTTCAAGGCCCTTTGAAGAAACTTTGTGGCCAAGCACAATTCCTTCGGTCACCATGAAGTTACATTTTTCCCAATTGAGTACCAAATTGGTTTCCACACACCGTTCCAAAACTGCGTCCAAGTTTTTCAAACAAATATCAAATGATTGCCCAAAAACCGAGAAGTCATCCATAAAAGCCTAAATTGTCTTTTCGATCAAATCTGAGAATATTGCTTGCATACACCTTTGAAAAGTCGCTGGTGCATTAACAACCCAAACAACATCCTCCTATAAGCGAAGATTCCAAAAGGGCATGTAAAAGTAGTTTTTTCATGGTCCTCCGGGTTCACAATAATTTGGTTATAACCCGAATAACCATCTAAAAAATAGTATAATTGTTGACCGGAAAGTCTCTCGAGCATTTGGTCCATGAATGGGAGAGGGAAATGATCTTTCCTTGTAGCTTGGTTAAGTCTATGGTAATCTATGCACATTCTCCACTCGGTTACGGTTCTCGTTGGGATTAACTCATTTTTCTCATTTTGGATAATCGTCAATCCGCCTTTTTTTGGCACCACTTGTACCGGACTAACCCATGGGCTATCAGAAATGGGATAAATCATTCTGGCATCTAACATTTTTACCACTTCCTTTCTAACCACCTCTTTCATGGTAGAATTTAAGTGGCGTTGCGGTTGAGCGACCGGTTTGAAATCTTCTTCCATGAATATTCGATGCATACAATAAGAGGGACTTATTCCTTTTAGATCGGAAAGAGTCCATCCCATTGCCTCTTGATTCTTCTTCAAAACACACATTAACTTTTTCTCCTCCATTGTGGTTAGCTCCGTGCTTATTATCACCGGTTTATGCCCCTCATCATAAAGAAAAACATACTTAATATGAGACAGCAACAACTTCAATTCAAGCTTAATTTCCTCATTGTTTTCTTTTTTCAAAATTTCCACCCTTTCTTTCAAAGGAGGAATTTCATCAAATTCTTCTAGTTCTCTCAAACACTTTGCGATCTCTTTTTCTTCGGCTCCATCGATACTTTGAAGAGCATTTGTGAGAACTTTTTGCAAAGGGGTTGGAACTTGTAATTGCTCCTTTACTTCTTCAATCGCCTTCTCCGTTGCATCTATTCTAAAACAATCGCCTTTATCCTTTTTGTGCTTCATGGCCTTAAATAGATTGAAACAAACCTCCTCATCTTGGACTCTAACCTTCATAAGACCGTCGTCCATATCAATTTCCATTCTAGCAGTTTTCATAAACGGTCTTCCAAGAATCAATTGAGCATTTTCATCTTCCTCCATTTCAATCACCACAAAGTCGATAGGAAATAAGAATTTGTCCACTTTAACTAATACATCTTCCGCTACACCGTGAGGACGGGTAGTGGATTTATCGGTAAGTTACAAAGTCATTTGAGTGGTTCTCAATTCCATCTGTCCCAACCTTTTCACAATAGACAAAGGTATCAAATTAATACTAGAGCCCAAATCAATCAACCCGTTGCCAACATAGATATTTCCTATTGTAACTGACAAAGTGACTCATCCCGGATCACTTTCTTTCCTCGGGAGAGTACGTTGAATGATAGCGCTACAACTAGCATCCACCATGATAGTCTCTTGATTCATATACCTCTTCTTTTTTGTGAGAATATCTTCATAAATTTTGCATATTTCGGCATTTGCTCCAAAGCCTCGGAAAATGGAATGTTTATTTGCAATTGTTTGAAAATATCCATAAACCGAGCATAGTGTCTCGCACTATCTTGCTTTGACGGAGCATGAGGATAAGGAAAATGTTGGATCAGAATAGTACTCAACGTTTCCTTCCCCTTCCAAGTATTTTTCAATTTTTCTTCTCTCTTTCTTTTTTCTTCTTCCTCACTTTTTTTCATTTCATTTTCAACTAAATCTCCCTCAACATTTTTTTCTACTTCAATCTCATCACTATCTTTTTCTTTTTCGACTACTTCCTCCTCCTCCACTACAACTTCACCTATGCCCATGTCAATCTCTCTTCCAATTCTTGTTAGAATAGCCTTACAATGCTCTTTTGGATTTGGTTGAGTATTCGCCGTAAAAGTTCCTTTGTGTTGATCGTCCAATTATTTTGATAATTGTCCGACTTGCATCTCAAGATTCTTTATGGCCGCATCGGTATTCTTCTGATTTGACATTGACATTTGCATAAATTGCATGAGAGTGTCCTCCATTTTTGTATTTCCAATTGGAGCTTGTGGAGGTTGAGTGTAATTTTGGTATTGTTGACGATTTGAAGGTCCGGCTTCTTGAGGTCTCCACGGTTGTTGATAACCTTGATTACCTCTAGGTTGGTAACCTTGGTTGCCTTTTTGGTAAGGTGGTCGAGGTTGGTATCCTTGATTTTGGTTTCTAGCATAATTTACCTCTTCCACTACCGGAGGACAATAACCGGTATGGTGATCTCCTCTACAAAGCTCACAACTCGCTATTATTTAGTTTTTGTTGGGAACTTCATGCATCTCTTTTATTTGTTGTGGAAGTTTTACCGTTTGTTGTGTCAACAACTACACTTGTTGTGATAACAGTTTGTTTTGTGGAAGAATTGCGTCATTAGTTCCCAACTCAAGCACTCCCGCTTTCTTTTGCGAAGGGCCACAATTATGGTTTCCCCTGATGGTCGTTGAAGATGGATGGTTTCTACCTGAGTGAATCGCACACTCAAAGATACAACAGAGTCGCCACTGAACTTTATATAGTCCCAAAGGACAGGGAAAATATCGATAAAACCCAAGGGGAAGAGAAACAGGAACGGGGGGTCGGTTATACGAAAGGAAGGTATTAGCACCTAACGCATCCGTCGTACTCGACGGGAACCATTTCGCTTGCTTCTAGGCTTGGATGGGTTATCTATCTAAAGGCTTCTAGCTAAAGGAAGGAGGAGAGAGAGAAGAAAGGGGAAAAAGAAAAGAAAGAAAGAAGGTGCTCGCGGAGGATTGTGGCCCTCGTGCATACGTACCCTTATAGTGCAATGAGGAAATCAGAGCGTCGTAGTTCATGGAACCAGGGGACAGAAAGGAAGGAAGAAAGGGAGAAGGAAGGAAGGGTGGAAGTGTGCTCGCCAAGACATTGTGTCCCGTGCCTACGTATCTGACATTCAAAAGAATGCAGAATCAGAGCTTCCGTAGTTCGGGGAACTGAACTGAAAACAAAACAAGAAAGAAACAAGGAGATGAAAGAGGTGGTGTTAAAACCAAGAGCGAAAGAAAGCAGGAAATTCCACTAGGGATTCCAAAGAAATGGTGTCAAAACCAAGAAAATAGAAAGAAGGAAATTCCCCAGGGGATTCCAAAGAAATGGTGTCGAAACCAAGAAAAGAGTGTAAAGAAAAGGAATAGTAACTGTATTGAGAGTAAAGTGCGAGAATGGTGTCGAAACCAAGAGAATGAAGGATAAGATAGAAATGGTGTCCAAATCAAGAAAAAAAGAGAATAAGCGAGAAATGGTGTCCAAAGCAAGAGAATAAGAGAATAAGAGAGAAATGGTGTCCAAACCAAGAGAATAAAAGATTAAAGAAAGATCCGATGGGGATGCGAAAGAGATGGTGTCATAACCAAGTAGGTGAGAGCAAAGGGAATATGAAGGACTCCGTTGGGGATCCAAATAAAGGGATGGTGTCAAAACCAAGAGAACAAGGAGACTCGGTATATTAACTGGCTGGCAGTGGTTAACCGGAGAAAGAGAGTAGACCCTAGCGGGGAAATGAAGCTGGTGTCAACAGACGGACTGTGATAAACCAAGAGAGAGAGTGTTGAACCGAGAGAAGGTGTTTGACTCTGAAGGGGCCTCGGTATATTAACTGATTGGCAGTGGTTAACTGAGGAAGAAAAGACTGCAACTCTGTGGGGGTAGAGAAGCATTGGTTTTAACAGAGAAAACTGTGATCAACCAAAGAACGGGTGTAGGACCGAGCGAAGGTCGTGACCCAAAGGACAGGTGTAGGACCGAGCAAAGGTCGTGACCCAAAGGACGGGTGTAGGACCGAACAAAGGTCGTGACCCAAAATTACGGGTGTAGGACCGAGCAAAGGTCGTGACCCAAAGGGGTTCGGTAAACTGACTGAACAAACAGTACTCAACCGAAGAAAGGGTATTCGAACCAAAGAAAGGTTACTAACCCAAAGATGTAAGTATTCGAACCAAGAGGAGGTTGCCAACTGCTGGGGATTCGGTGTTTACAGACGGACTGTGATCAACCAAAGAGAAAAGCGAGTGATTAACTAAGAGAAGGTGATTAACTCGAAAAAGGGTTCAGTATTTTAACAGACGGACTGTGGTTAACTGAAGAAAAGGGTGAGTGATTAACCAAGAGAAGGTGATTAACTCGAGAAGAACTCAGTATTAACAGACGGACTGTGATTAACTGAAGAGACGGGTGATTAACCAAAACAAGGTGATTAACCCAAGAAGAATTTAGTATTAACAGACGGACTGTGATTAACTGAGTAAGAGAGCAACATTGGTGTTTTAACTGACAAGCAGTGATTAAACCAACAACGGGAGAAGAACCAAGAATAGATTGCGAACTTCAGGGGATTTACGGTTTTAACAGACAGACTGTGATTAATTGCAGAAAAGTGATTGAGATTCTTTAGGGGAATCAAAAGGCAATGATTGATTACAAGAAGAAAGGAGTAATGAAATAAAGAGAGATTGCTAGCGCAAGAATAATGATCTTAACCAAGAAGGATGGTGATTGATCAAAAGGCAATGATTGAGAAGAGCACAAGTGATCAAGGATGAATCTGATTGGGAAAAGAGCAACACTACAGCTTGAGGATAGAGGTGACTATTCTCGAAAGAGATGGCCAAATGCCATTACCCAAGAAATAGTCAAAATGAGGGTAGGACAACCATCCTCATTCCTTCTCTAACGCTCAAAGTATAGTGCGGAAATTGAAACGAACAGCGCAACAACTCCAATGTTGTGAAGTGCTCCTGCGGAGAGAAACGGACAGCGTAACGGTGTCAATTGATACAGTGCTCCGATGCTAGGCGTAGCGCGAAACTCCAACTCCACGGGAGGGAAGGAGAGAGAAAGTTCTAAAGGAAGCCTAAAGAGGGGGAAAGGGAAGGATCAATTGATCGAAACATGGTTTCGATTAACTAATCAAAAGGGAATGTTATGCTAACAACTTTCCAAAGAGAATGGAAAATCATTAAAGCAAAAGGTGTAAATTATTGATTATGCAAGATTAAGTTCATCCATGAAGAATAAACTTAATGCAAAGAAAAGAGAGGGAGTGCAAAATAGTACCACTTGACATTGAAAGTACAACATAAATCATGTATCATGTAGTCAAAGAAAGTGCAAAATTAGTATGTTCAAACAAATATCAAGAACACAAATAATTGCAAGAATTGATAAATCAATCATTGAGTTAATGTAAATATGCTTTAAACAGAGATTAACAGCATTAAAAACATCCATAAATATCAAGCATATCAATCCATGGAAGTTAGAATGAAAAAGCATGGCAAACACCCTTGAAAAAGCATGAAAATGGCATTCTGGCTCAGTGTTAATCGATTAACATAATTGCACTGTAAAGTGTTAATCGATTAACTCATGAAAAACAACATATTTTACACTGGTTAATCTATTAACATAATTACACTGCAAAAGTGTTAATCGATTAACACTGCTGCAAAGGCAAAAAAATAGTTTTCCAAAAGTGCTTCCAACAGTTAATCGCTTATTTGAACTACCACATGTTATGGTATGAACTTGTGCACGAAAATTAAAGGAATTAGGATCAATTAATCATCAATTGAAAGCATGAACATGCATATCAAAGATCTAACAATCACATGATTAATCAAAACGAAAAACTATCGAAACTACAACGTAAACGCATAAAAATGAACGAAACGATAAATTAAGTGAGAATCGACCAACCTACAAGTAGAAGGTTTGGCTTGGTAATTGTTGCAAAGGATTCTTGATGAAGATAATCAAAGAAAACCAGAGGAATCTTCACTCGTAGCCGAATCGTATCGAAACCGAGCAAAATTGCGACAAAGCTCCGAAATACGAATTCGAACCGTAGAATCTTGAAGCAACCACTTGAGATGAATCCAAAAGTTAATATAGTTCCAGAAACTCAAGTATATTTGCAAGATGATGAAGATAATCGAAGAAAACTAGAAGCATCTTCAGTCATGGTCGAATCGTATCGAAACCGTACAAATTGCGACGAAAACTCCGAAATAAGAATTATCACCGAAGAAGCTTGAAGTGATTACTTGAAATGAATCCAAAAGCTACTGCAGCTCCACAAAATTCAGTAGAATGGAATGGTGATGAAGGTTAAGCTCAAGAAAAAGCACTTTCAAGGTGAAAGTAGCTTTTCTTCAATGGTGAATTAAGAGCTTTAGTGAGGTTGGGTGAAGAAGATGAAGAGGAATGTGTAGAAGTTGCAGAAAAATGCAGAGGAGGATGAGAGAATTGAGAATGAAGAAAGTGTGAATTTGTGTGAATGATTGTGGAGGAATTGCAAAATGGTGAAGCTTGGCTTATATAGAGTTTAGGTATGGAGTGTGAGAGGTTTGGAGCTAGCTTTGGACTTAGCTTTGGGAGGTTTGGAGTTGGGGTTGGAGTTAGTTACACTTGACTCACCGAGTCAAGGTAGTTAACTCGGTTAGTTAGGATCAACTCGGTAACAATCCCAAGGTGCACTCCATCATCCAAAGATCCACATTACTTGGAAAACAAGAAACATGGTGCACTCAATTTAAAGTGAAGTATTAGAGTAAATACACTTGGATTGAATTGAATAGGCTTTGGAATGTCTAGAGATGTCTAGAATATTCCACATGCTGCTAGAATACTGTAGAATCAATGACCAAAGTGTGTGCAAAGGTGCTGTCATGAAAAAGTAGCAGATTATGCCTATTCTGCCTGTGTTAATCGATTAACACAATTGCACTGCAAATGGTTAATCGATTAACCAGGCCAAAATATGCCCAATTTGCCTAAAAAATGGTGTTGTGGTCCCGGTTCCGATTTTCGACCTCTTGCTTTGATAAATAGGCATAGAAACCCTTGTTTTGTGCTTGTTTTGATAATGTGATGACCTTGTGATGAGACGATTAATCGGGCTTGGAAAACCTGAATATTCCTATAACCAAAATCATAAAGAAAAAGTTTGAATGCGTATGCTAGCGATGCGAATGCACATGTCTATGCGAAAAGAAAAAAAAGAGGTCAAATTATGGGTTACGACAGCTGCCCTTATTTAATCCTCTTGGACCTGATTGTTCGAATTGCGCTAGTTTTTTTATTATTCGAGGTAGAAGGGGATTAAATAAAAGGAGTAGCTCGAAAATTTGGCCAACGGCGACAAAAGAAGAGTTGAAAGTGTTTGAAGGTTGATTATTGCGAAATTTAGCTGAATATCTACTGGGGAGATGAATCAGGCCAAAAGAAAAGGAGTATGTTGGATGCATATGACATGTATGTGCTATGATGCTTGATATCATGTAATGCAAGGATGCAGGTTAAGGTACAATGTCGCAAGTTTGCAGGTGCTGGACGGACCAGAAAGGGTTTGGACAGACCAAGGATTTGAAAAGGTTCTGGAAAGGTTTGCCAGAAGAAAACTAGATTTTGATTGGGACGTATGTTTAACCTGTATGGTGTAATGCTCCATGTTGATGATTATGTTATGCGTTTGAGGATGCAATGGTATGCGATGATGATTACTATATGTAGAATGTTAGCGATCAGGTTTTGAAGAGACGTCAAGCATGACCGGGCTTATGCTCCATGCTATGCCAAATGAACGATATGCAAGAGTGAAGTGACATGATCAACGCATGAGAGTGGTATATGCAATGGTTTCTAAGAATATGCCAAGTGTTTTTATTGTGGGAGGCGGAAGAGTTGAGGTTAGGGTATAAGCCACAAAGACGTGATTCCCTGACACCTACTTCATGATTAGTAGTTGTTGATGCACCGTTGCTCTTGTCTCAAAGAACTTGTACCTTGGTAGTATGTCTCTGCCCCAGTCTATTGGTCGATTGCCCCAATTACAAGGTAGGAAACAATTGGGTCACAGGATGATCTGGATTCGGCTTGCCCCCATGTATCGAAATAATATGCCCCTGATTAACCGTCTCTTGGGAAGTTCGTCTTCTTGCGATTCTTGAGGTGGTCTGCCCCAATGTGAGCTCTGGAGTGATTTTTCCCCTGGCTGATCGATCTTTGGAGGAATGCCCCTGACCAAATGAACATGGAGAGATTTGTCGAATCTCGTCGTGATTGGCTCGGATTGACTGAATTTCGAAGTGACTAGGCCCAATGGAGTTTTCCAGGCGTTTTGCCCCTTGAGATGATCAAACTTTCCATTGTGGAAACTTTCTTGATGTCAAGTGCTTGTTCGTAAGTAAAAAGTGTTTGGCTTTGAAAATGATAGTGTTAACGCTATGCATATGTCAGTTTTGAAATCCAAGTATGTTCACTAAGATTATGACATATAGTGAATAGATCACCATTTAGAATGCCATGTCAGTATCGGAACAAATGATAAGCAAATCGTTAGGAGTCAGCTTTGACATGATTTTACTGTCGTATGCTTTCGAAATAAACCCTGCTTCAATTAGGTCTTTTGCAGGTTGTAACGTGGTCTGGTTCACGGTTTAAGAAAGAAAGGATATAAGGCTCAAAATTTATTTTAACCCACCCATTCTCCTTGATGTTCTCCAGTCCTACGTTCAGCTATTTTGACACAAGCGTTCACCTTTCAAAAGGATTTTGAATGGTAGATGTGATGGTAGAGGGACCAACGAGGTTTTTGGGAGTGACAGTCACTCACCTTTTGTTTTTGTCACATGTGATCACACGAACATGTTCTTGTTGAGGACTTTTCTCTTGATTTTCTGTTTTTTTCTTTTTGTTTTCCCTAATTTTTGCGTAGACTGATTATTTTGAACCTGCAGTCGACCGGGATGCCCTAATTTTTGCCTAAGTCATTTGTTTTTGAGTTTTTGACTTAGCGGGCTTTTATTCTTTTGCTTTTTTTTCTTTTGCTTTTGTGATTTTTGATTTTTTTTCCTCGAACAAAATCGTGTGACCCGTGTTTATTTAATTTGTTAGGGTGAGTTGTGACTGCCTCATTCCTTTGGTCTATGAGAGACAACCATTGTGGATTTGTGATTTTTCCTACTTCTTGCGAGGGATAGGACGCGGTTGATCCTCAGAATGGGGTGCTCCTCTTTTGAAATTTGAATGCATGGTCAAACTAACTGAAGACTACCCTGCCCCTGGTTAAGATTGAGGGTTTTTTGTGTACAGAAAGAAACTCCTACTTCAAGGCCCAAAGGGGTTGACTAGGGATTATCTTCCTTATGACTCCAGTGTTTGGGAATGGAACCAATGCCTTACATTGTCAGCAGGGTTTTATTCAAAAGCATACAGACAGTGATCTCAATACTTTTTAATTTCATCATTCTCTTTTTGATTTTGCTTGATCAAATGTGCGATATTGATAAAAAGTATGAGTGAACACGAATGAATTTATTCAAAACATGCATATTCATTTCATTATTATTATCATCTGAAAACAAACAAGTTTTACAAGTGAATAATGCTTGACAAACAAAAGAGATTACAAATGGGAAATATGGAATAACATGATGATTGTCGATGTTGAGGAAGTGCTCACAGGCTTATTCAAGGGTTTCTTTCGCGATCTTGGATCTTACACGGACAAGGGATTTCTATTCATCCACAGTTTCTCACCTTGAACGGTTAAGTGCTTTTTGTCAATCAGCTGCTGGACTTTAGCTTTGAAAGCGTTGTAATCCTCGGTTGAATGCCTAGCCGAACTAGCATGATATCCGCACTGCACATTGGGATCATACCCAGGTGGGAATAATTTTGGAGGGGGCTTCAGAGCTTTGGGAACCAACAGCAAGTTCTGAACCAGATGTGGGAGAAGTTGACTGTATGTCACAAAAATCGGATCTAAAGGAACATTCCTTCGTTCTAGATTACTCTGGGGCTTGCGCTGATTTTGGCGATCTCGGCCTTGGGCTCGCTGATTATGAGTCTGAGGAAGCTGTTGATATTGGGCTGCAGCAACATGCGAGAATGAATAGTATGGCGTAGGAGCCAGAGGTGCTTGAGGATGAACTTGATGAGTAGCGTATCACAGGGACACTTGAGCAGGGTGCATCAAACCAGGATTACCCATCCGATTAACAGTCTGACCAAAATGGATCCCATACGGAGTGTAGGGTACCCCAGGATAAGTAACTGAAGGTACAACGACAGAAGGTGCCCCAGGATAAGCAAAAGGTGTTCCAGAGTTAGCAGCCTGAAAACCTTGGTAGGGGTATTGCCCAACAGGTTGAACAGCTGGAGGAATCTGTACATGAATAGGAGGACCTTTATTCTCAGCTTTGGCAGATGTTTCAGCAATCACAGGTGCAGACTTCTGGCAAGGCTTCTCTGTAAAGCAAAGCACCTTCTGATCGAGGAGTTCTTGGACTTTGTCCTTGAAGACAACACAGGCTTCTGTAGAATGCCCCACATATCCAGCATGGTATCCACAGGTGGCATTAGGATCATGCTTAGGATGATAAGGAAACTTGGACGGCTTGATTTCTTTAGTAACAATTGCCCCAGCATGAATCAGAACAGGCAATAGATGCGTGTAAGTCACGGGAATTGGATTATGACGAGGACGTCTCCTCCCTTGATTGTTGTTCCCTTTGCTGATTTTCTTACGCTTTTGTTTCTGATTGCCTTGAGTGGTCTTCTGATTAGGCAAGGGGTGAACCAGCAGGTTGCTTGCATCTACATTCATGGTCTTATCCACTTTTGGTCCATTCTGGGCTTGCTCATCAATCACAACCTGATCCGAGGAGTTCATTGTCATACTGTCCAGAAGTAGTTCCACAACCATGTCAACCTTGCCTTCCTTGCGCATTGTGCTCTCATACCCAGCTTGTTTCATGATTCTTAGGCTTTCGGCGTCGGAGAATCGTTGTCTTTGGGCTGATGAAGGAAAGAAAGTGAGCTTTCTCTGGTTTGGATGTATGTAATGCAAATGTATGTATGCACATGTTGTTTATGCAGATGGCATGCAAATGAGATATGCAACACCCGATGATGCAACGGTTAGATGATGTAAAGGTTAAGCATACATATGATGATGCAATAACTCAAGTTCAAAAGTTTGGCATACATGAAGATGTAATAACATTATGCAATAGTGTAAGTTAGAGATGCAACAGCTTCTGGATAATCTGCATATGTAACTCTGCGTCGGTGCAGAGATCTGACGTGCGTGAGAGAACAAAGGTATGAAATGGCTTAGTTTCCTGCAAAAAAACCCATCCCCCTCACAGGTATGATATAGAAGCGGGATTCTCAGTTTCGGATTCTCGATTTGAGAAGCAATAGTACATTCATCCCTCGGGGTACAATACTATCGCCAAACAAAGAGGTCGTTCACTGAGTCCCCCCAAAAAAGGTCATCCTATGGCAAGTTCCCAACTTTGTGTCCTCGGGTCAAGGAAGCATAATGGGTTTGCCATTTTTGGTCTGCCATTATCGCTCTTTGGGAGGAGTGCCGCAACTGAGTCCTCGGGAAATGGTCACCATAGTCGACAATTTTCCAGGTTACATTCCATCGTCTGCCCCAAATGCGCAGGATAGAATATTACCAAAGAAAACCTCGTCTGGATGTGCAGTTTTCGTGTATACTAAGTCTGGCCAAATGCCACACAAGTCACACTACTTTCCACTCTAATCCTGGATGTATACTCAAGCCTGGGTATTGAGCTTATCTCTCAAGTAGCAACCCAACCCGCCAACAACAGAAAATAGCAAATATCCAGAGTATGCAGCATATGAATATTCAAAGCAGTAAAGAAATGCAATAAATAAACATAAAGTTGAGGCAAGGAAAAGATAAAGCGAGCAAAGCGCGAAAGATAAACACCCAAACAAGTAAGTAAAGCAAACGAAACTAGGCGAGACCCCTCAAGGAATGGACCAGCAAGAGGTCAATCTCTCCCCAGTAGAGTCGCCAGCTGAAGATGGGGAGTCCCACCTAGCCAGGAGACAAGCAAAAGGAGGCGAAGCTCAGGAGCAACCAGAGATTCTGGGTTCGATCCCCAGCAGAGTTGCCAGCTGAAGATGGCTGGTTTCTACCAGAGTGAATCGCACACTCAAAGATACAACAGAGTTGCCACCGAACTTTATTTAGTCCCAAAGGACAGGGAAAATATCGATAAAACCCAAGGGGAAGAGAAACGGGAACGGGGGGTCGGTTATGCGAAAGGAAGGTATAAGCACCTAACGCATCCGTCGTACTCGACGGGAACCATTTTGCTTACTTTTAGGCTTGGATGGGTTATCTATCTAAAGGATTCTAGCTAAAGCAGGGAGGAGAGAGAGAGAAGAAAGGGGAAAAAGAAAAGAAAGAAAGAAGGTGCTCGCGGAGGATTGTGGCCCTCGTGCCTATGTACCCTCATAGTGCAGTGAGGAAATCAGAGCGTCGTAGTTCATTGAACCAGGGGACAGAAAGGAAGGAAGAAAGGGAGAAGGAAGGAAGGGTGGAAGTGTGCTCGCCAAGACATTGCGTCCCGTTCCTACGTATCTGACATTCAAAAGAATGCAGAATCAGAGCTTCCGTAGTTCGGGGAACTGAACGGAAAACAAAACAAGAAAGAAACAAGGAGATGAAAGAGGTGGTGTCAAAACCAAGAGCGAAAGAAAGCAGGAAATTCCACTAGGGATTCCAAAGAAATGGTGTCAAAACCAAGAAAAGAGAAAGAAGGAAATTCCCCAGGGGATTCCAAAGAAATGGTGTCGAAACCAAGAAAAGAGTGTAAAGAAAAGGAATAGTAACTGTATTGAGAGTAAAGTGCGAGAATGGTGTCGAAACCAAGAGAATGAAGGATAAGATAGAAATGGTGTCCAAACCAAGAGAAAAAGAGAATAAGATAGAAATGGTGTCAGTAGCAAGAGAATAAGAGAATAAGAGAGAAATGGTGTCCAAACCAAGAGAATAAAAGATTAAAGAAAGATCCGTTAGGGATGCGAAATAGATGGTGTCATAACCAAGTAGGTGAGAGCAAAGGGAACATGAAGGACTCCGTTGGGGATCCAAATAAAAGGATGGTGTCAAAACCAAGAGAACAAGGAGACTTAGTATATTAACTGGCTGGCAGTGGTTAACAGAAGAAAGAGAGTAGACCCTGGCGGGGAAAAGAAGCTGGTGTCAATAGACGGACTGTGATAAACCAAGAGAGAGAGTACTGAACCGAGAGAAGGTGTTTGACTCTGAAGGGACCTCGGTATATTAACTGACTGGCAGTGGTTAACCGAGGAAGAAAAGACTGCAACTCTGTGGGGGTAGAGAAGCATTGGTTATAACAGAGAAAATTATGATCAACCAAAGAAAGGGTGTAGGACCGAGCGAAGGTGTGACCCAAAGAACGGGTGTAGGACCGAGCAAAGGTCGTGACCCAAAGGAAGGGTGTAGGACTGAACAAAGGTCGTGACCCAAAATTACGGGTGTAGGACCGAGCAAAGCTCGTGACCCAAAAGGACGGGTGTAGGACCGAGCAAATGTCGTGACCCAAAGGGGTTCGGTAAACTGACTGAACAAACAGTACTCAACCGAAGAAAGGGTATTCGAACCAAAGAAAGGATACTAACCCAAAGATGCAAGTATTCGAACCAAGAGGAGGTTGCCAACTGCTGGGGATTCGGTGTTTACAGACGGACGGTGATCAACCGAAGAGAAAAGCGAGTGATTAACCAAGAGAAGGTGATTAACTCGAAAAAGGGTTCAGTATTTTAACAGACAGGCTGTGGTTAACTGAAGAAAAGGGTGAGTGATTAACCAAGAGAAGGTGATTAACTCGAGAATAACTCAGTATTAACAGACGGACTGTGATTAATTGAAGAGACGGGTGATTAACCAAAAGAAGGTGATTAACCCAAGAAGAATTCAATATTAACAGACGGACTGTGATTAACTGAGTAAGAGAGCAACAGTGGTGTTTTAACTGACAAGCAGTGATTAAACCAACAACGGGAGAAGAACCGAGAATAGATTACAAATTTCAGGGGATTTACGGTTTTAACAGACAGACTGTGATTAATCGCAGAAAAGAGATTGAGATTCTTCAGGGGAATCAAAAGGCAATGATTGATTACAAGAAGAAAGGAGTAATGAAATAAAGAGAGATTGCTAGCGCTAGAATAATGGTCTTAACCAAGAAGGATGGTGATTGATCAAAAGGCAATGATTGAGAAGAGCACAAGTGATCAAGGATGAATCTGATTGGGAAAAGAGCAACACTACAGCTTGAGGATAGAGGTGACTATTCTCGAAAGAGATGGCCAAATGCCATTACCCAAGAAATAGTCAGAATGAGGGTAGGACAACCATCCTCATTCCTTCTCTAACGCTCAAAGTATAGTGCGGAAATTGAAACGGACAGGGCAATAGCTCCAATGTTGTACAGTGCTCCTGCGGAGAGAAACGGGCAGCGTAAAGGCGTCAATTCGTACAATGCTCCGATGATAGGCGTAACGCGAAACTCCAACTCCATGGGAGGGAAGGAGAGAGAAAGCTCTAAAGGAAGCCTAAAGAGGGGGAAAGAGAAGGATCAATTGATCGAAACATGGTTCGATTAACTAATCAAAAGGGAATGTTATGCTAACAAATTTCTAAAGAGAATGGAAAATCATTAAAGCAAAAGGTGTAAATTATTGATTATGTAAGATTAAGTTCATCCATGAAGAATAAACTTAATGCAAAGAAAAGAGAGCGAGTGCAAAACAGTACCACTTGACATTGAAAATACAACATAAATCATGTATCATGTAGTCAAAGAAAGTGAAAAATTAGCATGTTCAAACAAATATCAAGAACACAAATAATTGCAAGAATTGATAAATCAATCATTGAATTAATGTAAATATGCTTTAAACAGAGGTTAACAGCATTAAAAACATCCATAAATATCAAGCATATCAATCCATGGAAGTTAGAATGGAAAAGCATGGCAAACACCCTTGAAAAAGCATGAAAATGGCATTCTGGCTCAGTGTTAATCGATTAACATAATTGCACTGTAAAGTGTTAATCGATTAACACATAAAAAACAACATATTTTACACTGGTTAATCTATTAACATAATTACACTGCAAAAGTGTTAATCGATTAACACTGCTGCAAAGGCAAAAAAACAGTTTTCCAAAAGTGCTTCCAATAGTTAATCGCTTATTTGAACTACCACATGCTATGGTATGAACTTGTGCACGAAAATTAAAGGAGTTAGGATCAATTAATCACCAATTGAAAGCATGAACATGCATATCAAAGATCTAACAATCACATGATTAATCAAAACGAAAACTACAACGTAAACGCGTAAAAATGAACGAAACGATAAATTAAGTGAGAATCGACAAACCTACAAGTAGGAGGTTTGGCTTGGTAATTGTTGCAAAGGATTCTTGATGAAGATAATCAAAGAAAACCAGAGGAATCTTCACTCATAGCCGAATCGTATCGAAACCGAGCAAAATTGCGACAAAGCTCCGAAATACGAATTCGAACCGTAGAATCTTGAAGCAACCACTTGAGATGAATCCAAAAGTTAATATAGTTCCAGAAACTCAAGTATATTTGCAAGATGATGAAGATAATCGAAGAAAACTAGAAGCATCTTCAATCATGGCCGAATCGAATCGAAACCGTACAAATTGCGACGAAAACTCCGAAATAAGAATTATCACCGAAGAAGCTTGAAGTGATTACTTGAAATGAATCTAAAAGCTACTGAAGCTCCACAAAATTCAGTAGAATGGAATGGTGATGAAGGTTAATCTCAAGAAAAAACACTTTCAAGGTGAAAGTAGCTTTTCTTCAATGGTGAATTAAGAGCTTTAGTGAGGTTGGGTGAAGAAGATGAAGAGGAATGTGTAGAAGTTGCAGAAAAATGCAGAGGAGGATGAGAGAATTGAGAGTGAAGAAAGTGTGAACTTGTGTGAATGATTGTGGAGGAATTGCAAAATGGTGAAGCTTGCCTTATATAGAGTTTAGGTATAGAGTGTGAGAGGTTTGGAGCTAGCTTTGGACTTAGCTTTGGGAGGTTTGGAGTTAGGGTTGGAGTTAGTTACACTTGACTCACCGAGTCAATGTAGTTAACTCGGTTAGTTAGGATCAACTCGGTAACAATCCCAAGGTGCACTCCATCATCCAAAGACCCACATTACTTGGAAAACAAGGAACATGGTGCACTTAATTTAAAGTGAAGTATTAGAGTAAATACACTTGGATTGAATTGAATAGGCTTTGGAATGTCTAGAGATGTCTAGAATATTCCACATGCTGCTAGAATACTGTAGAATCAATGACCAAAGTGTGTGCAAAGGTGCTGTCATGAAAAGTAGCAGATTATGCCTATTCTGCCTGTGTTAATCGATTAACACAATTGTACTGCAAATGGTTAATCGATTAACCAGGCCAAAATATACCCAATTTGCCTAAAAAGTGGTGTTGTGGTCCCGGTTTCGATTTTCGACCTCTTGCTTTGATAAATAGGCATAGAAACCCTTGTTTTGTGCTTGTTTTGATAATGTGATGACCTTGTGATGAGGCGATTAATCGGGCTTGGAAAACCTGAATATTCCTGCAACCAAAATCATAAAGAAAAAGTTCGAAGGCGTATGCTAGCGATGCGAATGCACATGTCTATGCGAAAAGAAAAAAAAAAGAGGTCAAACTTTGGGTTACGACAGTCGTTTAAAGTTATCTTGTCAATGATGGCAATGGCTTCTTCGGCACTTTTGCTCATTAAAGATGCACCAATTGAAGACCGTTTCTAAAAATTTGAACTTGAGTAAGCTCATCGAAACCATGCCCTTTACACTTTCTCAACATGGATTTGAATCTCTCTCAAGCTTCGTTGAGAGATTCATTTCCACCCTGAGTGAAAACTGCAATTGCTGTTTTAGCCTCCATGAAACGATTGTGTGGAAAAAATCGTTCCAAAAACTTTTCCTCAAGCACGTTCCAGTTTGTCATGATTGCCGTAGATTGGTCAAGATACCATTCCTTGGCCTTCCCAATGCGGGACTACATGAATAGTCTCTTAAACAATGATTCTTCTTCAGCTTCGGGTGCACCAGTTGCTCCCGCAATCTCATAGAACTTAGTCAAGTGTGTAAAAGGATCCTCGTGATCCATACCAGTGAAAGGATTCTGATATAGAAGCGAGAGTATACCAGTTTTCATTTCTGAATGCCAACTGTTCTGAGCATTGTGCAAAAATTGTGTAGTGTGTCTCAGACTATTTGTACAAGGTCTTGAAGCAGGTGGTGGTGGTGGTGGTGGTGCAGCCATAGTTGACGGTGACTGTGGTATTTGCGTCGAAGTTGAACTTTCGTCTCGCTCTCGTCTTTCTTTGGCAAGTTGCCTCCTCCGCCTTGTTCTGCTATTTAATTTACGCGCAGTTCTTTCGATTTCAGGATCAAAAAGAAGTTGGTCTGCGGGTAACTTCCCTCGCATAAAACTGAGTCTGCACACTAAACCAAACAAATCAACAAGCTCAAGAAAAAGTTGACAAGCTTAAAACAAAACAACTATTGCAATGCTTGCAATATCAAACAACTATCCCCGGCAATGACGCCATTTTGTTGATTTAGTAATTCGGGGGGTGTTTTTATCGTATCCACAGGGATTGCGTGATATTTTGATGTTTGTCGTTCAATAGTCGCAATGTTTTAAGTAAGGGGTTTTCAAATTGTTCTTGGTTTTGTAACATCAATTTTTTGGTAGCAAAGAAGTAAATTATAACAAAGATGTTGTAAGTTTTATAAAATCATGTCAAGATTAGATTTCACTAATCCGTTTCATATGTATCTGATTAATCAAGCATATGAACTTAGTTCCGACCAATACAATCACGTATCCTCTCAAATAAGTTTATGTCTAAAGCAAATTAGTGAGTATCGTTGTTTAAATCGTTAGATGATGTCTCACGCTAACAATCGAAACAACAACCGTTAAGATCAATACAAAGCGAATATTAAACCCCAAATCCATGTCTAAAGTTTGGTTTTTAAGAGATGAAGATATTAGGTCAAGATTTGGAAAATCTATATCTAGAGTGATTCAAACCACAAATACATCATTAAGAACAAACAACTTGATCATATATTGATCATCAACCTTGTTCATATACGAAAGATCAAAAGAAATACATATAAGCAAGATTAACTACCTTTAACCTTAACACAAGAGGTGTTTAGCTACACATTTTCATGGTAGCTTAGATAACAAGTTTCAAGAGGAGATGAAAGAAGATCCGCGTCGAATAATCGAGATCGGATGCGACTTCAGCTTCTCTATGTGAAAAAACCACTCTTGGATGATCAAAACTCATAAAAGTATGTTTTGGTGTGAAAATATCAAGTTATGATCCCAAGAAAAATGTAAAAAATACTTTATAGTACACTTAAGATCTGATGCATTCGCACTGCGAATGATCCATTCACCTAGCGAATGAAGAAAATGGCACCTTAAGTGCCTTCTGAAAGTTAAACTGCCCTTGGCTGTCATCGTGAGTTCGCAAAGCAAACAATTCATTCGCAAAGCGAATCACTCGCCAAAACATTCGTAAGCGAATTTTGGTTCCTTTTGCCACTGTCTCACTCGCTGAGAGCTTCGCTAGAGTTCGCAAAGCGAACTTTCACTGGGGACTTCGCCATGGTTCGCAAAGCGAACCAGCTGTTGTTTTCCTCTTTCTTTGGCAGCTTGCATCAATTCTTTATGTCTTCTTTCTTTGATCAATTAGTGCACTTTCTTGCACAATAGCACACAAATTACAAGCACCAAAGGTATAAATATAATGCATGAAGAACAACAATAATTCACTACAAAAATCCACAATTAAGACATGAAAGTAATGAAAAATGCCAAGTATCAAGTACAAATATATAGCATGTTTGACATCTAACACCTTTACAAAAACTATTCGTTGAGGAGGTAACTTGATCAAGTGTCTTTGCCTTTACTCTATAGTACAAGAGACGTTGAAGATGGATGCACAACAGATTCTGAATCCAGTGTGTAACACGTTTAACCTTTAAGTCTTCAAGAGGTTCTGTACTAATAGAGTTGTTGAGAGCAGACATCTGTAGAGCATACCAACCTTTATTGAGCTTCGCAATCTTGTAGACTCTAGCAGACATGCTGATAAGACAATACAACCTGATTTCTGCAGTACGGACAATCCACAGCTTTATCACCAACTCTGAATGGTACCAGATATTAATATACAATTACTAAGTGTAGTAACTCGTCTGAATGCTGAGGCCTTCAGCTCAGAGTCTTCGCCAAGCCACACTAGAAATTGTTCTTCAGACTCTGCCACCAGAAGCTAGCAATGAGGCAACTCTCAAGTGTGTTCATGTAATACAGATTCTAATTATTCATGTACAAAGATGAGAACCTGCATAAATAAAACACACATCAAATAAACCATTGTTCTTTTAATATTTTGTTATCATCAAAACTAAAAGAGAATATGTCATGAACAAATCTTGTTCTAGCAAGATCATGTGTTCTTGAGAGTCACTCCAGTGACTGGCGTTGGTCGCACGCTGAAGTCTCGAAAGCTCACGCCTCATTTTATTGCTCCTTATCAAATTCTTCAGAGAGTGGGAGAAGTGGCCTACAGAGTTGTCTTACCATCATCTCTTTCAAATCTTCATGATGCTTTTCACGTGTCTCAAATTCAGAAGTATATTCCTGATCTATCTCATGTGATCCAATTTGATGATGAGCAAGTGAGAGCGAACTTGACTGTTGAGCCATGACCCTTGCAGATCGAGGATCGAGAAGTGAAACTCTGATAGGTAAAGAAATTTCTATAGTGAAGGTGGCGTGGTGAGGACCTGCTAGAGGAAGCGTGAAGTGGGAACAAGAGAGTTAGATGAGAGAGTCTTATCTGGAGATGTTTCCTTCAGGTAATTTTCAAGGGCGAAAATTCTTTTACGTGGGAGAGAGTTGTAACACCCAAATTTCTAATTTTTTATTTATTTTATTTATTTATTATTGAATTTAAATGCTTTATATAATTGTATGTGAGTGCTAAAATGATTTATTTGATTTAATTGGGTGCTCTAATAATTAAATTGGGGGTGTTAGAGAATTATTAGAATTATTATTATTTTTAAATAATTAAAATAATAGAAAAATAGATAATTATGAGTTTTGGGATGAAAATAATAGGGTGAAGGGAGAATTAACATAAGTTGAGGGGAAGTGGTGAGAATAATAAAAATAAAAGAATTAAATTCATTTTTATTTGTTTTAAATAGAAGAATAGGGAGAGAAAAGAGTCAGAACGTGAATTGGAGAAAATTGGAGAAAGAGGCAAAAACCTGTTGAGATAAATTTGGTTCATACCATGTATTCTCTAAGGTTTTGATGATAACAAGTATTTAAAAAAACAATTAAGATTTCTAACTAGATGGTTCATGTGTGCAGAATTATATTTAATTGATGAAACTAGTTTTGTCACGGAAGTGGCTATGGTTCAGTTACTGCTAGTACACTTCAGCATCAGAAGCGTGTTATGGCTGCCTCTGAACCTGAGTAGTATCAACTCTAGCTTTGTAAACACGGGACTCAAGAATTATTGGCATTATCTTCAAAATATTGTGTTGTACTTGTTTCATAGAAGTGTTCTCCGGACAAAGGCCTTGCTCAGTGGATAATTCTCTATATACAAGTTCCAACACACGCTTTATTGGAAAAGAAGATGTACTAGATGATTTGATCTGATTATAGCCGTTGAGGATGCTTCAACGACTATATTTTTTTAGTTATAAAAGCAGCAAAAGAACTGAAGATTAACTTAAGAGAATAACGTTACAACTTTAACTGAAATATACACACACTTTATTCATATCAGCTCAATAAAAGCTAATATGTTAAGAGTTCTTATTCTTGTATAGCTTAAGAAATATTAGTGTTAAAAATGTGTTGTATTATATTTGAACACCTCTAATTATTAATCAAGTGTTGTTGTAAGTTATTCCTTCTCTAAACAGTCAGTTTAGATAAAAGTCTCTTGCCTTGGGCTTTAGCAGAAAAGTCTTAGATTCGAGGAATCTGAGCAAGAAGTCTTGGACCAAGGGTCTGAGCAGAGAAGTCTTAGGCAGGGGGTCTAAGCAAGGAAGTCTTGAACCAGAAGGGATTAAGCAAGGAAAGTCTTGGGATCTGAGGATCTAAGCAGTGAAGTCTTGATTAGGTGCCGATTAAGTAAGGAAGTCTTTGACTGTAGGTCTGAGCATGGAAAGTCTTATACTTGAAGGTATAAGTAGGTGTAATCTTTTTCATTATAGTAGAAATCTCTTGCAAGGCAAGAGAACTGGACTACTCTCAGTTGGAGAGGAACCAGTATAACTGTTGTGTGTTCTTTGCCCTTTTTATTTACTTTTGTTACATTATACGCTGCCCTTACTATCAGTTTCTGAACTCTGGTTTAGAATTTGAACTCTGGTTCAGAAGTAGAAACGATTTGGCAAACACAATTCAACCCCCCTGTGTATTTTTCTCACCTTCAGTTGGCATCAGAGCAAGGTCTGTACGTAACACTTAACAATGGTACAGTCAAAGATCCAACGAGAAAAATATGACTACTGAGGATTCTAATTCTAGTACCTCAGTGAGGGGACTTTCGTATGATTACAGTAGCTCTGAGAGAAACCATTACTCTTCTAAACCTCCTATATTCAGTGGTGATTCCACTGAGTTTGAATGGTGGAAAAGCAAGATGTACACGTACATCATTGGACTTGATAATGAGCTATGGGATATACTTGAAGATGGCATTGAGATCACTGTTGACAGCATTGGTATGGTATCTGACAGGAAAACTCTGACTCCAGCTCAAAAGAAAATTTATAGAAAAAATCATAGAGTCAGAGGTATTCTGGTTGATGCTCTACCACATGATGAGTATTTGAAAATCATTGATCATTCTTCTGCGAAGACTATCTTTGGATCTCTGTGCTTTACCTATGAAGGGAATCAACAAGTTAGAGAAGCAAAAACTAACTTGTTGATACAAAAATACAAGCTGTTCAAGATGAAGGATGATGAGGATATTAAAACCATGTTCTCCAGGTTATAGATTCTTGTATCAAGCCTTCAAGTGCTAAACAGGAGTTACTCTACATCAGATCATGTCAAAAAGATTATGAGAAGTCTTCCTTTAAAGTTTAGACCTAAAGTATTAGCTATTCAGGAAGCTAAAGACCTGAATACGCTGTCTCTTGAAAGTCTAATCAGCAATCTTCAGATTCATGAGATGGAATTAAATGAAGATGAATCTTCAAAGAAACTTAAATCTCTTGCCCTAAGACCTGCTTCTGAAGATCTGATGAAAAGCTTAAAAAGCCATCAAAGATCAGTAAACCTGATGAAACTTCTAAAGAAGATTCTAATTGTAGATCTGATGATGATGATGATGATATGGCTTGCTTCATTATAGGATTTCAGCAAATGGCTAGAAGGAACATAAGATTTTCCAAAAGCAATAGGAGATCTAACATCAAAGAGAAAGATGAAGATAAGATCTGCTATAACTGCAACAAACCTGGTCACTTTAGATATGATTGTCCTGATCTTTTGAAAGATAGTCAAAAGAAAGGAAGTCATCATAAAGACAACTTCAGGAACAAATTCAAAAAGAACTTTATGGCAACATGGGAAGAACTGGATGATGAAGATTCAGAAAAATAAGATGAAGCCAGTCTTGCTTTGATGGCCAACTCATCAGAAGAGAAACTTTTTGAAACATAATCTGAAGACGGAGATGAGGTATACTCTTACTCTAACTTTATCTTATGCGCTAATGACCTTATGAATCATTGCAAAGATCAAACCAGTCACATTAAAATTTTAAAAAGAGATAACTTCATTTTGAAATAAGTATTAAAAGAAATCAACACATCTCATAATGAATGTTCCTCTCTAGGTAAGCATGGTCTAGCATTTCATAAGTTCATTACATTTTTCATTGATAGAACTAAACTTGCATCTATGATCTATGGAGTTGGTAAAAATGATAGAAAAGGTTTGGGGTATTATGAAAGTTATCCTAGTTCTAATATGTCATTACATAAATTACTCCCAAACTCTTTCTCCTATAACATTTCTCAGACAGTGTTAAGTAACTATTTTGTTTCTGCTGCTAATAATGTAAAAGTTGTAAACTTTACTGAACCAATTGATCAGAAGTTAAAAGGTATTGTAATATCAAAACCTGGTAGTTTAAAAGCTCTGGTAACATCAGTATTCGAAACATCTGAATCACAGGCTAAGACCAGTTCAGTAATTAAGGATAAAAGTATATCCAGTCAAAGTTTCTAGAAACAGAAAGCTTAGAGTGAAGCTAAACCATTTTACATGGCAAAAAGACAAAATAAGAAAGAACCTGTTAAGAATAACATGAAAAGACCCATAAGCCTATGGGTTCCTAAATCTCAAATTATCTTTGCTGCAGATAGGCCTAAAGGAAAGGATGGAAATCCAATTGTGGTACCTGGACAGTGGCTGCTCACGACATATGACAGGAGAAAGGCATGTGTTCCAAACCCTGAATCTGAAAGAGGAAGGAAATGTGGGTTTTAGAGGAGGCCAGAAGGGAAAGATCATTGGTACAAGTACCATTGGTAACTCTCAAACTCTTATCAATAAAGTGTGGCTGGTAGATGGCTTAAAACATAATATACTCAACATAAGTCAATTGTGTGATAGTGGTTGTGAAGTAATGTTTAATAAGAATTTATGTTCAGTTGTTAATGTTAACAAACCATCGTATTCAAATGAAAATAGAAGGGAAATGTTTATAAAATCAATCTTTCTGAGTTGGCTGATCAGAAGGTCGTTTTCCTAATGACATTAAGTGATGAGAAATGGATTTGGAACAAAAGGTTAGGTTATGCTAACTGGAGATTAATTTCTAAACTTAATAAGCAAAAGCTTGTTAAAGGGCTGCCAGATCTTGATTATCACTCAGATGCTCTCTGTGGGGCATGCCAAGTTGAAAAGATTGTGAAAACCTCTTTTAAAACTAAAAACAGTGTCTCTACCTCTAGACCCTTAGAATTTCTTCACATTGATTTGTTGGGTTCTATTGGGATTGCTTGAATCAGTGGAAAGAAATATGGTTTGGTCATTGTTGATGACTTCAACAGATGGACTTGGGTAGAATTTCTTCGATCTAAAGATGAAGCATATGAAGTGTTTAGCATCTTCTACATTCAAGTACAATTTGAAATGGAAGTAAATATCTTGAAAGTTAGAAGTGATCATGGTGGAGAATTTGAGAATGAGCCATTTGAATCTTTTTGTGAAAGATATGGAATTATCCATGAGTTCTTTTCTCCTAGAACCCCACAACAAAATGGTGTTATAGAAAGAAAAAGCAGATCTTTACAAGAAATGGCAATAACCGTGATTCATGAAAACAAACTTCCTAAGTACTTGTGGGAAGAAATTGTTAATACTGCTTGTTATATTCAGAACATAATCTATATTAGACCAATTCTGAATAAAACATCATATGAATTATTTAAAGGTAGAAGACCAAGTATCTCTTATTTTCATCAATTTGGATGTACTTGTTACATTTTGAATAATAAGGTCTATCTAAACAAATTTGATGCTAAGGATCAAAAGGGTATCTTTTTGGGATGCTCTAAAACATACAGAGTGTACAACTCAGAAAATGGAATGGTTGAAGAGTCTATGCACGTTAAATTTAATGACAAGGTACCTGATTGTGATAAGTTAGAGTATATGGTTCAAAATGATCATCTTGCAGGTATTCAGAACTCTGAAGAACAGCTTGTGGTATGTATTCCAAATGAAAAGAGTAGAGATAATGATGCATCAGAATCTATTACTATAACTGAAGAGATACCAGAAGCTGCAGAAACTGAAGCTACTCCAACTGGCCCTACTGCTATTGATTCAGTGATTGCTCAGAATAGCTCTGAAGCCTCTACTCCACCTAAGATACCATTTAAGTATAAAGCATTTCATCCAGAAGGGCAAATTATTGGGAGTAAAGATGAGCCATTGAGAACTAGATCTGCCTTCAGAAATGATCAATCAATGCTTAGACTTATCTCATTAACAGAGCCTGCCTCTATTGATGATGCCCTATCTGATAATGGGTGGATCATGGCTATGCAAGATGAGCTCAATCAGTTCCAAAATAATGGTGTGTGGGATCTTGTTCCACGTAATAAAGTGAATGAACAAGGAGAAGTCATACAGAACAAAGCAAGGTTAGAAGCAATTAGACTTCTTTTATCTTATGCTATCAACCACAATATTGTACTATATCAGATGGATGTAAAAAGTGGTTTTCTGAATGAAGTTATTACTGAAGAAGTGTATGTCAAGCAACCTCCTGGATTTGAAGATCCAAAATATCTAGACTTTGTCCACAAGCTCAAGAAATCACTCTATGGACTCAAACAAGCTCCAAGAGCATGGTATGAGAGACTGAGTAATTTTTTGCTTGAGAATGGTTTTTCTAAAGGCAAGGTTGACACTACACTATTCAGGAAAACTCTAGAAGAAGAAATCTTGATTGTTCAAATTTATGTTGATGACATAATTTATGGTTCCACTAATGCATCTCTTTGTCGAGATTTTTCTAAGATCATGCAGGCTGAATTTGAGATGAGCAAGATGGGTGAATTAAAATACTTTCTTGGAATTCAAATTAATTAGAAGGAAGAGGGTATACACATTCATCAGTTAAAGTACACAAGAGAGCTCTTGAAGAAGTTAAATCTTGATGAATGCAAAGTCATAACTCCTATTCATCCAACCTGCAATTTAAGTGATGAAGAATGCAGTGCTAAAGTGGATCCAACTAAATATCAAGGTATGATAGGTTCCTTACTCTATCTCACTGCTTCCAGACCAGATATTTTATTCAGTGTATGTCTGTGTGCAAGATTCTAATTAGATCCTAGAGAAACTCATTTAACGACCTTTAAGAGAATCTTTAGATATTTGAAAGGAACGTCAAATCTTGGACTTCTTTATAGGAAATCCTCAGATTATACGCTAGTTAGATTCTGTGATGCTGACTATGCTGGTGATAGAATTAAGAGGAAATCCACTAGTGGAAACTTTCAATTCTTTGGTGAAAACCTTATATCCTGGGCTAGTCAAAGACAAGGAACTATTGCTCTGTCTACAACAAAAGTAGAATACATCTCAGCTGCTAAGTGTTGCACTCAACTACTATGGATGAAATATCAGCTAGAAGATTACCATATTTATGAAAACAGTATTCCTATCTATTGTGATAACACTGCTGCTATTTGTCTAACCAAGAATCCGGTTCGACATTCTATAACTAAGCATATTGAAATCAAACATCATTTCATTATAAATTATGTTCAGAAGGGGATAATAAATATTTAGTTCATTGATATTATTCATCAGTGGACTGATATATTTACAAAACCCTTAGCTATTTCAAGATTTGACCCCATTCATAAAAATCTGAACATGGTTTTCATTGATAATGCTCAGGGTCTGAATGGAGGGTCATCTTGAAAACTTGGATTCTGATAGTGCTCAATTAGAATATTGTATATCATTAAGTCTGAAATTTTTCTAAGCAGGGTCTATAAGTATTTACTATAGAGTTTGCTGAATTTATTTCATTCTTGATTGCTTAATTTTGAGCAGAAAATAAAAAGTTTAATTCTATGCTTTTTGCTTTGAATTAACAATTTGGCTAATCTTGAGTTCTGATAAAATAAGAATCTTTATCCTACACTATGATATTTGAAGCTTTTTTGAAATATTGATTTGATATGATAGTTCTTTCAGAAATTCTTTCTCTGGTGAAACTGTTAAAACCTCATACCAAGGCTAATCTCTCATGTATTTGTTTCTCAAGAAAAAGTATTGCGAGTATTCATCCTTGATTGTTGTGTCTTCTCATAAGTAATTGTTTTTGAGACTGATGAGACATGTCTATCTCTCTTTTTCAAAATCTGCTTTGAAATTTAGTTCTTAAAAGGAGTGTATTGACAGAGATTCTAATTTATTTTTATTCAAACACATTATTGTCTAAACATTTAACACATACTTTCTTATAAATCCACATTCTATATGTTATGTTGCTACATGTGTTTTTACCTGATTTTATAAGTTATCTTCTATATAAGATAATTTTGAAATCATTGTTCTCTAAACTAAAATTTCTTCTTAGTATGTCTTCAAAAATTATTAAAAGAGAGATCTTTAATATAGACATTCTGAAGGAATGTACGGTTAACTTCAATGAATTGACTGCAGTTAATCTTTCACGGATAGTCTCAAATATTCATTTTCAGAAATGGGATGAATATTTTACAATGCTTAATGGACCAATCTATAGATATCTTGTGAAATAGTTTTGGGAAAATGCTCATGTTCATTAGAATGAGCTTGATGGTTGTCAGATTCTTTCTGATGTCTATGGTTATCTTGTTGTGATCAACTCTAAAATCATCTCTCAAGCAATAAATTATGAAGAATATGGTGTTACTGTTGAAAACTTCAGACATAACAATACGTTTATGAATCTTCTGCACAACATCTATGATAAAGAAGACCCTTCTATAAGCCCTTCTACTCTTACTTCCATGGCAAAAGTATGGTACTAAATTATGGGCTCCAATCTAAGGCCTAAAAAAAGGGATCAGGATTACTTTCTACCGATGATAAACATTTCATTCTGTTCCTGGTCTCCAAAACTAAAATCAATCTGCCTCAAACTATGTTCAATTATCTGGAAGAAGAGATCCTTACATATCATGAGGAATTATCCTTTCTCATTACTTTTGGTAGGGTTCTTTCAAAGATTCTTGATCAACAAGGTGATATTGCTCATACGCAACGAGCTGGATTGGTTGACAAACTGGTTCCTGATAGGTGTTCAGAAATGAATTGTTCTGAAACCATTATTAATCACTGAAGTAAACTTTTTTTTCTTTTTATCTTTTTGTTGATGACAAAGGGGGAGAATGGATTAAATATTCTTCTTGGTTAATCCTTGAGAGAACTTAGTTATCACATCTAAGGGGGGGAGGAGGGGGGCTTACAAACCTCACCTCTTGAAGTAGAGTTAAATTATTCTATATAGGGAGAGCTTAGAAACCTCATCTCTTAGACTTTACAAATAGGGCTCAGGGGGAGCTTACAAACCTCACCTCTAAGACTGTTTGACATAGGGGGAGCTTACAAACCTTAGACCATGAAATTTGTTGAATAATTAATCTATTGTTTTAAAATACTTAAGGTTGTCATCATAAAAAAGGGGGAGATTGTTGAGACAAATTTGGTTTATACCATGTATCCTCTAAGGTTTTGATGATAACAAAGTATTCGAAAAACAATTAGGATTTCTAACTAGTTGGTTCATGTGTGCAAAATTATATTTACTTGATGAAACTGGTTCTGACACGGAAGTGGCTATAGTTCAGTTACTGCTAGTACACTTCAGAATCAGAAGCGTGCTATGGCTGCCTCTGAAACTGAGTAGTGTTAAATCTAGCTATGTAAACACGGGACTCGAGAATTATTGGCATTATCTTCAAAAGATTGTGTTGTACTTGTTTCAAAGAAGTGTTCTATGGACGAAGGCCTTGTTCAGTGGATAATTCTCTGTATATGAGTTCCAACACATGCTTTATTGGAAAACAAGATGTACTAGAATATTTAATATGATTATAGCCGTTGAGGACGCTTCAAAGACTATATTTCTTCAGCTATAAAAGGAACATAAGAACTGAAGATCAAGTTAAGAGAATAACGCTGCAACTTCAACTGAAATATACACGCACTTCATTCATATCAGCTCAAGAGAAGTTAATCTATTAAGAGTTCTTATTCTTGTATAGCTTAAGAAACCTTAGTGTTAAAAGTGAGTTGCATTATATTTGAACACCTATGATTATTAATCAAGTGTTGTTGTAAGCTATTCCTTCTCTAAACAGTCAGTTTAGATAAAATCCTCTTGATTTGGGCTTGAGCAAAGAAGTCTTGGATTCGAGGAATTTGAGCAAGAGGTCTTGGACCAAGGGTCTAAGCAGAGAAGTCTTAGGCAAAGATTCTAAGCAAGGAAGTCTTAATCCAGGAGGGTTTAAGCAAGAAATGTCTTAGAATCTGAGGATCTAAGCAGTGAAGTCTTCATCAGGTGCTGATTAAGCAAGGAAGTTTTAGGTTGTAGGTCTGAGCAAGGAAAACTTATACTTGAAGGTATAAGCAGGTGTAATCTATTTCGTTATAGTGGAAATCTCTTACAATTGATGTGTGTTCTTTGCCCTTTTTATTTTCTTCTGTTACTTTATCTGTTGCACTTACTATCAGTTTCTAAACACTGGTTTAGAATTTGAACTCTTGTTCAGAAGTAGAAATGATTTGGCAAACACAATTCAACTCCCCCTTTTTGTGTATTTTTCTCACCTTCAAAACCTAGGAAGAACGTTGGAAGGAACAGAGAGAAATCCCAAAAGGCAAAACTTCAACGATTTCTAAAAATTCGAGGTAGGGAGACTGTTTACATGTGGGTGTTTAGGCAGTCGGATAGTGAATGTTTCTTACCCTTCTACCTTATTCTTTTTCATTATCTGTGCTTATGTTGTGGCCAAAAAAAAGTTTGGCCAAAACCTTCTGAGGCGATTGTTGTGATAATGTTTTAAGCTGTTTGTACTTGATTATCGTTCATCTTGTTTTGATAACCTTGTTGATGCCTTTTAATAAGGTGAGATTTATTGAATGTACAATGGTTGTCCCATATTAACCTTGGTTAATCTATATTGAGATGATTAGTAGTCAAATAGGTGAGACGAGTTTAGATATGTTAAATAGGGAAAAATCAGTCAAAAAGTAGGGAAAAAGTTAAAAGTTGGAAAATAAAAAATCGAGTAGGGGCCGCGCGACAGAGCCGCGACATTCGGAGGGGAGCCACGCCGGATCGGCGGCAGCGCAGTGCCGCATCACGGTAGTAAAGCTGCGGTTTGCGAAGGCGCGCCCTATGGAAGCAGCAGTAGCGCCGAAGCGCGCACAACAAAGGGCGCATCAGTGTGGTTCATGATTGCATGGAAATTGAGCTACGACACAGGTGCAGAGCCCTAGGCGGCAAGGGATCGCATTTGCGCGGTGTTTGGATGTCGCGAGTCGGTTATGTCGGGTTTCGGGACACGGTTCATGGAGTTTCGAGTAATTTCTGATTGTGGCGACTGTTCGCTGATGATTTGATGAGTTTAGAGTCGTTAACATGTCAAGAGTTGATTTTGAGTTCTGATATGTTTAGAGTAAGTGAGCTAATTATTGTATTTTGAACTACTGACATGGTTAGAGCTGAGTCTGCAATGTTTTGAGTTAAATCTAATGCGTTCAATGAGTTACATTGATGTGTTTGGAGTGTAATGTGAATCAAGAAGGTTGAATTTTAGATATCTGACGTGTTTAGAGTCGTGTTAATGAGTAGTGAGATAATGCTAGAGTATGCATGTGAGCGTTGTTGAGTATGTTTAGTAATATGTTTACCCTGTTGATTAGTACTCTGACAAATTATATAATTATATGTATTAAGTTGAGTTGTAATTACGTATTATGCTGAGTTGAGTAGTTCAAAGGAACTACACTGTTGGCCTTACATTGGCATAGTTGTGGGTTTAGAGAGGAACCGACAATTGATTATTATATTGATATTGTTGTGGCATTTCATGCATTCATGTATATTGGAGATAGGCAGGGCTTCGGTCCAGTGAGGGTCATGGTTTATAGAGGAACTAGCGACGGGTCTCAGGTTTAGAGAGGAACCGAAGATGATGGATAAATCAATAATATAACCCTGACATCCAAAACTTGGTACCACGTGCATTTGAAGGAGAATTACATCACATTACATACATGCATTGTGTTTGTTTGTTGTTGTGAATCTAAAATATGTGATAGATAAATAATGTATTCGAAACTATTCTCACTATTTATACACCAATAGCATTTGTGAATTTATTCTCACCCCCTATTTGTTGTTGTGTTGTTCAATGCCGGTGTTGCAGATACTCAGGTAGAGGAGCATTAACTGCTGTTGTGTTGAGGAATGACGTAGATTGCCTTCTTCCTTATTTATCGTTTAAAGTTATGTTTTAGTATTCCCGCGTGTCACTATGATATGTAACACTGGGACAGTATAATTTTGATTTTCTTGTGTTTTCTAGATTTGTTGGATTAATATCCTTATGCTTGAATGTGAGTTATATTAATTATGAGACATTTTTGTTGAACATGTTTTTGAGTTTTCCGTTGTTGTATTCTAAATATTTTAGAAGGAGATATTATGAGAGAGATGTGACACCCTTGCTGAATAAATAAGTATTTTTGTATGATTTTATTTAAATAAGAGTTTTTGGAGTTTAGGGTGTTACACTTTCAACTACTTCACATGGACCTTTTTGGCCCATCTTGAAATGTAAGTTTAGGCGAAAACGTCTATGCTCTTATCATTATGGATGACTACTCTTGATATACCTGGACAAAATTCCTATCTCAGAAAAGAGACACGGTTGTTTCCTTTCGAAAACTAGCCAACAATATTCAGAACGAAAAAGGAATAAGCATTACATCCATAAGAAGTGATCACAACAGAGAATTCTATAATTAGGACTTCAAAAAATTTTGCGACGAGAATGGTATTCAGCATACTTTTTCCATTCCACGAACCCTCCAACAAAATGGGGTAGTAGAAAGGAAAAGCATATCTTTAGTAGAGTTTGCAATGATGATGCTCAATGAGACCAATCTTCCTAAATATCTTTGGGCTGATGCTGCAAACACCGCTTGCTACGTTATGATTCATGTCTTGATACGAAAAATTCTAAAGTGGGCGCCTTATGAGCTATATAAATGAAGAAAGCCAGATATCTCCCACCTTCATGTTTTTGGATGCAAGTGATTCATCCATAATAATGGGAAAGATAACCTTGGAAAATTCGATGCAAGAGCTGATGAAGGCATATTCATAGGATATTACACTTCTAGCAAAGCTTTAGAATCTATAATTTAAGAACCAGAACAACAAAAGAATTAATTCATGTTACCTTTGATCAATCTAAACATAAAGTTGTAGAAGCAGAAGTTGTTGATTATGCAAGGATCCTAGAAAATACATGTCTGGAAAATAATCAGGAACTGAATCTAGAACAAAGTGAAAATGAAAGTCAAATCGTAGAAGAAGAAAGAATTCAGGATCAAACTCCAGAAAATCCATAAGAAATTCTAGATCTCCCAAAATAATGGAGATTAACTAAGAATCATTTAATACAGAATGTTATTGAAGACATATCCAAAGGAGTCACTACTAGGCGAACACTCAACAAGGTATATAACTTTGAGGCTTTTATTTCAAAAATTTAACCAAAGGGAATTGGCGAAGCCATAGTCGACGGACATTGATCTCCTGTTATGCAATATTAGTTAAATAAATTTGAACGAAACAACATTTGGGGACTCGTTCCTAAAGCCTCATCTAATTTAGTCATCGGAACCCGATGGGTATTTCGCAACAATCTGGATGAAGATGGCAATGTTTTAAGAAATAAAGCTAGACTTTTTGCGAAAGGGTATAATCGACAGGAGGGAATAGATTTTGATGAAACCTATGCTCATGTAGCTAGATTAGAAGCCATAAGGATGTTATTATCTTTTTCATCCATCATGAATTTCATGCTATTTTAAATGGATGTAAAAAGTGCATTTCTAACTGGTTACATTCAAGAAGGTTTTTGTTGATTAACCTCCAGGTTTTATTAACCCTACTTTTCCAGACCATGTTTTCAAGCTCAAGAAAACACTTTAAGGTCTAAAACAAGCTCCTAGTTCACGTTATGACAAATTAAGTAAATTCTTGCTTAAAAACAAGTCCTAGAGAGGACATGTTGATAAAACTCTTTTCATCAAGAAAACTGAGCATGATATTTTACTGGTTCAAATCTATGTGGATGATATCATCTTCGGTGCTACTAACGAATCCTTGTGCAAGGAATTTTCTAAAATAATGCAAAATGAATTTGAAATGTCCATGATGCGAGAGATGAAATATTTTCTAGGACTTCAAATCCATAAAAATAAATGAGGAACCTTTATAAATAAAGTTAAATACTGCAAAGAGCAACTAAATAGATTTGATATGGAAAATTCCAAAGTATTGGCAACACCAATGTCAACATCATGCTCCCTGGATAAAGATGAAGATGGAAAATAAGTTGATGAAAGAAAATATTGAGGTATGATCAGGTCTCTTCTTTATCTAACTGCATCCCGACCTGACATAATGTTTGTTATCTTTAAGTGTGCACAATTTCAAGCACATCCAAAAGAATCACATCTCAATGTCATCAAGATCATTATGAGATATCTCACTAACACACAACAAACGGGGGAGACATATACTCTCAGAGGGAGTAGGGTATACTCTCTATTTAACTCAGGGGGGTTTTAATTGCTTTAAACATATATATTTTTTTTCTTTTACCACCTCCCATAAGAGTTGCGTTGTCATCATCAAAAAGGAGGAGAATGTTGATCTATGTGCTTGTAAGTTTTGAAGATCAACATTTGGAGTTTTTATGACGACAATGCATGAGGATCTATACGCAAACATACACTATTTATCAAAAGTCTTGAAGCTTCTTTGGATAAAGACGTGAAAGCTCTAATCGATTGGCAAAACTTTTTTTACCCAACCAATCATTTGGAGGAATATGACAATTAATTAGAAAGGTGATAATCAATAATAAAATCAATAAAGACAGCACACCAATGACTTACAACAACTCTATATCTAAAGTTTCCTATTTGGGCTTTGCAATCGATTAAAAATGAGATGTCTAATTGGTTAAAGCATTTTGCTAACTGATTAGATAATAAATTTGGACTATGGATCATTTCCTTTCTTAGTGCTTCAAACTACTATATAAGGGAGGGTATCCCTCACTTCAAATCACGCAAATTTCCAATGTTTTCATATTTCTTTGGAATTCATATCACTCTTCCTCTTTATAAAATATTTTCTTTCACTTTGAAATTGCCTTAGTTCTAGTATGTGAAGCTTTGCTTGTAAAGAAGAATTTTTGTAAGTGGTCGTGCTGGTTGTTTATATTCTTAAAAGTGCGACACTCTTAAGATATTGTGTTGGGTTTTTGAGATCAACCTGTTATAAAATCTTTGTTCTTGGTTTATTAAGTTTTGCTGGAAAAAGCCTTGTTTTGGTTATTGAGATCATCCATAAATCTCTAGGCAGTTCGTTAGCTTAGCATGGGGTAAAAGCTATCATTGATTAGGGATAAGCCTATTAAAGTCTCAAGATCAAATTTTATTAAGGTTCGTCGGCATAACCTTTAATCTCTTAAGAAGATCTCTTGGGGACAGGACTATGCCAATGTTCAGCCAAACCTGTATAAACTTATGGCACAATCTTTCTAACCATATCCTTTTACTTTCTGCAATTTACTTTCATTATTTAATTTCCGCTGCAATTACTCACCTAAAATTACTAACACGATCTTAAACAAGAAAAAGGTTAAAATTACTAATTTTTTATCTTATTTTAATAATATATCGTTAACTATCTCAATCTAATTTATTTTTCAAAATATTAGTAGAAGCAAAAAAAATTACTTGATTGAAATATTTATTATATAAATGTGTTATGAAATAGAGAAAATAAATAAGTATAAAATAGAATGGAAAAGAAAAAAAAGGTGGCCGAAAGCATCTAAAATCCGCTTGTTGTATCCCAAATTTTACCCTCCGATATTCTGATTGTTTGCATATCCTTTTCATTAATCTCTGTTTTCGCATTTTTAGCAAACATATCAATAATCATGCATTTTTCGTTAGAGTTTAATTTGTTTTATTTCTTTTTTTTTACTAACTATTTTCAATTATCTTTTTTATTATTTTTAGTTTTATTATTATTATTTATTTTTTATTATTATTATTATTAGTTTTATTATTATTAATTTTATTATTATTAGTTTTATTATTATTAGTTTTATTATTACTAAGCTTTATTATTATTATTGTTACTTTTATTTTGTTTATCTTCATGGTAAGTGGGGACCACTACAATACAAACACTTCACATGGATTGCCAACTTGGATTTATCAATGGTCAAAAAGCATTCTTACACTTTACTTATCAATGGCCAAGAATCATTCTCATAAAGTCACATGGATTGCCAACTTGGATTTATCAATGGCCAAAAAGCATTCTTACACTTCAATTATCAATGGCCAAGAATCATTCTCATAAAGTCACATGGATTGTCACATCAACACTCCCACTTTATTCACACTATAAATAAGATCTCTCATTCTCTCATTTTGGACACCAGATTCACCCCACACAAAGGCTGAATACTCTCTTAATTTTCTCCCTCAATTATTCTTGCAAATTTTCTGGAGAGAAAGCTCGTCTTCATTTTTCCATAACTCGTGTCATTGAAGAGGCAGTGGACCGTCTCCACTAGGTAACATTCACCTCTTTTATTTCTCCGTTTTCAAAGTACCATGATCATTTATCTATGCTGTTATCAAGTTCATTAGCATGTTAATATTTTTCTGGAAAAAGTATTGTAATATCCTATAATTTTTGTTTGGTTTTATTATGAATGATGTTTAAAAGATAAGATAAAAAGACAAAAAGACAAAAAACATGCTTCATCACCACCCTTTTATTATTTCATACTATTTTTATTTTATTTTCCATTTATTTCTTAATTTTGTTTCTCTAGTTTTTATTTTAGGAGCACTTTGAATTTTTAGTTTCAATTTATCATGTTATTTCTTGAATTCATAACTTTTTCTTTCGAATTTTGTTTTGATTTTTATTTTTCGCTTACGATCTTTATTTCGATTTTTAGGGCCAATGATATTACAAAATCATGACTTAGTTAATTTATGCAAAATGACTAAAAAGTCTTGATATGTATGATCCTCATTTCTTTATTTTTGTTGGTCAATGAAAGTCGAATATCAAAAGATTATCGATCCTCCGATTAAATCTTGATCAAGACGAGACTAACTTTATTCTTCATTTCGAGTCCATTTTCTTTACTTTAGGCCGATGACATTGCAAAAATCTTGACTTTGATTATTTCAAATCAATAAAGTCTTGATAAATATGAGACCACTTTTTACTTAATTTTATTGGTCGATGAAAGTCAAAAATCTAAGATTATCGATTTATCGATTTAAATCTTGATTAAGACGAGATCAACCTTATTTTTTCATTCCGGTTTCATTATCTTTATTTTGGTCGATGATATAACAAAGTTCATGGTTTGGTTGATCTCATTAAAGCGACAAAACTTTGATCAATATGAGACCACTTTCTCTTTATTTCAGTTTCATTCACTTTTTAGTCGATGAAAGTCAAGAATCATTGATTATCGATTTCTCGGTTAAATCATGATTAAGACGAGACTATTCCTATTTCCTTAGCAAGCAAATATAACGTAACACAAACTTAACAAGAGGTTCCCGTAGAGTACTACAGACGTTTAGGGTGCTAATACCTTCCCTAGGCGTAACCAACCCCCGAACCTTAGAACTCCCCCTTTAGGTTTTTCTAACTATCTTGAACCTTTCCTTTGGATAAATCAAAGTCGGTTGTAAAAGAAAATGATGCAAGTTAATTAATAGCTTGTTATCCGATTTTCACCGCAACAGAAATGGCGACTTCACTGGGGAAATCAGTTAGACGTATTGCTGGTCCTTTCCTAAGAGGGTTAAGCCAATCTTGTTTTTATGTTATTCATGTTTGCTTATTTACTTGTATATGCTTATGTATGTCATATTTGCTTATATACTTGTATCTTTGTTCTTGCTTTATTATCCTGTTTATTTTGGGTTATCATGGTATCTATGAGTGAGATAAGTCCTAACCCGGACTTGAGAGAACACATATGTTTAGGAACCGTGGACATAGTCAAGGGAACTTCGAGGGAGAAATCCCAAAGGAGGGAACTTGAAGTCCATACTCAGTTGAGGCCCTCTTGGGGGTGGTATATGCTGAACGAGTAATCGTGAATGCGTTGCCACTTTCGACCTTGGTGCCATGGATACTGATGACCATTAGTTACCCTTTACCCCACCTGGCCTATTTAGGATGTAGTGCGATGACTATGAGGGAGTAATCCTAAATGGTTGCTACGCGATACTACGCTCAGACGAGACTCTCTTGAGGATTTTATCGATCACCGAGCAATTGGGAAGTCGATAAAATCCGAAAGATGGGTTGTTGACTCTGGGAACTTCTTAGAACCCTGTTCTGCAGTTTATGAACCCTAGTACACACCCAGTGGTTGGTTCTTTACCCAGACTCCATGCTGTGATCTCGAACCCTTGATCCTGCTATGTGCGTTTTGCATCCTGTTTGCATTGCATTGTATATCATTTGCATCTTTGTATGATTCATTGCATGCGTTTGTTTGCCCAGCTACTCATTTCCAGTGGTCTCTATCTTCCAGTGTCATCTGTGAGTCGTCAAGCTGATTCCTCGACACCGATACCAGACTAGAGCTAATTACAGACGCAAGATGTCAGAGCAAGAGGCGCACAATGCTGAGGTCCGAATGGAGATCGATGACCTTAAGTCGAGCATGACTAAACTCACTGAGATGCTCCAAGTTTTGATTGCTAGGGGAGAGCAACCCCAAAGGAGTGTCATCCAGGAAGTTTCAAGCGCTGATGCTCCACCAGTTCAGATGCCACCTTCAACTTGGCCAGAGTTTGGTTTGCCACGCAACTACTCTCCACCGATTGCATCTACTGCTATGGTTGGTCAGACTGTTATGCCTGTCTTTCAAGCTCCTGTTTTCACCGAGCCCAAACCTGTGGTCCATGCTGTTCCACAGACTGTTCGAGCTCCTTTCGAGAATCCCCTCTATGAGTACAATGCTTCCAGTGTTCAAGGTGAAGACTGTGAAGACTTTGTTGAACCTGAAGTTGTCCGAGAGCAGTTTCAGAGCATAGAGAAGAGACTCAAAGCCGTTGAGGGTACTGATTTCTTTAATGTGGATGCAAACAATATGCATTTAGTATTAGACCTTGTTATACCTGCTAAGTTCATAACTCCAGATTTTGTGAAGTACAAGGGTCACTCTTGCCCAAGAGCTCATTTGGTCATGTATCTTCGCAGGATGACTGTTCATGCCAAGAATCAAAAGTTGCTTATCCTCTGCTTTCAAGACAGCTTGAGTGGAGTATCACTCAAATGGTACATGGGTCTCGAGCAAAACTCTATCCATAGCTTCCAAGACCTCACAAATGCCTTCATGAAGCAGTATAAGTATAACCTCGACATGGCTCCTGATCTCCGTCAGCTGCAAAACATGTCTCAGAATGATAAAGAGTCTTTCAAGGAGTATGCTCAGTGCTGGAGAGAGTTGGCTTCCCAGGTTGAACCTCCTTTGGCTGAGAAAGAGTTAACCGGAATGTTCATGGATACCCTGTCCCCATTCTATTGGGAGAAGATGGTTGGAAGTGTTTCCTCCAATTTCACTGATTTGGTTACTATTGGCCGAAGATTAGAGGAAGGTCTTAAGAAAGGAAAAGTATCCAAGGTTGTTGAATCTTCTAATGCTGTGAAGAAATCCTACGGGAACTTTCAGAAGAAGAAGGAAGATCAGACTAATGTTGCCATGGTTGGAGCAAGAAGACCTCGTCCCCGACCTCAGTATGTTGTTCACCCTGTTGTTGTTGCTGTTACTCCTGTGGTTGCTGCACCACGACCAACTCAAGCTTTCCAACTTCCGGCTGCAGAACAGAGCCAGCATCGTAATAGGGGTCAATTTGATCCCATTCCCATGACTTACACTGAACTTTATCCTGGTTTGGTTTAACAAGGTTTGATTACCACAAGGCCTCTGCCTCCTCCTCCAAATCCTCTTCCAGCCGGCTATAGGGCTGATCTTCATTGTGAATACCATCAAGGTGGTGCAGGCCATAACTTGGAAAGTTGCTTTGCGTTGAAGGCTAGAGTACAAGAGCTGATGAGGAACAAAATCCTCTCCTTTAAGGACAATCCCAATGTTCAGAACAACCCTCTTCCAGGGCACGCCAAGTGAAGCTTCAGTCGACTTCAGCATGCTATCCTCCTAAAAGCCAGTGTTTCAGACAGGACAACTCATTCCTGTGTTGATTAGTCACTAGGCCTTTGTTTCTTGTTGTTTTCACTTTCTTTATTTTGTAATGGGTGTTTGCTTTCAAATTATGTTTGTACTTTCATGTTAATAAAATAAGCATTTGCAACTTTTTGATTCAATTCATTTGTTTTTGCTATTTACTTCTTAATGCTTTCTGTTTCAAGAAAAATAAAAAAAATTCTCTTGTCTATTTTCTTTTGATTATGCAAAGATTGGAGGGAGGATGATGAAACTTTATACTCATAATTGATGTTGGTATGCTTTCAAATCAAAACTTTGCTGACGATGTAAGGCATTGTTTCAATCCCTAAACACTGGAGACATAAGGAAGATAACCCCTCGTCAACCCCTTTGGGCCTTGAAGTAGGAGTTTCTTTTCTTTTCAAATAAAAACCCGTAATCTTAACCTGGGGCAGGGTAGTTCTCAGTAACTTGATTGTGCATTCAAATGCAAGAGTTGCATTCAAGACGCCTTTCAACAAAAGGTTGCATTCACAAATTTTCCTTCGCACACAGCAAGCAAGTGTCGAAGATGTCTTTTAGGTCTAACACCAATGATGGTTCACTGTAATCATTAAGCAAGGCAGTCACTAAAAAAAAGAAGAAAAAAAGCCCGCTAAGTCAAAACCTATGAAGGAGACTTAGGCAAAAATTGGGTATCCCGCTGGCTGTAAGCTCATATGACACAGTTCAGGCAAAAGTTAGGGATAACAAAAACCATCCAAGAGGTTACCAAAATCCTCAAAGATAAAACGAGTTGACTGAGGTCCTCACCAAAAAAAACAACAAAATGCTGTGAGAAGCAGTGACTGCCATCTCAAGTCCATTGAATTTTGAACCATCATCATTACTATCATCAGTGCAATTTCCAACCCTTGGGAACCTGAGTGCATATTTTGAGTTAACTGAGCATAGGACTGGAAGTTCATCACGAAGATTGGGTGGGTACAAATAAACTTTGAGCCTTTATCCTTTGTTTCTTAAACCGTGAACCAGGCCACATTATAACCCTCAAAAGACCTAATTGAAGTGAGGTTATTTTGAAATCATACTACAGCAAGGTTGCGTAACCCGACTCCTGAAGATTTTTGTAAATCATTTGTTGTTGGCATCATACCTTTTGCTTAAACTTTTCACTCCTAAATGTCTTGAACCACCGTGTTCAGACCAATGACTCATATACTTTGCCTTTTTCAAAAATGATTGATTTCTAAAGTTGCATGAACTTTGCATTTACCATGTTTGTACAAGTACTTTTGTTTGCAAACTAGCTTTCTTCTTAAGGAATTTTCAAACATTTGAGAAACTTGGTCGGTGATCCTATCAGGGGCAAGTTCCTTCCATATCCTGTTGAGAATCAGTTCAAGATTTTTGGTTTAATGGCGACTTCTCAGAATTGGTTTATACAGAAGATTTTTCAAGACTCATACTGAGGCAAGCTTTCCCAGTGTATAGTAAAACAATCATTTTCAAGACTCAGTCTGGGGCAAGCTTTCCAGGAGTACCATGAAACGGTCATTTCCAGACTCACACAAGCTGAAGCCATGATCAGTTCATCTATAGCAGTCAGCTAATCTGGGGCAGTTAATTTGAAGAATCCCCAAGTAGCTCTTCATCTTTCTTACAAGGATCAACTTGATACAGTTAACCAGTGTGGCAGAGATGTGTTCAGCAGTAGCATCCCTAGTCCCAAGCAGAATGGCAATGATCTCCGTGTAGAGGAATCAGTATTCCAATCTTGTCTTCCCAGAGAGTCGAGCCATGTCGTCGACATCTGCATTTGCATTTTATCATATGTCATCTACATAATTCATATACATATGCATATCATGAGTGTTTCATCCTCATTTGCATTTCTCCCGAGGTCGTGTCGTTATCCACGTCTTACCTTGTGGTCAAAGTCCAACTTACTTGGCGCCTACCAAAACGTTACCTGTCCTTTTCATTCAGTGCCATTCCTGAATGTTGTCATTCTCTTGCGCATCTAATCTCGTTGATAGATGTTGGTCTTCTCTCATTCCAGTGTTATTCCTGGATCTTTATATTCTTTCACTCCAATGCCATTCCTGGATGTCCGTCTCTTGTGATCTCCAGTGCCATTCCTGAAGTCTTATTTGTCCATTCAGTGCCATTCCTAGATAAGTTTTCTCCTTTGCATTCAGTGCCATTCCTGGATGTCTTTCTCGCTATAATTCGATGTCATTCTCAGCTATTATGATTTGTACCTTCCATTCAAAGCCATTATTGAATGCCTGGTGTCCTTTTATTCAACGCCATATAGTCTTGTGTGTTCATATTCATCTAAAGCCGTTATTAGGTATTGTGATTTATACCTTTCATTCAAAGCCAGTATTGAATGTTCGGTTTCTCTACCATCTGATGCCTATCCGGATGTGTCTCTCCTTCTGATGTTTTTTCAGATAGAGTCCTTGTTCACTTTATCTAAAGCCGTTATTAGATATTGTGATTTATACCTTTCATTCAAAGCCGTTATTGGATGTCTGGTTTCTCTACCATCTGATGCCTATCCGGATGTGTCTCTCTTTCTGATATTTTTCAGATAAAGTCTTTGTTCACTTTATCTAAAGTCGTTATTAGATATTGTGATCTATACCTTTCATTCAAAGCCAGTATTGGATGTCCGGTTTCTCTACCATCTGATGCCTATCCGGATGTGTCTCTCTTTCTGATATTTTTCAGATAGAGCCTTTGTTCACTTTATCTAAAGTCGTTATTAGATATTGTGATTTATACCTTTTGTTCAAAGCCATTATTGGATGACTGGTTTCTTTGCATTCAAAGCCATTCTTGAATGTAGTCTCTGTTCACATTCATCTAAAGCCATTATTAGATATTATGTTTTGTACCCTTCATTCACAGCCATTATTGGATGACTGGTTTTTTTTGCCATCTGATGTTTTTCCGGATGTGTCTTTCTCTGTCTTTTCTAGTTTTTCTTGAAGATCCCATTAGAACTCTTCAGTATAAGAAAATCCCAGAAAATATTTTGTTGGTGTCTATCCTTTTATTCCAAATTGATCCCCAGGGGAGATCATGTCTTCTTTCTGGTTTCATGCCCAGTAAAGAGTGTACTTTCATTTCCCGAGTGTCGTCCGGTCACCTATAAACCTGTCGTCCATCTCCGTGGACTTTTCCCTAGTGGAGAGCCCCTCTCTGGCTCCCATCCCCAGTGAGGGTCTGTAGGATTTCCTCTTTATTTTTCTATCCCCGGTGCATCCTAAGAGTCTCCCCAGTGAGTCTATCGTTGGACAGTCTGTATCTCCAGTGAGTCTTTCTCGTGAATGCTAACCTTATCCTTCCCCAGTAAGCTCACCTGTGGTGGATTGCCCTTCATCCTTGGTGTTTTGTTTGTCTGCCCCTTTTGCATTTAGCATTCCATCATTTTCATCATATTAGAGTTCATTGCATGTCAGCATTTTTGTCCATAGCATTGCATGTCAGTGCGTCTGAGGGCAAAATTTTCGGTTATCTATATTTAAATACCTTCCACCATGATTTCATGAAGACTATCATCACTCATGTCATCCGGCGAAGATATTTAAATATGGGCAACTGTTGTACCCCAAATTTTACCCTCCGATATTCTGATCGTTTGTATATCCTTTTCATTAGTCTCTGTTTTCGCATTTTTAGTAAACATATCAATAATCATGCATTTTTCGTTAGAGTTTAATTTGTTTTATTTCTTTTTTTTACTAACTATTTTCAATTATCTTTTTTATTATTTTTAGTTTTATTATTAGTATTTCTTTATTATTATTATTATTATTATTAATTTTATTATTATTAATTTTATTATTATTAGTTTTATTATCATTATTAGTTTTATTATTATTAGTTTTATTATTACTAAGCTTTATTATTATTATTGTTACTTTTATTTTGTTTATCTTCATGGTAAGTGGGGACCACTACAATACAAACACTTCACATGGATTGCCAACTTGGATTTATCAATGGTCAAAAAGCATTCTTACACTTCACTTATCAATGGCCAAGAATCATTCTCATAAAGTCACATGGATTGCCAACTTGGATTTATCAATGGCCAAAAAGCATTCTTACACTTCAATTATCAATGGCCAAGAATCATTCTCATAAAGTCACATGGATTGTCACATCAACACTCCCACTTTATTCACACTATAAATAAGATCTCTCATTCTCTCATTTTGGACACCAGATTCACCCCACACAAAGGCTGAATACTCTCTTAATTTTCTCCCTCAATTATTCTTGCAAATTTTCTGGAGAGAAAGCTCGTCTTCATTTTTCCATAACTCGTGTCATTGAAGAGGCAGTGGACCGTCTCCACTAGGTAACATTCACCTCTTTTATTTCTCCGTTTTCAAAGTACCATGATCATTTATCTATGCTGTTATCAAGTTCATTAGCATGTTAATATTTTTCTGGAAAAAGTATTGTAATATCCTATAATTTTTGTTTGGTTTTATTATGAATGATGTTTAAAAGATAAGATAAAAAGACAAAAAGACAAAAAACATGCTTCATCACCACCCTTTTATTATTTCATACTATTTTTATTTTATTTTCCATTTATTTCTTAATTTTGTTTCTCTAGTTTTTATTTTAGGAGCACTTTGAATTTTTAGTTTCAATTTATCATGTTATTTCTTGAATTCATAACTTTTTCTTTCGAATTTTGTTTTGATTTTTATTTTTCGCTTACGATCTTTATTTCGATTTTTAGGGTCAATGATATTACAAAATCATGACTTAGTTAATTTATGCAAAATGACTAAAAAGTCTTGATATGTATGATCCTCATTTCTTTATTTTTGTTGGTCAATGAAAGTCGAATATCAAAAGATTATCGATCCTCCGATTAAATCTTGATCAAGACGAGACTAACTTTATTCTTCATTTCGAGTCCATTTTCTTTACTTTAGGCCGATGACATTGCAAAAATCTTGACTTTGATTATTTCAAATCAATAAAGTCTTGATAAATATGAGACCACTTTTTACTTAATTTTATTGGTCGATGAAAGTCAAAAATCTAAGATTATCGATTTAAATCTTGATTAAGACGAGATCAACCTTATTTTTTCATTCCGGTTTCATTATCTTTATTTTGGTCGATGATATAACAAAGTTCATGGTTTGGTTGATCTCATTAAAGCGACAAAACTTTGATCAATATGAGACCACTTTCTCTTTATTTCAGTTTCATTCACTTTTTAGTCGATGAAAGTCAAGAATCATTGATTATCGATTTCTCGGTTAAATCATGATTAAGACGAGACTATTCCTATTTCCTTAGCAAGCAAATATAACGTAACACAAACTTAACAAGAGGTTCCCGTAGAGTACTACGGACGTTTAGGGTGCTAATACCTTCCCTAGGCGTAACCAACCCCCGAACCTTAGAACTCCCCCTTTAGGTTTTTCTAACTATCTTGAACCTTTCCTTTGGATAAATCAAAGTCGGTTGTAAAAGAAAATGATGCAAGTTAATTAATAGCTTGTTATCCGATTTTCACCGCAACACCGCTCTAAAACCCTTAAGAACTTATTTCCATTTTTACCCTCACCTTCATGCATTTCTCATATCTCCAACAATGAGTCAAAAGCGGGTCTAAGCATTTTCTTCACTTGTCCATTTTCAATATTCAGGCGGTTGACAAGATGAACGACGGTATTGACTTCGACGGTGCCGGCAACGGTCCTATTCTCAAGGTCAGAGAAGAAAAGGAAATCTTCCGTGGATTGAAAAAGAAACTCGTGAAAGAAGGTGAAGGAAGTGACACTCCCGAAGATGGCGATGAAGTTCACGGTACCTCTCCATTTCTCTATGTTCGTTCTTCATTTACTGTATTGAATCGGATTATTTTTATTTTTGATTTGTGTAATTTTTTTGTTCATAGTTCACTATACTGGGAATTTAGTTGAATCGGATTTATTTTTGATGTTTGAACCCGTGGTGATGTTGAATGTAACTTGAAAATAATTTTCCGCCACACCGGAAATCGTAGTCGGCATAGGCACAGACCTCTATGTTGCAATCTTGATCTTGGGCGTAACTTAAGAATTTTATCAGTTGCGCCGATATGGCCAAACAATACATCTTACAAGTTATTAACACAAAAATGAAAAAACCCTACAAAAAATTAAAGAAGTGAAAATGTAGAGTCCGTAAGTAAAATGTACTAGAGAATCAATAGAAATGAAAAGTACTTACACTACTATCTAGAGAGTCCAACTTTTTCACTTCGCTGAACATATTCCCATAAAATTTTGCATCGGCCTTGTTGATCTCCTTTGCCTTTTCCTTCAAATTCTTGTACTCCATCTTCAAATCCCTGGTTATTAAATCAAAAACAATTTTATTTAACAAGAAAAATTCAAGCATACCCAAAGTTACAGATAACTCATTTTTGATCGACACTCAACTAAGCATTTTATTTAGAGTATTTACCTGTTGTTAGTTCAATCTCGAGAGCTTTCTTGATATCAACTTCAGCCAAATCCAAGTCAGCCAACTGAATATATGCTTTAGCCCTTCTATAAAGCGCTTTTATGTTTCTGCTCTCGAGCTCCAACACCTGTTTGTCCATGTAAAAATCAGATTTTGATATTTGGTAAACAAGAGCAGTGGTGGTTTTCTTTAAGGTTGGAGACAGCAACCATACCTTTGTACACAATTTATCTGCTTGTTTATATTCTTTCAACTTCAGCTTGCATGCTGCAATGTTCAAATTACAAGCAACCTTCAAGGCCTTGGCACTTTTCTTCTCCTCTTCGCCAAAGGCAGTGTCGTCGTACTCTATGAACTTCAGAGCCTGCGTTAAGGTTTCAGTGTAAAACAATGTCTCAAAGATATGCATGCGTTGAAGAAGGTGAGGGTGAAATATGTATATATCAAATGTATCTTAGGTTACCTTCTCATATCTTTTAGAAGCTCTTGGATATTTACCCGCTTTGAACAAGTCATTCTCTTCTCCTTTCTTCTTACTAGCAGCTTGTATCTTCTCTTCAGTGTTCATTTCATAGGGCTTCTTATCCTAAAAGAAGTAAGGAACAATGTATGGATACATGGAGAAAGCGGCAAGTCAGAAAAAGAAATAAAAATGGACCTGATTCTTATACGAATGTTGCAAACCAATATCCTGAAAAAATCAGAGAATTTTGAAAACTTGGAATGAAAAGAGTAACATTTAAGTCTTGTGAACCAATGTTGCACACCTACACTCTTTTGAAGGAATAACTGTCTATTATTTGAATCTTTAAGCAGAGCCGTAAAATAAGTGATGAACATTTCCCTTGTTATTATGGTGCCAAGAAAAGTACCTTTTTCAGATTAAAAAGACTTACTTCCATGCTAAGCTTAAAGATTCAAATAATAGACTGTTATTCCTTCAAAAGAGTGTAGGTGTGCAGCATTGGTTTACAAGGCTTAAATGTTACTCTTTTCATTCCAAGTTTTCAAAATTCTCTGATTTTTTCAGGATATTGGTTTGCAACATTCGTATAAAAATCATGTCCATTTTTATTTCTTTTTCTGACTTGCCGCTTTCTCCATGTATCCATACATTGTTCCTTACTTCCTTTAGGATAAGAAGCCCTGTGACATGAACACTGAAGAGAAGATACAAGCTGCTAGTAAGAAGAAAGGAGAAGGGAATGACTTGTTCAAAGCGGGTAAATATACCAGAGCTTCTAAAAGATATGAGAAGGTAACCTAAGATACATTTGATATATACATATTTCACCCTCACCTTCTTCAGCGCATGCATATCTTTGAGACATTGTTTTACACTGAAACCTTAACGCAGGCTCTGAAGTTCATAGAGTACGACGACACTGCCTTTGGCGAAGAGGAGAAGAAAAGTGCCAAGGCCTTGAAGGTTGCTTGTAATTTGAACATTGCAGCATGCAAGCTGAAGTTGAAAGAATATAAACAAGCAGAGAAATTGTGTACAAAGGTATGGTTGCTGTCTCCAACCTTAAATAAAACCACCACTGCTCTTGTTTACCAAATATCAAACAGGTGTACAAAGGTATGGACAAACAGGTGTGGGAGCTCGAGAGCAGAAACATAAAGGCGCTTTATAGAAGGGTTAAGGCATATATTCAGTTGGCTGACTTGGATTTGGCTGAAGTTGATATCAAGAAAGCTCTCGAGATTGAACCTAACAACAGGTAAATACTTTAAATAAAATGCTTAGTTGAGTGTCGATAAACAATGAGTTATCTGTAACTTTGGGTTTGCTTGAATTTTTCTTGTTAAATAAAATTGTTTTTGATTTAATAACCAGGGATGTGAAGATGGAGTACAAGAATTTGAAGGAAAAGGCAAAGGAGATCAACAAGACCGATGCAAAATTTTATGGGAATATGTTCAGCGAAGTGAAAAAGTTGGACTCTCTAGATAGTAATGTAAGTACTTTTCATTTCTATTGATTCTCTAGTACATTTCACTTACGAACTCTACATTTTCACTTCTTTGATTTTTTGTAGGGTTTTTTCATTTCTGTGTTAAGAACTTGTAAGATGTATTGTTTGCCCAGATCGGCGCAACTGATAAAATTCTTAAGTTACGCCCAAGATCAAGATTGCAACATAGAGGTGTGTGCCTATGCCGACTACGATTTTCGGTGTGGCGGAAAATTATTTTCAAGTTACATTCAACATCACCACAGGTTCAAACATCACCGTTTGAACTTGTTGAATGCTTAATCCCACATCTACTATCACGGCTTGAGAATTCATTATCATCTCAACTACTACCGCAATTGAAAGACTGCGTGCTAGCACGACTTGAAAGTTCATTGCCGTCTCAACTAGTACCAAGACTGGAAACCACCTTATTACCTTGACTAATAGCAAGCCTTGAAAACAGCCTCCCATCTCAACTACTACATAAACTTGAACGCACCTTACTATCAGAGCTGCTAACCACCCTGCCATCTCAACTACGAGCACGCCTTATAGACACCCTTCCATCTCAACTACCACCCGTTCAAAACTCACAATTTCCTCCACCACAATCACCACCTCCGATACAATCCACCGACGGGAAGATGACCGAAAAGAACGCAGAGGATTTAAATGAAATATCTCTTGTACTAAGTGAATCCGACCTCTCTTTGAAGCTCTTTGGCTGTCTTATTCCTTTTATAGCCTTTGTTCATAACAAAGCTAATGATATAAGTGAATCCGACCTCTCTTTATAGCCTTTGGCTGTACTGTTTTATCTATGGCCTTTCTGGTTCACACAGGATGCCTTTTATCATTTAATGGACTGTGGAGCAGGTGGTATGCAACGCAAACTTTATTGAGCCGGTCTTTGGGTATGCTTCTGATAAACGCATCCATTTCAATCGGGGCAGCGGTGCTAGTAAGTGGGTTTGCTGAAAAGAGTTACCGTACTTCGTATATCATTGCTTTTATTCTTGAATGGGCATTATGTCTCTGGTCATTTGTTGCATACAGATGGCCTAGATGAATGAGAAGGTTCGTAATTGTTTTTTATTTCAGTATTTCGATATTATAAATAATATATAATTTAGTTCCTCCTTGTTTGGGAGGTGATGGTGGAACTATTGTTTTTCTGCATGTTCTGTACAAGCATATTTGTTTTTCTGCATGTTCTTTTGCATCCAAATTATATTACCCTTAATCTGTAGAATAAAAGGTTAAACTTAGTGTCAGCAGATAATGTTAATTTCTCCATTAATTCTTGCTTAATGTTATTCTTACATCCATTTTAACTTAACAGATATTGTTAATTTCTTCTTGAAATGCAAGTTCTATGTCAATTTTCATATTCTCAAATGTCTCAACTTTTTCTCTAACGGTATTGTTTTATACTTGATGCAGAGAGTAGCAAGGAAGTAGAGTTGGTGAGACTGAGTTGTCTTTCAGAAGTTAGTATTTCTGTTTTGTATTCCTGTGTGATCCTTTAAGAAAGCAAGTGCATTCAAGTGTAAATCTATACTCAGTAAAATGCACTTTTGCGAATTTGCATTGCATTTTGCAGGGAGCATTTGTGTTTTGTATGGAGCAGTTGTTTTTCATCAATATCATTCCTTACTTCATACTGTGTTGAATTAGAGCCAAGACATGTTTCAATAAATGTTTATTGATGTTCAAGAATATTTTTAGCATTATTCTCTTGTGATTTACGAATGCGAGACTCTTTATTCACCATTTTCCAAAACCATGTCTTCAAATCTAGTGCTAGCAAACATTGTTTATCCAATTTCCAAAGTTGGACAATCCATTCTAAAACCTCAAGGAAATTCTCACGCTGTCGAGGAAACGACCCTCAAGACCTCCGAAAACGTGCCACCTGGTTTGAACATGATCAGAGTTGATCACTGGGTACCTTTACACCGGGACTTACAAATATATCAGCACGGCAGCAGGCAGAAGCAACCGTAAAACAAGTGTACTCGGATGAACTGCTCCTTATTCTAAAAGTTCTTTGTCGTTTGCCTTCACGTAAATTCGTTCCTGCAAGCATATCAGAATGTTAATATGGTTTTACCGGACAACAGATGCATCTAACAGGGCAGGGGTTTGTTGTCAAAGTAGAGCAGATGGTTAACAACAGAACTCAACCCCAACTTACTAGTACGCTTGCCTTGCCAAACTGTTACACAAAACCTACTATAGCTTTAACAACCTGCAGCAGAAACAAGTAGAGATGTTATTGAGGTAAACAGCAGTAGCATGACAAAGCTCCTTTCTCATTCAAACAATCATTACACAAATTAACTTCATTCACAAACTAACCCTAAGCCCACTCTTCTACTGCATTCACATAATTCCATTGATATCTGACAGTCCACAAAAAAAAACATTTAGCATTCAAAACAGTTCAAAAACAATAAAGCCCAACCGTCAATTTCTAACTTTGATTACGCTAGTCTTGTTAACTTCAACATCACTGAAGTACTAATTTACATAAGCTAAACACTTCAAACCAAATCCCTAAACTCCACTTGACAATTTCACTCAGTATGTCTCATAGGAGCCAAACTAAGTCAATTTTCTAACATTTTTCAACAGGATACATCGCAAAACCGCATAAATAATACATTGTTCTCATAATTAACTTCAAATCCGTGCCACAACCGTCATTACCGTAACAGAAAATCAATATGAAATTCAAGCCATAACAGATTTTTTAACTAACCCATCCTAGTTTCCACCCACCTACAACTGTCTAACACAATTTCCAAGCCTCTCATAACCTCATCATAAACTAACTAACTTTAACCAACCTTCAATTGTCAAACTCACTTCAAAACCAATAACATAACAAGCTTTCTAACTAATTTTCACAACAAGTAACTAACTTGACAAAATACAACTGTCACTAACTGTCATAACAGCCTCTAACTAACTATAACAGTTCCATAACAGAATTACCCGACATAACTAACTTCAGGTATATAGCAGCTTCTATCCAACCGTTTCATCCTTTTTAACAGCTCCCTATCAAAACTACACTAACCTACTGCAACTTCAAAATCCCTTAATACTAACAGTCAACTCAAACTAACTGACTAACCTTCACCTTAACTGTCATAACAGATCCTAACAGATTCCTAACCGAATTCATAACAAACTGATCTACCCTCACTGATTTCTCTATAAATTCATTAGTGCCTTCATCTTGGAGCTTCTTCCACACTTTGAAAATTCTTCACCATCACTGCTTCAATCACTCTTCCATTCTTCTTCTTCTTCCATCTCCATGATTCTTCAATCTTGCATCATCAATAACCTGCAAATCAATCACAGAATCACAGGTTCAAGTTCTGCACCATCAATCAACAACTCATCCACAAGAAATCAATTCACACAACAACAAGTTCACGCGCAAGAATTCTGCGAGAAGAAAACAAAACCCTAGCAGAAGACGGCAGGCGTGGGATATGATCCGTGACATTCATAATATGTAGGAATTACTTCTCACTCAACAAGACAAGCGAGGAAATCATCCTCACCCTAACTGGCTATGTGCGGTATTTCGGCAGATTGTTAGTGAATGCAACCTTATCGACATTCCACTAGAAGGCCATCAGTATACTTGGATAAAAAGCAGAGGCACTAACCAAGTTGTGGAAGAGAGATTAGATCGTGCTATGGTTTCCTCATCTTGGCTGAATCTATTTTCGGATGTGACTCTTCTTAATCTTATCGCGACGCATTCTGACCACAACCCTTTCCTTCTTAATTGTGACGCTCTGCAGCATGAACGGCTTCGACACTCTTTTAGATTTGAAAATAAGTGGTTGGAAGAAGATGACATTCATGAGGTTGTGCAATCCGGATGGTCACAAGGGGGTCAGCGTGATGTATTGACGAGAATTGCGACTTGTGCGGTTGAGTTAGAAACTTGGGGCAGAACTAGGTACAGGCAGCAGAAGGGTGAAATGGATAGATTAAAGGATGTAATGGATCGTAGTCGTCGTAGCCTCGATATGGAGGCAATGTTGGATTTTATCGAAGCGCAAAAGGAATTCAAGAAGTTGCTAGTGAAGGAGGATATGTACCGGAAACAACGGGCTAAAATGCATTGGCTTCGGGGATCTTAATACGCAGTTTTTTCATCGATCAGCCACGGCACAGAAGAAGGTTAAAAAAATTAGCATGTTACAGCGAGAAGACGGAACAGTAGGAAAAGCACAGGATGGATTGAGAGATATTGCGAAGAGTTACTTTGAAAAAAAAATTTCTGCTAACGCTAGCAATTATGAAGGTGTTTTTTCCCACATACAGGCTGGGATATCAGAGAATGATAACAGTAAGCTTTTGGCTCCATTATGCATGGAAGAACTTTACACGCCCCTTTGTGATATGAATCCTAATAAATCGCCGGGTCCGGATGGATTTAATCCAACTTTCTATCAAAATTTTGGGATTTATGTGGGTCAGATATTTTTGAGGCGGCTAAGTTGTGGTTGGATAGAGGTTTTTTCCCACCATCACTTAATGATACGAATACCTAAATGTGCTAACCTCAGAATATGAACGATTTTCGTCCTATCTCTCTTTGTAATGTGATATACAAACTACTATCCAAAGCTCTTGCTAATAGGTTGAAGGTGGTGCTTGATAAATGTGTGGCGGTGGAACAATCGACATTTGTGGAAGGACGTTCTATTCTGGATAATGCGATGGTTGCTATAGAGATTATCCACGCTCTTAAGAGAAAGACTAAAGGGAATAAAGCTCATTTGGCCCTGAAGGTTGATATTAGTAAGGCGTATGATAGAGTGGATTGGGGTTTTCTTCGAGGCATGCTCCAAAGAATGGGATATGCGGACCGTTGGATTCATTGGATGATGATGTGTGTTACTTCGGTACACTATATTGTTCTTGTTAATTCAGAAAGAGTGGGACCGATTGAACCAGGAAGAGGATTGAGGCAAGGGGACCCTCTATCTCCTTACCTTTTTATCTTAATATCAGAAGGCCTCTTAGCCCTAGTCAAGGGAGCAGTAGCTAGAGGAGATATTCATGGGATCCAAATTTGTAGAGGGGCACCCACTGTGTCCCACCTCTTTTTTGCTGACGATTGTTTTTTGTTTTGCAGGGCGAATCTCTCTGAAGTTAGACATCTTATGAAGCTACTTAATACTTACGCTATTGCCTCTGGACAGGAGATAACTCTGACCAAATCTGAAGTGTCATTTAGTTGCAACATCAGTAATTCAGCGAAGGAGGATCTAGCTGGTATCATGGTTGTTCGTCATGTGTTGGGTACCGGAAAGTATTTAGGTCTACCCTCCATGATTGGAAGAAGCAAAAAGGTTACTTTTCGTTCATTAAAGACCGTATCTAGAATAAAATCAACTCCTGGAGATGCCGAGCATTATCTAGAGTAGGAAAGGAAGTTATGATAAAATCAGTGCTCCAAGCTATCCCATCTTATGTTATGAGCCTTTTCATTCTCCCGAATGCAGTTTGTAATGATATTGAGAAGATGCTTAATACCTACTGGTGGGGAGGAGGTAGTAATCGAGGAATCCATTGGATGTCGTGGGATAGAATGGCTTCCTCTAAGAAGGAAGGGGGTTTGGGATTTAGAGATTTTAAAGCTTTCAATATGGCCATGGTCGCTAAACAAGGATGGAATCTATTATCTAAGCCTCAAGCGCTGGTCTCCAGAATTTTCAAAGCAAGGTACTTTCCTAGAACATCTTACTTTGAATCTAATCTTGGTTATAACCCTAGCTTTGTTTGGAGGAGTATATGGAAGGCGAAGGATGTCTTATCTTTAGGTTGCAGGTGGTGCATTGGTGATGCCAGCCACATTAAGGTTATGCAGGAGCCCTGGATCAGGGGTAGGAAAGAAGGTTGTCTGAATGGTCCCCAGATTCAAGGTGTGTACGAAATTATTGTTAGAGATCTTATGCTACCTAATGTAAAACAATGGGATCTTCGTGTTATTCGGGAATTGTTTAATTATGCAGATGCCGAAGATATCTTACAGGTGCCCCTGTTGGAGGAGGTCAAGGAGGATAGAATGATATGGAAGAAAGAACAAAATGGATCTTATAGTGTGCGTTCCGGGTACATATTATGGAGAAGATTACGGGGGAGACAGGAGAATGGGAACGAGGATTGGAATAATCTCTGGAACATCAAAGCGCCACCTAGGGTTAAACACCTTTTGTGGAGAATTTGTAAAGACTGCTTACCGACTCGTACTAGACTCCGACAATATCATATAGATTGTCCTTCTTCTTGTCAATTCTGTGAGAATACTCGAGAGGATACATGGCACATCTTCTTTGGTTGTAGTGAGATAATTCAATGTTGGAGGGCCGCAGGTTTGTCATCTATTATAGATACTAGACTATACTCTTTTCATGATGCTAAAATAATTATTTTTGATATTTGTAGTAAGGAGGATAAGAAGGTTGTTGGTAGAGTTGTCGTCATGTTAGATGAGATTTGGAGAAATAGGAATAATCGGGTGTGGAACAATGAATATGAGGAAGCTACCAAACTTGGATGGTTAGCATTCCACAAGTGGCAGGAATGGTTTTCGGCACAAAGAGTGCAGGCTCCGAATACTAACCAGCAGATTCCTTCTTCTTGGAGACCACCTAGTGTAGGATGGTTGAAATGTAATGTGGATGCGGCATTCAAAAATCAAATCGGCACTTCTAATAGGGGTTGGTGTGTGCGAGATCATGTTGGGAATTTCATTTCTGCAGGTTCGGCGTGGGATCCCGGAATTATGTATGTGAATGAAGCGGAAGCTTTGGCACTTAAGGAAGCAATCCAAGAAGCCATTGAATCGAATCGAGAAAAGGTGATTTTCGAATGTGATTCCCAAAATGTTGTTCAAGCCATTCACTCAAATTATGATGGAGATTCTGAATGTTACGTTATTATAAACTCCATAAAAACCTTGTTAGATGTCAATCCTAGCTTTGAAGTAAAGCTCATTAGACGTCAAGCGAATTTGGTCCCATTTTCTGGCTAGGGTGGCCAATTCTTAGCCAACGCGTACTTGTTTAACTGTTGTTCCTCCTCGTATTGAACAATTTATGATTAATGATATGCATTAAGTTTGTTTTGATAAAAAAAAAAATTATTATTAGTTGGTTAACTAAAAGCTTTTGATAATTGTGGATTTGAAATTTTGTTTTAGTTAGATTTTAATTTTAGAATTGGAATTTAATTTTGGTTTAGATTCTAATTTTGATTTGTGATTTTGATCTTAATTATGGATTAATTTTAGTTATAGCTCAATGTTAGTCTTAATTGAATTTTAATTAGGATTAACTCTTGATATTAGGCTTGTTGTGATTGTGGATACTTATTTAGACAATTCGTTTTTTTTCATCATTTTACGTTGTATAGGAATTAGTTTTAACTTGAATTTCTTGTTAACAAATTTGTTTGGAATTCTTGTAATTAATTTCCTAGTTGATTTTAATTGAATTCCTAAGTGAATTTTCACTAAACCTTGTAGTTAATTCTTGGTTCATTTCTCTTGGATTTTCTTTAGTGGAACAAGTTGATTAAACTTTGTTTAAATTTTGGATTATTTCTCTCGTCATATAAGTTTTGGTTAATCTTGTGGAGATTTTGTGTGGAATACTCTTCATAACCTCGTTTGGACTGATGAGATCTCTTGATGCAGATTGTGCTTAGTCCCTAATATCGTTTGGACCAATTCTTGATGTTAATTCTGGTTCTCCTTGTTGATTGCCTTTGATGATAGTTGCTTACATTCGAATATTGGTGATTAAATTTTGTTATTTTCTTGGATTGCCTTGACTAATTTTTTAGTTATCTTTGGTAGTGATTCATGCTTGAGTTGCTAAGGTAGGAAGTGTTGTTACATATACGGCTGCTGTGCACAAGGTAAGCTGTTAAATGTTGCAAATATGTCCAGACTTTTTATACCTATTCATTTCTGAAAACAAGGGTTGTTAAGAGCTGTTCTAGCTTGTTGCTGGATTTTATCGCTGTACAGGTGCAAGAGCGTTGTTGTTGCTGCTTTTTTTGGTTTATTGCCTTGTCTTTTGCTTTCTTTTGGAGAATAGGGAGTCACTCAACTTCCTCATAGTTGAGATCACGACACCGTTCTTTCCTTGTTGGCGAAGAGTCACTCAATTTCCTCATAGTTGAGATCACGACACCATCCGTTTCTGTTGCATTTTCTTTTAGTCGAGGACAAGGAGTCACTCAGTTTTGTTTCTTAGCTGAGATCACGACATCGTTCATTTTGTGATTGATTAGTATAATGTTTACTTGTGTTTGTTCACATGATCCTATAGGATTCCTAGCTCGACTTAATTTCTGATTAAGCTTGAGGTAAGAGAGACATTAGGCTTTCAATCCTTTGTATGTTAACAATTAGGATAGTCCCTTTCTAAACCTTAACATTAGGTTACAAATCCAAGCATGCTAACATAGGTAGAGATTCCCTTTCCTAACTTTAACTATAGGATTAACCATTGCATGACAACTTCTAGGATGAAGATCCCTTTAGAGTTTTCTTTTAACCATTTGAGTCTTTCTCCTCTCTCTAAAAGAAAAGCAAAAACACTCAACAAATATTGTATCTGGAGTGCGCCACGAGCCTTAAGCACATGGGAAGTGATAAGCGGGACTCCCTCCTTACCTTATCTAGGGTGTTTTGCATACGTCCCGTCTTGGGTCTATCTTGCAACGCATTCGATCCTATGTCATAGTCTTTAGCACGATACATATCGCAAACAAAACAAATTAAAACACTTCTTCTAAAAGACAAAAACAAATCAATCGTCTTCCTTCGAGATTCATTTCTCATCTCACTCATTCTAATCGTAAGGATACACTATTTCCGTTCTACTGCAAACAAGTAAACGCGTAAGACTCCACGCAACGAGCGGCAACACCTAAACTGCTAGAACGCAAATATTAGCATCATCCACCTAGAAACACCAAACAACAAAGACCGGTAGGTCGAACTACGACTGCTCTGACTTTCTCTTTCATGTACGATTGAGGATACGTAGGCACAAGACAATGATGTCTTGGCGAGTAACCTTCCCCTCATAACCCGTAATCCTCTGAACTACGTTGACACTGACTTTCCCATTCTCGAGGGAATACGTAGGCCTAGAACGACGATGTCTTATCGAGTCACCTCTTCTCTTTTCCCGTTTCTCCATTTCTCATTCCTTTCCAGTTAGCAGTGAAGCTTCAGATACCTACACTCTTTGATCAGAACAACAAGCATGGATCCCATCGAGTACGATGGACGCGAGGGGGTGCTAATACCTTCCTCTCGCGTAACCGACTCTCGAACCCAGACTATGCTTACGATGACCTTGTTTTTCCCTTCTTCAGGTTTTTTCAGTCGTTTTCTTTCCCCTGTGTCGGGATAAATAATGTTCGGTGGCGACTCTCCTGTCTTTTCTGCCAGTTGATTTTTGCAGTTGTGTCAGCTGGCGACTCTACTGGGTACTTTTCCATCCCTAAGCGAGTCAATCCTAGCACTTGTTTGTTTTCGGTTATTGGGTGTTTATCTGCATGTTTTACCTGCTTTATTTATGGCTTTGTTGCACATTTATTGCTTTTATTGCATTTTCTTGCTTTATTACATTTCATTACTGCCATATATATATATATATATATATATATATATATATACTGGACTGTGCTGGATTGCTATTTTCTTTGGTGTGCAGGTTGTTTTGAGAGACAAGCCCAATACCCAGGTTTGAGTATACACATAGGATTAGAGTGGAAAGTAGTGTGGCCTACGTAGCGTCTTGATACGTTTGGTTTACACGAAATCCACATCCAGACGATGTTTTCTTTGGAGATATTCTGATTTGCGCGTCTTGTGTATGTCAGGGTGTTAACATTGAAAGCTGTCGGCTCTAGTAACCATTCTCGAGGACTCGATGGAGGCACTCCTCTAAAGGGGTAATAATGCTAAACCAGAAGTGGTGAACGCATTATCACTTCTTGACCCGAGGACCCGAAGCTGGGAACTTGCTATAGGATGACTTTTTTGAGGGGAATTAGTTGAGGCCTCCTCGATTGATGATGATGCCAAACCAGAAATGGTGAATGTATCATCATTTGTCGACCTGAGAGTCTGTGACACTGAGAATCCTTGGTTTTAGAACCCACATGTGATAAGGGATGGGTGTTTACAGGTTTGTAGGTAACTTTGACTTCCAAACTACCCGATTATATGGTATTCTTACTGAAGTGGATGGTTGATCCTATTGTACTTAGTCGTTTCGTATTCACACAGTTCAGCACAGACACTATTCACACAGTTCAACACAGACACGTCCAGCTATATATGGCACTTCTGATCCCAAGCCAATGCATTGCATCATTTCATGTGCATACCCTAACATACATGTTTTTTCATTTCCAGGTTTATATCTTACTCTTTATTCCAGTCAGTGGGTTTCTACAGGGATGGATACTGATAAGAAGAAAAATATCATCATCTACAAGTTTCTTAAGCCTGATCTAGGCCCCATTAACAGTTTGAAGAATGTGGCGAATCCTGAAGTGTTGGGAGTTTTCATGAAGAAGTACAGATGTATCTTATCTTTTGTTTAAAACATCAATGATCGTGAGTACAGAGGTCTTCACACTTTGCTGCAGTTCTACGATCCTCCTTTGAGATGTTTCGTATTTCCAGGCTATCTGTTGGTCTCAACCCCAGAGGAATATGCAAGTATCTTGGGGATTTCTATCAAGGAGAGTGCGTCGTTCTTTGGTTCCAAGAAAGATTCTGAGTTCGGGGACGTAGCCAGTGCTCTTTATTTGAGAAAATCAACATTGGCAGCTAACATAGCCAGTAAAGGAGGTTTTCAGGGTTATCATCTGGGTTACTTAACAAAGAAAGCTCAAGAGGCCGCCGAAGCACTTTTCTGACAAGCTGAAGGAGGCTCAAAGGGAAATCGAAGAGCTCAAAGTTCAAGCTGGGATAAAGAAAGCAAAGCTAAGAGATGTCTTCGGAGATGATGACAACGCAGGGCATATTGTTAAGCTGAACCAAGGTATTAGGAAGAGAAAAAAGTTGATTAAAAGGTTGATGGAGTGATCAGCTCATCCTGACACCGAAGCACTTTTCGAGGATGTCAAGACCAGTTTGTATGGACTAGGAGTTTGGGATTGAATTGGCTCTGTATTTCTGTGTATTGCTTATTGTGATTACCATCAGGCTTGTTGATGGACTCACATGTGGTTGTACCAGGCTCATTTGTATAACTTTTGGAAGTATTATATGATGAGATGTTTGTTTCATCTATATTTGTCTCAACGGTATTGTAGCGTGCGATATTTTTCGGTGACCCGACCACCTTACCGCATTGGTTAGAATTGGGTGCTACTTTCTGATTTCTTATTTATCCTATGATGTTGGAAAGGAAAGGGAAGCTATCTAAAACTAACCTTGAACGCAAATGTTTTCTTTAACAAATGCTAAGAGATTGGGTGGTCCGAGTCAGGTTATACAATGGGAAGTTGTCAATTACCCAGCGTATATATGGTTATCCATAGATTGTTTGGCATTTTCTTCTGTTATCTACTTACTGGTGTTTGTTTGTCGTAAATGGGAAATTTTTTCCTTTGGGAATGCTTGAGAGAGTATTTTTGTTGTTTTTCGGGTTTTTGATGTTTTTGGTAACGTACTAGACCTAAAGTTTTTGTTATGTGTGTTCGCTAAGATTTCGCAATCTTATGTCTACGTATTCCCGTAAAGATAACAGGGAAATCAGAGCAATCGTAGTTCCTCCTATTCTATGGGAGGAAAAAGATGTTTGGTGTCTTGTTCAAAGCCCAAGATTGAAGCTAAAGGTTATTTGTGTCATGTTCAAAGTCCAAGATTGAAGCTAAAGGTTTTGACTGAGAGAGAATTTGTCACCTCTAAAGGGAGATATCTCATCTGTTTATCACAGTTGTTGGGTAACTGGTTATAAAGGAGAATTACTTTAACTGGAATACATGGAGTCCAGTAATGCCATTATATCATTTATAAGGGATTTATCCTGAAGGAGAAAACTTTAACTCAGTGTAGAGCAATGCCATTTTTCCCTAGGAATCTTTCATGCTAAGAGAAGGACATTGGCTTGGATGTAAATAATCCAGAGGCTTGCCACTTAGATCAATTAGATGAAAGAAGGTTTTTACCAGGATAAAGAGGGACCACAACTTGGATTTTTGAATCAACAAGTGTGCCACTTACAGCAGTTATCTGGGATTAAGGTTTGTTTGATTGTCTATTTTGATGTGTGATTATACAGAGAAATGTCTTCTTGCAGCGAGATTTTTTATTTTCTCTGAGGGGATGTTGGTCTTTTGTGTGCCTTGATAAAAGCTCAAGGTTGAAGCTAGAAGGTTGACTCTGTTTAGGGACTTTTATTCATGTCTTGTACAAAGCCCAAGATTGAGGCTAAAGAATACTGACTCAACAAGAGAGTGATTTATTTGTCTTGTACAAAGCCCAAGATTGAGGCTAAAAAGGAATTGACTTTTTTTGGGGAATATTTAGTCTGTCTTGTACAAAGCCCAAGATTTAGGCTAAAAGTTATTGACTCAGCTGGAAAATATTTTATCTGTCTTGTACAAAGCCCAAGATCGAGGCTAAAAGTTATTGACTCCACTGGGGAGAGACTTTATCTATCTTGTACAAAGCCCAAGATTGAGGCTAAAAGTGCTGAGGGATGATCATTATACAAAGCCTAAGAGGAGGCTGGTTGGGAAATTTCTTATATGAAGCCTAAGAGGAGGCTAACTTCTGCTGAGGATTATTTGAGATCCAGAGACAGGTCCAAATTGGGGAATTAACTCTTGCTGAGGGTTGTAGAAGAGTTGAGATATCAGATGCCTTGAGGTTCTGATTGAGGGTTTATTGGTAGTGATTTGACCTTGGCTGGGGAAATTTAAAGTGAGAGTTTAAAGATTGAGTTTTGAAACCTATGGAGGTTTTAAGTCTGTTGGAGATTGATGAAATGATCAGGGTTTTTTCCTGTTCCTTCAAGAAACTTGAGGTTTTCTTTGAGATCCAAGAGGAGATGAAACTGTCAAAGTCTACTGGTATGAAAAGGTTTATCTTTGTATGATGCCCAAAAGGAGGCTGATGTTTTAAGGGATGAGAGTCAACCCTAAACTGGTATGATGTTTTGACTCTTTGGAGGATTGAACTAACAAAAGATGACTAGGTTTTGTCCTATACCTTTAGGAGGTCTTTGGGTCCTTGTACTAAGCCCAAGAGAAAGCTGAGAACTTCTAAGAAGCCTGAGGGTCCTTGTACAAAGCCCAAGAGGAGGTTGGGGATACTTTTAGGAAACCTGTGGGTCCAAACCTTAGAAAAGTTCAAGAAAGGTTTCACTGGGAATAATCCTTTCTTTAGTGAACAGTTCTAGAGTTTAAAGAAATTCAAGAGAGGTTTCACCGGGAATTAATCCTCTCTGGGGAAATGAATTTCTTGTACAAATTTCTAATAGTGACAGTCTTGAGAAAAGTTTCACCGAGAACAATGCCTTTCTCTGTTCCATATTGTATAAGCCCAAGAGGAGGCAAGACTGTATCTGGAATTTCCTATGGGGAACTAGTTTTGACTGTGTAGAAAGAATGACCACTGGCTTGATCTAATCCTATACCTAATTGCCGGGGAAAACTCTAAGCAAATGTACAGGCATATATATATATATATATATATATATATATATATATATATATATATATATATATATATATATATATATATATACAGATGAAATATATTTAAGCAAATATGTAAAAGAAGCTGGTAGAACTTACATGTGAGCAAGCTTTCAGTGTTATAAACACAACTGTATGGTTAGTTATTCAAGAAATTGAAGAAAGTTTTGATACAACTATAAATTTGAATCTAAATTAAAAAGGAAAGTTGTTGTTAAAAAGGAAGTTTGGGGCTTATACTTAAGGAGAGGCCCTGATGAATTCTTTCGAAAAGGCGACGATCGCGTCGTAGTTTTGAAAATCACAGAGGGACTTATACAATGATTGAGGCCCAAATTATTGTATTTAAAAGAGGTGGGTCTTACACTCTATTAGAGGCCCAAGAGTTTATTTTTGTACAAGAGATGAGGCTTACAACTCAGAGAGATGCCCAGATGAAAAACAACGATCGCACCGTTATTTGAAAACTGTATTGGGACTTATACAATGACTGAGGCCCAAATTATTTATGTACAAAGGGGGGTTGGGTCTTACACTCTATTAGAGGCCCAAGAATGTTTGAAAAAAAGAAGAAAAATGGGACTTACAACACAAGGGGAGGCCAAGATTAAAATTGTTTTAAAATGGCGATCGCACCGAGATTTTTGAAATCGTATTGGGACTTATACAATGACTGAGGCCCAAAAAAGTTTGTATGTGACAAGGGATGGGTCTTACACTCTATTAGAGGACCAAAAGTGTTTAAAAAAGAAGTAAAATGGGACTTGCAACACAAGGGGAGGCCCAGATGAAAATTATTTTAAAAACGGCGATCGCGCCGAGATTTTTAAAATCGTATCGGGACTTATACAATGACTGAGGCCCAAAAAGGTTTATTTACAATGGAATGGGTCTTACACTCTATTAGAGGCCCAAAAGTGTTTTGAAAAATGATTGTGAGGGTGAAAATAGTCAAAACCCTAATTTGATATAAAATGTATTTTAATTTGAATAAAAACATTTTAAATGATCAGAATTATCAAACATGTGTAAGAAATAAGTTGTGATCTTGGATAAATGTTTGAAAAATTATGTTTAACCACATAAAGGATTAAAATTCATTTGGAATGAAAAAATCAAAGTGAGAATTTCATATTAAAATGTTTAAAAACAAATAAAATGAAATAAATTACAAAAATTCTAACTATATTAAATAAATAATATAAATTGGATTTTTTTTGTAAAATAAATTAATTTAACATTTTTTTGACTTTTTAAAAAAAGAATCAATAAAAAATGATAAAAAAATGAGAGAGAAATTAATTTTTGAAATCAATTAAATAAAATATCAAAAATGCAAATATTTGGAAATTTGAAAAGGGGCGCCAAGAACAAGAGGAAGAACACGCGCGACTCTGTTTTGCCCAGATTTGTATTTTCTCATTTTTCTCTCTGATTACTCAATGGTTTTGCACGATTCAAACACCAATCTTGCTCGTTTTTGAACAAGGATCATAACCATATAGATTAATTGCATTTATATTAAATATGGAGTGAGAAATCAGAGGATGAACTCAAGAACCCTAGTTTCAGCATGAACACTATGAAATTCCATACACGATTCATACATAGCAATTGATTGAGGGTTATCACTCTATATACATGCAGAAACATGATGGTAACTCAAAAATTCATTTATGATGCATGTAATATGTAGTTTGAAGGCTTCAGGCTTACCACTTGCAGCTGGTGATCGAATTCTATGTTGAAGATGTTACAGATGTTGTGTATTGATCTGGACAGCTCCAATGGACCTCAAGTGGTGTGTTTGAAGGCTTGGAAGGGATTGAATCGACCCAGAACTTGTTGTGGCATCTCAACTGCAAACATACCAAAAGCTTGAGCAATTGGATGGTGATTTTATGATTCTGATGTTCCAGATGTGTTTCAGGGCCATGGATCACTCATATATGATGTATATGAGGTGTTGGCATGATTGGTTTGGTTTGAATTGCTTCCCATTTCAAACTTCGATAGTGACTTGAAATAGAAAGAAAATATGGGTTTTTGAAAGTGATTTTGAGGAAAGCATCAGTTTGGGTGCTTTAGTGTACTCAAACTGATCACAATTGATGCCTATTTATAGTGCAACAAGTTTTTTTGGCATCAATAGTGAATGGAGACTTGGACAGTCCCTTGGCCAATATTGATCAAAAGGAATCTTTGGTCTTCTCTAACCATTGACTTGTGTCAGTGCAGCAGGTTATGAGTCCTTTGGTTCAGAGATAAAGCTTGACTTAATTCATTCGGAAATATCTTGATGCTTGCCACCTTGTGAACCCATTGAATGCATTGAAACAAAATTGGAGTTTCATGGTTAGAGAAGGCATGTTGCAGCTGTCATAACCTCTAGCTCAGGTGGAGTTTCACGGAGTTCTTGGACATTTTGGAAAGCTGATATATCCTATTTCAACATAATGTCCAACTTTGGTTTTGAATCAACTTGAATTACAATGAAAAATGCCTCTACATTTGGGAAAAAATAAGTCAGATTCTGACTTAGTGAAAATTTCACTAAGTGTTGGAAAAATGTCATTTTCATGTTTTCAGCCATTTTGATCACTCCATAACTAAAAATCCATGAGGAATTGGAATGAGATGTAGTTGACACTTTTAAAGTATGCCATGAGAGCTACAAATCCATCTTTGGACCATCCAAAATGGCTGCTTGGATCTCAAGTTATGGTCCTTGGAAGTTGGTACCCTAGCCACTTTGTTCCATAACTTAGAAAATTTCTAAGTTTTTTATGGTTACCCATTTTACAAGTTAACTCATTTTCTTCGATTTTTATTGATGAATGATTGTTCAAATCACATATTAACATTGCTTTAGGGTCAAAGAACCATAATTGTGAAAAATCCCAAAAAGTCAAACTTGATTTTGTGTACAGTTGACTTTTTATCGGATGAAATCCAAACTGTACGATCCTTGGTGAAATCAAGTCCTTGACCTAAATCAAACCTAATGGATATATTCCATAGGTGTTGTAGGGTGTATTGAATCATGTCCCAAGGTTTGGGAGCATGTCTGGGTCAAAAGTCAAAGGTACAATTGACTTTTCCCTCAAAACCCTAATTGTGGTCCTGATAAAATTGAAACTTGTGAACCAAGCTTCTTGGGTCAATCCATTATTGCAAATGGATCAATGTGGTGTATTGGAGACCCTCAAATCATGTCTTGAGGTTTTGGCTTATGTTTTGTCCCAAAAGTCAACTTAGGGGTGAATTAGGTCAAGAAACCCTAATTCCTGATTTTTGGTAAATGCATCCCCTGAGGTTAAATTGACTAGATGATTAGGTCCATAAGGTCCCTTGGAGTATCTTAAGTTGTGCTTTGAAGAAATGGCTCATGCCCAGAGGAAAATTTCCATCTGGAGGCCTCAGTCGACCAAAACCCTAATTTGGTGACACTAGCGATCTTGAGGCTTGATCCACTTGGAATGTTGCAATCTTGTGCTTGATTCTTGATGTGGGAATCCTCTTGATCCTCTATAGGTGTTTGAGAGGCTAGACAAGTTGAAGATCTTGTAATTCCTTGATTGATCCTTTGCCTAAGTGTCCTGAGAGGGCTTGAAACCCTAATCCTTGATTGCTGTGAATGCTCAAACATCTCTGAGGAGATTGATGAGGCATGAAAGTACATCCATATTATGATGATTATTTGCACAATGACGGGAAATCTTAGTGGTCAAAATTTGGGGTATGACAGAAGCCCCTATTTAATCTTCTTGGACCCGAAGGTGTGAATAGCAAAGGTATTCGGGCATTCGGGGTGCAAAAGGATTAAATATCGGAATACCCAAAATTTTGATGGTGGTTATGAATGGCAGTTTCCTCATCCATCTTCTTTTGCTAAGCAATGATGCTTAGAAAAGGTAAAAACTTCCCCTCGATCCTGGTCTTTAGCCATGGAACTGATCTCAGTTTCTGAAATAAACTTCCCCTTGATCCTGGTCTTCAGCCAAGGAACTGGTCTCAGTTTCTGATATAAACTTTCCCTCGATCCTGGTCTTCAGCCAAGGAACTGGTCTCAGTTTCTTATATAAACTTCCCCTCGGTCCTGGTCTTCAGCCAAGGAACTGGTCTCAGTTTCTTTTGTCAATAAACTTTCTTGACAAGGGACGCTGTTTGTAGTGGTTTTCCTCAAACTTCTCGCCGAATTTTCCTGGGGAGATGCCATTTGATGGACAAGGTTTTGATGTCAGACTTGCTAGGGGAACCCGTTTGTATGAGCTGTAGAGTTGTACAAACTTCTCTGTTGGAGACGCCATTTGTTGACTGTACTGGGGGAAACGAGTCTCTTGAAAGACTGTTTTCTGCTTGGGGATATTACATCATGCTTTTCCTCGAGATCTTCTCGGGGAAATACCATGTGATGTAATCCAACTTGGAGGTGTTGATGACCTTTTCGTCAGCGAATTTTCTGAAGAAAAATTGATGTATTGCCGAATCTTTACTTAAGAGGCTTTCTCTGGGAATTTTCCTTAATCCGGGAAAGCGAATACATCATCTTTGATGGCGAAGAGTGATATTTTTTTAATGCCTTCTTGACTTTTAGAGGTTCAAGTTATCAAAGTGGTCAAGAACCGGCTTCAATCCAGAAATAAACTGGAGGAGCGATTGTTCAGACGCAACATTTCCTGACGAGGAAATAACTGACGACTCGATTGAGAGGACTTTTATCACTAGGGGGATAAGACCGGCCGGAGTGATAGTGATGCAATATGAATATGAATGTAAACCAATAATGCATGATATATGTATGTTTATGCTGACAAAACTGACACGACATACAGACTAATAGATAAACACGACTGGATACTCGACCACCGTGGGGAACGAGGAAGTACCATTTGGTCCAAAATAGCAATTCTGCCTTGCTTAGGATAAATAGTCCTCGTGGGGAAAAATATTGGTCGGACTTAGGAGGTAAGAACTCTGCCGGGGATGTCAGATGAAACATTTGCACCTGACACAGCTAATCCTTCATTCAGGCGTACTGGTTCCAGAAGGAGCGCTTTGATTCTGCACTTTGAAGCTCGATTACTTTCGGAGACGCGATCGACGTCCTTTCAATGTTCAACAGTCAAAAGAAATTTCCATTTTTATTTTAAAAGCAGAAAAAGTTTGTGACAAGTAAATTCATTTTTTTGTTTTATTTCAAGAATTGTTGATCATATTAAAATGTCGTTCTGTAAAACTAAAACAAATAAGAATTACAAACAAAAGCACTAAGGCTCAAATTTTATTGATAGGATGAAAATCAGTCAAGCGCGTGATTCCATAGAGTATTTACAAAGTTAGAAAATGGTAGTTTAAGGGAACAGGGCTACATTGAAACATAACAACCACTATCCTTCTACCAACTTTGAATTCTGGGCATCCTGAGCTTTCGTCGAAGATGACCTTGACTGGAATCTTCCTGATGGATGGCATTACTGTTGCTGGGGGATTTTCCCCTTTGTTGGACGTAGTTACTTGCCATGAATCCCTAACTTTTGCCTGAATTGTACTTTGAGATTTCCAATCCACCGGGATGATTTTTGATCATGTCTCTAATTTTTGCCTGGACCGCCCTTTCGGGTTTTCAATCCACCGAGACGTTTTTTTTATTTTTTTTTAATTTAGGCGAAGTATTTCTTGACTACATCAACATTTGTGGGATAGGAAAACTCTTCTCCATCCATGGTTGCAAGTCTCAAGGCGCCGCCTGAGAAAGCTTTCTTGACCATATAGGGGCCGTCATAATTTAGAGTCCACTTGCCCCGGGAATCAGTGAGGAATGATTGTATCTTTTTTAGCACGGGGTCTCCTTTCCTGAAGACGCGAGGTTGGACCTTTTTGTCGAACGTTTTCTTCATTCTCTGTTGATACAACTGACCATGGCATAGTGCCATTATTCATTTTTCTTTGATCAGGTTCAATTCATCGTGTCGACTTTGACACCATTCAGCCTCTGTTAACTTAGCTTCCATTAATACCCGGATTGATGGGATCTCTACTTCTATGGGAAGCACTGCCTTCATGCCATATACTAGAGAGAAAGGGGTTACCCCTGTTGAAGTGCGGACATATGTTCGATAACCATGAAGAGCAAAGGGTAGCATCTCGTGCCAGTCTTTGTAGGTTAAAACCATCTTTTGAACAATTTTCTTGATGTTCTTGTTAGCCGCTTCTACCGCTCCATTCATCTTAGGTCGGTAGGGAGATGAGTTATGGTGTTCGATTTTGAACTCAACACATAACTCTTTCATCATATTGTTGTTCAAGTTGGATCCATTGTCAGTAATGATCTAGCTTGGAACACCATAACGGCAGATGAGATTGTTTTTGATAAAGCGGACCACGACTTGTCGGGTTACATTGGCATACGACGCTGCTTCGACCCACTTGGTGAAGTAGTCAATGGCTACCAGGATGAACCGATGTCCGTTCGAAGCCTTGGGTTTGATCATACCAATCATGTCGATTCCCCATATGGAAAAAGGCCATGGGGAAGATAGAACTTTGAGATGCGTTGGCGGTACATGGATCTTGTCCGAGTATATCTGACACTTGTGACATCTCCTCGTGTACTTGTAGGAATCGGATTCCATTGTCAACCAATAGTACCCAGCTCTCAGAATTTTTCTCGCCATTGTGTGTCCGTTGCCATGAGTGCCAAAGGATCCTTCATGAATTTCTTTTATCAGCATGTTTGCTTCTGGTCTGTCTACGCATCGGAGCAAGACCATGTCGAAGTTTCTCTTATAAAGTGTATCACCGCTCAGAAAAAAGCTACCTGCCAATCTTCTGAGAGTCTTTCTGTCTTTTATTAATGCCCCAGGTGGGTACTCTTGTTTCTGAAGGAAACATTTGATATCGTGATACCAAGGTTTATCGTCTATGACTGCTTCAATCTCGAAGATGTAAGCGGGCCTTTCAAGGCGCATTATGTTGATCTTAGGTATGTCGTTCCATTGACCTACACTAATCATGGAAGAGAGAGTGGCTAATGCATCAGCCATATGATTCACTTCACGAGGGATGTGATGAAACTCGATTATGTTGAAGAATGGTAACAACCTCCTCGCGTAGTCTTTGTAAGGAATCAGTCATGATTGGTACGTGTTCCAATCTCCTTTGATTTGATTGATAACCAGGGCTGAGTTGCCATATACATCTAAGTTCTTGATCCTTAATTCGATCACTTTTTCGAGACCCATGATACAAGCTTCGTATTCGGCCTCATTGTTTGTGCACTTGAAAGTCAGTCTGGAAGTGAAAGGAATGTGGTACTCGATGTCGTATTTTGATAACATCTGCCAACGGGCGATCCTTCCCATGAGAGCAGGCTTTTCAAAGACATACTTGATTGGATCCATTTCGGAGATTAACCAAGTAGTATGGCGAATCATATACTGGCGAAGATGTTTGGCTGCCCAAGCCAGAGCACAACAAGTTTTCTCAAGCATAGTGTACCGAGTCTCACTGTCGGTGAATTTCTTGCTCAAATAGTAGATGGCAGACTTTTTCCTTTTTGTTTCATATTGTTGGCCAAGTACACAACCCATGGAGTCTTCCAAGACTGTTAGGTATATGATCAACGGTCTTCCCTCTACTGGAGGTGACATGATGGGTGGATTCAACAGGTACTCTTTGATACTGTCGAAGGCAGTTTGGCAGTCTTCTGTCCAAATGCAGTCCTGGTTTTTTTTAGTAATTCGAAGATTGGCGCGCATGTCGCGGTCATGAAGGAAGTTTTATCCATATCTTTCGGCTCCATTTTGATTTGATTATAGCCCGAGAATCCATCCATGAAGGAGAAGACTTTGAACTTTGCTCTACTATCTACCAACATGTCAATGTGTGGTAAGGGACAGTTATCCTTTGGACTGGCCTTGTTCAGATCCCTGTAGTCTACACACATTCTGACCTTTCCGTCCTTTTTCGGAACTGGTACTATGTTGTCTAGCCATTGAGGATATTCTGATGTGGCGAGGAAACCCGCGTCAATCTGTTTCTGTACTTCCTCTTTGATTTTGAGGGCCATGTCTGGGTGAGTCCGTCTTAACCTTTGTTTTACTGGCGGACATTTTGATCTTAAAGGTAAATGGTGTCCACGATGCTGGTATCTAACCCTGACATGTCCTGATAGGACCAATCGAATACATTGGGAAACTCTTTGAGAAGCTTTATCAAACTTTCTTTGACAGTTGGACTGAGCAGTGCCCCAATCTTGACTTCCTTTCTCTTCTCTTCTGAACCCAAGTTGACCGTTTCCAACGGCTCGTTGTGAGGTTCAATGGACCTTTCCTCTTGTCTGAGTAATCGGGAGATCTCTTCTGGAATTTTTGCGTCTTCTTCTTCTTCAGCTTCAAATACCGGGAATTCAAAGTTGGGAGAAGGCACTGGATCGTATGTTTCAATGAGGTTTAAAACAAGCAGTCTGCATGACGTGATGATTTTGTTTTAGAAGAGATAGAGAGAATGCAAGAGTGTGTGCAGTGTATTTTATGAAAAATGCTTGTTTTTATTATTTGAGTTATTTTTAGGATTACCATTTTTTGAAAAAGCGAAAAGAGAAAACAACAATAAATGCGGAAATTACATAACGACATTATTTTATTTAAGATCTTGTCGATTCTTGAAACTACAACCCTATAAAACAAAACTCAGTCGCTTTGGCCGAAGCGAAGAGAGACATTTACAAAAAGTGAGCCCTATCAAAACATCAGTTTCACCTGGGCAGGGTGAAAGGTTAAAATAAAGACGACAATTACTTAGACATATGGATGACTTTCGGGACATCAACAGCAACCCATTGGCAGTGAACTCCTCGGTGAATCACGAAGTCGGGTACTTTCCTTCTTAATTTGTCTTCAGAAATAATACTGATTTCTGGTAAAGCAGGATCGTTGGAATCTGTCTCCCAGGAAGAGTTGTCGTAGGATGATTCCTCAGCTGTATCTTGCACAGTGTCTGTATTCTCGGGTATATCTCCCCATCCAGTTGGCTGAATGTCTTCGAGCCTGATACGAGAGCTTTCGGGAGCGGTGTACTTGACCATGAAGTCGTATTTTCCACTCGGTTGTCCCAGGGTATCCCACACTACTTTGGAACTGGAGGAATCATCTCTTTCGATGATGTTGACCTCAGGAAAAGCATAGTTAAGGGACTCTTGTCCTACAATTCTTGCAAATTCATCGTCGTGTTGGATATTTTCTGAATGCCCTGAGTAAGGATCCCATGATTTTGTGGGGACACATGTATTCTTTTCAATGATGCTCAGCTGATATGCATCGTTGGGCTGACTCCTTTGCCCCGAGTCTCCTGGGTACGGCTGCCAGATAGGCATGCCATCCATTGGGCCATAATAGTCGTGGTCAAAGTTATCTTTCATCAGAGTGTCCTCCTTTAATGAGTTTGGTGGAGCACGGCATCCTTTCGGATCACAATCTCCGTATATCATTTTGACATCTGATCTCGGTATATATCTCAAACTCTGTACGGGATAGCGAAATGGTGTAGGCACCTCTCCCTGAGACATATAACCGTCTTCATTAAGATAGAACTTCCATTCTTCATCTGTATCAGAGGAGTCACCCTCGTTGATGGTATGTACTTCTTGAGACACTGGGTGAAGGAAACCTCCACTGTGGAAGAAGTTCTGAATGGGATGAAGACTTTCATTGCTAATAGCAGTCTGGGTACAGTTTGAGGAAAAACCAAGGCCTTTCTTTGCCTTGTTATCCGTAGGAATGACAACCTGCCCCCATCCTTTTGCATTGTTACTTTTGATCGCTTCGAGAGCATCTTTGTACGAGGAAATCAATGCTCCTCTTTCTGACTGGTTGTCATTGCTCACTGAAAGTGCTTGGATCTGGGTTCCTACAATCTCTTTCGGTTCTACACATGATGATGACGATAGGTTACTCACGATCAAGGCTTGCTCTCCGCAGACTGTGACTAGTTGGTCATTTTTGACGAACTTCAGCTTCTGGTGAAGTGTCGAAGTGACTGTCCCAGCCTCGTGTATCCAAGGTCTTCCTAACAAACAGATGTGTGATGCCCGGATGTCCATGACCTGGAAGGTGACTTGGAAAGTGTGAGGACCAATAGTTATGGGAAGGTCGACTTTGCCGATAACTATTTTCCGGGATCTGTCAAATGCTTTGACGATGACCTCACTGCCTCTCATCGGAGATCCTTTAAATGATAGTCGCATTAGAGTAGACTTCGGCATAACATTCAGAGTCGATCTTGTGTCTACCAGTACGCTGGCTAATGTTGTGAGAGCAAGAATTGTCTCTACAAGTCAATCTATGTTTTGATGATAATAATATGTATTTGTGAAAGAACCATTTTATGTTCTAACGTGTGTTGTGTGTAGATCATATGCATAGAAGTTATCAGATCCAACAAGCATCGGCCAGATAAGCGTAATTGTTAATATGCGAAGTTACTATGTGTGACACAAGTCACAAGAAGCAAGAATGATTCTGTATCTGATCGTGATCAGTCAGATCCAAGGATGCTGATATTGATGTTGCAATGCTCTTGTGGATGCTCTCTGAAAGTGATCGAGATCCTGAAGATTGCGAAGCTTCTGAAGAAGAGAACCGAAGTACTGGAGACTCTCACGACTTGAAGTTCTGAAGGAGGAAGGCTCTGAAGACCAAGTGCAGAAAGTCTCTGAAGACTTATGTGTACTGAAGATTAAGGTTCTGAAGATCAAGTGCTGAAGACTCTGAAGACGGATTCCTAATGGACAAGTTCTGAAGTTTCGGAAGACTTGAAGAAGTAAAGGATAATGTTCTTAAAGACAAGTGCTGAAGTTCTGAAGACTGATTCCTAATGGACTTCTTCAAATGACTGAGTACTTGACGTATCAGATATCCTATTAAGAAGACTCTACTCATGCTTCATTAATTTACCATCAGAAGCCTCTGAAGTATGGATGTCACATGTTACCGTTGTGAGTGACTGTACACGGCGCCCGAGAAAGATATATCCCGTCACTTCTCCCATAGTAAAAAGGAGATGTGTCAGTACAACTAGTTATTCCGCAACGTCTCTTTTCCAACAGCCAACAATATTTCAAACGGCTATATTTCTACTGGGATATTTAAAGGATAGAGTATTCGCTCCTAGATGACCAAGTCCACCAATCAATTTACTCCCACAAAAGGATGAATTGATCAAGTCATTGTGTGAAGATAGCAACAACGATGAGTTCTCGTTGTAACACTTAGAATATCCAAAGCTACCACCATTTACACATGGCCATTGTTGTTGAAGCTCAAAGATCATCATTCAACACAACAACAATGAATTGGTATAGAAGCTATTGATGAAGAAGACAACATTGCAAATCAGTTAAGTCATCAACCACCTTCTCGTCAGCGCTACATTTAAGATCTGAAGCAAGGAGTTGTCGCTCAAAGCTTACTCACCCAAGAAGACGAAGAAGAATAAGATCTACAAGATGTAAACAATTGTCAAATCATTATACATCTCTGTAGTTTCTTAGAATAGACAAGGAGTTGTTGCTCACATCTTGCTCGAACACTTGTGTATTCTTTGTACATAAACTTAGGAGTAATCTGCTTGTTAAGAAGCATCTTTGTAATCTCCTATAAAACTAATTCTTGGTGAATTAGGATTCCTTGAGTGGTCAGTGTGACCGAAGACTCGAAAAGACAATGGCGAGATGTCATAATGGGAAAAGCCTGAAATAGGGTCAGTAGCGTTATATTCATTGCGATGAATCCCTGAACGTCTAGCTGTGAAAGCCTAGCAGTAGATCTTGCTAGATTGGAACCTGCAGGTCAATGTTCGTTATATTCATTAAGTTGAATCCCTGAACGGTTCATTGCATGTTAGTCACAGTGCGGCTGTGCAAGTGGTCAGTCACCGGCTGTTGCCCGTGCATCTGTAATCGAGATTAATTATAGTGGATTAAGACCTTGTGTTCAAGGAGAAATCACCTGAGGAGGGTGGACTGGATTAGCCTTTGTGGTGAACCAGGATATATCGTGTGTCCTTTACTCTTATGCTTAATGTTCTTATTTATGTTTCTATATTAAGTATCAGAATCTTACATAAGCAGGCCAAAACCTTGCAACTCTGATAAGCTTCCGCTCTACAAGATCTGAATATTTCACATAATGTTCAGACTCTTAAGAAGTTCTCACGTTTCAAGCTTTAAGAAATCTGAATATAACTTTACAAGTCAGAGTCTCTCATTGAACTCTGATGATATCCCGGCGTCTTAAAGACAAGAAGCAAAAAGTTGTCAAAAGAGTAAACACACAATTCAAACCCCCTTTCTTGTGTCTTTCTCGCACCTTCAAATGCATTGTCCTGGAAGTTGACTGTAATATTGAGCGCCATGTTGTGATTTTTTCCATCTTCTGGCAATTCCTCATCACTAAACCCCAAGTTGTTGCAGGAAGTGATGTTGGAGATGATGCTGTCGAATTATCTTATTGACACATCTTGTTCCACAAAGGCTTGCTCTAAGAATTTCTGTAGAGCCTCTCTGTGGGCTTCAGAACTGAGTAAAAGAGATAGTACAGAGATTTTTGAAGGAGTTTGCAACAACTGATCAACAATGTTGTACTCACTCTTTTGGATGAGCTTCAGCATCTCATCGTTGTTTTTTGAAAGGTCGGGATCACTGGATTGACCGACTGGTTGATCATGAACTTCGGTTTAAGGTTCCTTTTCTTTGTTGGGTTCTCCAACTCCTCGGTTGAAGATTCGACCACTCCGTGTTACTCGACTGATGTCTGCAATATTCACGATGGAGGGTAATGGAGTTTCCTTTCCATTCTCAATTATTGTTGCATCGTATTTGTAAGGGATAGCTTTATTGGACTTATACGGTACTGGTCCCGACAGATAGATAACTACAGGAGCCTTTTGATTTTTCTGACCATCATAGCTGGCCTCGATTGGTTCGAGGTTGAGAATCCCTCCACCATCAAGAGGAATTCTTGATTCATGGAGTAGAGGGATTATGGCGCACACATCTTTGGCCACTTCTCGTTTAGGGATTAAGACAACATCTTTGCCTTGATTAGGATGATAGTCTGACATTGAACCAGAACTTGACCATGGTTGAATCTCTTTGTGGTCCAACTGACCTTGAAGGGCTGCTCGCACGAGGTAGCATCCTTGGTTATTCTCTGAGCAAACTCTACAGCGCTCATAGTTGTGTGGTGGCACCCGACCACATCCGCTTTGTATGCAGTGTAACCTCACTAGATCGGTTTCCATTGATCTGGCATCCTGACTTTGATGCCTAGTAGTGTTCCCGATAATCATACTAACTTGTTGCGTGTCTTCATCTAGATAGATCGGAAGCCACCAGTGGTTTAACAAGTGTTGCAGTGTCTTCTGAACGAGTGCACATCCTTGGTCACTCTTACGACATCCTTTACAGTTCTGATAATCGTGAGAAGTCATAAAACTGAGTTGGACTTGCTTAGCATGTAATTCCACCAAGCTGGTATTCATCAAGCGAATATCAAAGATTTGAATCATATTCACTTGATAATGACTTCTTTCGCGGTAATCCTGAATCCATCCAAGATCCATCTGACGCTGGAGGGCCTCTTGTATAAAAGAGCATCCCTGATTGTTTACCGAGCAGACCAGACTGGAATCGTAATCGTGTCATGGAAGATCACGATGTTGGCTTTGCCTTGAGTGCATTGCCACCAAGTTGACATTCATCGCACGGATTTCGTGGTTCTGAATGATGTTGGAATTTGCATAAGTCATGTTGACCTCACAGATTCAGTGATCTTGGATCCACCCAAAATCCATCTGTTCCTGTAGAGCTAATTGCACCACAGAACATCCTTGATTGTTTTTAGAGCAGATATCACACTGGTGATAGTTATGAGACTGTACGTGATTGTATCCACTTTGTTTGCAATGCATCTTGACCAGGTTGGTTCCCAATGAGAGTACATCATGAATTTGATAGATGTGCTTAGACTCTTCTTCTAACAAATTTACCGCATCTTTCTCATGTTGAGGCAACGGGTTCATCTGAACGTTTGTATTTGTATCCTTGAAGGATAAGACCCCACTCCTAACAAGCTTCTGCACATCGGGTTTAAAGCTGAGACAGTTTTCTATATTATGCCCTGGTCCTCCTTGATGGTAAGGGCAAGTCTGATCCGCTTTGAACCAAAAAGGAGGATTTTCTGGTACTGTAAGAGGAGACCTGGTTTGGACGTGCCCCTTGACCAGTAGTAGTGGAAATAGTTCTGCGTACAACATTGGTATAGGATCGAACCCTGACGGTCGCGTCGTACGATTGTTGTTGTATTGAGGACGAGCCTGCTAAAGATGTTGTTGTGCCCTTTGCTGATATTGTTGTTGATTCGGTTGGCTCTGAGCAACCTGAGGTTGATACGTTGGAACAGGCGCAGGGTTGATAGTAGGAGTTACAGCTGCTACTGGTTGATACCGTCGCCTTTGCTTTCCGAGAGAGATATTGCCAATATCTTGCTCTTTTTTCTTAGGGAAATCACTACCGTATCTTTTGGTATTGCTTGATGATCCATCGTCTTTTACTAACCGTCCTTCTCGGACTGCTTCTTCCAGACGTACTCCCATACCCACCATCTCAATGAAGTCACTAGGCGCACTGGCAACCATTCTGTCGTAGTAAAATGAGCTCAAGGTTTTTAAGAAGATCTTTGTCATCTCTTTTTCCTCAAGAGGTGGACAAATATGGGTGGTAATTTCACGCGATCTCTGAGCGTATTCCTTGAAGGTTTCCTTATCTTTCTGCGACATTGCTCGAAGTTGATCTATGTCTGGTGCCATGTCCAGGTTATACTTATACTGTTGAATGAAGGGAACACCAAGATCTCTGAAAGTGACGATCTTAGTACGGTTTAAACCCATGTACCATTTGAGTGCGGCACCGGTTAAACTATCTTGGAAATAGTGGATCAGCAGTTGTTGGTTCTCTGTCTGAGTTGACATTCTTCGAGCGTACATCACCAAATGACTTTGAGGACAAAAGTTGCCCTTGTATTTTTCAAATTCGGACACCTTGAATTTGTGCGGAATTTTCACATTGGGGACCAGACAAAGGTCTGCGGCGTCCTTTCCGAATAGATCCTGGCCGCGAATGGCTTGCAGTTCCTTCTGCATTTCCAGGAATTGCTCCCAGAACTCGTTCATCCTGTCGTACATACTTTCATTTCCACCGGAAGGTATCTGTGGAATCTGTGCTTCTGGGACAGTGTGTACCACGGGTGGTGGTACAGTCATTGTGGCAGTGACTCTTGGTGTTTCCCTCTCCCGAAGTTTGTAACCTTCAGGAGTTGCTGTCATGCCCCTTGCATCTTCGATTTCCCTAAGATTGTAACCTTCAGGCCCAGCGGTTCCTGCTGTAGTTTTCGGATCTTCCATGATCGGCGAAATATATCCTTCTGGGATATAGTTGGGCGGCATGCCCCATGGACGATCTTTGGGCATGTTATACTGAGGATCATACTTTTCCACTATGGACGTAGATGTGATCTCTGAGATCACAGTCCTTTGTCGCTGAATCTGAGCTGCTGCCAGAGCTTGCATGTCATTGTGAAGCTTTCTCAGATCTTATTTCACAGCATTGAGTTCTTCTCTCAACTCTCTGTTCTCTTCCTCGAGATCATCCATTTTCTTTTGTCGATTGGCCATAGTATTCTACGAATGAGACAGTTTGACTCTAGAATCGAGACACAAACGTGAGATTCGTAGGTAAGAAGAATGCGTTATGTGAGAATGATGAATGATATGTAATGATTATAATAATAATTTTTTTTGTTTAATCAAAAGAAACTTCGATAATTGGATTGCAAATATCATACAATGGGGAAACCCCGTTTTATTGAATTCAAAGATTGCGGAAATGGAAATACAGTAAATTACAAAGTGTTGTAAAAGGAAATGTCTAAACTTATGGATCCCGAGTCCTCTCTGAGGGGAGCTCAGGTGCTGGTTCTGGTACTTTCCTTTTCTTTGACTGGGGCTCTTTAGCCGTTGTCGGGTTTTCATTCCTTTGCCAAGTGAAAGGAGCGAGCAAATTCCTTTGGTCTTCTTGATTTTCTATAGCATGTTGCTCTAAAATCTCAATCAGAGCGTCTTTTTCTTTTAACAGTTGTTGTATTTTGGTACACTCCACATTGAGAATGCGGTACTTGTTCTTCCAAGACTTCTTCTCCTGTTAAACTTTGTTGAGAGTAACTTGAAATTTTTCCGTATCTGACATAAAATAAAGGACTAATTCCTTTAGCGGAAGAACTCCTTGACGAGGGTAAGGCATCCTCAGCTTGAGAGCTCTAGTTTGTACCCATTGGAGATAAGGTTCCACAGAGACACAGTCCGATTTTCCTAGAGACTCTCTTCCTTTCCTGTGAACATGTTTCCAGGCATGCACTATTTTTGTCTTTAGTACCCTGTCATTTTCTCCTTCCTTGAAGAAAAGACCTTCCAGATGAACATTACGCAGGACATGTCTCATCGGGTATCCAAATTGACGACGAACTAAAACTGGATGATAATTGATTCCTCCTTTAATTCCTATGAGGGGTACATTAGGGAAATTTCCACAACGGTCAATGATTCTTATCCCGTCATAGATTCGATTATACCAATCGATGTCAGAGTTAGTAAGAGACATGATTCTCTGTGACCAACGTAAAGTATTCTTATGATCCCAAAATTCACCAGACTTGGGTAAGTGGGAAATGAACCATTTGTATAGCAAGGGTACACAAGATGTGATCATTCCTCCGCTGTACAGATTCCTTAAGTGTACAGAATGATAAGCAACTGCGAGCAAGGTCGGTACAGGGTTTCCAATTAGAAAAATATTAATGGCATTGATGTCAATGAAGTCATCAATGTTGGGAAACAGAAACAACCCGTAGGTGAGCAAAACAAAGACGCTCTCGAAAGCAGTCACATTCCCTTTACCAGCAAAGTACAGAGCCTTCTTTATAAAAAACTTGGCTGGCAAACCTTGGATTCCACCCTTAATGGTCATGTGAGTCTTGACTTCCGACTCATCCAAATATATTACTCTTGCAATGGTTTGATCCTTTGGAATTTATTCCAGTCCAAAAAAGGGAGCTTGGTCAGTAATAGGTAAATCGGTTAGGTGAGAGTACTCCTTCAGTGTTGGTGCAAGTTGGTAATCTAGGAACGTAAAACAGTGATAGACCGGATCGTAAAACTAAATCAGAGTAGACAATATTCCTTCAATTACATGGACCCTTAACAGAGACAGCAGTCCTCCGTACTTAGTTCTAAAAGCATCAGGGTTGGTGATCATCCTTGCCAGACCTCTAAAATCCTCTAGTTTTGGAACCTTGAAGGTTTACTTGTGAGTCTTCCTTCTACCGAAATCGATAACGCAATCTTTTTCTCTGACATTTGCAATCATTGTCTTAGTCTAATTTGAAAAAGAGAGACTAGGAGAGAAAATTTTTCTTTGTTTGAAAGTTTTTTAGATGAAATGGATGCATGAATGCAGTACACAAAAACATAGAAAAAACATGGGGTCAAAGGTTCGGTGTCATGAAGTCATGGCTCTACCCATCCCCAAAGTTATACTTGTGACTTTTTGTACCTGTCCTCAAAATCATTGACCCCCCATGGGATAACAACAGCAGGCTGGTTCACCCGAGCGAGCTAATGTATCTTAGAGTAATCTTAAATGATGGTAGTATCGCATGACAACTATTTCTGACAGCTTCCGCACTACAAAATAGTAACATGGTCTTAGCCTACTAAATCCTCAGTTTCATAGAATACCACAATCGAACAATCTGCGTTCAACAACTGAAGTCGTATAGGCATTGAATCCGCAAAGGGTCTCTCCACTGATTCGATGGTTTACCGGGACCTCTTATTTGGGAGTCACTCCCTGTAAGATTACTCGCCTAATGCCATCACTTATCTAAGGTATCACTCAAACTTTCCAGATGCGACATCACCCGCAGTCTCATTAGCAGAAAAATAAACACGGATATCAATTAGGAAAAGCGATATATATATATATATATATATATATATATATATATATATATATATATATATATATTCCTAAAACTAATATCCTAGACCTCTTAAGAATTCTAGTCTATAAGCCTCTACAAACAAAATGACTCCCCAGAAGAGTCGCCATTTTACTGTAGCGAGCGATTTTTGTTGGTGACGCGACCACCTTATCGCTGGGTTTTCCTCACCACAATGAGAAGGAGTGGGTGCTACTTTCTGATTTCTTATTTATCTCATGAAGCTGGAAGGGAAAGGGAAGATATCTAAAACTAACCTTGCACTGAATGTTTAACTAAACAAACGCTTTAAAGAGATTGGGGGTTCGGGGTCAGAATATACAATGGGGAGTTGTCAATTACCCTATATGTGGTTATCCACAGGATATTAGCTTTAGGTTTCGCTTTATACTTGATGGTGTTTATCCGTTAATGGGTTGGGAAAGTTTCTTGGGAAATATGAGAGAGAGAGAGAGAGAGAGAGAGAGAGAGTGTGAGTTTTTGTTGATGTTCGGGTTTTCCAATGTTTTTGGTAAGGTACTAGACCTAGAGTTTTTGTTTAGTATGTTCGCTAAGTTTTCACAATCTTATGCCTACATATTCCCGTTTAAATGAAACAGGGAAATCAGAGCAATCATAGTTCCTCCTATTCTAAGGGAGGAAAGATGTTTTAGTGTCTTGTTCAAAGCCCAAGATTGAAGCTAAAAAGGTTATTTGTGTTTTGTTCAAAGCCCAAGATTGAAGCTAAAAGGTTTGACTGAGAGAGAATTTGTCATCTCTAAAAAGTGATTGGGCTTCCTCTGAGGGGATTGTTGATTTTTGTGTGCCTTGATCGAAGCCCAAGGTTGAAGCTAAGAGGTTGATTGACTCCCCTAGGGAAGTCCTTATACAAAGCCTAAGAGGAGGCTGGAAATGACCGACTCAAAAAGAGAGTGTTTTATCTATCTTATACAAAGCCCAAGATTGAGGCTAAAAAGAGACTGACTCTTTGGGGATATCATTATACAAAGCCTAAGAGGAGGCTATAAGTTTGAATTTTCCAGGGAAAATGTTCTATCTGTCTTGTTCAACGCCCAAGATTGAGGCTAAAGATGGATTTTGACTCCGTCGGGGAGGTTTGTATGTGTCTTGTACAAAGCCTAAGATTGAGGCTGAAATGGGAAATTTAACTTACTCGGGTGAGGATATTTTTATGTGTCTTGTACAAAGCCTAAGATTGAGGCTGAAATGAGTTTGACTCTGCTTGGGAAATCATTCCTCAAAGCCTAAACGAAGGCTGGGACGAAGTGACTTCGCTGGGGAAGATGTTTGTCCCAGGCTTAAGAGAAGGTTTTGAAGATGTATGTCTTGTACAAAGCCCAAGATTGAGGCTAAAAGGGTTGACTCAACAAGAGAGTGCTAAAAGGTGATTGACTCAACAAGAGAGTAAGGAAAGTTGATCGACTCAACAAGAGAGTCTAAAATGTGATTGACTCAACAAGAGAGTCTAAAAAGTGATTGACTCAACAAGAGAGTCTGAAAAGTTGGGGGACTCAACAAGAGAGTCTGAAAAGGTTATCTCCGCTGGGTAGAATCATTTGTACAAAGCCCAAGAGGAGGCTAACTTCGCTGAGGAAGGATCATTATACAAAGCCTAAGAGGAGGCTAGCTTTCTGATAAGGATTATTGAGATCCCTAGGTAGGTCCAAGTGGGGAAATCAACTCTTGCTTATAGAAGAGTTGAGGTATCAGATACCCTGAGGTTCTGATTTGGATTTTTAGGAGAGTTACTGGGTTTCAGCTCTGCTGGAGGTTGATCCAGGGTGACCAGGGTTTCTCCTATATTTGTAGGGAACTTGAGAATGTCTTTGAGACTCAAGGGGATTAGACTGTCCAAGTCTACTGGTGTGGAAGAGTTTTATCTTTTGTATGATGCCCCAAGAGGAGGCGGGTGTTTTAAGGGATGGGAATCAACCCTAACTTGGTATGTGATGTGACACTGGAAAGACATCTCTAGCAAAAGATGACTAAGTTCTGTTTTATACCTTTAAGATGTCTTCATGGTCCTTGTATTAAGCCCAAGAGATGGCATGAGAACTTCTAGGAAGCCAGAGGGTCCTTGTACAAAGCCCAAGAGGAGGCAGGGATGCTTTTAGGAAGCCTGTGGGTCCCAAACCAAGAAAAGTTCAAGAAATGTTATTCACCGAGAACAGATCATTTAGTGAAAGTTCTGAGGTTTGAAGAAACTCAAGAGATGTTATTCACTGAGAATAGATCAACTTCGGGGAGTAGAATTTCGTTGACAATTTCTAGGGGTGACAGTCTGAGAAAAGGTGCACGAAGAATACTGACTTTCTCTTTGTTCCATATTGTTTAAGCCCAAGAGAAGGCAAGACTGTATCTGGAAATCCTATGGGGATCTAGTTTTGTCTGTATTTAAGAGTGACCAACATGGCTTTACCTGGTTCTAGACCTAGTTGTTGGGGAAGACTCTAAATAGCTATAATAGTATATATATAGTTGATATATGACAAGTATTAAAAGGGTATGAAAGAAGACTAACCGTGCGCAGCTTCCCATAATACAGTTATATATATATATATATATATATATATATATATATATGAAAGCGAGTAAATGAAAGCAGATAAAAGCTTACATGCTGTATTGTTAGTTGTTTAAAGAAATTAAAGAAAGTTTTGATAACAACAGGTATATTTTGATCTAAATCAAAAGAGAAGTTATTTTTGAAAAGATTGTTGGGGCTTATACTCAAAGAGAGGCCCAAGGTTTAACAGTGATTGCACCGTTGTTTTGAAAATGTACAGAGGGACTTATACAATGTGTGAGGCCCAAAAAGGTTTTTGTACAAAGGGATGGGTCTTACAAGTCAAGGAGAAGCCCAATGATGTTTTAAAAAAGAAATATGGGACTTACAACACGAGTGAAGGCCCAGATTATTTGATTTCGAACTGGCGATCGCGCCAAATTTTGAAAATGTGTTGGGACTTATACAATGTCTGAGGCCCAAAAATTATTTATGTACAAAGGGGGTTGGGTCTTACACTCTATTAGAGGCCCATGAGTGTTTGAAAAAGATTTGTTAGGGTGAAAATCAAAGAAACCCTAATTTTGTTAAAAATGGAATTAATTTTGATTAAAAATTAATAAAATCATTGAAAACATCTGAGAAATGAGTTGTGATTTTGGATCAATGTTTCAAAAATCATGTATCTATCCACAAAATTATTGAAAACCATTTAAGTTTGAAAAATCAAGAGAAAGTAAATTTTTAAAATGTTAAAAAACAAATAAAATTTAATTCTTTGCAAAAATATCAAATGTATGAAATAAATATATTTTTTTTGGAAATTTTTGTAAAATAAAATAGTTTAACATTTTTTGTGAATTTTGAAAAAAAGAATCAACTCAAAATCATTAAAATTTAGAGAGAAATTAATTTTTGAATCAATTAAATCAAATAACAAAATTCAAAATTTCAAATTTTCACAAAAAAAGGCGCCAAGAACACACCAAGAACACGCGCGTGCTCTTGTTTTTGCCTGAATTGCATTTTCTCATCAATCTCATTGAATACTTGATGAAATCACACAATCCACATATCAATCTGCTCGTTTTCAACTCACGATCATGTCTATGGTATTTAATTTCATTTATTTTAAGTATGTAATGAGAAATCAAAGAGAAATCTCAAGAACCCTAATTTCTGCATGAAGGCTCAGAAATTCCATACACGATTCATACAAAGCAATCAATTGAGGGGAAACACTCTATACATGATTATGAACATATGGCAAAATTATTGTGCGAGGAAATATGCATGAATCATGAGATGACCAAGTTTAAGCTTACTTGTATGTCGTGGCAGCAAGAGCAACTTGATTTTTGAGTTGGAGGTGTTACATATAAGTTGTGATGATCTGAACAGCTTCCCTACACCATATGGAGTGTGCTTGAATGCCCGGAGTGGATTGAATTCAACTGGGACTTGATTTGGCACCTCAACTACAAATATGTCAAAGGATGTGCAGATGGCTGGTGATTTTGAGAATCTGGTGTTCCAGATGTGATTTTGTATTATGGATCACTTCTATATGTTATATGTGAGGTGTGTGTGTGATTGGTTTGGTTGGAATTGCTCTCAAACTCAAAACCCAATGGTGACTTGAGTTAGAAGGCAAATTTGGAGTGAAAGAAGTGATTTTGAGGAAAGCATCAGTTTGGGTGCTTTGGTGTACTCAAAATGAGCACAAATGAGCTCTATTTATAGTGGAGCAAGTTTGTTTTGCAAGCAATAGTGAATGGTAACTGCAGCAGGCCTTTGGCCAATGTGGATCAAATGGAATCTCAAGTCTCCTCTAGCCATTGACTTGAGATTAGAGCACAGGCATATGGTTCTCTGTTGTATGAGCTTATCTTGACTCAATTGGTTGATCATAGACTGATACATGCCAGCTCTATGCATCCATTGAATGTCTCAAAACAAAATTGGAGTCTTGAGGCATCTTTAGCTTTTAGGGGTGTCAAACCTATATGTAGTTCCAAAGACTTGGGAGGCTTATAGATCAGTGTTTTTCCCTTGGTTATTCCCCCTTGAGGTGTGAAGATGGATAAACATGCTTGAAGTTGCACGATTTGATCAAATCGAGCCCTAATGCACAAATCTGCCCTGCAAAACAGTTTGCAGCAAGGCATGTTGCAGCTGTCATAACCTCTAGCTTAGGTGGAGTTTCATGGAGTTCTTGGACATTTTGGAAAGCTGATATATCCTATTTCAACGTAATGTCCAACTTTGGTTTTGAATCAACTTGAATTACAATGAAAAATGCCTCTACATTTGGGAAAAAATAAGGCAGATTCTGACTTAGTGAAAATTTCACTAAGTGTTGGAAAAATGTCATTTTCATGTTTTCAGCCATTTTGATCACTCCATAACTAAAAATCCATGAGGAATTGGAATGAGATGTAGTTGACACTTTTAAAGTATGCCATGAGAGCTACAAATCAATCTTTGGACCATCCAAAATGGTTGCTTGGATCTTAAGTTATGGTCCTTGGAAGCTGGTACCCTAGCCACTTTGTTCCATAACTTAGAAAATTTCTAAGTTTTTTATGGTTACCCCTTTTACAAGTTAACTCATTTTATTTGATTTTTCTTGATTAATGATGATTCAAATCACATATTAACATTTCTTTAGGGTTAAAGAACTATAATTGTGAAAAATTCCAAAAAGTCAAACTTTATTTTGTGTGCAGTTGACTTTTTATCGGATGAAAGCCAGACTGTGCGATCCTTGGTGAAATCAAGTCCTTGACCTAAATAAAACCTAATGGATATATTCCATAGGTGTTGTAGGGTGTATTGAATCATGTCTCAAGGTTTGGGAGCATGTCTGGGTCAAAAGTCAAAGGTACAGTTGACTTTTCCCTCGAAACCCTAATTGTGGTCCTGATGAAATTGAAACTTGTGAACCAAGCTTCTTGGGTCAATCCATTGTTGCAAATGGATCAATATGGTGTATTGGAGACCCTCAAATCATGTCTTGAGGTTTTGACTCATGTTTGTCCCAAAAGTCAACTTAGGGGTGAATTAGGTCAAGAAACCCTAATTCCTGATTTTTGGTAAATGCATCCCCTGAGGTTAAATTGACTAGATGACTGGGTCCATAAGGTCCCTTAGAGTATCTTAAGTTGTGAATTGAAGCAATGACTCATGCCCAGAGGAAAATTTCCATTTGGAGGCCTCAGTCGACCAAAACCCTAATTTGGTGACACTGGCGATCTTGAGGCTTGATCCACTTGGAATGTTGCAACCTTGTGTTTGATTCTTGATCTGGGAGTCCTCTTAATCCTTTATAGGTGTTTGAGAGGCTATACAAGTTGAATATCATGTCATTCCTTGATTGATCCTTTGCCTAAGTGTCCTGAGAGGGCTTGAAACCTTAATCCTTGATTGTGGTGAATGCTCAAACATCTCTGAGGAGATTGATGAGGCATGAAAGTACATCCATATTGTGATGATGATTTGCACAATGATGGGAAATCTTAGTGGTCAAAATTTGGGGTATGACACCTGCCATGGTGATATATGGCATTTCCCTTAAAAGCATGGCGCTTGCCATGGAGAGTGATGGCACTGGCCATGGTTCTATGGTACTTGCCATGCTTTACATGGCTTCTTCCATGTTTAGTGATGGCACTTGCCATGTTATGTGGCGACTGCCACAATTTCCCACAAGCTGCACTTAAAATAATGTGTTTTAAAATACAAGTGGATCCAACTCAACGTGAAGAAAGAGAAACTTTTCAACAAAAGGATGGCTTACACCTCTGCTCCAGTCTCATCAGTCCACAAATCATACCAAAGCATATGACTTGAGTTCTTGAATAATTTGTTCAGATGCCAGCTTGCACGAAGGAAATATGGAAAATATGTGTTTTGGACAAAATGAAAAAATCAGACCATACCTCAAGCTCTTTCTTTTTTCCTATAAATAAGGCATTGCTCCCTAGTGAAAAACACACCGAATTCACCCCAAATAGAGGCTGAATACTCTTTTCTTTTTCTCCCTCACTTATTCTTGAAAATCTGCAAGAGCATTGTTGCAAGAATTTTGGCTCGAGCTTTCCACCATCCAACACCACAAACCTTGCAGCAGCTGGTACTTTGAAGGAGAAGAAGCTCATCTAATTTTTTTTCAGAATACATACCTGTGAAGAGGCAGTGGGCCATTTCCACTAGGTAACACTCACTCTTTTTTTTATTTCGTTTTCAAATGCCATGATCATTGCTCCATGATGTTATCATATTTATTATCATGTTAATATTTGATTCTGGAAAATATATTGCGAATCATAATGTCATAATGTTTGAATTTGTTAGATTTTATCGTGAACTGGGTTTATGGTTGTTGTTTGAAAACTGAATAAGAGAAGAGGATCGTGGCACTCGCCATATATTTTGATGGCACTGGCCACAAGGTGTGGCACTAGCCATGATGAATAGTGCCTGCCATGAAGAAAATCATGGCACCTGCCATGAAGAATATGGCGCTGGCCATGGTATGATGGCATTGGCCATGCCTAGATGGCGCTTGCCATAAGGCATATGGCGTCTGCCATAAGTTTGAATAGTGCCTGCCATAAAAAAATCAGGGCACCTGCCATGAGGAATTGTGGCGACTGCCATACTGCCTTAATTTTTCTTCCACAATTTTTCTTCTCATATTTATTTCATTTTCTTTCCAAAACTTCAAAACAAAAAATATGCTTTACTTTATATTCGATTCTTTGACTCTTTTATGGAAAACCACCAATTATTTCTTGATGATTTTTAAGAATCTTTTGAATATCCTGTGGCATATGAAACGTTTGTTCTTTGAGTGGAATAAAATCATTATGTTGTCTGTATGTCTTAGGTCTGTCGCTAAGTTTCATCACTTGATATGTCTTTGATTTCAAAACTTTGAGGATGTTATCTTTGTCTTACTTATGTTCACTCATCCATGTTTACCGTGTTCATACTTGGAAGTTGATTGCATATATTGATTAAATGTTTACTGTCTTTGAACCATTGAAATCATATGATTCATTCAACTCTTGTTCTTAAGTTGTTCCCCACTCCTTCCAAAGGAAAGTCTCTCTATTGACCTCAAAGTCATAGATAGCTCATTACCAGCTTTGACCTCATAGTCATAGCCACCTCCCTCCTTGACCTCATAGTCATAGGATACCATCTTTGACCTCATAGTCATGGACACCTTCTCTTTGACCTCATAGTCATGGGATACTTTCCTTTTGGCCTCCTAAAAGCCACTTATCTTACAACTTAGAATTAAGTAGAGTTCTTGGACTCTATGTGGACTCATCACTTTGAGTATCCACCTCACCCATCACAACTTAGACTTAGAGAGTTTCTTAAACTCTACATGAGTTCATACTCATTCCCCTTGGAACTTTGGCCATAGTCAATGGTTCCTCTTTCACCCTTAGTTAGGTGAACTACGGTTGCTCTGATTCTTTAGTCAGATACGTAGGCACAAGATGCGACGTCTTGGCGAGAAAACTTAATGTACATACCCCTAGGTCTTTACCTTTAACTTTAGCACATTCCCTTAGCAAGCAAACATAACACAAACATAAATAAGAGGTTCCTGTAGAGTACTACAGATACTTAGGGTGCAAATACCTTCCCTTAGTATAACCAACCCCGAACCCCCGATCTCTTAGCTATGTCTTCACATGGCGCAAAAGGGTTTTTTCGATCTTTACCCTTTCCTTTGGATAAATCAAAGCTCGGTGGTGAATTTCAAAGTTTTGTGATTCAAGTTAATTAATAGCTTGTTATCCGATTCTCACCGCAACAGAAATGGCGACCTCACTGGGGATACATTCTGAATTTTTGAGGGTTAAGCCCACATTTTTTATGCTTGTGTTGTTATATGTTTTGCTTGCTATATTTTGTGTATATATTTGTATACCTGTTTTGCTTGGGATCTTTTGCTTGGCAGGGTGTTACTAGTGAGTGGTGAGATGAGTCCTAACCCAGACTTGAGTGCACTTATTATAGGACAATGGTATATTCAAGGAGGCTTTGAGGGAGTCGATTCCCGATAAAGTTGACTTGAGACACCATCACTTAGTTGAGGCCCTTTTGAGAGTCTAGTCATGTTGAACGAATCCATTCGTGAAAACATCCTACTTTCTACCTAGGTGCCCGTGATATTGAGAACCGTAGTTATCTTTAACCCCACTTGGCCATTTTAGGATGTAGTGCAAGGACTATGAGGGAGTCTATTCTCGAATTGGTCGCTACGCGATACTACACTCAGACGAGATTCTCTTGAGAATATTATTGATTTCCGAGTCATTATGGAAGTCGATAATATCCGAAAGATGGGTTGTCGACTCTGGGAACTTTTTAGAACCCTGTTCTGCAGATGAAAAACCAATAGTACACATCTTTTGGGATGGGTAGACCATGGCTCCATGCTCGTGATCTTCAAACCTAGGCCCTTGTTTGCTTGTACATATTTGTGAATATTTGTTTGTGTGTGTGCATACATTCATCCATTCATGATATCCCTTTGGTTTCAAGGAACTCATATGTTCTTTCCTTTGCAAAAATCTATAAAGATCATGGTTTTTAAAGCAAAACTCTTCAGCTTTCAAAAAAGGATATTTGCAACTTGCCTTTGAGTTCCTTGAAACCATTTGGCTTGCATTAGCATTGCGTCACATTTGCATTTCTCAGCCTTGAGTCTTATCCAGTATTGGACTTGGGGTAGCTTTTGAAGGAACATGAACTCAGAATAGCAGAGCCAGTTTGCGACCAGAGCGGATTTTGACTTGTTGAAAAATCAGTTGAATCGGATTGCGGAAGCTATGACCTCCTCGTCAAAGAGATATGACAACATTCAAAGGACTTTTATGAACAATGTTGCCCAAGCTCAACCTGTGCAGATTCCTGTTAAGAATCAGGTTATACAAGAACATGCCTTTGCCCGAGATGGACGTTCCTCTTCAGTTGATGTCGTGGAATATCGTAGCTTCGCATTCTCTGAGCCAAATTCCCGAGAGTTAATCCCTGTGATGAAAATCAAGGATCCACGAGACATTGAGATAATGGAAAAATTCCGTGCCTTAGAAGAAAAGCTTGATGCCATTAAAAGTCATGCCACTGCTGATCTGAATACTTTGAACATGTGTTTGGTACCTGACCTTGTGATACCACCTAAGTTCAAGCCGCCAAAGTTTGAAAGGTACAAAGGGGATAGTTGTCCGAAACAACATTTGGTGATGTTCAGCAGAATAATGACTTCACATGTCCGTAATGACAAGCTCATGATCCACTGTTTCCAAGACAGTCTGAGTGGGGCATCACTGAATTGCTACATGCAGCTAGAGAGTCATCACATCCAATCGTGGTCAGACTTAGCCAATGCCTTTGTGAAGCGATACAACTACAATCTTGACTTGACTCCCAGTCATTTGCATTTGCTAGACTTATATCAAGAAGACAATGAGTCATTTAGAGGATATGCTCAGAGGTAGAGAGAAATAGCAGCTCACGTCCAACCACCACTTTTGGATAGGGAATTAGTTGACTGGTTCGTCGATACTTTGCAAGGTCCATACTGAGAAAAGTTATTTAGCATTACGACATCGAACTTTTCTGACTTGGTAATAGCTGGAGAGCGCATTGAGAGAGGTCTCAAGAATGGAAAAATCGGAGGCATCTCGAACATCCCAGTTAGTGAGAGTGAATCAATTGTGAGTTCTCAAGAAGAATGGGAGAAAGAAAGTAATTCCACATGGGAATCTCCAATACCTTAACGCTCATGCAACTCAAGTATTCAGAGTCAGTAATCTTTTGGGTCTCAGCGTCAGATACCATCCTCTACACAGAGACAATATTATTCTCCAAATCAGAGACCTCCTCAGTATCAACGGTCATACCGCCGTCAGCCGCATCAGCATGCACGACAAAGGCCAAGAAAACCAGAGAGGAATTTCACTCCATTGCCAATACCATACAGTCAGTTCTTGCCTGATTTAATCAAAGGTGGATTGATAATGCCAAATGAAATAGATCCAGTGCCTTTTCCGTACCCGTCAGGTTTTGACACCGACGCTCGTTGTGACTACCATGCTGGGTGACAAAGCCATTCAACTGAAGATTGTAGAGTGCTCAGAAATAATGTTCGGGCTTTGCTTGACTCCAATATGATCTCATTCACGCCTCAAGGCATTCAAATCAACATACCTTCACCTAATCAAGCGGATTCATCAGACTCTGAAGTGGAAGAAATTATTGAGAGTGGATGTAAAGATGATTCTCAGACTGATCTCGACAGTCAACTCTGAAGATGATCATCTCAGTTTGGCAAATCAAGAAAGGAAAGCTTAAGTCCCTAAAGCTGGCAATCTTTTGGCTGTTTTAGCATTTTGTTGTATTTTTCTTTGCATGTTTGAATTGTATTTACTTATGAGTTATTGTACTTTCAAATTGGCAAGATTAATGAAATGTTTATGCATTTTTTGGATTAAATCCATTCGTGTTCACTCATTTTCTTTCATTTTCATAAAAACAAACAAAAAGAATATTCTTTTACACCCACTTATCTTCATCAAAACTGTTGTTTAAACAAAGATTGGGGAGGATGATGAAAACATTATATCCATAGTTGATGTGGTATGCTGCCAATTAAACCTCTTCGATGTTGTAAGACATTGTTTCAATTCCCAAACACTGGAGAAATAAGGATGATAATCCCTCGTTAACCCTTCGAGCCTAGAAGTATGAGTTTTCTTTCCTTACACAAAAAACCCTTAAATCTCAACCTTGGGGCAGGGTAGTTCTCAGTTTAACTTGGTCACGCATTCGAATGCAAACGCTTCATGCAAGATGCCAATCAGCTCTCCCCAATCAAGTGAATAAGTATTGTACAAGTGGTTCTCGAAGTGACAAATAAGGGAGGATCGTCGAGAAATCCTTAATCAAAGAATGAGCCGAGTTCCTTTCAAGGCAAAAGCCAAGAAATATGGGAAACCCAAAACTTTACCTTATACAAAAAGGCTTGTACAACAACCAAGAAGAAAAGGTCTCATAACCTCAGCAAGAAGAAGAGGTCTCATAACCTCGAAAAAAACAAGAAGAGGTCTCATAACCTTAACAAAGACAAGAAGAGGTCTCAAAACCTCAACAAATAAGGATAACCAAATGTTGAAAGGGAGTAATGATTATCCAATTGTGTCTGAATTATCGTCAACTATCATCAATTCATTTCCTAGCCTATGGAAACTTGAATGTATAGATTGAGTTAACTGGGAGTAGGATTGGAGTTCATCACGAAGATGGGGTGGGGACAAATAAACTTTGAGCCTTTATCCTTTGTTTCATAAACCGTGAACCAGGCCACATTACAACCCTTAAGAGACCTAATTGAGGTACGATTGTTTGGGAAGCATACTACAACAAGGTTGATTAACCTGACTCCTAATGATCTTTGCTATTTGCGTGAGTTGATCACTTCAAATGATTAGATCCACTTTGTTTTTGATTATCTGATCATTCCACCGTGTGTGTTTTCATCATTAAAACTTGATTTCAAAAGCTTGCATTAATGTTGCATTAAAATTGCCAATTTTTAAATGAACAATACTTGTTTGCAAAATAATTCAATATCAAAGAAATCCCAACAAATGCAGCCAGCTAGAGAATTTTACTTGATAAAGGAATATTAGTCAGGGGCAAGCCTTCTTGATGTCATCTTATGACAAGTTTGGACCCTAAAGACCCACCAACAGGGGCAAGTTTGTTCCCCAGTTGTTTCCTATCACAGTCTAAAAGAATTTGTTGTGCAAATGCAATTAACTGGGGTAGATATGTCAAGATCCATGAATCTCTTCAAAAGTTTGAAGACATTGGAGCATCTGGTATGCCAATTCTTCTGTAAAATCCTTTTGATAACTTATCCTCACAGACCAGTTAATCAGAAGCAATCAGGTCAAGATTCGACAAATCTCTCAAAGGTCAACTAGTCTGGGACATTCCCTTCACAGATCAACCAAGCTGACAGGGGCAATTTTGTTCCCCAGATGTCAACAACCAGTCTGAAGCACAAGTTCAAGGACCTTGTGGTGCAAACGCAGAATCTGGGGCAGTTATGCCGAAATTCATGAATCTCTCAAAGAGTGGGAAGATATTGAAACACCTTGTATGCCAATTCTTCTGTAAAATCCTCTTGATATTTTCTTCTGACAGACTATGTACTTTGGGGCAGACAAGTTATGCAGAACTATTCAACTTTTGTGACATCTTTTGCCAGCTCCCCAGTAAGCTGTTACTTCAGTTGATCTTGGCAATTCTCCTCCAGTAAAGAAATCAAGCTCATGATGGCAATCCTAGTGAAGTCATGATGCTATACCAAGTGGAGTACTCTTCTCACCAGATAAAGTTGTAATCTTGAAGTGGAGTTGCTAATTCTTCATATTCATTCCCAGTAATGATCCAATCCGATGAAGTTGGCTGAGTATCCTTGTCAAGATGTTTATTTCATCTCCAGTTTTGCGTCTTGCCTGTTTTGTCAGCATGAGCATAAGCATGGCATAAGCATTCACGTGCATAGCATCTTAGCATTTCTGCTTCCTTTCTGGTGTTTACCTGTTTTGTTCACTTTGGCGTTTATCTCCCCAAGTAACTAGGTTTGTTTATTCTCTCCAATAGAGTTGTCAGCCCTAGGCATAAAGTGACCATCATTTCTGAATTCCCCACGGAGTTTTATCCTCGTGGATGATGGTTGGTTCAGTTATCTTTTCCACCAAGGGATAAGATAAATCCTCATTCGAGCTCATTCCTCAATGGTTGGAGTCTTATTTGACTGTATCTTTCTAGCTTGTTCCTAGATCAATTTTTGGCCTCTGGCAAGTATGTTATTGGGCATGTTCAGGTTGTTGAACCTAGTTTGGACATGCATTTATTTTGCAATGTGTCTCGCAGAAGAATCTTTTACAGATCCACATTGAAGGCAAAATTATTTCTCCAGCAGTGTTGTAATATCAACATCTCTTTGGAATTTATAGTCAACAACAAGTGGCAATCTCCTTGAGAAGCTTGTTTTGCCATCATTACCTTTACAACAATAAGTGGCAATCTCTCTCACGAGAATATTATCCGTCCTAGGTTTTATTCATACTTCTACAGTTACCAATGGTATTATCTTCAATCAGTCACTTTCCATCAACCTGTTTGATGTGATCCCTATTTGAGCTATTCCTTGTCGTCAATCTGTTTGATGAGGTGTTCCGAGCCCAGGGTTCGTACCTTCGGATATGTTATTATTCCTTGCCGTCAATCTGCTTGATGAGGTGTTCCGAGCTTAGGTTTCGTACCTTCGGATACGTTATTATTCATTGCCGTCAATCTGTTTGATGAGGTGTTCCGAGCTCAGGTTTCGTACCTTCAGATATGTTATTATTCCTTACCGTTAATCTGTTTGATGAGGTGTTCTGAGCTCAGGTTACGTACCTTCGAATATGTTATTATTCCTTGCCGTCAATCTGTTTGATGAGGTGTTCCGAGCTCAGGTTTCGTACCTTCGAATATGTTATTATTCCTTGTCATCAATCTTTTTGATGAGGTGTTCCGAGCTCAGGTTTCGTGCCTTCAGATATGTTATTATTCCTTGTCGTCAATCTGTTTGATGAGGTGTTCCGAGCTCAGGTTTCGTACCTTCGGATATGTTATTAATCCTTGCCATCAATCTGTTTGATGAGGTGTTCTGAGCTCAGGTTTCTTACCTTTGGATATGTTATTATTCCTTGTCATCAATATGTTTGATGAGGTGTTCCGAGCTCAGGTTTTGTAGTCAATCTGTTTAATGAGGTGTTCCGAGATCAGGTTGTGTACCTTCAGATATGTTATTATTCCTTATCGTCAATCTGTTTGATGAGGTGTTCCGAGCTCAGGTTGCGTACCTTCGGATATGTTATTATTCCTTGTCGTCAATCTGTTTGATGAGGTGTTCCGAGCTCAGGTTTCGTACCTTCGGATATGTTATTATTCCTTGTCGTCAATCTGTTTGATGATGTGTTCCGAGTTCAGGTTTTGTACCTTCGGATAGGTCTTATTCCTTGTAGTCAACCCTTTTTGGCACTATGAACCTTAGTCAGCTATGAATCAAAACATCCGGTCAGTTGTGAACCTCAAATCAGGCCCAACTTATATTGGTGTCTAAAGTCCAGCCTTTGCTGGTAAACCAACTCAAATTGGTATCTTACCCAACTCATATTGGTGTCTAAAGTCCAGTCTTTGCTGGCAAACCAACTCAAATTGGTATCTTATCCAACTCAAATTGGTGTTTGCTGACATATTATTTCTAAGTCCAATCAGTGTTGGCATTTTGTTCCCAGCTGAGGTTCAGTCATTATCAATGTCTTTCATCATTTGGCGTATGCAGAGTTTGTCTCTGTATTTTCTGGTTTTTCTTGAAGATCCCGTTTGAACTCTTCAGTATAAGAAATCCCCAGAAAATCTTTTATTGGATTTCTATCCTTTATTTCAAATTGATCCCTAATGGAGTTCATGTCTTCTTTCTGGTTTCATGCCCAGTAAGAATGTGTCTTATTTCCCCAGTGTCGTCCGGTCACATATGAACCTGTCGTCCATTCCCCTGGATCCTTTCCCAGTGGAAAATACCTCTCTGGCTCCTACCTCCAATGAGGACCTGTAGGGTTTCCCCCTTTCTTTTTTCTATCCCCAGTGTTTCCTTGGAGTCTCCCCAGTGAGTCTCTTTTGTTGGTTAGTCTACATCCCCAGTGAGTTTTCCTCGTGGATGCTAACCATATCCTTCCCCAGTAAGCTCACCTGTGACGGTTTACTCTTTATCTCTGGTGTTTTGTTTGTCTGTATTCTTGCTCTATCATGGCATCATATCAGTATACTAGAAGTTCATGGCATGTCAGCATATGCATGTTTGTTGCCTGTCCTTAGCATCTGTATTCCATCTAAGGGAAAAAATTTTGGTTTGCTATATTTAAATACCTTTCACCTTGATGTCCCGAGGACCGTTTTTCCCCGTGCCATCCGATAAAACTATTTAAATAGGGGAAACTGTTGTTCCCCAAATTTTACCCCTTAGATGTCATAACATCTTGCAATTACATTTAAGGTTCAATCATCTGTGCATTATTAACTAACCACCATATCTTGCTAGTTTGTTCTTTTGTGTGAAAGCCAGGGTTTACACATGTAAGAGAACACAAGTCAATAAGCCAGACTCTCACATGTTTCAAGGTCTCCTAAGACATTCTTTGGCTCCATACAACCATCGCAAGTGTCCCCTAATTGATTGAGAGTGGTGTGTGAATACCACCTGTTCAAGAAAGACAACTGAGGCTCCAAATGCAACCATTTGAGCTCACCTACTTTCAAGAGGTCTTATTCAACAAGAAATCAAGTGTGTGGTTCTTATTACAAGTGCCTTGAGCCACAGGATTCACTATGCCTCCAACTAGGGTTTTATCAGCACCAGTCAACCATTGCCTTTGATTTTGATCAAGACATGTTTCCAAGCTTTGGGACATGATTCCACATGATACTAGACATCCTAAGAGGCCATATATGGACCTTGGAAGAGATTGAAGAAGCAAGATCCTCAGAGATCATCCAGTGGAATTCCTGAAGAAATTAGGGTTTTGACTGACAAAGTCGAGCCTCTGACTCTGATGTTATTGACCCAAAACAAAGTACTCAAGTCGCATCCTGTCTTAACATGTTCAATCTTTGACTTAAAGCATTAGGTATCTCCAAGGCATTTGTGAATGTTGTTTAAGAAGAAAAAGAAAAGAAAAACTAAAAAAAGGGAAAAGAAGCTCATGGCACTGGCCACACTTTGGTGGCACTGGCCATGAAATGCGTGGCGCCTGCCATGGTGATATATGGCATTTCCCTTAAAAGCATGGCGCTTGCCATGGAGAGTGATGGCGTTGGCCATGGTTCTATGGCACTTGCCATGCTTTACATGGCGCCTGCCATGTTTAGTGATGGCACTTGCCATGTTATGTGGCGACTGCCACATTTCCCACAAGATGCACTTAAAATAATGTGTTTTAAAATATAAGTGGATCCACCTCGACGTGAAGAAAGAAAAACTTTTCAACAAAAGCATGGCTTACACCTCTGCTTCAGTCTCATCAGTCCATAAATCAGACCAAAGCCTATTACTATAGTTCTTGAATACTTTGTTCAGATGCCAGCTTGCACGAAGGAAATATGGAAAAAGAGTGTTTTGGATAAAATGAAAAAATCAGACCATATCTCAAGCTCTTTCTTTTTCCCTATAAATAGGGCACTGCTCCCCAGTGAAAAACACACCGGATTCACCCCAAACAGAGGCTGAATACTCTTTTCTTTTTCTCCCTCACTTATTCTTGAAAATCTGCAAGAACATTATTGCAAGAATTTTGGCTCGAGCTTTCCACAGTCCAACACCACAAACCTTGCAGTAGCTGGTACTTTGAAGGAGAATAAGCTCATCTATTTTTTTTTTCAGAATACATACCTGTGAAGAGGTAGTGGACCATCTCCACTAGTGTAGCGAGCAATTTTGGACGTGGTTGCGAAGCACTATCACTTTGGGGTTCTACAGTTCGATTCATTTTTTATCCTATTGAAGCTGATGAAGGAAGGGAAATAGATGTCTCCAATTAACCCTGCTTGCATACTGAGTTTGAACAGCGGTCTGTTAGTTTACAGATGCTACAAATATTGTGGGTCTCTCTTAGGTTATTTTGTTAAAATAGTGCTCGGGCGATTGATGGGAGGTATGTGATTTTGGGTTTTTGATTAATGTGCTCGCTAAGATTTTTCAATATTATGCCTACGTATTTCCGTTTGACGAAACAGGGAAATCAGAGCGATCATAGTTCCTCCTATTCTATGGGAGGAAAAAGGTTGTTTTGGTGTCTTGTTCAAAGCCCAAGACATGAAGCTAAAGGTGGTTTGTATCTTGTTTAAAGCCCAAGATGTGAAGCTGAAAGGTTTATTTGTATCTTGTTCGAAGCCCAAGATGTGAAGCTAAAGGGTTTTGTCTTTAGAGAGAGTTTGTCATCTCTAAAGAGGAGTTGTTGATGTTTGTATACTATGAACGAGGCACAACTTTGATGCTAAAAGGTTGATTGCCTCAACTGGGGTTTTATTTATACAAAGCCTAAGGGGAGGCTATTGACCCAATAAGAGGGTGCTTTTGGGTGTGTCTTGTACGAAGCCCAAGACGGAGGCTAAAAGGGTTTGACTCAACGAGAGAGTCTTTTATACTCAACAAGAGAGTGTTTGTATCTCGTATGAAGCCCGAAATGGAGGTTAAAAGTGGTTGACTCAACAAGAGAGTGATTTTGTATCTCCTACAAAGCCCGAGATGGAGGCTAAAAATGTTGTGACCCAACAAGAGGATCTTTTATACTCAACAAGAGAGTGATTTTATATCTCGTACAAAGCCCGAGATGGAGGCTAAAAGTGTTGTGACCCAACAAGAGGATCTTTTATACTCAACAAGAGAGAGATTTTTTATCTCGTACAAAGCCCGAGATGGAGGCTAAAAGTGGTTGACTCAACAAGAGAGTCTTTTATACTCAACAAGAGAGTGTTTTTGTATCTCGTACAAAGCCCGAGATGGAGGCTAAAAGGGTTTGACTCAACGAGAGAGTCTTTTATACTGAACAAGATAGTGATTTTGTATCTCGTACAAAGCCCGAGATGGAGGCTGAAAGAGGTTGTGACCCAACAAGAGGATCTTTTATACTCAACAAGAGAGTGTTTTCATATCTTGTACAAAGCCCGAGATGGAGGCTGAAATATTTGTATCTCGTACAAAGCCCGAGATGGAGGCTAAAGGTTTGACTCAACAAGAGAGTCTGAAAAGGTTAGCTCCGCAGGGGAGAATCATTGTACAAAGCCCAAGAGGAGGTTATGGTTGTTGTTTCAGTTGAGTGACAGGTCCAGTTAAAAGAGAAAATCAGTTCTCATGGATTTTTTGAGGACCTGGATTATTTCCTGTTCTTTAAGGAAACGGGTAATCCGAAGGGTATTGAGACTGCCCAAGTCTACGGGTGTTATTTTTTACAGGAACTTGAGAATGTCTTCGAGACTCAAGGAGATTAGACTGTCCAAGTCTAGAGTTTTATCTTTTGTACTATGCTTAAGAGAAATTAAGAGACAGTACATTTGCGGTAGAAAGATCTAGACTCTTTGAAATACTGTTCTATTAAGATGACTAATTTCTGTTCCTATACCTTTAAGAGGATGCCGGGACAATTTGTACGAAGCCCAAGAGGAGGCGAGAAACTTTTAAGAAGTCGGCGGGATAATTTGTACGAAGCCCAAGAGGAGGCTATCTTCCCAGGGGAAGAATCATTATACGAAGCCTAAGAGGAGGCTGTGAAAACTTCTAAGAAGCCGACGGGTCCTTGTACAACACCCAAGAGGAGGCGGGGATGCTTTTATGAAGCCTGTGGGTCCTTGCACTAAGCCCAAGAGGAGGCTGATGAACAGTTCCAGAAGGGGTTTCACTTGGAACATTGGCCTTCAGTATATGAACTGTTTAAGGGGGAGATTTCTTAGATCTAGTTATCTGAAATTATTGTAAAAGAAAATTCTTATGGTTTAGGTTATTCTGAAATATCCGGGAGAACGTCGGATGTAAGAAGACGAGATTTTGTCTAGTTCTAGACGTAGTTGCCGGGGAAACTCTAAATATCTATACTAGTATTACACAGTTGATATGAGTTTATGAAAGAAGACTTACAGTGAAACAACCCCACAATACAGTTATATATATGAAAGCGGGTAAACAAAGCATATAAACACTTACTCGGTTGTAGAGCTTCCATGATGTTTGGTTAGTTGTTCAACAAAGAAAAATTGAAAACAACAGTATATTTCAAAATCAAAGGAGAAAGTATTTTGAAAAGAGGTTGGGGCTTACAGCTTAAGAGAGACCCAGGGTTTTATCAGTGATCGCACTGTCATTTTGTACAGGGACTTATACAAGTGACTGAGGCCCAAGAAAGGTTTTCTGTACAAGGGGATGGGTCTTACACTCTCTCAAGAGACCCAAAATGTGTTTAAAGAAAAAGAATGGGGCTTATAACACGAGGGTAGGCCCAAGTGATTTTTGTTTTAAAATGGCGATCGCGCCGAGTTTTTTGAAAACACAATGGGTCTTATACAACGACTGAGGCCCAAAAATGGTTTTGGTTTTCAAAAGGGGATGGGTCTTACACCCTAATAGAGGCCCAAAATGATTAAAAATGTTTTGTGAGGGTGAAATCAAAGCAACCCTAAATTTGTTATTCTTTAAAAGTAAATATTTAAAGAAAATTAAATAAAAATGATAAAAATACCAAATAAGTTTGAATAAACCATTTGTGATTTTTGTTTAAGGTTTGAAAAATGAGATATTAATCACAATATGAATTAAAACCTACTTGGTTTTGATTTTCCAACATGGATATTTATTTTTAAAAGGGTTTAAAAACAAATAAAAGAAATTTATTCACAAAAATACTAATTATATTAAATAAATAATATAAATCTAATCTTTTTGTGGAATAAAATATTTCAATATTTTTGTGATTTTTTGCAAAAAGAACCAATCAAAAATAATTAAAATTGAAAGAGTTATTAATTTTCCAATTAATTAATAAAACATGAAAATATTGGAAAAATAGCAAAAATATTAAAAAACACAAAATGGCATGGGTGGTGTTTGAACCCACGACCTCAAGGCTATAGGGCACGAGTCTTACCACTGGGGTGGTGATACATTCGTTGATTAAAACACAAACACAAATATGCAAGGCTTGCCTTGTGTTTTGGCCTGGCCCAAGTCAAGGCAAGACAAGTTTTGGCTCAGAAACGTGAAGGTCATAACTTTGTCATTTCTCCATGGATTGAGACAAAATTTAGGTCTATCTTGCCTAGAATTTCACAAGGAATCCAATGGTGGTGGTAGTTTTTCAAGATCATGTCCCCATTTTAAAACCCGATAGTGGTTTTGAAATAGGCCTCTAATTGCATTTTCTGTGCTATCTCATGATACAGGCAAGAATTGCATGGATATTTGGTTCAAACACAACATATATAACATGTATAAGATGTGTATGATTAGTGGACTTCAAAGCAATGCATGATTCAAAGAGTTCAAGTTGTGATGCTTACCTTTTTTTGAGCTTTTGGAGTTTTTTGTGCAATCTGCCAAGTTTCTTGTTCCAGAAATGGTTTGATGCTTTGGACACTCTCAAATGATCCCTTATAAGCTTTTAGGATGAATGGAATCAGCTGGAACCTGCAAAAACACAAACTGGCCCTTTCTTGCAAAAGGGGTTAAAATGGCCAAAATAGCAACTCTCTCAAATGGTGTTCCAGATGGGGGGAACCATTTGGGACAGTTCAAGGATGATATTTGTAGTGTGTTTGAGGTTTTATCTGGTTTGGAAAGTGACTGAATCAAGACATGGCTTGAAAATGCACATAAAGCCTATTTTGAGGTTTTAAGAGGTGACTTTGTGATTTAAGGATTACAGGTCACTTGTGAGTGTTTTGATAGCTTAGATATGATATATTGGATGTGTTTAGATCATAAGCTGTGATGGAAATGCTCTCTAACTCAAAAATTCAAAGTTACCTTGCTAAAGAAGGTATTTTTGCCTAGAGAAAGTGATTTTGAGGAAAGCATCAGTTTGATGGCTTTGGCGTACTCAAACTGAGTACAAATGTGCTCTATGTATAGTAGAGCAAGTTTGTTTTGGGATCAATAGTGAATGACAACTGCAGCAGAGGTTTGGCCAATGTTGATCAATGAGAATCCAAGTCTCCTCTAGCCATTGACTAGAGGTTAGAGCACAGAGTTGTGGTTCCCTAGTTGTTGGATCATCCTTGACTGAATTCAGTTGCAAATGTGTCAGTCCATGCCACCTTGGTGTATGCATTGAATGCTCCTATCCAAAATTGGAGTATTGTCCCTCTTTTAGGGATTTCTAGGTTTGGCATGCTACTTCTTGTTCTAAAGACTTTGGAGGCTTGTATCAGTATTTGTTCCCTTTAGATTTGATCCTCAGATGTGTCCAAAGTGATGACAAGGCTTGGATTTATCTGATTTTTCCAAATCAAGCAAAAGTGCAAAATTCTGCCTAGCCTTGGCAGTTTTCAGCAAGGCATATTGCCATTGTCATATCTCAGGGCTCAAGTGGAATTTGATGGAGTTCTTGGTCATTTTGTAAAGCCCTCATATGATACAACAACTGTTTGATCATAATTGGTTTTGATAATTTTTGGATCTAAGTGAAAAATGCCCCTACATTTGGAAAAAAGTGAAGGCAGATTCTGACTTAGTGAAAATTTCACTAAGTGTTGGAAAAAAGTGACATTTTCACTTTTTGTGATTTTGATTATTCCATAACTCAAAATCCATGATGAATTGGAATGAGGTGTAGTTGACACTTTTGTAGAGGGCCATGAGATCTACAAATCCAGCTTTGGATGGGGAAAAATGGCTTTGTGGTTTAGGAGTTATGATCCTTCAAAGTTGGTACCCTTGCCACTTTGTTTCATAACTTAGAAAATTTTCTAAGTTTTTATGGTTACTCCTTTTACAAGTTATCCCACTTTTCTTGATTTTTCTTGATGAATGATGATTCAAATCATACATTAACATCATTTTAGGGTTAAAAAACCATTTTTGTGAAAAATCTCAAAAAGTCAAAGTTGACTTTTATGCACAGTTGATTTTTTGTCAGATGAATTCCAAATCGTGCGATCCTCTATGAAATCAAGTCCTTGACCTAAATCAAACTTGATGGATTGATTACATAGGTGTTATAGGGTGTATTGAATCATGTCCTAGGGTTTGGGAACATGTCCTGGTCAAAAGTCAAAGCTACAGTTGACTTTTCTCGCGAAACCCTAATTGTGGCTCTGATGAAACTGAGACTTGTTGCTCAAGTTTCTTGGATCAATCCACTGTTGCAAGTGGATCAATGTAGTGTATTAGAGACCCTCAAATTATCTCTTGAGTTCTTGGCTCATGATTTGTCCCAAAAGTCAACTTATGGGTGAATTAGGTCAAGAAACCCTAATTCCTGATTTTTGATGAATGCATCCCTTGAGGGCAAAATTACTTGATGGTTGGGTTCATGATGTCCCTTGGAACATCATAGGTTATGTTTTAAAGCCTTGGCTCATGCCCAGAAGAAAATTTCCATCTGATGGCCCTGGTCGACCAAAACCCTAATTTGGTGACATTTGCGATCTTGAGGCTTAATCCACCTGGAAGGGAGCAGCCTTGTGCTTAATCCTTGAAGTGGGAGTCCTCTTGGTCCTTTGTGGATGCTTTAGAAGTTAGACAAGTTGAATATCATGTCATTCCTTGATTGATCCTTTGTCTAAGAGCTCTGAGAGGGCTTGAAACCCTAGTTCTGATTGTAGTGGATACTCACCCATCTTTGGGGAGACTGCTGAGGTATGATGGTTTACCCATATTGTGATGATGATTTGCACAATTATGGGAAATCTTTGTGGTCAAAATTTGGGGTATGATAGATGCCCCTATTTAATCTTCTTGGACCCGAAGCTGTGAATGGCGAAGTTATTCGGGCATTCGGGGTGCAAGAGGATTAAATATCGGAATACCCAAAATTTTGATGGTGGTTATGAATGACAGTTTACCAATCCATCTTCTTTTGCTAAGCAATGATGCTTAGAAAAGGTAAAACTTCCCCTCATTCCTGGTTGTCTACCACGGAACTGGTCTAAGTTTCTGAAACAAACTTCCCCTCGATCTTGGTTTCCTACCAAGAAACTGGTCTTAGTTTCTGATGTAAACTTCCCCCTCGATCTTGGTTTCCTACCAAGGAACTAGTCTTAGTTTCTAATGTAAACTTCCCCCTTGATCATGGTTTCCTACCAAGTAACTGGTCTTAGTTTCTGATGTAAACTTCCCCTCGGTCCTGGTTTTCTACCAAGGAAATGGTCTTAGTTTCTGATGTAAACTTCCCCTCGATCCTGGTTTCCTACCAAGGAACTGGTCTTAGTTTCTGATGTAAACTTCCCCTCGATCCTGGTTTCCTACCAAGGAACTGGTCTCAGTTTCTGAAATAAACTTCCCCTCGATCTTGGTTTCCTACCAAGGAACTGGTCTCAGTTTCTTTTGTCAATAAAATTTATTGACAAGGGACGCTATGTGTAGCGATTTTCCTCAAACTTCTCTCCGAATTTTCCTGGGGAAATGCCATTTGACCAAAAAAGTTTTGATGTCAGACTTGCTGGGGAAACCCATTCGTCTGAGTTGTAGAGTTGCACAAACTTCTCTGTTTGGAGACGCCATTTGTCAACTCTTCTGGGGCAAACGAGTCTCCTGAGAGACTATTTTCGCTTGGGGTCTTACATCATACTGTTCTCGGGATCTTCCCGGAGAAATGCCATATGATATGATCCAATTTTTAGGTGCTCATGACCTTTTCGTCATCAAACTTTTCAGAGAAAAAATGTTGTATTGTCGAATCTCTGATTAAGAGGCTTTCTCTGGGGATTTTCCTTAATCCGGGAAAGCGAAAATATCATCTTCGATGGCGAAGAGTGATGTTCGTTGAAGGTTCTCTGGTCTTTCAGAGGTTCAAGTTATCAAAGTGGTCAAGGGCCAACGCTAATCCAGAAATAAACTAGAGGAGAGAGTTGTTCAGACGCAATATTTCCCGACGAGGAAAAACTGACAACTCGATTGAGAGGACTTCTATCACTAGGGGACAAAATCGATTGAAGTGATAGTGATGCAATTTGAATGCGAATGCAAATAAAAATGCATGATGTATGTATGTATATGCTGACAAAACTGACGTGACATACAAACTGACGGATGAACACGACTGGATACTCAGTCACTGCTGGGACGAAGAAGTACCGTTGGTTCAAGATAGCAATTATGCCTTGCTTAGGAGAGATAGTCCCTGTTGGGAGCTATGTTGGTCGGGCTTAGGAGGTAAGAACTCTGCCGAGGATGTCAGATGAAACATGGTCTCTGACACAGTTGATCCTTCATTCAGGCGTACTGGTTTAGAAGGAGTACTTTGATTCTGCACTTTGAAGCTCGATTACTTCTGGAGAAGCGACCGATATTCTTTCGATGTTCAACAGTCAAAAGAAATTGCCATCTTTATTTTAAAAGCAGAAAAAGTTTAACAAGTAAATTCATTTTTGTTTTATTTCAAGAATCGTTAATCATGTTAAAAACGTCGTTCTATAAACCTAAAACAAATAAGAATTGCAAACAAAAGCACAAGGGCTCAAATTTTATTGATAGGATGAAAATCAGTCAAACGCGTGATTCCATAGAGTATTTACAAAGTTAGAAAATGGTAATTTAAGGGAAAAGGGCTACATTGAAACATAACGACCACTATCCTTCTACCAACTTTGAATTCGGGACATCCTAAGCTTCTGTCGAAGATGACCTTGACTGGAGTTTTCTGATGGATGGCATGACTGTTGAGGAGCTGAACTGATCAGACGTAGTTACTTGCCATTATCCCTAACTTTTGCCTGGATTGAACTTTGAGATTTCCAGTCCACCAGGATGATTTTTGATTATGTCTCTAATTTTTGCCTGGACCTCCCTTTCGGGTTTTCAATCCACCGAGACGTTTTTTTTTATTTTAGTTTAGGCGAAGTATTTCTTGACTACATCAATATTCGTGGGGTAGGCAAATTCTTCCCCATCCATGGTTGCAAGTCTCAAGGCGCCGCCTGAGAAAACTTTCTTGACCACATAGGGGCCATCGTAATTCGGAGTCCATTTTCCCCGAGAATCAGTGAGAAATGATTGTATCTTTTTTAGTACAAGGTCTCCTTTCCTGAAGATGCGAGGTCGGACCTTTTTGTCAAATGCCTTCTTCATCCTTTGCTGATACAACTGACCATGGCATAGTGCCATTATTCGCTTTTCTTCGATCAGATTTAGTTCGTCGTGTCGACTTTGACATCATTCAGCTTCTGTAAGCTTATCTTACATCAATACCCGGATTGATGGGATCTCTACTTCTATGGGGAGCACTGCTTCCATGCCATATACTAGAGAGAAAGGGGTTGCCCCTGTTGAAGTGCGGACAGACGTGCGATAACCGTGAAGAGCAAAGGGTAGCATTTCGTGCCAATATTTGTAGGTTACGACCATTTTCTGAACAATCTTCTTGACGTTCTTGTTAGATGCTTCTATCGCTCCGTTCATCTTGGGTCCGTAGGGAGATGAGTTACGGTGTTCGATCTTGAACTCAGCGCACAACTCTTTCATCATCTTATTGTTCAAGTTAGATCCATTATCTGTAATGATCTGGCTCGGAACGCCATAACGGCAGATGAGATTGTTTTTGATAAATCGGACCACCACTTGTCGGGTTACATTAGCGTATGACGCTCTTCGACCCACTTGGTGAAGTAATCAATGGGTACCAGGATGAACCGATGTCCATTCGAAGCTTTAGGTTCAATCAAACCAATCATGTCGATTCCCCATATAGAAAATGGCCATGGGGAAGAGAGAACTTTGAGATGCGTTGGCGGTACATGAATTCTGTCGGAGTATATCTGACACTTGTGACACCTCCTCGTGTACTTGTAGCAATCGGATTCCATGGTCAACCAGTAGTACCCTGCTCTCAGAATTTTTCTTGCAATTGTGTGTCTGTTGGCATGAGTGCTAAAGGAACCTTCATGAATTTCTTTTATCAGCATGTCTGCTTCTGGTCTGTCTACGCATCAGAGCATGACCATGTCAAAATTTATCTTATAGAGAGTATCACCGCTCAGGAAGAAGCTGCCTGCCAGCCTTCTGAGGGTTTTTCTGTCTTTCCTTAGTGCCCCAGGTGGGTACTCTTATTTTTGAAGGAATCATTTGATATCGTGATACCATGGTTTGTCGTCTATGACTGCTTCAATCACGAAGATGTAAGCAGGCCTTTCAAGGCGCATTATGTCGATCTTAGGTAGGTCATTCCATTGACCTACGCTAATCATGGAATAGAGAGTGGTTAAAGCATCAGCCATGTGATTCTCATCACGAGGGATGTGATGAAACTCGATTCTGTTGAAGAAAGGTAGCAACCTTCTTGCGTAGTCTTTGTAAGGAATCAGTCCTGATTGGTATGTGTTCCAATCTCCTTTAATCTGATTGATAACCAAAGCTGAGTCGCCATATACATCCAAGTTTTTGATCCTCAAATCAATCGCTTCTTCAAGACCCATGATACAAGCTTCGTATTCGGCCTCGTTGTTTGTACACTTGAATGTAAGTCTAACGGTGAAAGGAATGTGGGTACCCTGAGGTGTTATGATAATTACCCCAATTCCGTTTCCGTAATGATTGACAGCTCCGTCAAAGATAAGTCCCCATTGGGAATCTGGTTCTGGCCCTTCACTGGGTAGCAGTTCATCACAATCTTTCATTTTTAGATACATGACATCTTCGTCTGGGAAGTCAAATCTGACTATTCTTGATCGTCAATCGGTTTATGAGCCAAATGATTGGCTAAAATACTTCCCTTAATGGCTTTCTGAGCGTGGTATTCGATGTCGTATTCCGATAACAACATCTGCCAACGGGCAATCCTTCCCGTGAGAGCAGGCTTTTCAAATACATACTTGATTGGATCCAATTCGGAGACCAGCCAAGTAGTGTGACGAATCATATACTGGCGAAGACGTTTGGCTGCCCAAGCCAAAGCGCAACAAGTTTTTTCAAGCATAGTGTATTGAGTCTTGCCGTCGGTGAATTTCTTGCTCAAATAGTAGATGGCAGACTCTTTCTGTTTAGTTTCGTCTCGTTGGCCAAGTACACAGCCCATGGAGTCTTCTAGGATTATTAAGTAGATGATCAGTGGTCTTCCTTCCACTAGAGGTGATAGAATAGATGGGTTCAACAGGTATTCCTTGATACTGTCAAAGGCGGTTTGGCAGTCTTTTGTCCAAACGCAGTCCTGATTCTTTTTGAGTAGTTTGAAGATCGGCGCACATGTTGCGGTCATGAGGAATATAAATCTGAAGATGTAGTTCAAACGTCCTAGGAATCCTCTGACTTCTTTTTCCGTTTTCGGAGAAGGCATTTCTTGAATGGCCTTAACCTTGTCAGGATCAACTTCAATTCCTTTCTGGCTGCCGATGAACCCTAAAGGTTTCCCTGAATGGACACCGAAGGTGCACTTGTTGGGATTCAAGCAGAGTTTGTACTTTCTCAACCGCTCGAATAGTTTTGACAGGTGGGTCACATACTCCTCTTCTGTTTTAGATTTTGCAATCATATCATCGATATATACCTCGATCTCCTTGTGTATCATGTCATGAAACAGAGTAGTCATGGTCCTTTGATAGGGTTCCCCGGCATTCTTCAAACCGAACGGTATTACCTTGTAACAAAAGGTACCCCATGGGGTAATGAACAAAGTTTTCTCCATGTCTTTCGGCGCCATTTTGATTTGATTATAGCCCGAGAATCCGTCCATGAAGGAGAAAACTTTGAACTTTGTTGTACTGTCAACCAGCATGTCAATGTGTGGCAAGGGAAAGTCGTCCTTTGGACTTGCCTTATTTAGATCCCTGTAATCTACACACATTTTGACTTTTCCGTCCTTTTTGGGAACGGGTACGATGTTGGCTAACCATTGAGGATATTCTGACGTGGCAAGGAAACCATCGTCAATCTGTTTCCTCTTTGATTTTGATGGTCATGTCCGGGTGAGTCCTTCTCAACCTTTGTTTTACTGGCGGACATTCCAATTTCAATGGTAAATGATGTTCCACGATGCTGGTATCTAACCCCGGCATATCCTGATAAGACCAAGCGAATACATCGGGGAATTCTTTGAGAAGCTTTATCAAACCCTCTCTGGCAGTTGGACTGAGCAGTGCCCCAATCCTGATTTCTTTTCTCTCTTTTTCCGAACCCAAGTTTACCGTTTCCAACGGCTCTTTGTGAGGTTCAATGGACCTTTCCTCTTGTCTGAGTAGTCGGGAGATCTCTTATGGAATTTCGTTGTCAACTTCTTCTTCGGCCCCAAATACCGGAAATTCAAAGTTGGGAGAAGGCATCGGATTGTATGTTTCAATAGGGTTTAAAACAAACAATCTGCATGACGTGAGATTTGTGTTTAGAAGTGATAGAGAAAATGCAAGAGTGTGTGCAGTGTATTTTGGAAAACTGCTTGTTTTTATTATTGAATTGTTTTTTAGGATTACCATTTTCTGAGAAAAACGAAAAGGGAAAACAACAATGAATACGGAAATTACATAACGACGTTATTTTATTAATGAACAAGTTGATTCTTGAAACTACAGCCCTATAAAACAAAACTTTGTCGCTTTGGGCAAAGCAAAGAGGAAAATTTACAGAAAGTGAGCCCTATCAAAACATCAGTTTCACCTGGGCAGGGTGAAAGGTTAAAACAAAGATGGCAATTACTTTGACTTATGAACAATCTTTGAAACATCGACAGTGACCCATTGGCGGCGAATTCCTCGGTGAATCACAAAGTCGGGTACCTTCCTTGATTTGTCTTCAGAAATAACGCTGATTTCTGGTGGAGCAGGGTCATTGGAATCTGTCTCCCAGGCAGAGTTGTCGCAGGAGTATTCCTCAGTTGTATTTTGCGTAGTACTTGTGCTCTCAGGTAAATCTCCCCATCCAGTCGGCTGGATGTTTACGAACCTGATACGAGAGCTCTCAGGAGCAGTGTACTTGACCAAGTAGTCGAATTTTCCACTTGGTTGTCCTAAGGTGTCACACAATTCTGTGGAACTGGAGGAGTCATCCTTCTCAATGACGTTGACCTCTGGAAAAGCATAGTTGATGAATTCTAGTCCGGCAAGCTTTGCCAATTCATCGTCGTGCTGGATATTTTCGGAATGACCTGAGTGTTGATCCCATGACATGGTGGAGACACAGGTATTCTGTTCAACAATGCTCACCTGATTGTTCGGTTGATTTTCTTGCCCCAAGTCTCCTGGATACGACTGCCAGATAGGCAGGCCATCCATTGGGCCATAATAGTCGTGGTCAAAGTTGTCTTTCATCAGAGTGTCCTCCTCTAATGAATTTGGTGGAGCACGGCATCCTTCCGGATCACAATCTCCATATATCATTCTGACATCTGACCTGGGTATAAATCTCAGACTCTGTGCGGGATAGCAAAATGGAGTAGGCACCTCTTCCTGAGACATATAACCGTCCTCGTTAAGATATGACTTCCATTCTTCATCTGTATCAGAGGGATCTTCCTCTTTGATGGTATAGACTGCTTGAGACACTGGGTGAAGAAAGCCTTCAATGTGGAAGAAGTCCTGAATGGGATGAAAACTTTCATCGCTAGTAGTAGTCTAGGTACAGGTTGCAGAAAAACCAAGACCCTTCTTTGTTTTATTATCAGTAGGAATGACAAGTTGTCCCCACCCTTTCGCATTGTTACTTTTGATCGCCTCGAGAGCATCTCTATACGAGGAAATCGAGGTTCTTTTCTCCGATTGATTCTTATTATTCACCGAAAGTGCTTGGAACTGAGTTCCAACAACCTCCTCGGGTTCTACACAAGTAGACGATGATAAGTTACTCACGAGCAAGGCTTGCTCCCCACAGACTGTGACAAATTGATCGTTCTTGACGAACTTCAGTTTCTGATGCAGTGTCGAAGTGTCTTCCCCAGCCTAGTGTATCCAAGGTCTTCCTAATAAACAGTTGTATGCTGCCCGGACGTCCATGACCTGGAAAGTGATTAGGAAAGCGTGAGGACCGATAGTTATGGGAAGATCGACTTTACCAATAACTGATTTCCGAGACCCGTCAAATGCTTTGACGATGACCTCACAGCCCCTCATCGGGGTTGCTTTGAATGATAGTAGCATTAATGTAGACTTCGGCATAACGTTGATGACCGATCCAGTATCTACCAGTACGCTGGCTAAAGCATCGTCCTGGCAGTTGACTGTGATATTGAGCGCCATGTTGTGGCTTTTTCCCCCCTCTGGCAAAATCCTCATCACTAAATCCTAAGTTGTTGCAGGAAGTGATGTTAGAGATGATGTTATCGAACTGTCGTATTGACACAACCTGTTCCACAAAGGCCTGCTCTAAGACTTTGTATAGAGCCTCTCTATGGGCTTCGGAACTGGGTAAAAGTGATAACACCGAGATCTTTGAAGGAGTTGGTAACAGTTGATTAACAATGTTGTATTCACTCCTTTGGATGAGTTTCAGCATCTCATCATTGTTTTTTGAAAGGTCGGGATTACTGGATTGACCGACAGGTGGATTATGAGCTTCTGTCTGAAGTTCCTTTTCTTTGTTAAGTTCTCCAACTCCTCGGTTGAAGATTCGACTGTTCCGTGTTACTCGACTGATGTCTGCAATATTCACGACGAAGGGTAATGGAATTTCCTTTCCATTCTCAATTGTTGTTGCACCGTACTTGTAAGGGATAGCCTTAGTTGATTCATACGGTAGTGGTCCCGACAGATAGATAACTACAGGAGCCTTCTGATTTTTTTGACTATCGTAAGTAACTTCAATTTGTTCCCGGTTGGGAACTCTCGATTCGTCAAGTAGAGGGATAATGGTACAAACATCCCTAGTCCTCTGATGATCAGAGATTACAACAACGTCCTCGATTTGATCAGCGAGGTAGTTGACTGATCCAGAACTTGACCATGGTTGAACCAGTTTGCGGTCCAACTGACTTTGAAGGGCTGCTCGCACGAGGTAGCATCCTTGATTATCCACTGAGTGAACTCCACACCGCTCATAGTTGTGTAGTGGCACCTGGCCACGTCCGCTTTGAATACAGTTTAACCTTACTAGATCTGTTTCCATCGACCGGACATCCTAACTTTGATATCTGGTAGGATTCCCGTTAGTGATACTAATTTGCTGGGTGTCTTCATCCATATAGATTGGAAGCCACCAGTGGTTCAACAAGTGTTGAAGTGTTTCCTGGACAAAGGCACAACCCTGATCGTCTTTGCAACCCGCTTTACAGCTCTGATAATCATGTGATACCAGAAACCCGAGCCGGACCTGTTTAGCATGTAACTCCACCAGGCTGGTATTCATCAAGCGAATATCGAAGATTTGAATCATGTTGATTTGATAATGATTCCTATCATGGTAGTCTTGAATCCATCCAAGATCCATCTGACGCTGGAGGGCCTCCTGTATGAAAGAGCATCCCTGTTTGTTTACCGAGCAAGTCAGACAAGAATTATAATCGTGTCGCGGCAAATTATGATACTGGCTTTGCCTTGAGTGCATTGCCACCAGGTTGACATTCATCACACGGATATCGTGGTTTTAAATGATGTTGGAATTCGTACAGGTCATGCTAACTCCACGAACTCGATGCTCTTGGTTCCATCCGAGATCCATTTGTTCCTGTAGAGCTTATTGCACCACAGAACATCCCTGATTATTTTTAGAGCAGATACCACACTGGTGATAATTATGAGGTGGCACATGGCCGTACCCACTATGTCTACAATGCATCTTGACCAGATTGGCCCTTAATAAAAGTACATCATGAATTTGATAGCTGTCGTTAGACTCTCCTTCTATCAAATTAACTGTAGCCTTCTCGTGTTGAGGCAGCGGGTTCGTGAGAACATTAGGATTCGTATTTTGAAAGATAAAACCCCGCTCCTAACAAGCTTTTGCACGCCGAATTTGAAACTGAGACAGTTCTCTATGTTATGCCCTGGCCCTCCTTGATGGTAAGGACAGGTCTGATCCGCTTTGAACCAAAAAGGCAGATTTTCCAGTACTGTAAGAGGAGACTTAGTCTGGACGTGCCCCTTAGCCAGTAGTAACGGAAACAGTTCTGCGTACAACATGGGTACAGGGTCGAACCCTGGTGGTCGCGTTGTACGATTTTTGTTGTATGGAGGACGAGCCTGCTGAAGAGGTTGTTGTGTCCTTTGCTGATATTGCTGTTGATTAAGTTAGCTCTGCACAACCTAAGGTTGATACGTAGGAACAGGCGTAGGGCTGATAGCAGGAGTTACAGCTATTACTGGTTGGTAACGTCGCCTTTGCTTTCTGAGAGAGATATTCCCAATATCTTGCTCTTTTTTCTTAGGGAGAGCACTACCGTGTCGTTTTGTACTACTTGATGATCTAGCGTCTTTAACCAAACGTCCTTCTCGGACGGCTTCCTCAAGATGAACTCCCATGCCCACCATCTCGTTGAAGTCACTGGGCGCACTGGCAACCATTCTGTCGTAGTAAAATGAGCTCAAGGTCTTTAGGAGGATCTTTGTCGTCTCTTTTTCCTCAAGAGGTGGACAAATTTGAGCGGCAATTTTATGCCATCTCTGAGCATATTCCTTAAAGGTTTCCTTGTCCTTTTGCGACATTGATCTGAGTTGATCTCTGTCTGGTGCCATGTCCAAATTGTACTTATATTGTTGGACGAAGGCAGTGCCAAGATCTCTGAAAGTGCGAATCGTAGCGCGGTTTAAACCCATGTACCATTTTAATGCGGCACCGGTTAAACTATCCTGAAAGTAGTGAATCAGTAGGTCCTGGTTCTCTGTCTGAGCTGACATTCGCCGAGCGTAAATCACCAAATGGCTTTGAGGGCAAGAGTTACCCTTGTACTTTTCAAAATCGGGTACTTGGAATTTGTGCGGGACTTTCACATTGGGGACCAAACAAAGGTCTGCGGCGTCCTTTCCAAATAAATCCTGATCGCGAATAGCTTGTAGTTCTTTCTGCATTTCCAAGAACTGCTCCTAAAATTCATCCATTCTATCGAATATACTTTCCTTTCTACCAGCAGATATTTGTGGAATCTGTCCTTCCGGGACAGTGTGCACCACAGGAGGTGGTACCGTTACTACGGCAGTGAATCTTGGCGCTTCCCAAAGTTTGTAACCTTCAGGAGTCATCATTATGCCTCTGGCATCCTCGCTATCCCGAAGTTTGTAACCTTCAGGCCCAGCGGCTTCTGCTATGATTCCCTGGTCCTCAGTGATCAGCGGAACATGAGACACAAACATGAGATTTGTAGGTAAGAAGAATACGTGAGAATGATGAATGCAATGATTATATTAATTGTTTTTTTTTGTTTAATCAAAATAAACTTTGACAATTAGATTGTAAATATCAAACAGTGGGGAAACCCCATTTTTTTGAATTCAAAGGATTGCGGAAATGGAAATACAGTAGATTACAAGGTGCGGAAACAGAAACCTAAGCTAATGGGTCCCGAGTCCTCTCTAAGGAGAACTCGGGTGCTGATTCTGGTACTTTCCTTTTCTTGGACCTGGGCTTATGGGCCGTTGTCGGGTTGTCATTCATTTGCCAAGCGAAAGGAACGGGCAAATTCCTTTGGTCATCCTAATTTTCTACAGCATGTTGCTCCAAAATCTCAATTAGAGCATCCTTATCTTTCAACAATTGTTGTATTTTGGTATACTCCACATTGAGAATGCGGTACTTGTTCTTCCAAGACCTCCTCTCCTGTTGAACTTTGTTGAGAGTAACCTGAAGTTTTTCCGTTTCAGTCATGAAGTACATGACAGATTCCCTTGGCGGAAGAACTCCGTGACGAGGATAAGGCATCTTTAGCTTGAGAGCTCTAGTTTGTACCCAGTGGAGATAAGGCTCCACCGAGACACAGTTCGATTTTTCTAGAGACTCCCGTCCTTTCTTATAAACATGTTTCCAAGCGTGCACTATTTTCATCTTTAGTGCCCTGTCACTCTCTCCTTCTTTGAAGAAAAGACCTTCCAGATGAGCATTACGCGGGACATGCCTCATCGGGTATCCAAATTGACGACGAACTAAAATTGGATGGTAATTGATTCCTCCCTTAGTTCCTATGAGGGGTACGTTAGGGATGTTTCCACAACGATCAATGATCCTGATCCCGTCATAAATCCTATTGGACCAATCTATATCAGAGTTGGTAAGAGACATGATTTTCTGCGACCAACGTAAGGCACTCTTACGATCCTAAAAAGCGGCAGACTTAGGTAAATGGGAGATAAACCATTTATATAGCAGGGGTACACAGCACGTGATCATTCCTTCGCTATATAAATTCCCTAAGTGTATAGAATGATACGCATCTGCGAGCAAGGTTGGCACGGCGTTTCCAATGAGAAAAACCTTAATGGCGTTGATATCTACAAAGTTATCAATGTTGGGAAACAGAAATAAATCATAGGTGAGTAAAACAAAGATGCTTTCAAAAGCAGTCACGTTCCCTATACTGGAAAAGTACAGAGCCTTCTTTACCAGAAACTTGGCTGGTAAACCTGGGATTCCTCCCTTGGTGGTCATGTGAGTCTCGACTTCTGACTCATCCAAATAGATTGCTCTTGCAATGATTTGATCCTTTGGAATTTTTTACAGTCCAGAAAAGGGAGCTTGATCAGTATTATGTAAATCAGTCAGGTGAGAATCCTTCTCCAGCGTTGGTTCAAGTTGATAATCCGGGAATGTAAAACAGCGATAGACTAGATCGTTGAACTGAATGAGCGCCTCCATGATTCCTTCAATTACATGGACCCTTAACAGAGGTAGCAGACCTCTGTACTTGGCTCTGAAAGCGTCAGGGTTAGTGATCATTCTTGCTAATCCTCTCAAATCCTCTAGTTTTGGAACCTTGAAAGTATACTTGTGAGTTTTCCGTCTACCGAAATTCATGAGCGCAGTCTTCTTTCTCTGACATTTACAATCATTGTTTTAGTTTAATTTGATAAAGAGAGACTAGAAGAGAAAAGTTTTATTTGCTTAATGTTTTTTAGATGAATGCATGAATGCATCACACACAAACATAGAAAAAACATGGGGTCAAAGGGTCGGTGTCATGAAGTCAAGGCTCTACCCATCCCAAAGGTTTATACTAGTGATTTTTGTACCTGTCTCTCAAAATCATTGATTCTTGTCGAGATAACATCAGCGGGCCGGGAACCGTGCTAGGTGATGTATTTCGAAGAATCTCAGAAGAGGGTAGTATCGCGTGACAACTATTTCCGATGGCTTCCGTACTACTGAAAGAGGTTTTTCCTAGGTGTATACTCAATCTTTTCACATGCGGCATCACACGCATTCCCATTAGCAGAAAAATAAACACAGATATCAATTAGGAAAAGCAGTATATATATATTTGTCCTAATGTCCTAGACCTTTCAAGAGCTATGAATCCTATGATCCTAACAGAAAATGGCTCCCCGGCGGAGTACATTCTGTGGTACCTTCCCCACTTAAAGGTTTTCGACCTAAGATCCTAGTGAGGGCCGATTCTAGCAATAATGACATTCCCCAATGGAACTGTCATTCGGTGATACCTTGTGAACCCAAGGACTCGTCCTAAGAGAAGGTTTCATAAGAGGGAGACAAGATTCCTTTGATGTGGCACTTTTTAAGGTTTCTACCTAAGAGATGGGAAGAGAACAAGATCTCGCTGTCCCCAGTGAAGTCGCCATTTTTTCTGTAGCGAGCGATTTTAAACGTGGTTGCGAAGCACTATCGCTTTGGGGTTCTACAGTTCGATTCATTTTTTATCCTCTTGAAGCTGATGAAGGAAGGGAAATAGATGTCTCCAATTAACCCTGCTTGCATACTGAGTTTGAACAGCGGTCCGTTAGGTTACAGATGCTACAAAGATTGAGGGTCTCTCTTAGGTTATTTTTTTAAAATAGTGCCCGGGCGATTGATGGGAGGTATGGGATTTTGGGTTTTTGATTAGTGTGCTCGCTAAGATTTTTCAATCTTATGCCTACGTATTCCCGTTTTACGAAATAGGGAAATTAGAGCGATCGTAGTTCCTCCTATTATATGGGAGGAAAAAGGTTGTTTTGGTGTCTTGTTCAAAGCCCAAGACATGAAGCTAAAGATGGTTTGTATATTGTTCAAAGCCCAAGATATGAAGCTGAAAGGTTTATTTGTATCTTGTTCGAAGCCCAAGATGTGAAGCTAAAGGGTTTTGTATTTAGAGAGAGTTTGTCATCTCTAAAGAGGAGTTGTTGATGTTTGAATACTGTGAACGAGGCACAACTTTGATGCTAAAAGGTTGATTGGCTAAACTGGGGTTTTCTTTATACAAAGCCTAAGGGGAGGCTATTGACCCAACAAGAGGGTGCTTTTGTGTGTGTCTTGTACGAAGCCCAAGACAAAGGCTAAAAGGGTTTGACTCAATGAGAGAGTCTTTTATACTTAACAAGAGAGTGTTTATATCTCGTACGAAGCCCAAAATGGAGGCTAAAAGTGGTTGACTCAATAAGAGAGCCTTTTATACTCAATAAGAGAGTGATTTTGTATCTCGTACAAAGCCCGAGATGGAGGCTAAAAGTGTTGTGACCCAACAAGAGGATCTTTTATACTCAACAAGAGAGTGATTTTGTATCTCGTACAAAGCCCGAGATGGAGGCTAAAAGTGTTGTGACCCAACAAGAGGATCTTTTATACTCAACAAGAGAGTGATTTTATATCTCGTACAAAGCCCGAGATGGAGGCTAAAAGTGGTTGACTCAACAAGAGAGTCTTTTATACTCAACAAGAGAGTGTTTTTGTATCTCGTACAAAGCCCGAGATGAAGGCTAAAAGGGTTTGACTCAACGAGAGAGTCTTTTATACTCAACCAGAGAGTGATTTTGTATCTCGTATAAAGCCCGAGATGGAGGCTGAAAGAGGTTGTGACCCAACAAGAGGATCTTTTATACTCAACAAGAGAGTGTTTTTGTATCTCGTACAAAGCCCGAGATAGAGGCTGAAAGATTTTTATCTCGTACGAAGCCCGAGATGGAGGCTAAAGGTTTGACTCAACAAGAAAGTCTGAAAAGGTTAGCTCCGCAGAGGAGAATCATTGTACAAAGCCCAAGAGGAGGTTATGGTTACTGTTTCAGTTGAGTGACAGGTCCAGTTAAAAGAGAAAATCAGTTCTCATGGATTTTCTGAGGACCTGGATTATTTCCTGTTCTTTAAGGAAACGGGTAATCCGAAGGGTATTGAGATTGCCCAAGTCTACGGGTGTTATTTTTTACAAGAACTTGAGAATGTCTTTGAGACTTAAGGAGATTAGACTGTACAAGTCTAGAGTTTTATCTTTTGTACTATGCTTAAGAGAAATTAAGAGACAGTATATTCGCGGTAGAAAGATCTAGACTCTTTGAAAGAATGTTCTATTAAGATGACTAATTTCTGTTCCTATACCTTTAAGAGGTCGTCGGGACAATTTGTATGAAGCCCAAGAGGAGGCGAGAAAATTTTAAGAAGCCGGCGGGACAATTTGCACGAAGCCCAAGAGGAGGCTATCTTCCTAGGGGAAGAATGATTATACGAAGCCTAATAGGAGGCTGTGAAAACTTCTAAGAAGTCGACGGGTCCTTGTACAACGCCCAAGAGGAGGCGGGGATGCTTTTATGAAGCCTGTCGGTCCTTGCACTAAGCCCAAGAGGAGGCTGATGAACAGTTCCAGAAGGGGTTTCACTTGAACATTGGCCTTCTGTATATGAACTGTTCAAGGGGGAGATTTCTTAGATCTAGTTATCTAAAATTGTTGTAAAAGAGAATTCTCATGGTTTAGGTTATGCTGAAATATCCAGGAGAACGTCGGATGTAAGAAGACGAGATTTTGTCTAGTTCTAGACGTAGTTTCCGGGGAAACTCTAAATATATATACTAGTATTACACAGTATATATGAGTTTATGAAAGAAGACTTATAGTGAAACAGCCCCACAATACAGTTATATATATGAAAGCGGGTAAAGAAAGCATATAAACACTTACTCGGTTGTAGAGCTTCCATGCTGTTTGGTTAGTTGTTCACCAAAGAAAAATTGAAAACAACAGTATATTTCAAAATCAAAGGAGAAAATATTTTGAAAAGAGGTTAGGGCGTACAGGTTAAGAGAGTCCCAGGGTTTTATCAGTGATCGCACTGTCGTTTTGTACAGGGACTTATACAAGTGACTGAGGCCCAAGAAAGGTTTTCTGTACAAGGGGATGGGTCTTGCACTCTCTCAAGAGGCCCAAAATGTGTTTAAAGAAAAAGAATGGGGTTTATAACACGAGGGCAGGCCCAAGTGATTTTTGTTTTAAAATGGTGATCGCGCCGAGTTTTTTGAAAACACATTGGGTCTTATACAACGACTGAGGCCCAAAAATGGTTTTGGTTTTCAAAGGGAGTTGGGTCTTACACTCTAATAGAGGCCCAAAATGATTGAAAATGTTTTGTGAGGGTGAAATCAAAGAAACCCTAAATTTGTTATTCTTTAAAAGTAAATATTTAAAGAAAATCAAATAAAAATGATAAGAATACCAAATAAGTTTAAATAAACCATTTGTGATTTTTCTTTAAGGTTTGAAAAATGAGGGATTAGTCACAAGATGAATTAAAACCTACTTGGTTTTGATTTTCCAACATGGATATTTATTTTTAAAAGGGTTTAAAAACAAATAAAAGACATTTATTCACAAAAATACTAATTATATTAAATAAATAATATAAATTTAATCTTTTTTTGGAATAAAATATTTCAATATTTTTGTGATTTTTTGCAAAAAGAACCAATCAAAAATAATTAAAATTGAAAGAGTTATTAATTTTCCAATTAATTAATAAAACATGAAAATATTGGAAAAATAGCAAAAATGTGAAAAAACACAAAATGGCAAGGGTGGGGTTTGAACCCACGACCTCAAGGTTATAGGGCGCGCGCCTTACCACTGGGGTGGTGATACATCTGTTGCTTAAAACACAAACACAAATATACAAGGCTTGCCTTATGTTATGGTCTGGCCCAAGGCAAGGCAAGGCAAGTTTTGGCTCAGAAATGTGAAGGTCATAACTTTCTCATTTCTCCATGGATTGAGATAAAATTTAGGTATATCCTGCCTAGAATTTCACAAGGAATCCAATGGTGCTGGTAGTTTTTCAAGATCATGTCCCCATTTTAAAACCCGATAGTGGTTTTGAAATAGGCCTCTAATTTCATTTTTTGTGTTATCTCATGATACATGCAAGAATTGCATGGAAATTTGGTTCAAACACAACATATATAACATGTATAAGATGTGTATTATCAGTGGACCTCAAAGCAATGCATGATTCAAAGAGTTCAAGTTGTGATGCTTACCTCTTTTTGAGCTTTTGGAGTTTTTTGTTCAATCTGCCAAGTTTCTTGTTCCAGAAATGGTTTGATGCTTTGGACACTCTTAAATGATACCTTAGAAGCTTTTAGGATGATTGGAATCAGCTGGAACCTACAAAAACACAAACTGGCCCTTTCTTGCAAAAGGTATTAAAATGGCCAAAATAACAACTCTCTCAAATGGTGTTCCAGATGGGGGAAACCATTTGGGACAATTCAAGGATGATATTTGGAGTATGTTTGAGGTTTTATCTAGTTTGTAAAGTGGCTGAATCAAGACATGGCTTGAAAAATGCACAAAAAGCCTATTTTGAGGTTTTGAGATGTGACTTTGTGATTTAAGGATTACAGGTCACTTGTGAGTGTTTGGATAGCTTAGATATGACATATTGGATGTGTTTAGATCATAAGTTGTGATGGAAATGCTCTATAACTCAAAAATTCAAAGTTACCTTGCTAAAGAAGGTATTTTTGCCTAGAGAAAGTGATTTTGAGGAAAGCATCAGTTTGATGACTTTGGCGTACTCAAACTGAGCACAAATGAGCTCTATTTATAGTAGAGCAAGTTTGTTTTAGGATCAATAGTGAATGGCAACTGCAGCAGAGGTTTGGCCAATGTTGATCAATGAGAATCCAAGTCCCCTCTAGCCATTGACTAGAGGTTAGAGCACAGAGTTGTGGTTTCCTAGTTGTTGGATCATCCTTGACTGAATTCAGTTGCAAATGTGTCAGTCCATGCCACCTTGGTGTATGCATTGAATGCTCCAATCCAAAATTGGAGTCTTGTCCCTCTTTTAGGGATTTCTAGGTTTGGCATGTTACTTCTTGTTCCAAAGACTTTGGAGGCTTGGATCAGTGTTTGTTCCCTTTAGATTTGATCCTCAGATGTGTCCAAAGTGATGACAAGGTGTCGCTCCCAGGATTTTCATCCAGGTACAAACGTGAGAGTGGCGCGGAAAAACAGAGTCGCCAGCCATGTAAATTTATCCCAAGAGAGGGAAAGGGAACACCGCATAAACCTGAGGAAGAGGGAAAGGAATGGTCATCGCAACCATAGCCTGGGTTCGGGAGTCGGTTACGCGAGGGGAAGGTGCTAGCACCCCACGCGTCCATCGTACTCGATGGGATCCACGCTTGTTGTCTATTCTAAGGGTGAGTTATCCTATCATCTATGGTTGTACTAAAACGGGGAAGGGGAAGACAAAGACAGACTTGGTAGGACGTCGACGTCCTAGGCCTACGTACCCCCTTTGTGCAATGGGGAATTCAGAGTCAACGTAGTTTGGACCAAGTTCTTTTTGTGTTTTTTATGAGCGACGTTAAGTTCGCGTCCGGCAGTTAGGGTCGATGCCTGTTTGTGACTCAGACGGAAGGTAACATGCCCTTTTTTAAAATAGCCTTTAGTTTGACGATCCTGAAGGACAAAAAGGTTTAGGGTTGGTTTGTATTTTTTAGGACAGAAGTGGCTTAAGTTGGTTCATAATTTGCATTGCACCAAAGTCTAGGGCACATGGGCGAATACTTAACGCATCAGACTAGTATTCATGACGGACGCTCCATATTGCAAGACACACGAGACTACACATGTGCGCGTGCACACCAAACACTCAAACTACCCATGGAATTCCATGTGAGGGGCACGTGAGATTTTTAATGTGCTGTCCCAGTTTCAGCCACATGATGGATCAGATGCGCAGAATTGAGTCAATGTTTCCAACGGTAAACATGATGAGAGAACGTGATGGAATGGCACATGATAATAACAATGGACGAGCAAACACACAATTACTAAATAAAAATCATAAAAAAAATAAAACTAAAAACATGTGGCAGCGTAGGAACCGTGCGATCAAACAATGGACGGTGAGGATTGCGTCTCTTCCATTGAAACCCTTGGCCGGCCGGAAACACACCAGTCGCCGGAACCCTAGTTCCGGCCGCCACCTGCAACTAACAAAACACCTAGAAAACGCATGCGAATACACCTTTCCAACCAGATTTTCGCAAGGATTAATAATATCCAATCAAAAATTACAAACGATGCAAGTGTAGTGAGATTCGAATAAAATAAGTTTAGGTTCAAAAACTTTAAACTCATGCAACAACCAAAATACACGTCCATATTCAAAACAAATTATATCAGCATGATCCATGGATGCCACACATCAATATGCACGTTTAAAATTTGAGTTTTGTGATCATTAAAAGAATGACTAACCTGAGATGGCACAACCCTTATCCTTGCTCTTAGCTGCGAATGGGGGATGGTTTGCACTCTATGGACACCAAGGATGAAGATGGTGGAAGAATTTCTTGAAAAGTCCTTGTGGATTGAGAGATATGAAAGATTCAAGTCTTAGGGTTCAAGCTCTCTTCTCCTCTAAATATCACGTGAATGAATCCTAACCAGTGCATGAATTGGTTTAAATACATTAGGGTTTTTTACTGATAATGATTTGGGCCTTGGTAATTCCTTGTTTAATGAGTTTTGGGCAATTTTGGAAAATTACATAATGTTAAGTACACCCTCTTCCATGCATGGATATTCAAACATTTCATGATGGATCACTTAACTTCTAATTGCTAATCACACCCACATTTAAATTGGGCCTTGAAACATTTTGATTCATGAGTTTTCAATGACTTGGAAATTTTGAATAATGGAGAATAAGTTATAAATACACCATGGATTCACTTGATTCAAAGGCCTAAAATGATCCTTGAGGAGAGTCCTTTGATTTTAGCATGTGACATGAAGCAATGGAATTAATTATAGGTCACTATGCCAAAGTTTGTGAAAATGGAATCATGAGAAACCCTAAAAACCACTTTGCCTTCTTTTGATCATAAGTTGAGTTTCACAAATGATATGGAGACCCACTAGTACTTGTTGGAAAGAGGAAAAAAAGATCTTCAACTTTCATGTTGGAGAAAAATTCATTTGAAGCTTTCTTGATAATGAAAAGTGAAGTTGAATGCAGTGCAGGAACTTGCCCAAAAAGGAAACTTTCAAATTATAGGTCATTTCCATATTTAGTAACTTTTGCACCAACTCCTGATTCTTGATAAATGGCATGAAACTTGACTCTTGATGACCATATGAGGATGTGAGACCTTGAAAACCTTGGAGAGAACCTCAAGATTCCATAGTTGATTTCCCCTCTCACTGTTGACATTTACCCAATTCACCTGATTCCCAATCCATTGGCCAATTGAACTTCTCCTGAACCGAACTGATGGACAATCTTCCATTCCTAGATACCAAGGAATACCATGGAATCAAGTCTTGCCCAAAAAATCAGAAATAAACTGACTTTATAGCAAACCCTAGTTTTGGTACCCTCAGTCTAGGAGGAAATAACACAGTCTCCAAATCCAAATTCCTCTGAATATGATGTATATCCTCTCCAACAAAGATAAGATATGCCATTTGGTGATGATAAAAGCCCAAGGAGCTTGCCCATTGGAGCAATAAACCCAAGAATCTCAAAACCCTAATTTCTGCACTGGTTAGGAGAGAGTAATCCACTTGAACTCTCTTGCTTGACCCTTTGAAGAACACCTTCTCCTCTTGAACATGCCTCAGGCACCTTGACTCCATGCTAAGAACCAATGATATGCACACATGATAATGCAAAAATGAAATGAAACATAAGCCAGTTAGTAATAAAGTAAGGAGGGCAAATTTTGGGGTGCTACACAAGGCTTGGAATTATCTGATTTTGCCAAATCGAGCAAAAGTACAAAATTCTGCCTAGCCTTGGCAGTTTTGAGCACGGCATATTGCCATTGTCATATCTCATGGCTCAAGTGGAATTTGATGGAGTTCTTGGTCATTTTGGAAAGCCCTCATATGATACAACAACTGTTTGATCATAATTGGTTTTGATACTTTTCGGATCCATGTGAAAAATGCCCCTACATTTGGAAAAAAACTGAAGGCAGATTCTGACTTAGTGAAAATTTCACTAAGTGTTGGAAAAAAGTGACATTTTCACTTTTTGTGTTTTTGATCATTCCATAACTCAAAATCCATGATGAATTGGAATGAGGTGTAGTTGACACTTTTGTAGAGGGCCATGAGATCTACAAATCTAGTTTGGATGGGGGAAAATGGCTTTGTGGTTTAGGAGTTATGATCCTCCAAAGTTGGTACCCTTGCCACTTTGTTCCATAACTTAGAAAATTTTCTAAGTTTTTATGGTTACCCCTTTTACAAGTTATCCCACTTTTCTTGATTTTTCTTGATGAATGATGATTCAAATCATACATTAACATCATTTTAGGGTTAAAAACCATTTTTGTGAAAAATCTCAAAAAGTCAAAGTTGACTTTTATGCACAGTTGACTTTTTGTCAGATGAATTCCAAACCGTGTGATCCTCTATGAAATTAAGTCCTTGACCTAAATCAAACTTGATGGATTGATTCCATAGGTGTTATAGGGTGTATTGAATCATGTCCTAGGGTTTGGGAGAATGTCCTGGTCAAAAGCCAAAGTTATAGCTGACTTTTCTCGCGAAACCCTAATTGTGGCTCTGATGAAATTGAGACTTGTTGCTCAAGTTTCTTGGATCAATCCATTATTGCAAGTGGATCAATGTAGTGTATTAGAGACCCTCAAATCATATCTTGAGGTCTTGGCTCATGATTTGTCCCAAAAGTCAACTTAGGGGTGAATTAGGTCAAGAAACCCTAATTCCTGATTTTTTATTAATGCATCCCCTGAGGTCAAAATTGACTTGATGATTGGGTTCATGATGTCCCTTGGAGCATCATAGGATATGCTTTGAAGCCTTGGCTCATGCCCAGAGGAAAATTTCCATCTGGAGGCCTTGGTCGACCAAAACCCTAATTTGGTGACACTGGCGATCTTGAGGCTTAATCCACCTGGAAGGGAGCAACCTTGTGCTTAATCCTTGAAGTGGAAGTCCTCTTGGTCCTTTGTGGATGCTTGAGAAGTTATACAAGTTGAAGATCATTTCATTCCTTGATTGATCATTTGTCTAAGAGCTCTGAGAAGGCTTGAAACCCTAGTTATGATTGTAGTGGATGCTCACCCATCTTTGGGGAGACTGCTGAGGTATGATGGTTTACCCATATTGTGATGATGATTTGCACAATGATGGGAAATCTTAGTGGTCAAAATTTGGGGTATGACAACTAGGTAACACTCACTCTTTTTTTTATTTCGTTTTCAGATGCCATGATCATTGCTCCATGATGTTATCATATTTATTATCATGTTAATATTTGATTCTGGAAAATATATTGCGAATCATAATGTCATAATGTTTGAATTTGTTTGATTTTATCGTGAACTGGGTTTATGGTTGTTGTTTGAAAACTGAATAAGAGAATAGGATCGTGGCACTCGCCATATATTTTGATGGCACTGGCCACAAGGTGTGGCACTGGCCATGATGAATAGTGCCTACCATGAGAAAATCATGGCACCTGCCATGAAGAATATGGCGCTGGCCATGGTATGATGGCACTGGCCATGCCTAGGTGGTGCTTGCCATAAGGCATATAGCGCCTGCCATAATTTTGAATAATGCCTGCCATAAAAAATCATGGCACCTGCCATGAGGAATTGTGGCGACTGCCATACTGCCTTAATTTTTCTTCCATAATTTTTCTTCTCATATTTATTTCATTTTCTTTCCAAAACTTCAAAACAAAAAAATATGCTTTACTTTATATTCGATTCTTAGACTCTTTTATGGAAAACCACCCATTTTTTCTTGAAGATTTTTAAGAATCTTTTGAATATCCTGTGGCATATGAGGCGTTTGTTGCTTTACTGGAATAAAATCATTATTTTGTCTGTATGTCTTATCTCTGTCGCTAAGTTTCATCACTTGATATGTCTTTGATTTCAAAACTTTGAAGATGTTATCTCTGTCTTACTTATGTTCACTCATCCATGTTTACCATGTTCATACTTGGAAGTTGATTGCATATATTGATTAAATGTTTACTGTCTTTGAACCATTGAAATCATATGGTTCATTCAACTCTTGTTCTTAAGTTGTTCCCCACTCCTTCCAAAGGAAAGTCTCTCTATTGACCTCAAAGTCATAGATAACTCATTACCAGCTTTGACCTCATAGTCATAGCCACCTCCCTCCTTGACCTCATAGTCATAGGATACCAGCTTTGAACTCATAGTCATTGCCACCTTCTCTTTGACCTCATAGTCATGGGATACTTTCCTTTTGGCCTCCTAAGAGCCACTTATCTTACAATTTAGAATTAAGTAGAGTTCTTGGACTTTATGTGCACTCACCACTTTGAGTATCCACCTCACCCATCATAACTTAGACTTAGAGAGTTTCTTAAACTCTACATGAGCTCATACTCATTTCCCTTGGAACTTTAGCCATAGTCAATGGTTCCTCCTTCACCCTTAGTTATGTGAACTACGGTTGCTCTGATTCTTTAGTCAGATACGTAGGCACAAGATGCGACGTCTTGGCGAGCAAACTTAGTGTACATACGCCTAGGTCTTTACCTTTAACTTTAGCATATTCCCTTAGCAAGCAAACATAACATAACACAAACATAAATAAGAGGTTCCTGTAGAGTACTACAGATACTTAGGGTGTTAATACCTTCCCTTAGTATAACCAACCCCCGAACCCCTGATCTCTTAGTTGTGTCTTCACATGGCGCAAAAGGGTTTTTTTTTATCTTTACCCTTTCCTTTGGATAAATCAAAGCTCGGTGGTGAATTTCAAAGTTTTGTGATTCAAGTTAATTAATAGCTTGTTATCGAATTCTCACCGCAACAGTAAGTCTCAACCAAAAGACAGATGAGCAGGCGGCTCAGTCAAATGGTGTGAGCAAAGGAAATTCTTAGATATGTGCTTTAAGAAAAGGAAAGTCTTAACCAGAAGACAAATGAGCAAGTGGCTCAGTCAGATGGTATGAGCAAATGAAGTCTTAGACATGTGGTCTAAGCAAAGGAAAGTCTCAACCAGAAGACAGATGAGCAGGTGGCTCAGTCAGATGGTGTAAGTAAAGGGTAAGCCTTAGACATATGCTCTAAGCAAGGGAAGTATCAGATAGTTGGTCTGAGCAGTTGTAAAAGTCTTATGCAGAAGCATAAGCGATTGTAATCATGAAGTGGTTATAATGAAAAGCTATTACGAGGCAAGGGGATTGGACTACTCTCAGTTAGGAAGGAGTCAGTATAAATCTTTTGTGTCTTCTGCTGTTATTTTATTTACTTTTGTTATATCCGCTGCCAAATGAATTAACTTAAAATCTGAACATCAGTTCTGATTATGATACTCTGATCAGAAGCTAAATAATAAGAAAATGAGAAACACAATTCAACCCCCTTCTTGTGTACTTTTCACACCTTCAATTGGTATCAGAGAATGGTCTGTGCTTAACACTTAATAGTGGTGCAGATATTGATCCAATAAGAAAAGTATATTTCTTCTTCAAGAAGGAATCAAGTGCCACATGAAAAATATCATACGGTTTTTCCTACCATATTCAAATGGGTGATTCCATTGAATTTAAATGATGGAAAAGCTAAACATATTTTTAACTCATTGGACTTGATAAAGGGTTGCTGAAGGTCTATAGAATACCCTTGAAAAAGGTATTACTATAGAAGTTGATGGTGTTATAGGTGATCTTTTTGAAAATCTCTTTCACCAACTCAGAAGATTCATATTGAATATCTTCAGAGGTATTCTGGTATATGCACTGTCTCACTTCTGAGTATATCGACATCATTGATATGTCTGATGCTTGGACTATCTTTATAGTCTTGTGCTTGGATTTGTGGAATCAGTTTGTGAAGCTTGAAGTAGTTACACTTCATCTAATCTTTTCAAGCAAATTCTGAGAGGATTGTTTCTTGACTTAAATCTAAAGTCACCGTTTTTTTATGGTTACATCCTGAATCTCCAGTGTTCTGAAAGTTTGTCTTGCAGTCTTTAAAGAAAAGAAATGAAGTTGGATGATGAAAAATTATTCAACAGATCACTTTCTCTTTTTAGCTTAAGTTCCTTAGAATGACTAATGATGAGAAACCTATGTTTCTTGTCAGAAGGACTTCCATACTGGGTGAAAGGATTGTGATATTTGTTGATAGAAGAGTAACTCAAGAGCTTTTGAAATATTTGTATTTCAACTGATTTCCCAAATCTGAAAGCAAGAAGTAATTTCTACCAGAACCTAATATCAGATGCTCGTCAATGTTTAATCATTTGAAGCTGGTATTAGTGCAGGATGCATCTGAAAAGAAGCATCTGTGTTCTGAAATAAAAAATCAAGTACTGAAAAACAAGAGATGTTGTTAAAGCTATCTTGTTTCAAAATATTTGATTATATGGAGTTTATTCATTAAGGTGATATCTTAAGAAACTTCATTAATTCTTGGTTGAGGACCATTAGTGAAGTTGTTTTAAAAGAAATTTCTATGTGTAGTCTTCAACTTCTCTTTGAATTTCTATGTGTAGTCTGCTTTATGTCAGTCTCTGATAGCTAACGCCATCTGGTTCTGAGCTTGTCAATGATTTGAAAGTCAAAAGATTTAATCCAAGATAATGAGATTATTGACATTGCTTAGAACAAGATTTTGTTCCTATCATATTTCATTCTAGACTCATACTCTGGAGTGACTTATGATCTGCTGTTATATTGAGATGTAAGGCACAGAAGAGTCTGTTTGTACTTACATGTATGGTCTTATAGAAATATGAGTGTCATAATGTATCTGCTACAAATATAAAGGAAAGAAGCAGAGGCATCTTCCATAAGGTTGTTTACATCATTGATTGGAAGAAGAGCTAATGTAACGCCCTGTATAATATATATCTAGAATAATATCATACAAGCATTTTATTTGGTACTGACACATCAAAAGTGCCTAATGGCATAGTTCACATACTTGTCCATTTCTAAAACATAAATACACTACATGGCACAAGTCATGGAAACTAACCAAAATAATAAAAAATAAGAATAATATACAATATCCTCAATTGTATACAACAAGATAATGCACAGCAGAAAAAGCTTGACTAAGCTTCTCTTGAAACATCTCTGCATTGATCCCCTTGTAACCAAACCTGCACCTGAAATAAAGCAACTACAGTGGGGTGAGATACATCAAATCTCAGTGAGTTCGCTATCTTATAAGTCCTCTCGGCTTTACAGGGTTCTAATAAGCCTAACTTAAGTCAAAGGGAAGGGAAGTGACTTTGAGTACGCACACACACTATATGGAAACATGTCATGAGTTCAACAACTCACAATATCACTAATCAATAACCATGCCAAGGCATCCCCTATTCCCATCCTCTTCTACGTCTAGAAGTTGACCCTGGTCATGGATCCTTGCAATTTACTTGGCATACGAAATGGATTCGGGAACACCGGCCTATTAACCGTGAACCGTCACTTCTCATGGCCTATTAACCATCACAAGTCTCTACCCATAGCATAGGCTCCATTCGTACTATACACGGGAATCAAACCTGCCAAGTACCATGCCTTGTTTCAGAGGAGCTCGAGACTCATGAAACTGCAACTCAAAGAACCGGTTACAATTACGTGATCACCCACACAAAAGGGATCATATTCGACGATCACAAGGCCATTATGCCTTATCACAACCACAAGGTTACACACATGTTCCATACTAGTGTTTACTCATTCTTATGACATTAGTGTCTGACACACGCCTCGGCACCGCACGCACGATCGTTGTCATTATGTCATTTCACACTTTCCGACATTGTTTTCGGTAATAATCCTCATTCTACCTATTTCGTATTTTAACATGCATACATACTCAAACATGTTGAACAATAAGAGCATAGGCAAATAGTCACCAATCACATAGTGGAAACACATAATTCAACATATCACAAATTTCACCAATTCACGGTTCCCTCCGATTTATTTAATCGAGCATCAAAACCAGTATTTTCCTCTTCCATTATATAGAGTATTTTCGTAGCTTCCAATCGATACCAAGAATGCTTAAATAGGATAAACGAGTCAAAAGTTATAAAAGAAACAAGTTGGAGGATCTGCCATGTTCGCATTGTGAAGCAGCCAGCGAACGCTCACTTTCTCATTCGCAGTACGAAGCTCCCAGCGAACCGTGGTAGAGCCAAAACAAGGTAAAGTTCGCAGTGCGAACCTCTGGCGAATGTTCGCCCTCACCTTCGTCGTGCGAATAACCAGCGAATGCTCGTTTTCCCCTTCGCTAGGGGACTCGCAGTGCGAACCTGTGAAAACTGGGTTTCCCAGCAGCGTGAAAACAGAGCTTTGGGACCAAAAAACCATCCCAAAACTTCACCCAACATACAAACATGCATTAACATATGATCATACATGGCTAATGATTATAGTACACAGTTTATACCGCATTTCAACCGTTAAATTCAAGATTAATCATTTTCTCACAATTCTAACCTAGATTCTAGACCTCAAGAAAATCTAAAACAAAGGTTTCTATCTATAACCCACCTGATAGACGAAGAGGAGTTTGAAGAAGATGATCCAAGCTTTTCTCTCTTTTCCTCTTCTCCTCCTTTCTCTTCTCCCTTTTTTTCTTCTTCTTCTTTCTATTTCCTTTTCTTTCTCTTTCTCTTACTATATATATATATATATATATATATATATATATATATATATATACCAATATTATATAATATAATCCAATAGAGCAAAATATCTCCAATTGATATTTTGTCGTTTCAACCAATTGATCAATTATTAGAGTTACCATTAAATCCTCTCTTAAACTAATAATTATTGATCTCTTCAGAGTTCATTAGTTGCTCTATTGGTCCCCATTGACAATACTTAAAGTACTTAGAGGATTCCATTAATCCAATTTACCAAAGATAAAGCACATAGATGCTCATCTGATATCCAATTGAGCCTTTAAATAATACGGGGTATTACACTCTCCCCTCCTTAAATTAAAATTCGCCCCCGAATTTCCTCGATTCAACAATAACTACAACTTGCATCACTGTCTTAGTCCCACACTTAACTTTACTTCCGTTAAAGTTAACTTTACTTCCGTTAAAGTTCCTGACATAGTCTGATTCCAACTTGACTTTACAATTCAGAAGTCCTTATGTTCACGAATTTTCAACCCTCGGCTCCTTAGATATACCCTTATTCCAATGTTGGATTAACTGCTAACTTTGCTTTTTTCCGTAATTCATCTGTTGGTCCATTCTCAAACACTTAGTCGCATCTTACTCCGGGAAGAATGTACCATTCTACATTCCTCTACTGAGTCATAAACAAAACCGTGACATCCTATCTCAACTTAGGACAACATCACTTAATATATCTTCGCGATGTAATCCAGTGATTTCTTAACTTCATGCAACCATTAACGATTTATCTTTTCATAAATCTTTCAACGTTCAAAACTACTTCACAAATAGGTAAACGACTTCCTTTTCCAGTTCCATCTGGTCTGATGCTGCACTCTGTACTCGTTAAATCCGATATTTCATCTATTCGTATCACACTCAAAAGGTAACACACTTAAAACAATATCTCCTTATTTCCTTACCTACTAGCAATAATCTTCAAGTTCTTACTATTCTGACTGAACTCTTACACCTATTACCTTCGACTGTGCAATCCGAAGTCTCGCAACGGAAATTCACGAATTCTTAAGCATTACCAGGTACCTAACTGTCTACGGAGGAACACGCTTATTCACTGAGGTCCTTAATAACCAATGGTACAATCACTTACTGGCATCCTATAACAATTTCCTCGCCAACACGCAATATCTTAACATCTGTCCAACCCTCTCTAGACGATTAAGACACAAGAGTTACACTACTACAACCATAACATATAACTCCAAATTCATTCAAAACTCGAATAATTAATCCAAAAGCATTTTAACAACCTTCATTTCTAGTTACCACATTCCATATCAATTCTTCTTATGGTTTGCCGACTTACTCAAGATTCCTTGTTGACACGAGATCTCAACCAATAACAACGTGACGCCAACATAGAACTACAATCATAAACGAGTCACCACTTATCACTTAAACTGTCCAAAGCACAATTGTGAGTTTCCATATTACTCACCAATTCACGTACAACACTCCACCTACACACACCCTTCTTAGTTGAATCAACTCTTCTCATTCGTTCTGTTTCATAAACTATTCCCAGTTACATACCTAACTTCGGGACGTCAATTCTTACTCGTACTTGGAAAGACAACTTTCAAATTCCTTCTCTGGTTAGAAGACAACTGCAACCAACTGGTACCACTTTCACGGGGTCTAAATCCAATACCAAGAACTCACAGAAGATAGCACTTACTAATTCTGACCAACCGCTCATAACTTACTAACACCAAAATTTCACACCGAACCATTCTTTACAAGATCAATACTTTGTGGGTATTCTTTAACTTCGTCCTTAAGACTCACAACGGCAAAACACCTAAGACCCTCTCATACTCAACATAGTTTACAAGATTACTTCCTCGAAGACAATTCCCTTGTCATCTAAATAGATGGTCAACTAGGCAACACCTTTCCAAAAGTTACGATTCTAAAACGCAATCCATCTTTCATTTACTTACCATCCCGTTTTCCCTTCACACAATACTCTCCCCTCGGAGCAGCATAAGGTAACAAAACGCAGATGGTAGTTCTTAAGGGATTCCACAAATTACCCATATGTTAATCGATTAACCATCTGAGCTAATCGGTTAACTCCTCAAAATTATGTGCAAAGCACCATCCTTGCACATGTTAATCGGTCAACCACATTATGTTAAACTGTTATCACTGCTGCCGAATCAAAACTAGTTTCTTCTTAATTCAAAGCCATCCCCCACTCAAACCATCAATCTGATTTGTCCTATCTTGGAATATCATTCTCAACTCGCGACTTCGTAACTTATATCACATTCGCCAACCATTATCCACTCAAGGTAAAACCGAAAAGTTGACGACACACTCCAACCAAGTGACAGGCAAAATTCCAAATTCTCTCGCGGTCACCCTTCAAATCTTCAGTGGGGTAGTTCATTTTCTATTCAAACAATTACACCTGTGGGAAGTCAATACTGACAACAATCTAGGGTTTTAGCCACAACTCATACTTGATTCGTCCATAAGCAAAACCCAACACCCAACCATCACACGGTACTACGAAAATGATGGACATCTCATATCAAGCATACCACCTTATCCTCTCACTCAAACTCCTTGGTGAGAAATAAAACAACAACGATCTTAGTCCAACAAAAGGTAGATTCCGAATATTCTGATTATTCACAAATACATAAATTCTCTCTATACTTGAAAATAAATCGGGGTAATGCATCCTCTTGAAGAACCTTTCCATCGCTTCGCACACCTTAACCGGGATTACTTACCCTTCACTATCCATTGAACATCCCATGTAAACCAAATTACGTAATGGAAAATTCGTAACCAACAATTCTCATCACTAGTTACAAAACCCTTCCGGTATAAACCGTTCCACAGAGTATGTCCCTTCACACTTGTCTCAAGACTAGCACTCCGTCACGTACACTTGTGACCATGGTGCTACTACTAGCTTGTTCTTAATACCAAAGTGTAACTTTTGTCATTCCACGTCATGATATTAGAGTTCCTCTTAGGTGAACCACCTGTAATTACATTCTGTTGTCACTTTCTCTTAATATATCGTTAATATCGTTTCCCTTAAATTCCAAAACACTTACTCTACTCCTTAACACACGCTTCTTCCGTTACTAAATGAAGTTCAATCTTTATCCAACATAATACCTTATACTGTTCCTTGGGTAATTTAACAATTCCAAATTGGTCTCTTATTGGAAACAGAAATCCTGATGTATCATCTCGGACTTAATCTCTCTTCCTAACTGAAGATACACAATTCATCTCCTACTCCTCATTCGACGCACCCTTGTTTCACTTGAAGCATGTAACACATCCTTGTGTTCCTTCTCACGCTTCTCTCCTACTTTAGGTTCCCATGAAAGCCGAACCTCCTTAACTCTCAACTTTTAACCAGTCGGAGGATATTGATCAAAACATATTCCTTACGGTACTCTCGTCCATTAAAGATACTATAGCGACCTTAGAAACTGAAGCACCAATACTTATCTCACTTCCGGACCTTACGCCACGCGTTCCACAAAACAAACTTTCTTTTTCACAGAATGAGATTACTTGAAATCCTTATCCATACTAGTTGTCAATCCAGCTCCACTAGCGATTTTGCATATTCCTTTATACTTTGACCCATCGTCCGGTAGAGGTCCTCAACTTTCAAACTCCATCCATTCCAAAGGATTGCTTAAAAACACACCACTCTTTCATTTCCATGCTACCCATGCACAACTTCTACCAAGATCTCAACTGAGCTGGCCAAAACTCCTCACTACTAACTCTTGGCTTAAGCCTTCCCTCACAGCACAAGTTCCGACGACACTTCGGAGTCCTCGTGGTCGTTCAACCATGATTCTACCTATCACATACATAGTATTAGGTTAATCAGGCCCAACACTACATAGTATGATATTAAGTTTCATGCTGGCAATACACACTTAAGAGGCAGGAATAGATTTACTTATGATGTTTCAAGGCTAGGTCGAGAATACGACCTGCTTTGATACCAATTGTAACGCCCTGTATAATATATATCTAGAATAATACCATACAAGCATTTTATTTGGTACTGACACATCAAAAGTGCCTAATGGCATAGTTCACATACTTGTCCATTTCTAAAACATAAATACACTACATGGCACAAGTCATGGAAACTAGCCAAAATAATAAAAACTAAGAATAATATACAATATCCTTAATTGTATACAACAAGATAATACACAGCGGAAAAAACTTGACTAAGCTTCTCTTGAAACATCTATGCATCGATCCCCTTATAACCAAACCTGCACCTGAAACAAAGCAACTATAGTGGGGTGAGATACATCAAATCTCAGTGAGTTCGCTATCTTATAAGTCCTCTCGACTTTACAGGGTTCTAATAAGCCTAACTCAAGTCAAAGGGAAGGGAAGTGACTTTGAGTACACGCACACACTATATGGAAACATGTCATGAGTTCAACAACTCACAATATCACTAATCGATAACCATGCCAAGGCATCCCCTATTCCCGTCCTCTTCTACGTCTAGAAGTCGACCCGGGTCATGGATCCTTGCAATTTACTTGGCATACAAAATGGATTTGGGAACACCAGCCTGTTAACCGTGAACCGTCACTTCTCATGGCCTGTTAACCATCACAAGTCTCTACTCATAGGATAGGCTTCATTCGTACTACACACGGGAATCAAACCTTCCAAGTACCATGCCTTGTTTCAGAGGAGCTCGAGACTTATGAAAGTGCAACTCAAAGAACCGGTTACGATTACGTGATCACCCACACAAAAGGGATCGTATTCGACGATCACAAGGCCATTATGCCTTATCACAACCACAAGGTTATACACATGTTCCATACTAGTGTTTACTCATTCTTATGACATTAGTGTCTGACACACGCCTCGGTACCGCACGCACGATCGTTGTCATTATGTCATTTCACACTTTCCGACATTGTTTACGGTAATAATCCTCACTCTACCTATTTCGTATTTTAACATGCATACATACTCAAACATGTTGAACAATAAGAGCATAGGCAAATAGTCATCAATCACATAGTGGAAACACATAATTCAACATATCACAAATTTCACCAATTCACGGTTCCCTCCGATTTATTTAATCGGGCATCAAAACCAGTATTTTCCTCTTCCATTATATAGAGTATTTTTGTAGCTTCCAATCGATACCAAGAATGCTTAAATAGGATAAACGAGTCAAAAGTTATAAAAGAAACAAGTTGGAGGATCTGCCATGTTCGCATTGTGAAGCAGCCAGCGAACGCTCACTTTCTCATTCGCAGTGCGAAGCTCCCAGCGAACCGTGGTAGAGCCAAAACAAGGTAAAGTTCGCAGTGCGAACCTCTGGCGAATGTTCGCCCTCACCTTCGTCGTGCGAATAACCAGCGAATGCTCGCTTTCCCCTTCGCTAGGGGACTCGCAGTGCGAACCTGCAAAAACTGGGTTTCCCAGCAGCGTGAAAACAGAGCTTTGGGACCAAAAACCCATCCCAAAACTTCACCCAACATACAAACATGCATTAACAGATGATCATACATGGCTAATGATTATAGTACACAGTTTATACCGCATTTCAACCGTTAAATTCAAGATTAATCATTTTCTCACAATTCTAACCTAGATTTTAGACCTCAAGAAAATCTAAAACAAAGGTTTCTATCTATAACCTACCTGATAGACGGAGAGGAGTTTGAAGAAGATGATCCAAGCTTTTCTCTCTTTTCCTCTTCTCCTCCTTTCTCTTCTTCCTCTTTTTCTTCTTCTTCTTTTTCTTCTTCTTCTTTCTATTTCCTTTTCTTTCTCTTTCTCTTACCAAATATATATATATATATATATATATATATATATATATATATATATAATATAATTCAATAGAGCAAAATATCTCCAATTGATATTTTGTCGTCTCAACCAATTGATCAATTATTAGAGTTACCATTAAATCCTCTCTTAAACTAATAATAATTGATCTCTTCAGAGTTCATTAGTTGCTCTATTGGTCCCAATTGACAATACTTAAAGTACTTGGAGGATTCCATTAATCCAATTTACTAAAGAAAGAGCACATAGATGCTCATCTGATCTTATTTGATATCCAATTGAGCCTTTAAATAATACGGGGTATTACAGCTAACATCCCATATTCAAGTACTGGTGGTACTGAATTTGGTGAGAGTAGTGGAATCAGTGGTTAGACAACCATTGAATCAGAATCCACTCAAGGTTGTGTTTAGACTCTATTTGTCAAGTCTGAATATTGAATCGAGTCTGACAAAAAAAAGTGTTATGTTTGTTCTTTTCTAGCTTATCTTTTGATTCAATGAAACATTTATTTAGATTTAAATACAAAGTTTCTGTTAGATCTCTAGAGAAGTTCTTTTGAAAAAGAGAACTTCATAAGTCTTTAAGAGGAAACTCTGTTGTGTTTGTCTATACTGAATGTCGTATCAAGCCAGATGATGATCACATTTATGAAAATAGTTTTCTCACTTTTGTGGTGATAGTGTTGCTTGTTAGCTGTCTAAAGAAGGTAATTCAATATTCATTTATCACTCGTGACTCTTGTTTCAAGATAAAGTGCTAGTTCTGAATAGAATCTTAGAGACTTGCATCTGATATATGATATCTCTATTTAAGTCTAGACTCACTAGACTCTGATGGTTGATAGCTTCTGAAAGTTGTCAATTTCTGAGGTTCAGAAGAAGATTCTTTTTAACAGTCTTAAGTAGTTTAAGTAAAAAGTTTTATGAAAGCTTTTTTAATACTTAACCTTTCATAAAGGTGAAACTCGTATGGTGGAATTGAAATATATGTTGGATAAAGAACCTTTGGGTAATGATGTTTTCTTTTTTAGTACTTGTTGTTACTATTCATTGTCCTGTGAAACATCATCATGTCCTTTTTCTCACAAGATTCTTAGTTCTGTACGATTCTTGTTTAGATTCTTTTCTTTCTCCTTCTTCTTCTCTTTCTTCTTTTCCTCTTGTTTGTGTGCTAACCAAACCAACTTGAGACGAGTTCTTCAGTTTATTCTCCTTTGAATCAGCTGATTATCATCAATGAAAAGTTTGTGGATTTTGATGAGTTGCTTAAGATTGGTTTCAACTTCTGGGAGACTGTGTCTAAACAAAGGTGGAATGGCTACTTTGAGATGCTCTGTGGTTTCACTTATCTGAGTCTTGTCAAAGAGTTTTGGATTAATGCCTCCATTGTTGAGCGGAATTCTGAGAATGTTATTCTGTCTAGAGTAACTAGTGTTTCTATTACAATAACCTCTTAAGTGATTGCAAATGTGATCAATTGTGAGGAGATTGGAGAAATTCCAGGAACTCTTGTTTGGGAACACTATCTTCTAACTTGGTGTATCTTTGTAGATCCATCTAATACATCAGTGGTTTCTAATCTTCTTCCAGATGCTGTTGTTTGGAGTCAGGTTCTGAATTCAAACTTACTGCCAAAGGATCAAGATTTAGACCAAGTGGACTATATTGAAAAAGATTTGTTTCTACTTCTCAATTCAGATTTGAAGATTGATTTTGAAAGCTCCTGTGGTTTGAGGAAATTTTGGTAAAATATGATTATGATAAAGATGAAGAAATCTGCTCAAGATTAAAGATGTCGACAAAGATGTTCTAACATCTTACTAATACAACAGGTTTAATTTCTTAACAAATATGTTAAAAGATTTGGTGTAAATTTGCAGAGTGGATAAAGGAGAAACGAGTGAAGGCCCAAGACAATAGAAGACTATATAAGGAGACTTAGACCTAGGGTTAAGTAACTATACTTTTTGTATCGCTTGTAACTTTGTAACCTAGTTCCTTTGTGTTGAATAAGGGTTTAGGGTTTGAGAGTCGTTGGCTCTCTTAGGAGTTGTAAGTCTCCATTTTATAATATGGGATGCATAATGGAAGGCATAGGTACAGGGACACAACCAGAAGCCTGTAGGTAATGGTTGTTGTATTGTTCTTGGACGAAGCTTTAAAGCAAGTCCAAGATAGCTTGAAGGTCAAGAAACCGCGACAGTTCTGAATTGGCAGAAGACAAAGATATCACAGGTTGTGATTAGGATGTGAGTGAGGTATCTCATATCAAGGTTGTAAACTGTTGAGTTTAGCCTTGATAAAGATGTTCATTGGGTAGATGTTAGGTATAAAGTTGTAAATGGGGGTGTTTAGCTTTGTAACAGTTCTACAGATAGTGAAGTCTTCATCCTGGATTAGTATCCACCAGATGTAGGTGAATTGCACCGAATTGGGTTAACAATTACTGTCTTATTTAATATTCTGCATTTTACAGTTTTGTTAATGTTATTGACTGATATGTTGGATCAGATGTCGTGACATCTGTGATGGTGCAGTTCTGATATTCAAGGTATCAGTCTGCTGTTGCACCTCCAAGTTTAAATAATTATGTAGCATAATGTCTTGACATGTGTTAGGACATTTGTTGTCTGCATAGGCCAGAATTTCAATTGGTATCAGAGCAGGCATCCTGTCTGGTTCTGGATGAGATATTTGGGAGATACTTTCTAGCGTTTAAACAAGGAGGAGTTTTGGAGATCAGATCAATTAACTCAAACATACCCAAGGGTATTAATGGATGAGATGAATGTTCTGGATCGAAGGGAGCAACCCGGAGGTTGTTCATGTTGCTGAGGAGATTCTACAATAACTACAGGAGAAGTGGCTAGTTCTCTTGTTGGTGTGTCTTATAAGATGTTGTGACATCTTATTGTGGAAAGCAGGATTTATTCTTTGGTGGTTCCGCTGCATGTGTTTCTGATGGAAGAGCTCTATAATTATGGGATTCTGGAGTTATTAATGAAGACAATTGGTGGAAGGTCTCAATCGTCGGCCCCTATGTTTGAAGATATCTGCATTCTTTTATTCCAAAGTCGGGAGCAATAGAGTAAAGGGAGTTGTGGTTAGATATCTGGTATGGTAACTTGGTACTAGGAAGCTTGGTTTCTTAGTGCAGTTTGGAGTCAGTTGAAGAGGAGAGGAGTTGAGTGAAAAGTTTATCAAGTTCTTTCTCTAGGAGTTTGGTAAATGTTTGATCGGCTAGGTTGTCAAAGATACTTGAGAATTCTCTCAAGTCCACTCATAAAGGCATCTATGTCGTGTATCTGGAGTCTTCTAGTTACTCTTCTGACTAGAAGGTGTTTCTTTGAAACACGATCTGAAGAAAGTGGAGGTGATTTATTTTCACCATCCAAAAACAACAAGGAAGGATTCATCTCTCTTGACCCTAAGAGTGAATCTAATCTGATTAAAGAATTGTTGAGGTAAATAAGATTTATTCAGAGAAAGTCTTATTTACTTGAGTCAAGGGTGGCAGCCTTGGTATCTCAACATTGTCATTGAAGAAGTACTTGCAAAAAGATTAAATACTGTATAAGTGTTCATGACATGATCTGGTGGAGCTCAGCTACAGCAGTGAAGAAGGGTTATTATACAAGGATTTAAGATCAATTGCTACTTGTGGACTCCACGTGTATTTAATTAAGGGTTAAATAAGTTTTAGGTCCCTCTAAATATAGTGATTTTCAATTTTAGTCCCTCAAAAATTTTCCTTTAAGAATTGGTCCCTACAAAATTTTCCGTCTCAATGAATAGTCCCTGACGTCAAATGGGACTAACGGCTGCTGATGTGGCTACGCCACGTGGCAATTTCTTCCATTTTTTTATTTTTTATATTCATAAATCCAGAATTCGTAGCTAATTTGTAGCTAATTCGAAGCCAATTTCTAGCTAATTCTGGAAATTGAGACTTTCTAAACCCAGTATTCGTAGCGAATTCGTAGCTAATTGGAAACCAATTCGTAGCTAATTCTGAAAAAAAAAATATAATAAACTTATTAAATCTAATTAACAACCTTTTTTTGTTTAATTTCGTATAGCCATAAAAAATGAATCATCATCATCAAGAGAAAACTTAAGTCACATTTGAGAAAATGAATTCAACAATTAGAACTATAGTATATGTTAAATAGCATATTCCATTTACAGCAGTCTCATCCAAATGTCCCATTTGAGGAAAGATCAAGATTGTGCAAATGTCTTAATTACAGTAAACTCAGTTTTGGAGCTAGTAGAGAAATTAGAAGAAATGAATGGTCAGATTTCAAATATGTTTAGCAGTAATGTCTTGCTCACTCCTGCTCGTCCTAGAGCCTCGCCAAGATATTATTGAATATCTTCCTCCTGTTGTGTGGTTATCACTATCCATTATACACTGGTATTTTAATGTATTGTAAAGAGATGTAATTTCGTTTTTATTTTATATTTTGCTTAAAATTTCAACGTGATAAAAGGAATAGTATAGAAAATATTCCATCAAAAGTGAACCTTTTGTGCGTGTCCATTGTGTTCTGAGTGCATCCTCTCTTTATAGGCATGTGGCAATTAATCTTGCGATTAATCTTGTTGTTTCTATTTTGTTCCTATCTGATAACTTGCCTTTCTTATTGATTTCTCGATTGATGATGTCGGTTTCGCGTGATTTTTAGCCATAAACTTGTGATGAAATTGTATTAATGTATTTCCATTTTCAAACTGTGATGCTGCCTTTTAATTTAGGAAATGTTTGATTATATTGGAACTGTAACACTTTCCTGTTTTTGCTGATTTTCTCTTGATGATGATGATTCACTTTTGATGGCTATACAAATTTAAACAAAAAAAACATTCTTCTCAAGCATGTGGTCAAAAACTCTTCGAGCGTCCACGACTCTACCACACTTGGAATACATATCTATAAGAGCACTTCCTAATTTTACGTCTGCAAAAAAAGGTGTCTTCATAAGCTGAGTTTGAACTTGTTGCCCAATTTCAAATGCTGCAAGCACAGAACAAGCACCAATTATGCTAGCAAATGTGGAAAGATTCGGCCTAAAGTCAAACCGTTGCATGTCAATGTAAACTTCAAGAGATCTCATGGCACATTCAGATTTTTTGCTGTAACCTTCAATCATAGCATTAAACACCACAACATCCTTTTTCTTTTGTTAGTTTCCAGTTTAATATTTGTTTGTTTGTTCTATTATTTTAAGGGAAGTAATCTTAGTTTTGGCTAATTTTGTAGTTGATACACATTGTGTGATATTTTGGTCGTATTGGCAGCTCTCCGGCTAGAATTCTTTTGCTTATATTTTATCTTGTTTGTAAAAAAAATTGCATTCATGAGAGAATGTAAGAATACTATTTTACATTGGTTTGGTTGCTGATAGTGCAACTTGGAATATTATTGAAACTGTTAAACTGTATCTTTTTAATATTAGTGGTAATTATTAGTAAATGTTTTGCTTTTTTGTTATATATAGCATAGATTTTCAATTTGTTAGTTAAATATTAGTATTAGTGGTAATTATTAGTGGTACTAGTAGTACTGTTTGGACTACACCCAATCTATAGTGGAAACAGAGCTGAATCATGCATCACCTTCCTGTTTTTATTTTTATTAACTTATCCTATTTAATCTCCTTCTTTTTCTATTCATATAGACTATAC